>CM051241.1:82914712-83514712 GCA_027917425.1 Gastrophryne carolinensis | reverse complement strand
CTTCTTAGGCCCAGAAGGGAGAACAAAAAGAGCATCAGTCTTCCTGAAGGATTCAGTAGCCACCAAATAGAACTTCAAGGTCCTAACCACATCCAGAGTGTGTAAGACCCGCTCCTTAAGATTACTAGGATTAGGGCACAGAGAAGGCAAAACAATGTCCTGATTGAGATGAAAAGCAGACACAACCTTAGGCAGAAAATCTTGCTTAAAACGAAACACCACCTTGTCCTGGAGTCTCTCAAAGTAAGGAGGTTTGATGGAAAGCGCCGCCAACTAAGAAACATGCCTAACAGAAGTGATAGCCACCAAAAAGGCTACCTTAAAGTGGACCATCACCCTCGGGTGATCGGCCCGGGAATCTATAAGATTCCCGGGCCGATCACCTCCCTCCCTGCGGGACATCCGAGATCGGGATGTCCCGCGGGGTGAAACCCCCCCAAAAACCCCAAAACCCCTTACCTCGCGCCCCCGCGCCGGCCGTCTGTGAATGGACAGCGCGGGGGCGCGCGCGTCAAGAGGGACGCGCGGGAGGCGGCGGCGGAGGAGCCACGGACAAGCGGCTGTCAAATCGCTTGTCCGTCGGCGCGGGGAGAGGCGAGTTTTTAGGGTGATCGGGGGGGTTTCACACAGCGGGGCACCCCGATCGGGGGTGCCCCACCGAAGTGGACCAAGACCCAGGATAGTCAAAATCCTGGGTGTTGGTCCACTTTAAGCGTCAAAACGGACAAAGGGGCCTCACGCAAGGGCTCAAAGGGAGACCCCTGCAAGGCCGATAAGGCCAAGTTCAAATCCCAGACTGGTAACATAGGCTTACGTGGAGGGCACACGTGAGTAACCCCCTGAAAAAAGGTCTTAACCAGACGATGGCTGGCAAAGGATCTTTGGAAGAAAATAGCCAAAGCTGAAACATGACCTTTGAGAGTACTAAGTTGAAGACCCAGATCCAAACCATGTTGCAGGAATTCCAGAATCCTGGGGATAGAAAACACCCGACAAGGAAGCGACCTAGACTCACACCAGTCAATGTAAGCATGCCATACCCTATAGTAGATAGATGACGAGGACTTCTTCCTAGCCTGAATCATGGTACTAACAACAGAGGCAGGCAACCCCTTTTTCCATCAAGATGGAGGTTTCAGCAGCCAGGCCGTTAAAGCCAGCGTTTGTAAATTGGGATGGTGTAGCTGCCCCTGAGTGAGCAGATCTGGAACCTTGGGCAGGGCGTACTGATCTACTGCCAGCTGCACGATGTCTGCGAACCACACTCTTCTTGGCCAACAGGGGGCCACCAGAATGGTTGGCACCCCTTCCTGGGAAATCTTGCGCAGCACCCTGCCCAGCAGAGAAAACAGAGGAAACACATACAGGAGCTGAAAGCTCTTCCAAGACATTGCTAGTGCATCCATGGCCAAGGCCAGAGAGACAAAGACTGGAAGCTTGTGACGGGACGTAAACAGGTCCACATCCGTCTGCCCTCAGCGACGGCACAGGGAGCGAAACACCCTGTTGCTGAGGGACCACTCCCCCAGTCGAGACATCCCCCTGCTCAAGGAGTCTGCCTCCAGGTTCTCCACTCCCGGGATGTAAACTGCCGATATGCAGGGGACATTCTCCTCTGCCCAGGACAGAATCAGGGACAATTCCTTGAGGGCCCTCTTGCTCCGGGTCCCTCCCTGATTGATGTAGGCAACCACTGTCTGGTTGTCCGAGAGGATCTGAACAGCCCATCCCCGAAGGTGTGGAGTCAACTGGGCGAGGACCAGTCTTATCGCCCTCAGTTCCAGAATGTTGATAGGGGTATGGGCCTCCTGAGGGCCCCACTGATCCTGGAACTTCAGGGATTTCCAGAAGCCCCCCCCCCCCAACCTGTCAGACTGGAATCTGTGGTGACTGTCTCCCAGCAAGGGACCAGAAAGGATCTGCCCATCAACAGGTTCCTTGAGTCCAGCCACCATGAAAGAGACCGCCTGGCCAGAGGGGACAGAAAAAATACCTGATCCAGGGACACAGGATCCCGATCCTATACTGACAAGAGGTGAAGTTGAAGAGGTCTCATATGAAACTGAGCATATGGAACCGCCTTGAAGCAAGACACCATCAGGCCCACCAGCTGCATCCCTTGCCGGATGGAGGGATGGGGGCAAGACAGAAGAAACCTTGCTTGAGCTTGAAGACTCTCCACCTTCTGCTGAGGGAGAAGAATCTTGACCTGAGATGTATCCAGAGTCATACCCAGAAAGGACATCACCAATGACGGGGACAGGGAAGACTTGGGGTGGTTGATCACCCAGCCGAAGGACTCCAGTGTGGACACCACCATCTGGGTATCCAGCTCTGCCTGCTGGAAGGACAGAGACATGATGAGAATGTCGTCCAAGTAAGGAAGTATGCGAATGCCCTGAGATCTCAGCAGAGCCATTACGCCCGCCAGCACTTTGGTGAATACCCTGGGAGCCGAGGTGATACTGAAAGGCAAGGCCACAGATCTTTCAGAGCGAACCTGAGGAATCTCTGATGACCTGGAATGATTGGTACATGAAGGTAAGCATCCTTGATGTCTACAGAGGTCATGAAGTCGCCCGGACGCAGAGAATTGACCGCAGAGCGCAGGGTTTCCATGCAAAAATGCTTGAATCTGACAAACTTGTTGAGACGCTTTAAATCCAGGATGGGCATGAGGGACCCGTCCTTTTTGGGGACAGTGAAAAGATTGGAATAGAAGCCTCTGCCCCTTTCCCTTAAAGGCACCGGGCAGATGACCCCCAACTCCAGAAGATTTTGGACAGCAAGGCACAGACCCTGTTCTGACAAGGGGTTTTGAGCCATACAGGATTTGACGAATCTTTGGGGTGGCCAGGCTGCAAACTCTATCTTGTAACCGGAGGATACTACCTCCTGAATCCACCGGTCTGAGACATGACGCCTCCAGACGCGAGACAAAAAGCCGAAGCCATCCCCCCACCCGGATGAGTGAGGGTGGCCCTTCATGCCTGAGGGGGCTTGGGGAGGACTTGGCTTGGGACCCCAGGAGGGGCCGGGGCGGCCCAGTCCTCTGCCCCTGCCCCAATAGTCTCCGCGAGCCCCAGCAAAGGAGACTCCTCGACCAATTCTGGAACCACGGAAGGAAGGGAGAAAGGCACCCGTCCCCCGAAAGGACCGGGACGGCCTCCTACGTTGAGGTAACCTGCCACTAGGGATGAGCGAATCGATCCGGACGAACCCGGATTCGATCCAAATTTCAGGAAAAATTCGATTCGGATCGAATCCGAATTTCCCCGCGATTCGATCGCTCGAAGTTTTCCTTTAACATCCATTCATTTACATTTACAGGCATTCTAAGATGGCGGACGGGATATGTCTGGACATCTATCCCGCGCCAGTGCAAGCTGGGGCAGTCACATGCAGCCTATCAGCAGCCAACAAGCCCGGTGACGTCACAGCGCTATTTAAGTCGGCCATCTTGCTTTTCCTTCCTCATTTCTCTATTGCATTCGTGAGAGACAGAACGTTGTAGTGAGGGAGAGAGGCAGTTAGACAGGCAGGGACAGACAGGGACAGGCTGGAGACAGGCAGGAGACAGGCAGAAAGTCAGCGAAAAACAGGGAAAGGTAGGAAAAATCGGAGGCTGTCACAGGGAGATTTTTTTTTTTTTTCCATCCAGCCTGAGTGTTACTAGCTGGCTGACTGGCTTTGTTAGCGTTTTCAGGCTGCTTATACTAACTGTGCATATATACTGAACTGATCTAAAGTCTGCTGTGAGGCATCCCATTCTGTGACTACACCAGCCTCTGTTTAAGACCATATAACCATTTGCACTTATTCTAATTGAAATTAGGCCTGATAAAGACACTTTTGCTGTTCATAGCACTACTGGACCCTGCCAGGTGTACTTACTGCTGGTTTTTAGGGCATCCCATTCTGTGACTACAGCAGCCTCTGTTTAAGACCATATAACCATTTGCACTTATTATAATTGAAATTAGGCCTGATAAAGACACTTTTGCTGTGCATAGCACTACTTGTCCCAGGGTCACTGCTGGGTTTTTAGGGCATCCCATTCTGTGACTACAGCAGCCTCTGTTTAAGACCATATAACCATTTGCACTTATTATAATTGAAATTAGGCCTGATAAAGACACTTTTGCTGTGCATAGCACTACTTGTCCCAGGTTCACTGCTGGGTTTTTAGGGCATCCCATTCTGTGACTACAGCAGCCTCTGTTTAACACCATATAACCATTTGCACTTATTATAATTGAAATTAGGCCCGATAAAGACACTTTTGCTGTTCATAGCACTACTGGACCCTGCCAGGTGTACTTACTGCTGGTTTTTAGGGCATCCCATTCTGTGACTACAGCAGCCTCTGTTTAAGACCATATAACCATTTGCACTTATTATAATTGAAATTAGGCCTGATAAAGACACTTTTGCTGTTCATAGCACTACTTGTCCCAGGTTCACTGCTGGGTTTTTAGGGCATCCCATTCTGTGACTACAGCAGCCTCTGTTTAACACCATATAACCATTTGCACTTATTCTAATTGAAATTAGGCCTGATAAAGACACTTTTGCTGTGCATAGCACTACTTGTCCCAGGTTCACTGCTGGGTTTTTAGGGCATCCCATTCTGTGACTACAGCAGCCTCTGTTTAACACCATATAACCATTTGCACTTATTATAATTGAAATTAGGCCTGATAAAGACACTTTTGCTGTTCATAGCACTACTGGACCCTGCCAGGTGTACTTACTGCTGGTTTTTAGGGCATCCCATTCTGTGACTACAGCAGCCTCTGTTTAAGACCATATAACCATTTGCACTTATTATAATTGAAATTAGGCCTGATAAAGACACTTTTGCTGTTCATAGCACTACTTGTCCCAGGTTCACTGCTGGGTTTTTAGGGCATCCCATTCTGTGACTACAGCAGCCTCTGTTTAACACCATATAACCATTTGCACTTATTCTAATTGAAATTAGGCCTGATAAAGACACTTTTGCTGTGCATAGCACTACTTGTCCCAGGTTCACTGCTGGGTTTTTAGGGCATCCCATTCTGTGACTACAGCAGCCTCTGTTTAAGACCATATAACCATTTGCACTTATTATAATTGAAATTAGGCCTGATAAAGATACTTTTGCTGTTCATAGCACTACTTGTCCCAGGTTCACTGCTGGGTTTTTAGGGCATCCCAATTTGTGACTACAGCAGCCTCTATTTAAGACCATATAACCATTTGCACTTATTCTAATTGAAATTAGGCCTGATAAAGACACTTTTGCTGTGCATAGCACTACTTGTCCCAGGTTCACTGCTGGGTTTTTAGGGCATCCCATTCTGTGACTACAGCAGCCTCTGTTTAACACCATATAACCATTTGCACTTATTATAATTGAAATTAGGCCTGATAAAGACACTTTTGCTGTTCATAGCACTACTGGACCCTGCCAGGTGTACTTACTGCTGGTTTTTAGGGCATCCCATTCTGTGACTACAGCAGCCTCTGTTTAAGACCATATAACCATTTGCACTTATTATAATTGAAATTAGGCCTGATAAAGACACTTTTGCTGTTCATAGCACTACTTGTCCCAGGTTCACTGCTGGGTTTTTAGGGCATCCCATTCTGTGACTACAGCAGCCTCTATTTAAGACCATATAACCATTTGCACTTATTATAATTGAAATTAGGCCTGATAAAGACACTTTTGCTGTGCATAGTCTTACTGCTGCCTGCCAGGTGCACTGCTGGTTTTTGGGGCATCCCATTCTGTAACATAGCATACCCCTCTTTATTTACACTAAGCAGCTCTCTTATTTACACTAGGCAGGCCTGTTGGAGGCTGAGTGTTACTGCTCACTTTTGGTGTGCATTATATTCTGTTTCATATAGACCCACCGCTGCCTGGGGGTTCTTAAAATATCACCTACTACCACACCAGTTAGACTATGTCGGGCAGACAAGTGCCTGGAAGTGAAAAGAGGAGTGGCAGAGGCCAAGATTCCGCAGGCAGAGCTCGCAGCAGACTGGGGGCCAGTAGCAGCAGGAGTCACGCTGAGAGACCTAATCTGCCAGTATCTGCTAGCGGTCGGGTCTCCACCAGTAACGCATCTGCCGTGGTTGAATGGTTGACGCGCTCATCAACAACATCATCACAACTTACGTCTGAGACCCCCAGTCTAGGGTCGGTAGGTTCCTCTGACACAACCCTGAGTTGGCATGCCCCGAGAGCAGTCCCTGTCCTCCCATTGCCTCTGTCCTACGCCGTTCCCTCCCCCAGCGACGTATCCTATGCTTTGGGTTCAGCTCCTCTCTTTAGTGAGGAGGACGATCAGATAGAGGACAGTCAGCAGCTACTGCCCAGCCAAGAAATGGAGGTGGCTTCTTTAGCTAGGCAGACAAGTAGTGAAGTGGACAGTGTCGTGGGTGCTGCGAGCGTTCCAGCTCCTGCGCCAGACACTGTTGACGAATCCACGAACATCAGTGACGTACAGCCACAACTCGGCGATAATGATGATGACGATGAAGCCGATCGCACTTGGGAGCCGGGTGATGAAGGGGCTTCATCGTCATCATCAGGAGAAGAGGGGCGCAGGTTGCCCCGGAGTCAGCAGCTCAGGCAGCAAGGTGGCAGCAGCATGGCTGGCAGGCAGCATGGGGGCACAATTGTAAAGCCTGGAGCCAAACGGGGCCGGGGCCGGGGTAGAGCACCTGCTGCGCGGCAGGCTACCTTATCGGGAGGTAGTGGGGCAGGGGTTCCTGGAGTTGGCAACAGCAGCAGCGAATCAGTGAGGCCTGTTGGTGGAAAAAGTAGCTACTCGGCAGTGTGGCAGTTTTTCCTGAAGCATCCGCAGGAGGGTAACATGGCCACATGCAAGATATGTAGGCAGAAGGTGAAGCGTGGCCAGGGTCCAAATGTTGGCACCACGGCCCTGCGTCAACATATGCAGCGTCACCATAAAGCGGCCTGGGAGAACCTAGGCTCCGGAGAGGTGGGCCAGACTGCTTCCTCACCGAGTGGCACGCCGCTCCCAATTTCTGCCAGCCAAGGCTCCAGCACCTCAGCCGAAGGCAGCTGTGCGTCATACCCATCCTCTGTCGCTCCTGCTCCTCCTCCTCCAAGTCATGCATCCCGCCAGCAATCCATCAGCGAAGCCATGTCCAAGAGACAGCAGTATGCGCCCACTCATCCTACGGCGCAGAAGCTGAATGTGCTCCTGTCCAAGTTGCTGGTGCTGCAGTCGCTCCCTTTTCAGGTGGTGGAATCTGCACCTTTCAGAGAACTGATGGCTTGTGCCGAGCCGAGGTGGAGAGTTACAAGCCATCATTTCTTTGCCAAGAAGGCAGTACCAGCGCTGCACACTTTTGTTGAACAGAAGGTGGGCCAGTCCTTGAGCCTGTCGGTGTGTAGCAAAGTGCATGGCAGCGCCGACATCTGGAGCTGTAACTACGGTCAGGGACAGTACATGTCGTTTACGGCCCACTGGGTGAATGTGGTCCCTTTGCAGCAGCAGCAGCAACTTGGACAGGTCACGCCGCTTCGGCCTCCGCGCTCCCTGCCCGTTGGGCCTGTGACACCGTGCGACTCCTCCGCCATCTCCTCACCCTCCACTGTAGGCTCAAGTCTCAGTGCCCCTCCAGTCTACCATGTGTGCAGGGCACAGAGGTGTCACGCAGTGCTTCACATGGTTTGTCTTGGCGAACGGAGTCACACAGGGGAGGAACTGCTTAAATGTATTCATCAGGAAATCCAAACATGGCTTACTCCGAGAAAACTTAAAATGGGAATCATGGTTACCGACAATGGGAAGAACATTTTGTCTGCGCTGCGCCAAGGAAGCCTGACCCATGCCCCCTGCATGGCTCACGTCTTCAATCTGGTTGTCAAGCGGTTTCTGAAGTGTTCCCCCCATCTGCAGGACATCCTAACAACTTCAAGGAAACTTTGCATGCACTTCAGCCACTCCTACACCGCCAAACACACCCTTCTTGAGCTACAGCGTCAGAATGGTATCCCCCAACATAGTCTGATTTGCGATGTTTCCACCCTTCACATGTTGGACCGATTATATGAACAGAGAAAAGCCATCACGGATTTCCTGATGATCCAAGCAGATAGGGGGACTCCCCTGTGTAACTTCAATGTCAACCAGTGGCAGCTCATACGTGACACCTGCCGTTTGCTCAGGCCCTTTGAGGAAGCCACTTTATTTGTCAGTCGGCAGGATTACGGGATGAACGTGATTCCACTGCTTCATGTACTACAGCACATGTTGGAAACCATGGCTGGTCAGGGCACTGGAGACATGGCGTTTACATCTTACGGCCACATGAACCCCGTTGGAGATGAACTGGAGGAGGAGGAGGAAGAGGAGGAGGAGGAGTTGCCCAGCGAAACACAGTTTAGGCTTGGCGAAATGGCTGGTTTATCTAGTCAGCGGACAGGAGAGGAGGAGCAGGAGCAGCCAGAGGAGCTAGAGGTTTTTGAGGAAGGCGAGACAGAGGACCCGGGCACACCGTGGCAGTATGCAGTGGAGATGGAGACAGGTAGTCCATCCGAGTCACTTGCGCAAATGGCACGAAGCATGCTCACGTGCTTGCGTAGTGACCCCAGAATTGTTTCCATCTGTCGGCGGGATGACTTCTGGCTGTCCACCTTATTGGACCCTCGCTTCCGGCACAAAATGGGGGCATTTTTTAAACCCACCGAGAGGGAGGACAAACTCAACTACTACAAAGACATTCTACGTAGGCAGTTGGCCGATGCCTATCTGCGCCATGGTCCATACTCTCGCAGGTCTGACTTGAGGGGACCTCTGCGCTCACCTTCCACTGCCATGGACGCTGGGGGGGGTTGGCAGGAGCAGCAGCAGCAGCTCCATCAGCAGCAGCAGCCTCAGTCTTCAGTCGCTAATGAGTAGCTTTCTACACCCGCATAGTGAGGCTACTCATGAGCAGCAGGAAGACCTGGAGCAGGACCTCAACCAGCAGGTCATGTCATACTTTGACATGACCATGCCAACACACCTTGAGGATCCGCTGGACTTCTGGGCAGCCAAACTTGATTTGTGGCCGCAACTAGCAGAGTTTGCCCTGGAAAAGCTGTCCTGCCCGGCAAGTAGCGTGCCATCTGAGCGGGTGTTTAGTGCGGCGGGGGCCATAGTTACGGCGAGGAGAACTCGTCTGTCAACTAAAAATGTGGAGAGACTCACCTTTGTCAAAATGAAGCAGGGATGGATCAGCCAGGATTTCCACCCACCAATGCCTGATGCATGCGACTAGATTCAGCATGGTGCCACGTTTTACACTTTCCAAATGGTGCAAAACATATTTATGTCTTTAGGCCAATTTTTGGGCTCCTGCTGCTGCTGCTGCCAACTCCAGGGTGTGAATCATCCAATTCTTGGGCTCCTGAAGCCAACCCCAGTGTCTCTTTAAAGTAATATTTGGGCTCCTGCTGCTGCTGCTGCCAACTCCAGGGTGTGAATCATCCAATTTTTGGGCTCCTGAAGCCAACTCCATTGTCTCTTTCAAGTAATATTTGGCCTCCTGCTGCTGCTGCCAACTCCAGGGTGTGATTCATCCAATTTTTGGCCTCCTGAAGCCAACCCCAGTGTCTCTTTAAAGTAATATTTGGGCTCCTGCTGCTGCTGCTGCCGCCGCCGCTGCCAACTCCAGGGTGTGAATCATCCAATTTGTGGGCTCCTGAAGCCAACTCCAGTGTCTCTTTAAAGTAATATTTGGGCTCCTGCTGCTGCTGCCAACTCCAGGGTGTGATTCATCCAATTTTTGGGCTCCTGAAGCCAACTCCAGTGTATATTTGGGCTCCTGCTGCTGCTGCCAACTCCAGGGTGTGAATCATCCAATTTTTGGGCTCCTGAAGCCAACCCCAGTGTCTCTTTAAAGTAATATTTGGGCTCCTGCCAACTCCAGGGTGTGATTCATCCAATTTTTGGGCTCCTGAAGCCAACCCCAGGGTCTCTTTAAAGTAATGTTTGGGCTCCTGCTGCTGCCAACTTCTGCCAACTCCAGGGTGTGATTCATCCAATTTTTGGGCTCCTGAAGCCAACCCCAGTGTCTCTTTAAAGTAATGTTTGGGCTCCTGCTGCTGCCAACTTCTGCCAACTCCAGGGTGTGATTCATCCAATTTTTGGGCTCCTGAAGCCAACTCCAGTGTATATTTGGGCTCCTGCTGCTGCCAACTCCAGGGTGTGATTCATCCAATTTTTGGGCTCCTGAAGCCAACCCCAGGGTCTCTTTAAAGTAATGTTTGGGCTCCTGCCAACTTCTGCCAACTCCAGGGTGTGATTCATCCAATTTTTGGGCTCCTAAAGCCAACTCCAGTGTATATTTGGGCTCCTGCTGCTGCTGCTGCCAACTCCAGGGTGTGAATCATCCAATTTTTGGGCTCCTGAAGCCAACCCCAGTGTCTCTTTAAAGTAATGTTTGGGCTCCTGCTGCTGCCAACTTCTGCCAACTCCAGGGTGTGATTCATCCAATTTTTGGGCTCCTGAAGCCAACCCCAGGGTCTCTTTAAAGTAATGTTTGGGCTCCTGCCAACTCCAGGGTGTGATTCATCCAATTTTTGGGCTCCTGAAGCCAACTCCAGTGTATATTTGGGCTCCTGCTGCTGCTGCCAACTCCAGGGTGTGAATCATCCAATTTTTGAGCTCCTGAAGCCAACCCCAGTGTCTCTTTAAAGTAATATTTGGGCTCCTGCTGCTGCCAACTCCAGGGTGTGATTCATCCAATTTTTGGGCTCCTGCTGCTGCCAACTCCAGTGTCTCTTTAAAGCAATGCTTGGGTTCCTGCCCCTCATAGTGATGCCACTTCAACTCTCTTGAATTCAATTGTGCCGCTCTGCGATTCTATTAGCGATGCCTCTGATCTGCATGTGATATTTATTCAAAGTATTATTTAACTAACCCAGCACGCATCCCGTGCGTGTTGCAGCAAGGCAGAATGGTTTACAACCCTATTGAGGCTCTAGGAGGCTCAGAAATAGCCGTTTTTAATAGCGATTCGTCGTGAATTTATTCGGGTCGAAACGCTTTTTGTCGGAAAATTCGGCGAATCAGTCGAATCTAATTTTTCAAAAGTTCGCTCATCTCTACCTGCCACCCCTGGCAAACAAGTCCAAGCGTTCATCAAAGAGGCGCAGCCCCTTAAAGGGAAAGCTAGTGAGAGCCTTCTTAGCAGCATTATCAGCTACCCACTGATGCAGCCAAACAGAGCGGTGTATAGCCACCAAAAGGGCAGAAGTCCTCCCACACATTCTAATGGCATCATCCATGGCAGACAGAACATATGCAACAAATTCATAGCAAAGCAGGAGAAATCTATACTCTTCTCCTCCCGCGTCATCAGAGGCCCCATCTAAGAGACTCTTAAACAAACCTTTAATAGCAATAGCTGTTATGGCAGAGGCGCGGAGCGTAGTAAAAGCGCGCGGCGGCGGCGACATTATCAGTAAAATCTAAGTGGCAACGCACACACACACCCTCCCCGGAGATCTCCCCAGGGAGAGCGAGGCAAGGGAGCAGCAGCCACATAATGCCTGAAAGAATAAATGAGAGGAGGGGGTCTATCTAAGGGGGACAGGGGTAAAGGGAACCCCAGAGAGTGGGAGGGGCATCCCATAAGGCTCACCACAGGTCTATACCGCCTACCCATGTCAAAGCAGGGACTGTGGTTGGAGCAGCGCTCCTCAGCACCTGACCTCGATGCTGCCTACCTTCACCCAAACCAGTTCAGCCGAGGCTGGGAGGCAGTGGGTTCAGAACGGGTGGGAATAGTCCTACAGGGCCGCAGGCTGAAAAGCCCCGCTCACCTGCGCAGCATAAAGAGCCATCTTCTATCTTCGCAGCCCGGACTGCAGAAAAGAACTGGGGAATTTGTGGGAGGTCCCTGACTTATATAGGGCCGGGAGGAGCCACAAGCTGTTTTCTGCAGTCCAGCGCCATCTTGTGGATGTATTACCCATGTGTAAGGAATCTTCTGGAACAGGACGTCCTGTATACTTGGAATAAATCCAGTGAGCAGTTGGAGGGGCCCCGGATTATTATCTCTACAGGTGGGTCTGTTGTTGGCTATAAAGGCCAATGTGGGGAGAAACTTAAAGAGTACCTTTTACTTAAGAGTGAACTAGCAGTATAACACTTACTGTATCCCGAGTCCTGCGGCATTCATACTCTTGATGAACCACCTGCAGCAGTCAGAGATTGGCCATGTCCACTCCATTCACTACAATTATAAAGGCATGCCAGACTTCAGCATTGAAATGAATGGAGTGGGTATGCTGAAAAAAAAAAAAAAAAAAAAAAAAAATATATATATATATATATATATATATATATATATATATATATATTTTGAGAGGTCGAGTAGACACACTGCAGGACCCGATTAGCGAGACTGCAACATAATGATGGGGGACCACAAATAATTGGTTAGCCCAGTACACTTACTGATCTGGCATCCCCGGACGCCTCTAGCTAACTCCAAGCTGGAGGGAAGCAAGTGGCTCTCCATTCTTTCAACAGATTGGCCAAAAATTGGTTTTGGTCCACTTTAATACTTTCTATGTTAGAAAAAAGTTTGGGATGCTTTTTTTCTTCCCATATTTGGCCCCTGACTACAAGGTGGGGCAACACAAAATATAGAGGCCTATTTAGACTTAAAGAAAGGCACCCCCCCACCAACCTCATGATAGAGCCACCCCTGTCAATACGTAAGGTAAGGTTTCATACTGGTTACTATTGGTATAAACCAAATGGTCACCCTTAGTGGATCAACAGTCAAAAGTGACTTAAACCGGTCCAACACAACAAACAGTGCTAAGATGCATCCCTCCCCAGGGTAATTTAGATTGCTCCATAAAAATTAATTCACCTTGTTTTAACTCCTGCTGTGGACAATGCTTCAGTATCATGTGTGCAGATGGGGGTGAGTTTTGAGGAGTTTTACAACTGTGCCAGGCTGTGGGTCTGGTTTAATAACCATTAAAATTTTAACAGTATAAAGTAAGGAAATAAGCACATGCCTGTTTTAAGTGTGCTCCTGTGGTCCTCATTCCAATCTTTAATGACAAATGGTGCATACAAAATGACAAACTTGAGCGCAGGGGCCCTTCTTCTGGTCAACCATCTGTCTATAAAGATTAGGACGAGGATCCCACGAGCAGAACCACTCCTGCACCATACATAGCCAGTCCTTTCCCCTAAAAAACAAACATGACCGAATTCTAGTTCTGTCCATTTAACATAAAACATGTATTCCGCTTCTTGTGAAACTGAACTGTCCCCCGGCCTCACGCGAGGACCTTCTCTCAGGAGACACAAAAGCCAAAGTGGGTTAGAGAATCCCCCGGGCCGGAGGAAGTTATTGTGGGGATTGTACACGCTGCGGTACTGAGGATAGATGAATGTCAGACACAAACCCCTGACAATGGAGCGGGGGGGCGCCATGCAGCACATCTCACCTACGGCCCAATTACTGCTCCTTGTCATTACCGGGTAATTGCCGCAAAACGCCTCTCCCCGATTCTTTTTGACGGGAAGATGCTTTACTGCGGACATACGACGGGGCAATTTCTAGAGAAATGGAACACCATTTAAAATGTGTCAGATTCTTCCATGCCTAAGACACATTGATGGATGGGGCTGCCTGGGGCACTTATAAAGCACACCTCGGGGAGCACGGCCAGGCGGGTGATAATAACTTCTCTGGCAGAGGGTGAGAGGACATAACAGGCCCCGCACACCACTGCCGCCAACACGTTCTGCTCTCAGAAACAACACTCTGCAAGACTTTAGGTCAACACCACTGAAGCCATTTAAAGGAACCTAGACTTCTACCAAATGTATGCTGTAAGAGCACACAGCAAAGGACTAACGTTCTGTATCACCTTCATTCCTCGACATAACGGAGGACGATTAGAAGTTTCTCCGTCACTGATCAAGTGGATGTAAAAGCAACAAAATCATTCAATAATGATTCACACGATGGCAGCTTGAGTTGGCAAGCTTGCTGAATACCCCCCCAAAAAGGTTGTTTTTGCTACTGCACCCTTTGGGGAACTTCCCCACCTTAAAAACCAATCACATATAAAAAGCAGGATTGGCGTTTCCCTGCCAAAGGGCTGGTTTTCAAGCATTCAAATGGTTGTGTTGCTTTCAGAGATGATGCTTTTGCGTCTTATTTGTGATCTCCATTTACTTTCTTCACTTTGTAGTATGAAAAAAAAAAAATAAGTGAAATTTGTGTACTTACCAGTAAGTTTCCTTTCTCATTCTCTTCCATTCTGGGACACCACCAGTAGCAATGCGTGAGTTAATGTCAGCTGTGGGGGAGGGGGGGGGGGGACTGCAAGATAGAAAAAACTAGCTCCTCCCAGCCTATATAGGACAGGTAGGTTGTCGCAGGAAATCCTCAGTTAATTAAAAAGCAGTTCAGCCACAGCCCTGCGAGGGGGCAGTAACCTGCGCATAATGCGCACAGCTAGAGAACAGTGCAACAAAACTAAAACCATGTAGAAGGCACCAACCGCCATCGACGCAGTCGTAACACAACAGTAGGGTGGGTGTGGTGTCCCCCGTAATGGAAGAGGGCGAGAAAGGAAACTTACCTGTGAGTACACAAATTTCCCTTTTCTCATTTCTTCTATTCCGGGGTACCACCAGTAGCAATGCGTGGGACGTCCCATATGTATTACCCTCAATAAGGGTGGAACCGTGCAAGAACAGCCAACAGTGTCAGCCTAACCAAGAACAACGGCACTGACACCTCAAGCTTAGACCCCCGGAAAGGGGTTCACCACAATCTGCAATACCTTCCCCCCTAGAGAGGCATTGGCAGAAGTTGTAGAACTTGGTGAAGGTGTGGAGAGACGACCAGGTCTCCGCCTTGCAGACCTGTTCTGCCAATGCCTGGCGTTGGAAATCCCAAGATGCAGCAATCGCCCTGGTGGAGTGAGCTGTGAATGGGAAGGGCAACTCCTTTGCCTTGCAGGAGTAGGCTTGTATGACAGCCTGCCTGATCCATCTGTTAGGAGTGGACCTGGCAGCCACCAGGCCCCTCCTTGGTGTTTCTGGGATCACAAACAAGACATCCGTCTTATGTACCTCGCGAGTAGCGGCCAAGTAATACTTTAATACCCTGACCACATTGAGGGAATGCAGGAATCGCCCCTCATGACGAGTGGGACGTGGGCACAAGGAGGGTAGCACTATCTCCTGATTAAGATAGATGGGAGAGACCACCTTGGGCAAAAAATCCTGCTTCACATGAAACCTCGCTCCCTGCGTCTTCATGCAGCACCAAAAATACCATTTTGTGAGTACTCACCTTTAAAATGATCGCCCTCTACTGGAGACTACCCAGATGTCATGATTATGGAAGTGGAGTGTATGACACACGTATAATACCCATTTTAAAGGTGAGTACTCACAAATGTGTCATACACTCCGCTTCCATAATCATGACATCTGGGAATTCCAATAGCAGTGTCCGTCATGGGTGGGAACCGAAAACAGTAAAAACAATGCACCAACTTAAAACCACTGCAGCTTGCAGAACCTTGCGGCCAAAAACAGCATCCGCTGAAGCCCGCACATCAACCCTGTAAAACTTGGAAAAAGTATGAACAGAAGACCAAGTAGCAGCCTTACAAACTTGTTCAACAGAGGCCTGGTGCTGAAAAGCCCAGGATGCCCCAACAGCACGAGTAGAATGCGCAGTGATCCTAAAAGGGGGAGTCCTCCAATTAGCAGAATAGGCCCCAACAATGGCCTGACAAATCCATTTACTAATGGTAGACATGGCCGGCGCCAAACCCATTCTGGGCCCACAAGGCACCATGAAAAAAGCGTCCGTCTTGTGGAAGGGGGAAGTAACCACCAAATAGTACTTCACACAACGAACCACATCCAAAGAATGCAAAACTCTCTCCTTGTCATTGCTAGGCTTAGGACACAAAGAAGGAAGAACAACATTCTGATTGAGGTGAAAGGCAGAAACAACCTTAGGAAGGAAATCTGGTTTGAAACAAAAAACCACCTTATCCTGCTGCCTCTCAAAGTAAGGCGCCTGAATAGACAAAGCCGCCAACTCAGAGACACGCCGGACAGAAGTAATAGCCACCAAGAAGGCAACCTTTTGAGTGAGCACAGAAAGAGCAATATCCTGAAGCGGCTCAAAAGGTGGCCCCTGTAGAGCCGAAAGAACCAGATTCAACCAATTCTTGACCAGTGGGTGCAAAGCAATAGACCTTTGGAAGAAAACAGACAGGGCAGATACCTGCCCCTTCAAGGTACTAAGCTGAAAACCTTGATCCAGACCGTGTTGAAGAAACTCCAAAATCCAAGGGATAGAGAACACCCTACAAGGTAAGGCCCTGGCCTCACACCAGTCAATGTAGGACCGCCAAGTCCTATAGTAAATACAAGAGGAAGACCTCTTCCTAGCTCTAATCAAGGTCTGAACGACAGCCGCAGAGAGACCTTCCTCCTTCAGAATGAAGGTTTCAGCAGCCAAGCCATCAAAGCCAGCGTTTGTAAATTGGGGTAAAGAAGATGACCCTGAGAAATCAGGTCCGTCGATCGGGGTGTGAGCCTCCTGAGGACCCCACAACCCCATGAACGGATGATTCTTCCAGAAACCTCCCCAGCCCGACAGGCTGGCATCCGTGGTCACAGTTTCCCAACAAGGGACAAGAAAGGATTTGCCCCTCAACAGATTGCTTGACTCCATCCACCACTGAAGTGACTGGCGAACCCTGGAAAGACATCTTGAAGGACTGATCCAAGGACTGCGGACATCTGTCCCAATGCCTCAGCAGATGGGGCTGAAGCGACCTCATGTGGAACTGAGCAAAGGGTACTGCTTCGAAGGACGCCACCATCAAACCTACCAGTTTCATCCCCAGCCGGAGAGAGGGGCAACTAATGGTCAGGAGAAGGCGAATCAGATCCTGAACAGCCCTTACCTTGGGCTGAGGAAGGAACATTCTGGCTTGAGTGGTATCCAGAGTCATGCCCAGAAACGAAATCTCCCTGGAAGGAGACAGAGAGGATTCCCGGTGGTTGATCACCCATCCGAACCTTACCAGAGTAGACAGCACCGCCCTGGTATCCATCTCCGCCTGCCGGAGGTAAGAGGCTGAAATCAGTAGGTCGTCCAGATACGGCACAATGTGAATGCCCTGGGCTCTGAACAGGGCCATTATGCTCGCCAGAACCTTGGTGAAGACCCTTGGAGCTGAGGTCAGCCTGAATGGTAGGGCCACAAACTGAAAATGAAGATCCTGTACCGCAAACCTGAGGAATCTCTGGTGCGCAGGAAAGATAGGAACATGCAGGTAAGCATCCTTGATGTCTATTGACGTCGTAAAGTCCCCTTGACGAAGGGAAAGAATGGCAGAGCGCAGGGTCTCCATGCGAAACTTCCTGGTTCTGATGAACCTATTGAGAATTTTTAGGTCCAGAATGGGTCTGACAGAACCATCCTTTTTGGGGACCGTAAAGAGGTTGGAGTAGTAAGCCCTGCCTCTCTCCGAGGGAGGCACCGGGCATATGACTCCCATATCCAGAAGACTTAGGACCGCCAACACGAGCCCCTGTGCAGCCTGAGGGTCTGAGGGCACCCGAGACCTTAAAAATCTTGGAGGGGACCAGTACTCGAACTCCAGTTTGTACCCAGACGAAACCAACTTCCAGGATCCATTTGTCTGTGACCTCCTGTGCCCAGACCTGGAAGAAGAGCCGCAGCCGTCCCACCACCGGAGTGGGTGAGGGCGCCCCCCCATAACTGAGCGGGTTTAGCGGGGGGCTTAGGCTTGGAACTCCAAGCAGATGCTGGACGGGCCCGTCCTCTGCCCCTGCTCCAGGAGGAACCTCTAACACCAGAGTAGGCGAATCCTCTGACGGCTCTGGCACCCCGAAAGGAAGGATTGAAGGAGCTCGCCCCCCAAAAGGGACGATGCTGTTTCCTACGCTGAGGTAGCTTACCACCCTTAGCCACCGCATCCAACTTATCTCCAAACAGCTTAGTGCCCAGGAAGGGAAGAGCGGTGAGCGATTTCTTGGCCGCAAAGTCCGCCGCCCACTGGCGAAGCCAGACCGATCGACGCATGGCCACCAATAAGGCCGAAGTTCTGCTACACAAGACAATAGTGTCCTCCATAGCAGCCAGTACAAAGTTCATAAACCGCTCGCACCTTTAAAGGGCAGCGAACTCCGCGCTGGATGGGTCAAAATGGGCACCATTCAAGAACTCCCTAACCAGGGATCTGTTAGCCACCGCCGCAAGTGCAGATGCGCACACCGGCCGTAAGGCTGAACCCACACTAGCGAAGGCATAACATGCCAACTGATCAATGCGCTTATCCTTACCATCCTTGAGGGTAGTGGCATTAGGGGTATGGACCACAGAGGTGTTGGACAACCCCAAAACAGGCGCATCGACCTCGGGCGGGGAAGACCAACGTTTCACCGCATCCACCGGGAAGGGATACTTTTTATCCCAACCCTGAGGAACCCGGGAAGCCGACTTCCCACTCCCTAAGGATCAGAGCGTCAAAATGACCCCGTGTAGGGAACTCCAAGCGAGGCCTGGCGGCCCCAAAGAATTCCCCTTTTTTAAGAGTGGGTGCCTCAGGCGGCGCAAAGTGCAAAACCTCAAGGAGATCGACCAGAACCTTGGAGGTGTCAAAGGCATCCCCCAGCGCCTGCCCAGCATCATTGTCACGAAAAAACACACCCTCCGTATCAGATTCTCCAAACAGTTCCCCCTACTCTAGCGGGGAATACTCAGACCAATCTTCATCATCAAACTCCAAAGCCGGCCCTGCCGGCGACAGGTGTCTTTTCTTAGCCTGGGCCTTACAGCCCAGAGTGTCAGAAAGGATCCTCTCGATGCTGGCCAGGCGAGCACAAACATCAGAGTGCGACTCCCCACTAGTGACAGCGTCACTTGGGGTGCGTAACAGGCGGGGTGGTGTAGGCGATGAAGCGGGTGGTGCTGACCCAGAAGCCTGGGAAACCACCTGCCGCGTTATGGCCTTTTGTGCACAAGCAATACAAATGAGCGCATCCTCCCCCGTAAGGCATACCCCACAACCAACACATGGCTGGGATTGTCCCGAGGGAAGCCCCAGCCCGGTATCCTGTGGAGCCTCCATATGGTGATTTTTTGGGGTAGTCGCAGTGACCCTAGGGAATTAAGCTGGTAAGCAACCCTGGGATGCCCCTTTAATGTCCCTGTGGGAGGATTTAACGGAAAATGCTAAGGAAGGGCCTAGGACCGGGAGAACCCCCTAATATTGCAACAGGGGAGTCCTCCTGAAAGACACAATAAGGGAGGCCCATAAGACTGTATATATCAATGCATACAATCAAGAGAAACCAAGCAGCCCCCCTGCAGAGAGGGAGGCAGCCTAAGAGAAGAAAAGGGGGCCCACTGGGCACTCACAAAACACACAGGTCCGCAGTAGGATCGGCGGCAGCAGCAGCACTTCTAAGATGGCCACCGGAGTCCAGCACCGCAAGAGAGAGTGAGGAAGAAGGGGGGCAGGCCAGCGCAGAACGAGCGCTCGCTAGGCCCCGCCCCCTCCCTGCCAGACCAGAAACGCAGATCTAGGCCGTGGGCTGGGACTCTAAACGCCCCCCCCCCAAACGAAGCCTGAGGGGGAGAAGCTCCCCTCATGAAAACTGCCAATGGAGCAGGCAAGGCACATCAGCCACATGTAAAAGCATACACACACACACACACACACACACATACAATAGTGAAACGCCAGACACTGAAAATCAGTAAGGGACAAGCCAGACCCCCCCCCCCCCCCCCCCCACCAGGGACACGGAGGGGACTCAGAAGGCAGGGGACCCGCCACCCAGGACAGGCGAAGCGGATAAGGCTGAAGGGACAGGGCATCCCAAGCTGGGATCACCAACCCGGAAACCGCCTACCCCTTGTAAAGGGGTCTCACGGAGGAGTCATGCTCCTTAAAACACCTAGGAAGGTGTTGCCTACCCTCAACCAGGACCTATAGCTGAGGCCGGGAGGCTCATAACGGGACATGTGAATAAAGGTCCAGGCAAAAATAGGGACAAAAATGGCCGGGCTCAGGCCCAGCTTACCTGCAAGGAATAGAAGGCTTCATCTTCTGATTTGCTCGTCGTCTAACAGAGAAGGAACTGGGGAATTGGTGGGAGGTCCCGGGTGTATATGGACTGGGAGGAGCTCCTTTTTTTGCATTCAACTCTGCTAAACATCGCCCTCTACTGGAGACTACCCAGATGTCATGATTATGGAAGCGGAGTGTATGACACACTTGGAATAAGGGTAATCTGATTGAAACCGCTACCGAAAGCCGCCGGATGGCGGCGATAGCCACCTTCAACATTAGCGTAGTCAGGGAAGCCTCTGCCATGGGTTCAAAGGTGGGCCCCTGAATTGCTGATAGTTCTGTCCACCTCATGATGCGGCTCACTTCCTGGAACGCCCGCCAGCTCCTAGTACTCCCCTGATAGTTTACGTAGGCCACAGCCATGGAATTGTCCAACTGTACCCTGACCATCAGGTCCCAGACCAACATCTGAGAATCAGCAGAATCACCCCCAGATCCAACACACTGATTGCTCCTGCTTGTGCCAGAGACCCTGAACTGTCTGGTTGTCCAGAACGCCACCCCAATCCATCAGACTAGCGTCTGTGGTCAGGATGGCCCAACGTGCCGGTGTGGAAGACCGACCCACTGCCAGTGACTGCTGGTCCAGCCACCAATTTAGGGGTCGCTGGGCCTTGTCCATCAGGATGAAGAGATGGTCCAACCCCTGCAAAGTCCTGCGCCATTTAAATAGGAGCAGCATTTGTAGGGGCCTGGAGTGGAACTGGGCATACGAAACTGCCTTTATGGTAGACACCACCTGGCCAAGGTGACGCATGCCCTACCTGTGGAATGGTCGGCTGTCAGCAGCGACCTCACCACCTCCTGCAGAGCTGTGCACGTAGGGTATCCAATATCATACCTAGATAAGTTACAACCATGGAGGGAACTACCTGGGACCCTGGGTTCCAGGACCGTCAGAACATTCTGCAGTGCTCAAGTGCCAAAGATAGGGCTCAGATGAGCAGATCATCCAGGTATGGGATAATGTGCACACCCTGCCTCCGCAGGAGTGCCATCACCACCGCCAAAACTTTTGTGAACACTTGCGGAGCAGTGTACTGTCCGAATAGCCGTGCCACAATTTGGGAATGTTGGGTCCCCACCACAAAATCCTCAGAGGACCGAATATGCCTGGGCTTGGCTGAGACTTGGGATGCCCTTGCTGACGAAGGCCACTGCCCATGCTCTCCCACAAAGCCACCGTGTGTGGGCGGACCCTGGGACAAAGATGAACCGGGCACACTGCCTGTTAGAGGGTAGCGGGGATGCGGCGGCTTGCACTTCACTCTGCTAGACTCAGCTGGAGCCAAGGTCTTAATTACTGATTACATTGATTAAACAGGAGGCCACACATGCGCCGTAGGACAGAGGAAAGGCGAGTCGGAGCAGGCAACTGGGAGGGGGGTCACAAAGGGGCAACCTGTATTGGGGTGCCCGGGGGGGCAATGACTAAATCCAGGGATAGTCGAAATCCTGGGTTTTGGTCTACTCTTCGCAAGCAGGAAAAAGATGAGCAAAGCAGGGAACAGCTGTCCTCCCTGCACACACAAACATCAGTGTCTCTCATCCAGCCTGATGTACCCCCCAGAAACCATATATTCCCTGAAAGAACATATGTTAAGCTTTCTAAGCGTACCCAGCTTGTTGTAGTGGGCTCATCATTTTAGAAGTAATCCTTTGAAGAATTTTTAGGTTGCAAGAGGTTTCCCTTAACAAAATTAAAAAAAATCCATATGCAAACAAGAAAAAAGAAGCTAAATCTGAAAGTGCAAGATCCCCTGAGCAGAACAATACCCCACATGCATAGGTTCTATTAACCCTTTTAATTGCCCGTCTACTTGAAATTTTTTCACCCTCTGTTGACAGGTAATTTTTCACCATTTTGCACCATGTTTAACCATGATTTTTGGAGGAATTTCCAGGAAAATTATAGATATATTTTTTGCAGCACAGTTTAGGCTTTAACATGAAATGTCTTGTTTGTAATTTTTCTACTGTTTTTTTTTTAAATATTTTTGCGTAGAGAACAAAAACAAAAATTATTTTTTAGAAAATTGTCTCCTTTATTTTAAATGAAACATTTGCTTTATTAGAGAAAACCATATTGCATGTGAAAGCCCCATTTCTTCCGATTACAACGGTACCACATATGTATTGGTAGCCCCCCCATTCTTGCCCAGGAGACCCCCTAAACTGAAAATAGCACTTTATAACATTTACAAATAAAATACTATCCACACTATAAACATAAGGGGTTAAAAAAAAAAAAAATGACATATGGTCCCCCCCTCCTGGGGGGGGACGACCCATTTTTTTGGAAATTTAAAGGGTTAAAAACCCTTAAAACTCCCCCAAAAAATGATATGGGGTCCCCCTTACCCATCATAACCAGCCCTGGACCAGCTATGGGGGCTTGTAGAACAGGGTGCAAGAGGGCCAGCTTTGGTGGCCCCCCCACCCTGCAGGCTACAAGCTCACATAGCCATGGCCCGGGCTCTTCTGCCCCCCCCCCGGGCTTTGGGGAGGCAGGTAATTGGGGTGCCGGAGGTTAACGGCAAGTCAGCCGCTAACCGCAGGTGACTTGCCAGCTCCCCAGCCTTGTGAACTGGTATAGGGATCTCATGGATCCCTTACCAGTTCACAAGGGGTTAAGTGTAAAAAAAAAAAAAAACACAGAAACAAGCAGAAAAAATATTTGATTTTTTTTAAATACTTTTTAATACTTACCTCCCATCCATCCCTGTGTCCCACACTGATCAATCTGGCTTCTGCTCTCCTGCTGCAGCTGGAAGCCTTTTTTAGCTGCTGGACAGAACATAAGGGCTTAATTAAAAAAAAAAAAATGACATAGAGTCCCCCCTCCCAGGGGTGGGGGGGACCCCATTTTTTGGGGAACTTTAAGGGTTAAAATCCACACGTATGACAATAAAATATATCCCGATTCTGTCTCAAAGACATATATTGCGATTTTTTAAAATTTTAATAAAAAAAAAGGAACCCCATGTTGGAATTTTAAGGGTTAAAAACACTTAAAAATCCCCCCTAAAAATGGTGTGAGGTCTCCCCTTTCCCAGCATAACCAGCCCGTACCAGCTATGGGGGCCAGCCTCGGTGGGCCCCTGCCCTGTAGGCTACAAGCTTGCATAGGCTAAATGGCCCCTGGTCACATTTCATCTCACAAACAGGAAAAAAAAACTGAGAAAATGCCTTTATTAAAAAAAAAAAAATTTTTCTTTACTTATCCCCGTTTTTTTCATTTTACAGATCCTTAGGAAGCCAAAACCCGGCATTATATCCTTTATGATGGGAGACAGGAAGTAGCTGTACACTTCAGTGAAGCAAGTTTCCTATCCTATGGGATGACCTGTGGATTCAGCAGGTGTGTGCAGCTATTACCTGTCCCTCGATGGACGCAGCTCTGCCAGACAAAAAGGCAGTATATCTCTAATGAAGGGCTCAGGTTAGTTAGTCCCTGTGAACCAGGAGCCACCCTGGCTTGGTCCACTTTATAGCCAGGCATGCCAGATACTCACCTTTATTATATCCAATAGTAATGGCCTAAATCAAGGCTGCACACCCACACAGCTCCAGCAATGGCCACATAACCTGCTAACCAATAAGAGGATCTGCCAGCTGGATGTACAGCCTGGCCAACAAAGCCCTATTGGGTGCAGCCAGGAAAGTGGGGGTGCAGCAAAGAAGTCCATCTGTGGCCTGACTTAAATTTGCCCTACCCATAATTTAACTGGTCCATGTAGCAGCTGCAGCTTCTCTACCCCATGCTACCGACTGATCTTTGTCAGAGCATTGCTGGAGCAAGCAGCCTGTCAGCAGAGACCTACCTTAATCCCCTTTAGCATTGCTAAGACAAATCAGACACTATAGGGGCAACCTTAAAGGGTAAATCCACTTTTGATAGCATTTTTAAAAGTTTTCATTTTTGTGTGGCAAAAATACAATTCTGTGAAATACTCACCTGTAGAATTGGTATTATCCGTATACAGTACGTCCTCCAGATATAATACTTACACTTGGGTTATCCTCCGCCAGAGGGCGCTGTGCACTGCAGACATGCAAAAACAGGCTCCTCCCGGCCCTTCATATACCCAGGGACCACAAATCCCCAGCATTGAAAAGCAGTGAACCAGAAGCCGGGAGAATCCAACCACCAAAACAACTGGTAATGATAACAATAACAACAATCACCATACAGGGGATCCAGAATAATGCAAAAACCAGGGTGGGTTGGAGCAGGACGTACTGTATACGTATAATACCAATTCTACAGGTGAGTATTTCACAGAATTGTATTATTCTAAGTATACAGTAAGTCCTGCTCCAAATATAATACTTACACTTGGGACATCCAATAGCAGTGTCCATAACAGTAGGGTGGGATCCCCAACAAAAAAGGCAACGGCACGTAGCTTAAACTACTACCGCCTGCAAAACCTTGCCGCCAAACACAGCATCAGCTGAGGCCCGAACATCAACCTTGTAAAACTTTGAAAAGGTGTGAACAGAAGACCAAGTAACGTCCTGGTGCTGGAAGGCCCAGGAGGCCCCAATAGCACGAGTAGAATGAGCAGTAAGATGGAAAGGAGGACTCTTCCCCTTAGCAGAATAGGCTTGAACCACAGCCTGACGGATCCACTTGCTGATAGTAGACTTGGCAGGAGCCAAATCCTTCCTAGGCCCAGAAGGCACAACGAAGAGAGCATCAGTCTTCCTGAAAGCCGCAGTGACAACCAGGTAATACTTCAAACACCTGACCACATCCAAGGAATGCAGAACCCTTTCCTTGTCATTACTAGGATTGGGACACAAGGAATGAAGAACAATGTCCTGATTCAAATGAAAAGCAGACACAACCTTAGGCAGAAAATCTGGCTTGAAGCGTAACACCACCTTGTCCTGGTGTCTCTCATAGTAAGGAGACTGAATGGATAGAGCAGCCAGCTCAGACACACGCCTAACCGAAGTTATGGCCACCAACAAGACCACCTTGAGAGTAAGAACAGCCAGAGCAGCATCTTGAATAGGCTCAAAGGGAGCACCCTGCAAGGCAGATAAAACCAAGTTTAAATCCCAAACGGGGACCACAGGTTTACGAGGGGGACGCGCATGAGTGACCCCCTGAAAGAAGGTCTTAACCAGATGATGATGAGCAAAGGTCTTCTGAAAGAAGACTGACAGGGCAGAAACCTGACCCTTCAGAGTACTGAGTTTTAGACCTAACTCCAAACCATGCTGTAAGAACTCCAGAACCCTGGGGACAGAGAACTCCCTACAGGGAAGAGACCTAGACTCACACCAGTCAATGTAGGTACGCCATACTCTAGAATAGATAGCAGCAGAAGTCTTCTTCCTAGCCTGCACCATAGTACCTACCACAGAGGCAGATAAACCCTTCTCCATCAAGATGGAGGTTTCAGCAGCCAGGCCGTCAAAACCAGCGTTTGTAAATTGGGATGGCGTAGGGAGCCCTGAGTTAGCAGATCTGGCACCCCTGGAAGATCGTACTGGTCTACTGCCATTTGAACCACGTCTGCGAACCACACTCTTCTTGGCCACCAGGGGGCCACTAGAATCACAGGCACCCCCTCCAGAGCAATCTTGCACAGAACCCTGCACAGCAGGGGGAATGGTGGAAATACAAACAGGAGCCGAAACTCTTTCCATGACATGGACAGGGCATCCGTGGCCAAGGCCAGAGGGTCCTGAGACAGGGACACGAAGGTCGGGAGCTTGTGGTTGTGACGGGACGCAAACAGGTCCACATCCGGTAGGCCCCAACGGTGACACAGGGGCTGGAATACCCTGTTGCAGAGGGACCACTCTCCCTGAGGGGACGTCCCCATGCTCAGAGCATCTGCAAGCAGATTCTCCGCCCCAGGAATGTAAACAGCCGAAATGCATTGTACATTGGCCTCCGCCCATGTCAGAATCTGAGACACCTCCCGGAGGGCACCCTTGCTCCGGGTCCCTCCCTGATGGTTGATGTAGGCAACCGCCGTCCTGTTGTCTGAGGGTACCTGGACCGACAGACCCCTCAGGTGTTGGGTCAACCGCTCCAGTACCAACCGGACTGCCCGCAATTCCAGAATGTTGATGGGTAAATGGGCCTCCTGAGGACCCCACGTCCCCTGGAAGCGCAGGGACTTCCAGAATCCCCCCCAACCTGACAGACTGGCATCCGTTGTGATCGTCTCCCAGGAAGGGGCGAGAAAAGAACTGCCCCTATCAAGTTCCCGAGGTCCAGCCACCACGCAAGGGACCGTCTGACCGAGGGGGGAAGCACACAGTCGTCCAAGGACACTGGGTTCTTGTCCCATACTGACAGAAGGTGAAGCTGCAGAGGTCTCAAATGGAACTGAGCAAAGGGCACCGCCTCGAAGCTCGCCACCATCAGGCCCACCAGCTGCATTCCCTGCCGGATGGAGGGCTGTGGGCATGAGAGCAGGAACCTGACCTTCTGTTGAGGAAGGAATATCCGTGAGTGAACCGTATCCAGAATCATTCCCAGGAACGGGGTCACCGAGGAAGGGGACAGAGAGGACTTGGGGTAATTGATCACCCAGCCGAAGGACTCCAGGGTGGACACTACCAGTTGAGTGTCCAACTCTGCCTGCCGCAGAGACCAAGAGGTGATGAGGATGTCGTCTAGGTAGGGCAGCACGCGTATGCCCCTTAGCCTTATCAGTGACATCACCCCTGCCAGCACCTTGGTGATCACCCTGGGAGCCGACGTGAGGCCGAATGGCAAGGCCACAAATTGGTAATGCTGATCCTTCAGTGCAAATCTGAGAAACCCTTGGTGTTCTGGAAACACCGGGACGTGAAGGTAAGCATCCTTGATGTCTACGGACGTCATGAAGTCCCCTGGGCGCAGGGAGCCAATGGCCGAGTGCAGAGTTTCCATGCGGAAATGCCTGTTCTTGACAAATCTGTTGAGGATTTTTAAATCCAGAATGGGCCTGACTGACCCATCCTTCTTGGGTACTGTGAAGAGGTTGGAGTAGAACCCCGTGCCCCTGTCTCCAAAGGGGACCTTGCAAATGACCCCTAGATCCAGGAGACCCTGCACGGCCAGCAGCAAGACCTGAGCTGAGGCAGGGTCTTGAGGGATTCGGAACCCAATGAATCTGGTGGGGGGCCGTACAGCAAACTCCAACTTGTAGCCGGAGGACACTACCTCCTGAATCCACCGGTCTGAGACCTGGCGCCTCCAGACGTGCTCGAAGTGCTGCAGACGTCCCCCCACCCTGACGGGTGAGGGCGCCCCCTCATGCCTGAGGGGTCTTGGGAGGGGCTTTGGGCTTGGGCCCCCAGGAGGAACCAGGACGGCGTCCTCTATTCCTGTGCCAGGAATCTGCGCGGGGGCCCAGCGAAGCACACCCCTTTTCCCTGTTTAGCCCCGCGGTAGGGGATTGAAAGGGTGCCCTGGCCTCGAAAGGGCCGAATCTGCCGCCTGCGCTGGGGCAACTTGCCTACTTTGGCGAAGAGGTCTAGACGGTCTCCAAACAGGCGTAGCCCCTTAAATGGAAGCCCAGTAAGGGCTTTCTTAGCGGCATTATCAGTAGCCCACTGTCGCAACCAAACCGCGCGGCGTATAGCTACCGCCAAGGCAGAAGATCTGGCACACATCCTTATAGCATCGTCCGATGCAGACAGGATAAAGTTTACAAACACATCACAGTTAGAGTATTGACAGTATCAGAGGGCAACTCATCTGTGCCATCGAGTGCATTCCTGACCATGGCCCTGAGCGCTACTGCCGTAATGGCTAAGGCGCAAACCGGGCACAAGGTCGCTCCCCCAAATGCCAATTGATCAATACGCCGGTCCTCAGAGTCCCGTAGCGTAGTAGTGTCAGGGGAGTGCATAATAGAGGTGTTAGACAACCCTAGAATAGGAGCATCGGCCTTGGGGGCGATGACCAGCACTTAACCAAGTCAGCCGGGAAGGGATACTATCCACACTCTTAGGGGTCCCAGACAGTCTACTGGGATGTTCCCATGCTTTAAGCACCAGGCTATTGAAATGGGTTTGCTCGGGAAATTCAAGACGAGCCTTAGCAGTATGAAAAAGCTCACCCCTTTGCCTGGGAGCCGCAACAGGGGGAGAGATGGACAAAACTTCAAATATCTGAGCCAGCAGTCTGTCAATATCATCCGAGGTCCAGTGCTCGGAACCAGACTCGTCATGACCCCTTGACTCCTCGTTGTATGACCCCGAGCCAGAGAGCAGCTCCCCTTCGTCCGAGCGGGGGTGGCCGTAAGGCTGCAACAAGTCATCAGATTACATAGGGAAAAGGGCAGAGTCAGGGGTTAAATGCCGCCTCTTAGCGGTGGCCTTACGCGCTAACGAGCTAGCAAGCAATCTTTCAATACTGGCCAGTCTAGTAGCCATATAAGGATGAGAATCCCCGCTTGTATTGGGGGTTAGACTCAGGCTTGGGGGAGTGGGTGAAGTGAGGCGAGGTGCAGGACCAGCCACTGAAGAGGCGGGAAGAACCGATAACGCCTGCTGTGCACAAGGAACACAGACCCGTGCATTGTCACCGCTGCTAGGTAAGACCCCACAAGCTACACACAGCCGGGCTTGTCCCGAAGGAACCCCGTTCACAATATCCTGGGACGCCTCCATATGGTGATTGGCACAATAGGCCAGTAGGGATTGACGCTGTAAGCTAATCTGGATGCCCCAATAACCGCCGGGGAAGTGGGAGTAATTTTAATAGTCTCAACCGGGAGATACACAGGGCCGGGAGAAGCCACCGGAATTCACGGTCTGAAAGACATAAGAGGAACAGGAATGTCAGAGCCATGCGCAAGGTGTAATAAAGGTAGGATACAGGTAGTATAAGGATAATATAAGGTCGCCCGCGAAGGCACTTACAGACAGCGGGGGGAGGGCGGTCTTCACCACGCGCGCGCAAGAATGCCGCCAAACGATCCTCGAAGGGCGGGCCAGAGCTGATCGTGACGCGGAGCGCACCAAACCGTGACGCGGAGCGCGTCAAGTCAGGGCCCCGCCCCCCCCCCCCCCGGAGAGCGCGAAGCTCCGAAAACTCGAAGCCAATAGAGAAAAAACAGGGCAGTGACGCCTGAAGGAATGATCGAGTGGATTACCACGGCTGAGCCACTTCAGGCTAAGAAAAAGACGCCGCAGCATCTGCAAAGCCACCGCCGCCCATGCAGTACAGCCATATAATAGAAAAGGCGCGGAGGCTACCAATACAAGTAAAAAGTACACAGCGCGGCTCTGATATCCATTCCCAGTCAAACACGACACCACGGCCATAAGAGTGTAATAGGGTACACTGAGGCCGCCATACTCACAAACCCCTCCCTCCCCTTTCTTTCCCCCCGGGCTGGGGGGGGGAACGAGGGAGGATGGCGACCCTTTACACAGGGTCCACCGCTACACGGGGCGTGGGACAATTAAGCGGGAGGGGCATCCCCTAAAGGCTCACCAACAGCCTAAACCGCCTACCCTTTTGGTGGGGGACTGCGGTGGAGAATGGCTCCGTTAAGCACGCATGGTGCTGCCTACCTTCACCCGACCAGCACAGCCCAGGCTGGGAGGCACATCACAAATAGGACGGGTGGGAGTAGTCCAACAGGGCCGCAGGCTGTAATAGCCCCGCTCACCTGCGAGAGGGTGATACTTCATGTCTTCGCAGTCAGCACTGCAGAGAAATCTGGGGATTTGTGGGAGGTCCCTGGGTATATGAAGGGCCGGGAGGAGCCTGTTTTTGCATGTCTGCAGTGCACAGCGCCCTTTGGCGGAGGATAACCCAAGTGTAAGTATTATATCTGGAGCAGGACGTACTGTATACTTAGAATATATGTCTTCAATGTTAAATCGCAATTTGGCATTACAGCTCATTGCACATTGCACATTAGCGTAGGGAAACAACAAAAGCGCCACTAGAGGGCAGCAGATAGCAAGACATAGGATGACATTACATGACGATTAATAAATGTGTTGCTCACAGCAACTTTGAAATATTGTAGAGAAAGCAGAGGGGCTTGGGGCTCCATGTTGGGTCAGGAAAGGGTGGGGGGAGTACTCAGTAGGCAGATAATCATCTGAAAATGGGTTGCATAACAGGCTGCTACAGCTTTAAAGTAGACACACGCTTAGCTCAAAGCCGAGGATGGGCTTCCCCTTGGCATTTTATAACCCAGCCCCCCCCTCCCCCCTTTCAAGCATCTTAACTCATACTGGAGCATTGCCCACAGAGCATCCATCTACATATAGTACCCCATAGTGAGGAAATGCTGCTCTGAAACAAGTAAGCTGGCAGACATCGAAAGATGCCCACTTACCCTCTTCCAGCTTTTTCATTCTCCACTTTTTTACTGGGTTAGGCAATTTGAATGATATATATATATATATATATTTATTTTTTTTTTTTTTATAGGGACAGCAGCAAGGAGCTCACCGGAGGCCTGTCCCAGGTACATCCCCTTCTCTGTAATTATACCTTGTACAGAGCTACAAGAGCAGATGATGCTATATAAATACCCAATAATAAAAATAATAATGATAATCAGTAAATGCTGCAGCAGGTCTCCCTCCTTTTCAGGACCATGGTTCAAATGCGGTCACAGAGCTGCCCTGGTTCCTCATCACCCGCAGCATGAGCAAAGCGTGGCTGATGCACCCACTGTGGCTTGCCAGGCTCAGTCATGCTGGAAACACTGAGGGACACTGTCAGCCATGCAACCACATTTGAGGGTGGTAGTGTGGAAATGGAATGGAAAGGCGCTCTGCAGGAAATGGGGGAGAGGGCCATGGGACAGGCTTTCGGGCATCCCTACAGCCCTATTATTGCCATTGCCTGGACAGTTCCTGTAAGGACCCTTGCTTTGGAGCAGCAGCACAACAGTACTTCAAATTAAGCTGTGCCATGAGACAAGACTCTGGAGCTCTGGGAAGAAAAGTCCACCTGAATTAGAGGAGCATCCTGGCTGGGTGAAAGCTTCCATTTGGGAGTGGGGTACAAAAGTTTGAATTTTAGGGATAGTCTCATCATATGATTACCACAACGTTGGTTTATTTACCCAATTGAGTCATGAGCGTCGCTCACTTTTTGCAATATAGCTAAGAGGAGGTGACACGACAATTCATAAAGTGGTCAGGGTCACTCACCCAGAACTTCACCAAGAAGAAAGCATTCTGTGGCCCCTTTCCGAACAGCTCCTTCAGTCCCCCCTTCTTCTCCGGGAATTTGTCGTAGATTTGGCGGATGTCTATGGACTCCAGCAGGGGGTCGCTGTACGAGTGGTTGGCTTGTCCGATGTGCACAAAGAGGTGTTTGTTGTACTGGAAGAGAAGGGGACACTTGTCAAATGAAAGCCCTGAGGAGCACGATCAATACCATCACAGTGGCATGCACGCTTAAAGCGTGTTATAACGGCTTAATCTCACCCCCCAGATACACGCAACATACAGCTCCTTCCCCCTTCTAAATTATTGATCAGCACAGTTCCTTTAAGAATTCTGGATCATTAGCATGGAAGCACATCTCTCCCAAGAAGCAATAGCAGAACATGCGATTTTCCACTGAGATACGCTTCATCCATTTCCCAAGTTTCCCCAGAATCTATAAAATGTCATGTGATCATTAACCAGCATTTTCACCATAGAAAAATGATTTGCATTGCACTAGATGTGGAGATCTAACACCTCCCCCTGTGCTAAGACCAATTTAGGCAAAAACAAAAAAAGATGAGCTCATTCGAGGGAGGCGGGCAATCAGCACGGAAGCTGAATCTGGGACATTAAGGTAGATTCAGCACAGGTCGAGATTTTCTCGGTACTCCCACATTCTCGCATGATTTAGGGGAAACGCGCGAGACGCAAGATAATTCTCCCTTCTGTGAGAAGGGGCGCACAACAGTTGACCAAGTTACTGTATGGAAGTTGTAGCATCTTTCACTATCCATGCCACAAATGCTGGGGTTTTTTTTATTGTATGGACACGTGGGAGTGTTTGTTTACAATATTTAAAATTATTTCATTAAAATAACCCAGGGATCAAGAGATGAACAGCCAGCCACTGGCACTGCTGGTGTACCTGCTTGTAGTCCCTTTGGTATGGTGATGACATGGGTGCCCCTGGATGAGCTCTGGGCCCTTCTACACCCCTGATGCACGAAGAAGGGGTGCGGGTTATCAGCCATGGGTACCGCCATTTTGCATTGCGCCCCCCTACCTTGTATACTTGTCTGGACCTCTTTCCAGTTCACCAAGAGTATAGGTTAATGCTACACAAATGAAATGCATTACTCCTCAGTTACTTAGCTTGTCAAATGGTCTTGAGGGGGGGGGGGGGCGCGATCCTCAGATTGTGCTTCAGATGTATAAAAGCCTTGTTTGCCAGCTTTTAACAGGGGGCACGTGTGCCCCCGTGCAATGGCTAAAGTTGAAGGGGTAGACCCGACAAAAGACCCGCTGGCGGGAGATAGGCTAGAAGTCCAGAAAGTAGTCACGTTTAGAGTAATTATATGTATTATTTTTTATTTTTTTTTAAATACTGTTGGTGAACTGCTAAGCGGTCCAGGTGATCTCTATACCAGTTCGCAGGGTAGGGAGTGCAGGCATGTTACCTGGAAGGCAGGCAAAGGCAGGCAACCTGGCAGTACCCTCGTCCCCTTCTTGGTACCCATCTATATGGGCCCAGTGATACCCCTAGAAGAGCTTTAGACCCATACCAAAGGGCATAGGAGCCGGTATACCGTCAGGGCCCGGGGGCGGCCTCTGAGCCGTGGGTTACCAGCACCTGTACCCAAGTGCCTGGATTTGTGGGCTCTGAAATGGCGTGCGCTTTTCAAATTGCCCAAAAATAAATAAGACACCACCACAGTTTAATGGGGGGGGTATTTTCCGCATGGCTTTTTCAGTTCGTGAAAGCAAAACACTCCCTGAAACACAAGAATTTAACTTCTTAAGAGAATTTTCAACATAAGAGAAATTAATAAAAATTGGATTTTTCTTAATCTTTATGCTTCCCTAACACAACAAAACGGAGTGCAAGCGCTAAATGTGCCTAGGGCAGCCTGAACACCCACGGCCCTGTGCTGGCACTGTATTTAGGACCCCGCTGACGTGCTATTGTTGCACCTTTATTGAGCGGATGGGTCTACTATCTGTCATTGTGCCTTGATCCCTCTGCTCTCCAATGCAAGGGGTCACCAGGCAATATGCCCCCCGCTGTAGGGGGTGAAACAACAATGGCAGCTCTGCGCCCACAGAGGCGTGAAGGAGTCGATTAGAGGGAAGACTCTCCGGGTAAGACACAACAGATCCGTGACCCCGACAGGCAAGACGAGCAGAGCGTGTCGGTGACTAATTCCACCTCTCTTAAAATAGCCAAGCCTGAGAACCAGCCATTTAAAATAGTCCTTACAAAAAGGCAGACTCGTCCTACTACTGCAGCCCTCCTGGGCCTCTGTCCGAAGAAGGATCGAGGACTCATTTTACACATCGCTTGCCAAAGATGACGGGACCGCTGGACAGTGGTATTGACCCTAGGGCAGCACCCGCAGGGTTAAACCAAAACAGCGCTTGTCGGCTAAAAAAGGAGCGGGCCGAGGCAATGTCCGATAAGCACGCTGAACTCTGTCCAACCCCTGACAATCCATCATGGTGGCTTAGACCACACTGAGGGGTAGTTAGGAGCGACAAGGCCAAAAACCTAGGCTTCCTGTGGCGGCTTAAAGTTGACCTGAAGTAAAAAATGACTTGACCATTACCTCCGGGACACACCCTGCAAGGTCCACTGCTCACTGGCAGGCATAGGAGATCAAGTCATGCCGCTGTGTCAGACTGGTGAGACGGATAATGGTGAGAAATGTATTATTTCTTTGCTTTTACTTATGTAGCATCTTTAAAGTGGAGCGGCAACCCGAATTAGGATGCCCTGCTGTGTGTATCCCCTCAGGTTGCCAGATATACTCACCTTCCTTCCGCTCCCACGGTGCACTCGTGTGAGAGCGCCAATTGGCTGAGTAGTCGCTGTCACTTGGCTCTCTTTAGCGCCGCAGTCTTTTTGACTCCAGGGCTTCCAAAGTTGTTTTTGGAACACAGACCAAAACCCAGGGTTTTCACCCTTGTGGCTTTTTTTTTTCTTTACACATAGGCACATAGGCACCTTGATCTGAGATGCCCTTGTGTGTGAAACCCCAGGGATCACCAGTTCTCTTACCATGATTCCAAAGCGAATCCGCAGGCTTTCGTCCAATCAGAATAGCATATTAGTGTATTGGCATATGATGGTGGGGGTGCATGCATCGGATGGAGTTGTGCCGGGGATGCCACTGTAAATCAATTCATGAGAGGAGTATATGGCGAAACCAGGGGGCACCCCAAATTGGGGATGGGTTTTTTCCTGGCCCTTAAGTCTTTTAGATTCTAGGGGTAGTAGGCGCATTTGGTTTTGGTCACTATAAACAATAAACATCAATGTTAAAAAGCAGCATCATATTTAAAGCGGGGTAAAGTGTGTGTGTGTGTGTGTGTGTGTGTGTGTGTGTGTGTGTGTGTGTGTGTGTGTATGGGCTGGGAGGTGAAACATGTGAAGGACGCTGGGGCCTCGAGCCCCCAAAGTGACAGGCGTATGAAATGCTGCAGCGGCAAGAAGAGACGTGTCAGCAGAAGACGGGCCGCACTCACAGGAATGCTCCCGGAATGCGACATTCTATATGCCATCTCCATTATCATACCTAAATACAGCTCTTAGATCACACTGCAGCTGCCGGCCGGCATGCCAAAGAGACAGGTTCTCCCTCACCACCGCCTTCTCCATCCACAGAGACAGACGTGTCCCTGACCTCCTCAACAGGACACCGCCAACAAGCGGGCCCGGGGTCGGATCAGCAGGACAAAGCCAAAATGTGGGCTCGGCTCAGCAGGACAACACCAATACATGGATTACTTACCTGATGCCTGCTGGCTGCCCCCCCCCCGCCAAAAAACCCCCCTCCCCTATAACACAGACCTGAACCAAGCACATAGACTAACATGGCAATCCTGCCAAAGACTATTTCAGACTGATTGACTAACAAGCTTTAAATGAAGTGGAACAAAAACTCTTTAAAACTAAAAGACTCCAGGACCGGGCAGATTTTGGAGGCCCCACTGTGCGAAACTCCAGAGTGGGTAAACATGCCTCGTTCCCCTGCTCCCATATCTAGGGAGCTTAGCCAGAAGGCTTAGACTTCTATAAACATTCTACGCTGTTCATTCATATGCACACCTTAAAATGCTTATTGGAGGAGGCCTTAAGCATGCATCGTGGGATCAGCAGTCCTAAATCGGACCAAGACCAGATCAGGGGTATAACTGAAATCCTGTGTTTTGGTCCCTTTTATGATGGGTCATGGGTGATTTGTGTGTCTCAAAACACAGCGCTGTGCTTGCAAGCTTTGTGAGCAGACATGCTGCCCCATCCACCCGTAGAGACTGTTTAGCCCTGTAACTTTCCGCTTACCAGGATCCCTTTTTAAATTCAAGGGAGGAAAAAAAATATTTAAAATAAAAATAGTAAAGTATAATTATGAAAATACCATTTTGTGAGTACTCACCTGTAAAATGGGTATTACGAGTATGTCACACACCCCGCTTCCAACATTCATGACACTTGGGATACCGGCCTGTAGAGGGCGATCTTGCTGAGATGGCATGAGAAAAAGGAGCCCCTCCTGGTCCATAAATACCCGGGACCTCCCACTATTCCTCAGTCTTTTAAAAAAGCAGTGAAGAACCAGGAAGAGCAAATTATATAGTGAAAAATAATAAGAAACGCCATATAAAGGACCCCAGAACAAAAAAGGGCGGAGGAAGTGACATACTCGTAATACCCATTTTACAGGTGAGTACTCACAAAATGGTATTATTCCTAGTATGTCACACACCCCGCTTCCAACATTCATGACACTTGGGACATCCAATAGCAGTGTCTATAATGGGCGGGGATCCCACAAGGAAAATAAGGCATAACTTAAATTACTGCAGCTTGCAGAACCTTGCGACCAAAAGCAGCAACCGCTGAGGCCCGCACATCAACCTTGTAAAACTCAAAAAAAGTGTGAACCAAAAACCAAGTAGCAGCCTTGCAAACTTGTTCAACAGAAGCCTGGTGCTGAAAAGCCCAGGACGCACCAACAGCACGAGTAGAATGAGTAGTAACACGAAAAGGGGGAACCTTCCCCTTAGCAGAATAGGCCTCAACAATGGCCTGACGAATCCATTTACTAATGGAAGATTTGGCGGGTGCCAAACCCTTTCTAGGCCCAGAAGGCACAACACAACGAACAACATCCAAAGAATGTAAAACCCTTTCCTTGTAATTACTAGGATTAGGGCACAATGAAGGAAGAACTATATTCTGATTTAAGGGGAAGGCAGACACCACTTTAGGAAGAAAATCTGGTTTAAAACGGAAAACCACCTAATCCTGATGCCTCTCATAGTAAGGAGCCTGTATTGACAGGGCCGCCAATTCAGAAACCCGACGGACAGAGGTAATAGCAACCAAAAAGGCAACTTTCTGAGTGAGAATATGAAGAGGAACCTCCTGCAAAGGTTCAAAAAAGCCGCCTGCATAGCAGAGAGCACCAGACTAAGATCCCAAACTGGAAGTAGGAGCTTTCTAGGAGGCCGCACATGCGTGACCCCCTGGAAAAAAATCTTAACCAAAGGGTGAAGAGCAAATGCCCTTTCAAAGTACTAATCTGGAAGCCCAAATCCAGACCCCGTTGCAGAAACTCCAAAATCCTAGGGATAGAAAATACCCTGCAAGGCAGGGACCTAGACTCACACCAGTCAATATAGGACCTCCAAGTCCTGTAATAAACCACAGAGAAAGACTTCTTTCTAGCTCTAACAAGAGTCAGAATGACAGCATCAGAAAGGCCTTCCTCCTTTAAGATGGAGATTTCAGCAGCCACGCCGTCAAAGCCAGCGTTGGCAAATTGGGGTAACAAAGTTGACCCCGAGTTTAAGAGATCTGGAAGAAGAGGCAACAGATCCTCTGCCAGCCTTGTGACCTCTGCGAACCACAGGCGTCTTGGCCACTTTGAAGCCACCAGAACCAACTTGCGCACCACCTTGCTTGTCATGGAGAATGGGGGAAAAGGATACAGGAACCCCAGATCCTTTCCAGGCAAGAGACATGGCATCCACTGCCACTGCCAGAGGATCCTGGGATAGAGACACAAAGGCTGGAAGCTTGTGGTTGTGGCGAGACGCAAACAGGTCCAACCGCTGTGTCCCCCACTTGTGACAAAGGAACTGAAAGATCTCGGGGTTGAGAGACCATTCTCCCTTGCGAGTGCATGCTCTGCTCAGGGAGTCTGCCTCCACCTTCTCTATCCCCGGAATGTAAACTGCTGCTATGCAGGGAACATTGATCTCTGCCCACTGAAGGATCAGAGACGCTTCCCGGAGGGCACCCCAACTGCGAGTCCCTCCCTGGTGATTGATGTATGCAACTGCTGTTCGGTTGTCTGACCGAATCTGAACCGGCAAACCCCGCAAGAGATGAGTCAGTCTGATCAGCACAAGATGAATGGCCCGAAACCGGGGTCTCCTCCAGATGCCGCCTCCAGCCCGTAAGGCTGGCATCTGTGGTGACCAACTCCCAACAAGGGGTCAGAAATGATTTGCCGTCCCTGAGATTGCTCGAAATCAGCCACCACTGGAGGGACTGCAGGACGAGGGGAGACAACAGACAAGTCCGATTCAAAGACAACGGGCGCTTGTCCCACTTCGCCAGGAGAAAGAGCTGAAGCTTCCTCATGTGGAACTGAGCAAAAGGAACCGCTTTGAGCGTGGCCACCATCAACCCCACTAATCTCATCCCCAAGCGGATAGGCTGATGAGGATTGGACTAGAACAGATGAATTAAATCCTGAATCAGAACAATCTTGGACTGAGGAAGAAATACCCTGGCCTAAAGGGTATCCAGAATCAAGCCCAGAAAGGGAATCTCCCTTACGGGACAAAGAGGATTTGGCATGGTTTATCACCCAACCAAACCTCTCTAGTGTAGTCACCACTGTTCTGGTGTCCAGTTCCGTCTGATTGAAAGATGACGCTGTGATGAGCAAGCCGTCCAGCAATGGCACGATGCGAATGCCCTGGACCCTGAGAATAGCCATTACTCCTGCCAGGACCCTGGTAAACACTCTTGGGGATGGAGTGAGACCAAATGGAAGAGCCGCAAACTGAAAATGGTGGTCTTCTACTGTGAATCTGAGAAACCTTTGGTGAGCGGCAAAAATAGGAATGTGCAGATAAGCATCCTTGATGTCTATGGAAGTCATAAAGTCCCCCTGGCGGAGAGCGTCGATCGTTGAGCGCAATGACTCCATGCGGAACCTTCGGAAACGTATAGACTGATCGAGTGTCTCAGATCTAGAATAGGCCGAACAGAGCAGTCCTTTTTTTGGGAACCGTAAATAGGTTGGAGTAAAACACCCCAGACCTCTTTCCGCTGGAGGAACCTGGCGGATAACATCCATGTTTAAAAAGTTCGCCACAGCTGCCCGGAGCCCCTGTGCGATCACCGGATCTGCGGGCATCCGAGACCTGAAAAATCTGGGAGGAGGCCGAACCTCGAATTCCAGCTTGTAACCGGAGGACACAACTTCCAGAATCCATCTTTCTGACACCTCTTGACCCAAGCCTGGAAAAAAGAATCGCAGCCGTCCCCCCACCCGTATGGGTGAGGGCGCCTCCTCATTGCTGGGCAGGCTTGGAAGTGGACTTGGGCTTAGATCCCCAACTCTGACCTGGACGGCCACGTCCTCTTCCTCTGTTCCATACAGTCCCCCTTGGGGCTGAAAAGGGCCGATCCTCTGCCCGTTCTGGAACCACTAAAGGAAGGGTTAAAAGGAAGCCGATCCCCGCAAGGAACGACGTTGCTTCTTACGCAATTTGCCTCCTTTAATGACAGAACCCAACTTCTCACCAAAGAGGCGTAATCCCCCAAAGGGAAGCGCTGTAAGTGACTTCTTCGCCACAGTGTCAGCCGCCCACTGGCGTAGCCAAATAGACCGCCGAATCGCAACAAGCAAGGCAGAAGTTCTGCTACATAAGACCATGGAGTCATCAAAATCAGAAAGTACAAAAGACACAAATAAATCACATCGCTTGAGAGCGGAAAACTCAGAGGCTGGATCAAGCCCTGAGGTATTCAATAGGTCTCTAATAACAGACCTAATAGCGACTGCCATAAGTGCCGAGGCACCCACAGGCCGCAAGGCCGAGCCAACGCTAGCAAACGCATGGCAAGCCATTTGTTCAATACGCTTGTCCTCCCCATCCTTTAAGGGAAGTAGATTCCGGAGAATGCAAAACAGAGGAATTGGACAAACAGGTGAATCCACCACAGGGGGGATGACCAACGCTTACAGTGTCTGCAGGAAAGGGATAATACCATTTCGTGAGATACTCACCTGTAAAATGGTTATTACGAGTATGTCACACCCCCCACTTCGCGATATTCATGACACTTGGGAACCCGGCCTGTAGAGGGCGATCTTGCAGAGATGACATGGAAAAAAGGAGCCCCTCCTGGTCCATAAGTACTGGGTTCCTCCCACTATTCCTCAGTCTTTTTAAACAGCAGTGAAGAACCAGGAAGAGCCAATTATATTCAATAATTGTACAATTATTTGAAATAATAATACCAAATAAAGGATCCCTTAGAGCAAAAAGAGCCAATTATACTCAATAATTGTAAAATTATTTGAAATAATAATAATAATCACCATATAAAGGATCCCTCGAACAAAAAAGGGCGGGGGAAGTGGGGGGTGTGACATACTCGTAATAACCATTTTACAGGTGAGTATCTCACAAAATGGTATTATTCCTAGTATGTCACACCCCCCACTTCCCGATATTCATGACACTTGGGACATCCAATAGCAGTGTCTATAATGGGTGGGGATCCCAAAGGAATAATGCATAACTTAAATTACTGCAGCTTGCAGAACTTTGCGGACAAAAACAGCATCCGCTGAGGCCCGCACATCAACCTTGTAAAACTTAGAAAAAGTATGCACAGAAGACCAAGTCGCAGCCTTGCAGACAGAAGCTTGGTGCTGAAAAGCCCAAGAGGCTCCAATAGCATGAGTAGAATGAGCGGTGATACGAAAAAGGGGAACCTTCCCCTTCGTCATATAGGCCCCAATGATAGCTTGACGTAGCAAAACCCTTCTTGGGCCCAGAAGGCACAACAAAAAAGGCATCCGTCTTGCGGAAGTCCGAGGTAGTAACTAAATAATACTTAACACAACGAACTACATTCAAAGAATGTAAGACCCTTTACTTGTCGTTACTAGGTTTGGGACACAAGGAAGGAAGAACTATATCCTGATTTAGGTGGAAAGCAGACACCACCTTAGGAAGGAAATCCGGTTTAAAACAGAAAACAACCTTATCTCGATGCCTCTCAAAATAAGGGGCTTGAATAGACAAAGCCGCCAGTTCAGAAACTCGGCGGACAGAAGTAATAGCAACCAAAAAGGCAACCTTCTGAGTAAGAATAGGAAGAGGAATATCCTGCAAGGGCTCAAAGGGAGCAGCTTGCATAGCCGAAAGCAGCAAATTAAGATCCCGAACAGGAAGTAAAGGCTTTCTGGGAGGCCGCACATGCGCAACTCCTTGGAAAAAAAAGTCTTAACCAAAGGATGGAGAGCAAACGACCTTTGAAAGAAAATTGCCAAGGCAGAGACTTGCCCTTTCAAAGTACTAACCTGTAATCCCATATCCAGACCTCGTTGCAGATATTCCAGAATTCTAGGAATACAAAATACTCTACAGGGCAAAGCCCTGGATTCACACCAATCAATATAGGACCTCCAAGTCCTGTAATAAATGACAGAGGAAGACTTCTTCCTAGCTCTAATAAGAGTCTGAATAACCACATCAGACAGACCTTCTTCTTTCAAGATGGAGACTTCAGCAGCCATGCCGTCAAAGCCAGCGTTTGTAAATTGGGGTAACAAAGTTGACCCTGAGTGATGAGATCTGGAAGAAGAGGCAGATGGACACGATCCACTGCCAGCCTTACGACGTCTGCTTACCACAGACGTCTTGGCCACCTTGGCGTCACCAGAATTGCTGGCGCCTCCTCCAGTGCTAGCTTGCGCACCACCTTGCTGATCATGGAGAATGGGGGAAACAGATATAGGAACCCCAGATCCTTCCAGGCTAGAGACATGGCATCCGCTGCCACTGCCAGAGGATCCTGGGATAGAAACACAAAAGCTGGCAGCTTGTGACGAGAAGCAAACAGGTCCAACCGTGGAGTCCCCCACTTGTGACAGAGGAACTGAAAGACCCTTGGATTGAGAGATTTTCCCTGGCGAGAACATCCCCTGCTCAGGGAGTCTGCCTCCACAGTCTCTATCCCCAGAATGTAAACTGCTGATATGCACATTGACCTCTGCCCACTGAAGGATCAGAGACACTTCCCGGAGGGCACCCCAACTGCGAGTGCCTCCCTGGTGATTGATGTATGCAACAGCTGTTCGGTTGTCTGACCCGAATCTGAACTGGCAGACCCTGTAAGAAATGGGTCAGTCGAAGTAGAACAAGACGTATGGCCCGAAGCTCTAATACATTGATTGGAGAATGAGCCTCCTGAGGCCCCCACAATCCTTGGAAGTGATGCTTCTTCCAGAAGCCCCCCCCCCCCCCCCCCAGCCCACCAGGCTGGCATCCGTGGTAACCAGTTCCCAACGCGTAGTCAGAAATGACTTGCCCTTCTGGAGGTTGAGCGATATTAACCACCACTGAAGGGACTGCAAAACGTGGTGAGACAATAGACAAGTCTGATTCAATGATAGTGGGCACCTGTCCCACTTTGCCAAGAGGAAGAGCCGAAGCACCCTTATGTGAAACTGGGCAAACGGGACTGCCTCGAATGCAGCTACCATCAATCTCACTAGTCTCATCCCTAGACGGATAGACTGACGAGGGTTGGACAAGAATAGATGAATCAAGTCCTGAATCAGAACCATTTTGGACTGAGGAAGAAAAACCCTGGCCTGAAATGTATCCAGAATCAGGCCCAAGAAGGGAATTTCCCTGGACGGACAGAGAGAGGATTTGGGGTAACTTATTACCCATCCGAACCTCTCTAGCGTAGAGACCACCATCCTGGTGTCCAACTCTGATTGTTCGAGGGAGGAGGCCGTGATAAGAAGATCGTCCAGAAAAGGCACAATGCGGATGCCCTGGACCCTGAATATAGCCATCACTCCTGCCAGCATCTTGGTAAAGACTCTTGGGGCCGAGGTAAGGCCAAATGGCAGGGCCACAAATTGATAATGCTGGTCTTCTATCGAGAACCTGAGAAATCTCTGGTGACCCGGAAAATAGGAATGTGCAAATAAGCATCCTTGATGTCTATAGATGTCATGAAGTCCCCCTAATGGAGAGCATCGATCGTTGATCGCAGAGACTCCATGCGAAATTTTCCGAAACGGATAAATTGATTGAGTCTCCTTAGGTCTAGGATAGGCAGAACAGAGCCATCCTTTTTGGGTACCGTGAATAGGTTGGAGTAAAACCCCAAACCCCTTTCCACTGGAGGCACTAGGCAGATGACAGCCATGTTTAACAGATTCGCTACTGCTGCCCGCAGTCCGTGCGCAATTGCCGGATCTGACGGCATCCGGGACATGAAAAATCTGGGAGGAGGCCGGGACTCGAATTCCAGTTAGTAACCGGAAGAGACTACTTCCAGAACCCAATTAACTGATACCTACTGAACCCAGACCTGGAAGAAGAACTGCAGCTGTCCCCCCACCCGTAAGGGTGAGGGCGTCCCCCTCATTGTTGAGCAGGCTTAGTGGCAGATTTGGTTTTGGACCCCCAATTCTGACTTGGACGGCCACGTCCCTTTCCTCTATTCCACGAAAGGAACGACGTTGTTTCTTACGCTGAGGTAATTTACCTCCTTTAGTGACAGAATCCAATTCTTTCTCCAAAGAGGCGCAATCCCACAAAAGGGAGCGCTGTAAGTGATTTCTTAGCTACAATATCAGCTGCCCACTGCCGCAACCATACTGACCGCCGGATGTCGACTAACAAGGCAGAGGTTATGCTGCACATGAGCAGAGTATCATCTAAGGCAGAAAGTACAAAAGATGCAAACATCTCACATCGCTTAAAAGCGGCGTACTCAGCTCTGAGTAATTCATTAGGTCTCTCACAACAGACCTAATAGCCACTGTCATGAGTGCCGAAGCACCAACAGGCAGCAAGGCCGAGCCCACACTGGAATAAGCGTGGCAAGCCATTTGATCAATACACTTATCCTCTCCATCTTTAAGTGTAGTGGAGTCAGGAGAACGCAACACAGAAGAATTGGATAAATTAAGCACAGGGGCACCCACCCATGAGCAGAGTATCTTTTAAAAATCCAGTCTCTCTATAAATTAATTAAAAATTAATGCATAGATGGCCATTGTATGCTTGCGCACACATAGGAATTTGTCCTCCGCATTTAACCCATCCGTGCAATAAGTGTACACATGCCCAGAGCGGTGGGCACAGGTGGTGATGACCAACGCTTAACAGTATCAGCTGGGAAGGGATATTTCTTGTCCCAGCCCAAGGGAATGCCAGGAAGCCGCGCAGGCTTCTCCCATTCTTTAAGAATAATTTCATCAAAATGCTTTTGATTTGGAAATTCTAAACGAGGTTTAGAGACTCCAAAGAATTCCCCTTTTTGAGGAGGGACTACTTCAGGAGGAGTAATAACCAAAACCTCAAATAACTGAGCAAGTGCTTTTGGGGTAACCACAACACTTTCTTCACCCTGCTCAATCTCAGTACCAACAAATTGCTGTTCATCAGAAACATCTGATTCCTCAAAATAATTCTCCTTCTTCTAACTGAGAAGGATCAGACCAATCAAGCAATTCACAATTGTCTGACTCCCTTGCCGGAGCGGCATGAGTCAAGTGCTTTCTTTTAGCTGAGGCCTTCTTAGGCACAGAGGTAGACATTAATCTTTCAAGATGAGCCAATCTGGCACATAAATCAGAATGCGACTCACCACCCATGACAATATCATTGGGGGTACGAACAAGACATGGCGGAATAGGAGATGAGGCATTAGCCGCAGGCCCTGAAGCCTGGGCCTCAGTTTGCTGCATAATAGTTAATTGCGTTATCCCCAACAAGGGATGCCCCACATCCAAAACATTGCCGAGTCTGTGCAGAGGGAATTGCATGTCCGTTATCCTGGGATGCCTCCATATGGTGTTTAGGATTATACTATAATTGATTATAGTCGCCAAGTATATATGGGAATTACGCAATTGCTACCCGGGATGCCCCTTTAAATAGTCCCAAGTTGGAGGATTGAAACACAAATGGACCCCCAAATAAGGCTTAAGGGCTTTTTTTTTTTTTTTTTTTTTATATAAAGGACCAGGAGAAACCCCTTTTTAAATAAGGAGTTTCTACCTACAGAGAAAACAAAAAAACAGTCACCAAATGCACACAATATAAATAAATGACAGAAAAAAACTCCCTTCAGCCAAGCTGAAGGGTACTCACAGCCCATGCAATAAGCTCACATCATGAGGTAAGGCCACATGGAAGCAGGAAACAGGAAGTCAAACAGAGCATACAGGTGCTCTCTGAATAAAAGCATGACTAAGCCCCGCCCACTTCCAGGATCACATGGCCAAAAATGGAGGGAAAATTCAAATCTGAACACAGCCAGAAAACAAAGAGCTTTACTAGGTAAGCAAAAAATGCTGCCTAGACAGAGATAGGAAAATCTAAATAAAACATTTCCTATTAAATAGTATAGTAAAACATACATAATAAAAATAAGAAATAAAGACTTATTTTATATATCTTTTTTTTATTTTTTTTGTGTGCATAGTGACAAATAAGCCCAGATAACGCCCCCCCCCTTCCCCCCTCCATTTTAACCAGCAGGGTTAAAGGAGACTAAGGGGAGAGGATAGAAATGCACCCATAAGGCACAAGGGGATTATAAAGGGACAGGGGCATCCCATGCCGGGATCACCAACCCGAAAGCCGCCTACCCACATTTGGGTCTCACGGGGGAGTAATACTCCTGTATACACCAGAAGGTGTATGTATCTACCTTTGCCTGAACCACACAGCCAGGGCTGGGAGGCATACAATATAACCAAACAGGTTTAAAGAGTTTCAGACAGAAATAGGGAAAAAAAATACCATTTTGTGAGTACTCACCTGAAAAATGGATATTGTTGGTGTGCCACACACCCCGCTTCACTTCTAAATATTCATCACTTAATGGGTTAATCCACCGCCAGGTGACGTAGTGCAGAGAGGAAGTCTTGTAACGAGCCCCCTTCCGGCCTATATATACCCGGTACCTCCCTTCAATCACCAGTATATTAAAAAGCAGAAAGACAAGGTACCAGTATTCCACCGGTAACCTCAAAATCAATTTTGATATAAATAAAAAAGGCTTCACCATATAAAGGCTTCGGTAATACCGAAAAGGGTGGGGGTGAAGCGGGGTGTGTGGCACACCAACAATATCCATTTTTCAGGTGAGTACTCACAAAATGGTATTATTCTTGGTGTGCCACACAACCCGCTTCACTTTTAAATATTCTTCACTTAATGGGACATCCAAAAGCAGTGTCCACAAGGGAAGGGCATCTAAAGGCCAGGTGAAGCATAACTTAAATGACTGCAGTCTGCAGAACTTTGCGGCCAAAAACAGCATCCGCTGAGGCCCGCACATCAACTTTGTAAAACTTAGAAAAAGTGTGAACAGAAGACCAAGTGGCGGCCTTACAAACCTGTTCAACAGAAGCTTGGTGCTGAAAGCCCAAGATGCCCCAACGGCGCGAGTAGAATGAGCAGTGATACGAAAAGGGGGAACTCTTCCCTTAGCAGAATAGGCCGCAGTAACGGCCTGACGTATCCACTTGCTAATGGCAGATTTGGCTGGTGCCAAACCCTTCTTAGGCCCATGGGGCACAACAAAAAAGGAATCCGTCTTACGAAAAGGAGACGTGATAATCAAGTAGTACTTAACACAGCGTACTACATCTAAACAATGCAAAACCCTCTCTTTGTCATTCTTAGGATTAGGACACAAGGAGGGAAGAACAATATCTTGGTTCAAATGAAAAGCAGAAACAACCTTAGGAAAAAAGTCTGGCTTGAACCGAAAGACCACTTTATCCTGATGCCTCTCAAAGTAAGGCGCCTGGATAGACAAGGCCGCCAACTCTGAGACACGCCGGACCGAAGTGATCGCTACCAAGAAGACAATCTTCTGAGTCAGGGTAGACAAAGCAATATCTTGCAAAGGCTCAAAAGGAGGAGCCTGAAGAGCAGAAAGAACCAAATTCAAATCCCAAACAGGGAGTAATGGTTTCCTGGGAGGCCGCACATGCGTAACCCCCTGGAAAAAAGTTTTAACTAAAGGTTTAAGCGCAACACGCTTCTGAAAAAAGATAGATAAGGCAGAGACCTGCCCTTTCAACGTACTTAGCTGGAGCCAGAGTCCAGCCCTGATTGTAAAAAGACCCTACAAGGAAAAGATCTTATCTCACACCAAGCGATATAGGCTTTCCAAGTCCTATAGTAGGTGATGGAAGAAGACCTCTTCCGGGCACTGATCAGAGTCTTAATGACAGAATCAGAAAGACCCTCCTCCTTCAGGATGGGGGTTTCAGCAGCCAGGCCGTCAAAGCCAGCGCTAGTAAAATGGGGTAACACAATTGGCACTGAGTGAGCAGATCGGGCCGAAGAGGCAGAACGAACTGGTCCACTGCCAGCCAAACGATGCCTGCGAACCTCACTCGTCTTGGCCACCTTGGGGCCACGAGAACGGCGTACACCTTTTCCAGAGCCAACTTCTGAAGAACCCTGTCCAGCATGGGCATCGGAGGAAACAGGTAAAGAAATCCCAGAACTCCCCAGTTCAGGGACATGGCGTCCACTGCCAGAGCCAGAGGATCCCGGGAGAGCGACACGAAGTTCGGGAGCCTGTGATAGTGACGAGGGGCCAACAGGTCCACCTCCGGGGTCCCCCATTGGAGACACAGTGAGCGAACCACCCGAGGATGGAGAGCCCATTCTTCCAAACGGGGAGAGCCCTTGCTCAACCAGTCCGCTACCTGTTTCTTCACCTCTGGAATGTAAACCGCCGAGAGACAAGGAACATGGAACACTGCCCAGGTCCGGATCAGGGACACTTCTCTGAGAGTACTCAGACTGCGAGTCCTTCCCTGAAGACCGACGTAAGCAACCGCTGTTTGATTGTCTGAACACATCTGGACCGGAAGGCCCAGAACGTGCTGAGTCAGGAGAGCAAGCACCTGATGGATGGTTCTCAGTTTCAGAATATTGATGGGTAAGTGGGGCTTTTGAGGTCCCCACTGCCTCTGAAACTGCAGCTCCTTCCAGAATCTGCCCCATCCCGACAGACTGGCGTCCGTGGTGACAATTTCCCAAAGGGGGGTCAGGAAAGGCCTGCCCTACACAAGATTGGTCGAGACCAACCACCACAGGAGGGACTGCCGTACAAGGGAGGACAACTGGAAGGACTGATCCAGCGACTGAGGCTGCTGGTCCCAAAACGCTAACAGAAAAAGCTGAAGCGTTCTCGTGTGAATTTGGGCAAAAGGAAGAAACACTCTGTGTTGATGAGAGTTCAGGCCGGGATGAACTGACCCATCTCTCTCGGGGACTACGAAAAGATTGGAGTAGAAAATGAGGCCCATCTCTAAGCGCGGCCCCGGCCGGATGACCGTTATCTCTAACAGATCCCTTACCGACGCCAGGAGCCCCTGCGTAGCCAAAGGAACGATGGGCACCCGAGACCGAACGAACCGTGAAGGAGGGTGAGACTCGAATTCCAGGTCGTAACTGGCCGACACTACCTCCTGGATCCATGTGCCTGGAACCACTTGGTTCCAAACCTGGGAGAAGTGTCGCAATAGTCCCCCCACCCGCACGGGTGAGGGCAGCCCCTCATTGCTGAGTGAGCTTATCAGCAGGTTTGGGCTTGGTGCCCCAGGACTGAGTGGGCCGGCCACGGCCCCTCCCCCGAGTCCATCCTGTACCTCTGGTAGCGGGAAAGGAAGCACCCCTGCCCACTCTGAATCCTCGAAAGGAGGGCCTACCGGAACCTGCCCCCCCAAAGGGGACACGAGGCCTCTTGCGTTGTGGCATCTTACCACCCTTTGCGACTGAATCAATTTTCTCCCCGAACAGACGCAACCCCAAAAAGGGGAGAGCTGTAAGCACCCTTTTAGAAGCTGCGTCCGCTGACCACTGACGCAGCCATACTGACCTGCGAATAGCCACCAGCATAGCCGCTGCCTTGCTACTCATAGCCAGCGCATCGTCCTGAGCAGCCAGGACATAAGACAAAAGATTCACACTGCTTAAGCGCAGTGAACTGTTTGCAAGCGGGATTAAGATCCTCATATAGCCCCTGAATTAAGGACTTAATTGCCAATAGAAGAAGGGCTGAAGCACATACCGGGCGCAACGCTGACCCGGAATAAATAAAACCATGGCGAGCGTATTGGTCAATCCGACGATCTTCCCCATCCTTAGGGACAGTGGTCTCAGCAGACTGTACCATAGCCGTGCTGGAGAGCCCTAGTACAGGGGTATCGACGTCAGGAGGGACAGACCAAAGCTTCACCAATTCTGGCGGAAAAGGATAACGCTTTTCCCAACTGGAAGGAATTCCAGATAACCGCGTGGGATGTTCCCATTCCTTAAGAACCACCCTCTCAAAGTAGTGTTGTCTGGGAAAAACCAAACGTGGCTGAGGCTCCTTAAACAACTGACCCTTTGGCAGGGCGGCCGCCTCAGGTGGATCTAAACTCAAAATTTTAAACATTTGAGCCAGAATGGAGGGGGTGTCAAAAACAACCCCCTCTGACCAATCGCCAATCACATCAGCCACAAGCAGACCTGCAGGCTCATCTGACTCCGAGTTAAGGTACCGGACTCAGGTGCCTCCGTTTTGCAGCGGCCTTTAACGCTGCTTTAACGGGCACTACTTTCCGGGGGCTGGGCTGTGCCGCCGCCTCGGAATGCGAATCCCCACTTTTGACAATGTCATGCGGGGTCCGGAACAGGGAGGGAGAGGTAGGAGATGATGAAGGATGCAAAAAGGGCCCGCAGCCGAAGCAACGGACTGGCGCGCAATAGTCTGTTTTGCACAAGGGATGTAAATAAAGACATCATCAGCTGGAAGTGGAACCCCACAACCTACGAACGGCTCAGCAGAACCGTTTCCGGAATTTACGGAAGCCTCCATATGGTGATTTATGGTATTCGCAATACTTGGGACTTTTAAGGCATAAGCCGACCCGGGATGCCCCTTTATTAGTAATGTCCCGGAAGGGAGGATTTTTTTTTTTTTTTTTTTTAAGTTAAGGTCCCCTTTAATAAACTATATATATATATCAGTTTATAGTCTATATATATATATATATAAATGCATTAATAGATATCCCAATAAATAGCCAGGCAACATAGAGCCGGAGGGCCACCATAAGCAGGGATCCTGGGATCTGTAAGGAAAAAGAAACCCCAATCAGATCCACACATGTGTATAAGAATCATACAGGCATGGCACCAAAGTGCCTTTAAATATGAGCAAAATCATGCCCCCTTAATAAAATGTGACTCCCCACCATATTCAACTACAAAAAGATATGTACTCCCCATATAACGGCCCCAACGGGTGGGGCCGCTTACCTGGCCCAGCGAAGGCAGCAGCCTGAGAGCAGGACTGCAGCCAGCAGCCACAGCACAGAAAACTAAGTGCGGCCGCACGCCCACGCGACCTCCTCCCTTTGAAGGGAAGTAAATGCTGGGCCCGCCGCAAAACGCCGCATGACGTCGGCGCCGCGCCCCCGATGCCGCATCACCAGGACCCACCCCCCCTACGCCAATCAGTACAGCCATTCAGCTGAAGATTACTCCAGATGGGCCACTACAAGTGCGCCCAGGCAGCGGAGGGGGGAGGATAGTAATAAAGACCGCCTAGCGCAGCCTAAAAGAGCACATGAAAAGCCAGCGGGGAAGGGGGGAGGGGGGAAGGAGGCCACTAAAGCAATAGTCTGCTAAAAAGCAGCCAGCCACCTCCCAGTGCAGTCTGCCATTCAAGCAGACCTAAACCGAATGTATACACATGCTGAATAACACTGAATGCATAACATGAACACACACACATGTTGAAATAAAGTGATACAAGTGAAACACACATACTTAAAGCACACCCTCACCCCCCCCCCCCCATAGTGAAGGGAGAAGGGACCGTAACGGGAGAGAAAGGGGCTACGGAGACCCTCGGGACAGGGGCATCCCATTTCCGGATCACCATGCCGGATAGCCGCATTGCCCCACGCATGAGGTCGAGCAGTAGGAGATAAGCTCCTAGGCACTTAAAGTGCCATCTACCATTTGCCCGGTGAGCAGCCTAGGCTGGGAGCCTTCCATTCCACCATAAAGGTATACAAACTCAAACCGGGCAGAAAGAGCAAACGGGGGGTGGCGGGGTAAGAATACCCCGGCCTACCTGTAAGCAGGAGACTTCCATCTTCTGACTTGTCAGCAAGCAGAGAGAAAAATACTGGTGATTGAAGGGAGGTACCAGGTATATATAGGCCGGAAGGGGGCTCATTACAAGACTTCCTCTCTGCACTACGTCACCTGGCGGTGGATTAACCCATTAAGTGATGAATATTTAGAAGTGAAGCGGGGTGTGTGGCACACCAAGAATAATGGGCCGGGAGCAAGCCCGCCAACCTGCAGCTTGAAGGAGAGTCATCTTCTGAATGCTTCGCCGATTGCAGAGACGAAAAGACTGAGGAATAGTGGGAGGAACCCAGTACTTATGGACCAGGAGGGGCTCCTTTTTTCCATGTCATCTCTGCAAGATCGCCCTCTACAGGCCAGGTTCCCAAGTGTCATGAATATCGGGAAGTGGGGGGTGTGACATACTAGGAATATATTTAATATCCCAGCCCAAAGGAATGCCAGGCTTTTCCCATTCCTTAAGAATGATATCTTCAAAAATACAATTCTGTGAAATACTCACCTGTAGAATTGGTATTATTAGTATACAGTACGTCCTGCTCCAGATATAATACTTACACTTGGGTTATGCTCCGCCAGAGGGCGCTGTGCTGCAGAGACATGGAAAAACAGGCTTCTCCCGGCCCTTCAAATACCCAGGGACCTCCCACGAATCCCCAGCATTGAAAAGCAGTGAACAAGAAGCCGGGAGAATTAAACCACCCAGAACAACTTGTAAAGATAACCATAATAATAATCACCATACAGGGGATCCAGAAAAATGCAACAACAGGGTGGGGTGGAGCAGGACGTACTGTATACTAATAATACCAATTCTACAGGTGAGAATTTCACAGAATTGTATTATTCTTAGAATACAGTATGTCCTGCTCCAGATATAATACTTACACTTGGGACATCCAAAAGCAGTGTCCATAAGTAGGGTGAGATCCCCAACAACAAACGACCACAGCAGACAGTTTAAAGCACTGTCACCTGCAGAACCAGACGGCCAAGACAGCATGAGCTGAGGCCCTAACATCAACGTTGTAAAAAACCTTGCAAAAGGTATGAGCAGAAGGCCAATGGTAGTGGCCTAACCAATCAGTTCAACAGCAAAACCGGTGCTGAAAGCCCAAGAGGCATCAAGCACGCGTAGAAGGGAATCAAGGCAACAAGGGAGTTCTTCCCCTTGCCTGAATAGGCCTGAGTAATAGCCTGACAAGCCGATAGCTAATGAATTGGGCAGAAGCCAAGGCCAAAAAACAAGGTACCAGGAGTAACGTCCATTAAGGTAACAACCAAGACCTAACCGCCCAACTCCCGAGAGCAGGCGAGATCGAGCACATTCAGGATGTAATGACCACAAGCCCCAAGGAACCTCAGTTCCCTTAAAGGACACAGTGACTTCTAAAAAAAAAACTCCTGTATAAGGAAAGCAGAACCACTTCCTCAAAGTTGCAAGGAAGGGGGATAGCCGTGGAAAACAATATCTAGGATAATTGAACATATGACACCTACAGATGTAGAGAATTCGGCTTCAGGCGGAACTCCCTTTATCCTGGTGTATCTCAAGGAAGGAGGGCTAGGTAGACCGAACCGCCCGCTAACACACGCCTGACCAAGGTAACAGTCACCAGAAGGACCCCCTTAAGGGTAAGGACATCCAGACAGTGTCCTGAATAGGACCAGGAGACAACCTGCAAGCAGACGGAATGAAATCAATTTCAATCCCAACAGGGGCCATAGGAGTACATGGAGGGCGCACGTGGGCACCCCCTGAAGGAAGTCTTAACCAAGGAAGACTGAACCGGAACTGTTAAGGCAAGGTGGACAGGGCAGAGCCTGACCCATCAGAGAGCAGAGTTGGGGGACCAACTCTAATTTATGCTGAAGGCCACACTGGAGTCCTGGAACCCGAGAACGTCCAACAAGTAAAAGGACTAGACTCGTCCCAATAAATGTGGGTATGCCAAACCCTACAACAATAGAAGACGACGCAGAGGAGGCTCACTCCTAGACATCCCATAGTCACCACACCGAGGCAGCTAAACTTGCCTCCATCAAGATGTATGCCTCAGCAGTCAGATCCACTTAGGCCAGGGACCATGACCTATAGTGATGTAAAGGGCCCTGAGTGATCAACTGGCACTCCTGGCAAGGTGCAAAACTACTGACCACAGTACCATAACTGCAACCACACCATACTAGGTCAACTGGGGGCCACCAGCATTACTGGTCCCCTTACCAGAGTAATCTTCCGCATAACCCTGCCTAGCAGAGGGAATGGAGAAGGGCATACAGAACCAAAAGTCCTGTCAAGACGGTACTGAGGCATCCGGACCACTGAGATAGGATCCTGAACAGGGAAACAAGGCTGATAGCCTGTGAAGGTGACAGAACCCAACAGATCCATGACTGGATGGATTCCATAGCGACACGGGAATTAGAACATCCTGTCGCAGAGGGGCTTAGCCGGAGCTAATATCACTAACATGCAGGGGACCTTGTCTCCGCCCAGAAGGGAACAGACACTCCCTGGAAGGTCCACCAGCTCCAGGCCCCTTCCGAAGTTAATGTAGTACGCCTGTTATCAGACGGACCAAGCACCCCCAGGCTGGCAATTCCGGAAGGGGAACGGTCAAGCGAGAAGAGCCAACTGAAAAACGCTTACTGCTTAGACTTCCAAGTCGTAAGGGCCCCACCAACACCAGAATCGCAGGGAGTTTTGGAAGAAACCATCCCCTTCAACCTAAAAGGTTGGCATCCATGGTGGCCGTTTCCAGGAAGGCAAGAGGGAACTGCCCCCAGACAGGTCCCTCGAGTTCATCCACTTTCAAGAGAAAACCGTCATACAGGAGGGAAGGCCCACGGGCCCTGCTCCAGGGGTGCTGGATCCCTGTCCTATGCTTACCGCTAGAAGTCGCAGACGACTCAAGGGAAACTAAGCATAAGGGACCACTTTCGCTGCTCGGGCTCCTGCCAAGCAAGTTAACAACGGCCCACCAGTTGCATCCCTGCCTGGTGTTAAGAAACCGGGACAATAGTGAGGGACTGGGCCCATGAGACCAGAATGCCCACCTAATTGCTGAAATGGGGGGAATCTGGTTTGAAACTGATCCAGAGTCATTTCTATTAATGGAGTCACCACGTTAGGTAACAGCAAGGACTCGAGGTGATTGACACCCATCCAAATGACTCCCAATGGCCCACCAGCCGGGTATCCAACTATCCTGACTCAGAGACAGGGAAGTGAGGAAGGGCGTCCGGGTAAACATCGCGCGGACATCCCTTGGTCTCATCAGGGACATCACCATCGACAGCACCTGAGTGACACTCTAGGAATTGAAGAGAGGCCAGATAGCAGGGCAACAATTAACAGTGTTGGAATTCCAACACAAACCTGGAGAGCCTCAGAGATCTGAGGGAACAGGGATGTAAACATAAGCATTGAAGAGTGCCCCGGGCGGCAAGACGCCCACTGGGCGCAAGGTGCTGATAGCCACACTCAAGAGTATCCATGCAGGAAACTGCCTGTAATTAGAGAATTGCTGTGAATCCAGAATGGGCCACCTGACCCATCCTTTGGGGGGGCTGTGGGAGGTGGTATAGCGGCCCTTGCCTCTGCCTATTACAGGCAATCTGCAAGAGACCTTCAGACCTTGCAGGCCTAACATGGCCTGTGCCGGCAACTGAACAGGGGCAGGGACCAGGCGTACCTGGGGTCTGATAAAAAAAACTGGGGAAGGCAGAGCAGCACACTCTATCCTGTATTTGGAGGGCACAACCTCCTGATCCGTCAGAGTGAGGCGAAATGCCTCCTGATAAGAGCAAGGTGCTGCAGCCATCCCCTCACCCAGCCGGGCGAGGGCGCCCCATCATGCTTGAGGGGGTTTGGTGGAAGATTTGGGCTTAGCCCTGCCGGAGGGGCCAGAACGTTGCCTGCTGCTCGTGGGGAAGGAGTCTGCCCCAAAAATCCGGAAAGACACCCCTGGTTCCTGTTTAACACTAAGGTAGGGGGGAGGGGGTGCTCCTGCCTCGAGGGGGCCGGGACGGCCGTCTGCGAAGGGGTGATTTGCCCTTTTTTACCGAACAGGTCTAGGCGGGCCCCAAATAGGCGATGCCCTCTGAAGGGGAGCCCAGTAAGAGTCTTTTTAGTAGCGTCATCAGCACCCCACTGTCGCAGCCAGAGCAAGCGACGAATAGCCAAGTTCTTGCACACATTCTAATCGCGTCATCTAGCACCAATAGAATAAACTTCACAAATACATCACAATTGGAGAGTGCACTGAACACCTCCCAGGGGAGATCCTCGGGGTGATGATTGAGCAATTTTTTGATGAGGGTTCTAGCGCCCACTGCAGTAATGGCTGCGGCACAGGCCGGACGTAGCGCCGTCCCGGCACAAGAAAAGGCATGGGAGGCCAGCAGCTCAATGCGTCGGTCCTCAACCCCGGGGTTGTAATAAAGGGGGGGTTAGGGACCCCTATGATCGGCGCATCCACCACGGGGGGCGACGACCAGCAATTAACCAACCTCAGGGGGAAAAGGGTATTTCCTATCCCAGTCCCCTGGAAGTTTACTGGGGCATTCCCATTCTTTGAGGACAAGAGCATGGAAATGAGCCTGCTCTAAAAATTCCAAACGTGCAGTCGCAGTATGGAAACGCTCCCCTCTAGGCTTGGGGACCTGACCGGGGGGAGAGAGAGACAGTGCCTTAAAGACCTTAAGCAACAGGTCGTCAAGTCACACTGGCCCCAGTATTCCGGGCCAGAATCATCGTGACTCCTCGTCATCTCATCAGAAGAGCTTGAGTCAGAGAACAATTCCCCTTCTTCAGAAGGGGTATAGTCACACGGAGTAGCAAACCCCTCAGCTCTCATAGAGCATACAGAGACATGGGGCGACAGGTGCCGCTTTCTACCACGGCCCAATACGCTCTGACAACCTAGCAATAATCTGTTCAGCCGTAGGCAGCCTGGAAGGGCCGGCAGGCTGCAATTCCCCACTTGTAAGCGACTCAGCAGGAGAGAGATTTAAGCCTGGGGAGATAGGTGAAATGAGGCTAGGTGTAGCCACTGGCCGTCCTGATTGCAGGGCCAGTGCTTGTTCGGCACAGGTAACGCAGACCCGTGCCCTGCCAGCATCAGCATGGGGTTGTCCACACGCTATACACCACCGGTCTTGTCCCGGAGGGACCCCGGTCACATAATTCTGAGATGCCTCCATATGGTGATTAATCAAGGCACAATATGCCAGTAGGGATTTACACTCTAAGTAACCCTGGATGCCCCAAAGACCCGCTATGGAAGTGGGAGAATTTAACAAGGCCCGCTATAATTTAACACCGGGCCGGGAGAAGCCAAAGTGTTCACCAGTCTGAAAGACATAATGGGAATAAGAGTGTCAGAACCATGCGCAGTAAACACAGATCATGAAAATCGCCCGCTAGGGCACTTACAGACCCAGGGAGGAGGAGGACCACCACCACGCGTGCGTGCGACCAGCATCAAAATGGCACCGAAGCGAACCTCGAAGGGCGGGCCAGAGCGGCCAGTGACGCGGAGAGCGCCAGCCTATGTCCCCCGCCCCCCCCCCGAAGAGCGCGAAGCTCTGAGGTGGATACAAACTTATGAGGAGCGAAGTGAATGGGACACTTAGAGGAGATTATTTGCCAATGAAGACGCCGCAGCGTCTGAGGCGACGTCGCCGCCCGGCGCCGCACATCCCAGCGCGGTTCTGACCCCAGGGATACTAGTCCGGGCAGACTAAGGCCATAACGTGTAAAACATACACAAGACCTTGCTACACAATGAGGGAGGATGGCGACCCTTTGTACAAGGCCCACCGCTACACGGGGCATGGGGCAATAGTGCGGGAGGGGCATCCCCTAGAGGCTCACCATCAGCCCTAACCGCCTACCCTTTGGTGAGGGACTGCGGTGGAGCATAGCTCCGTTAAGCACGCAAGGTGCTGCCTACCTTCACCCGACCAGCGGAGCCCAGGCTGGGAGGCACATCACAGGGAGGACGGGTGGGAATAGACCAACAGGGCCGCAGGCTTTGGTAGCCCCACTCACCTGCGAGAGAGTGATACATCATGTCTTCGCAGTTAGCACTGCAGAGAAATCTGGGGATTCGTGGGAGGTCCCTGGGTATTTGAAGGGCCGGGAGGAGCCTGTTTTTCCATGTCTCTGCAGCACAGCGCCCTCTGGCGGAGGATAACCCAAGTGTAAGTATTATATCTGGAGCAGGACGTACTGTATACTAAGAATATGTTTCTGATTAGGAAATTCAAAACGAGGCTTGGAGGCTCCAAAGAACTCCCCTTTCTGAGGAGGGACTGCTTCTGGAAAATCGATAGCCAAGACCTCATATAATTGAGCAAGAGCTTTAGGGGTGTCAAAATTCTCCCCTTCACCTTGTTCAGCGTCAAAACCCACAATTGCTGAACATCTGAAACACCCGATTCTTCAAAGAATTCTCCTTCTTCAAACGGAGAACAATCAAAAATGCTCGCTACAATCAAGCTCATTTGCCTCAACGGCCAGAGCTAAATGTTTTTTAGCTGAGGCCCTCTTGGCCACAGAGCTAGACCTTTATTTTTTCAATGTGAGCCAATCAGGCACATACATCAGAAAGCGACTCTCTACCCATGACAATATCACTGGGGGTATGAACAAGACAAGGCGGTGTGGGGGAAGAGGCAGGAGCCACCTACCCTGAGGCTTGGGCCCCTTACTGCTGCATTATAACCAATTGAACACAAGATACACAAAAAAAATGCGTTATCCCCAACAAGGGATGCCCCACATCGCAAACACTGCCGAGTCTGTCTCCCGCAGGTACTGAAAAGCCAGTATCCTGAGATGCCTCCATATGGTGTTTATTAAAATACTTAATTTTTTTATAGTCGCCAAGTATATGGGATTTTTACAGCCGAAGCTACCCGGGATGCCCCTTAATAGTCCCTAGGTGGGAGGATTTTAAACAAGGACCAGGAGAAACCCCTATTAAGAGAGTTTCCCCCTGGAAGATAGAGAAAACACAATGAGCATTATGCATATGCAAGAAAGAAATGACAGTAAATAAAAAAGATTTCCCTTTAGTATAACTAAAGGGTACTCACAGTGACCACAACGGCCCAGTGACAGCCCTGCGACCAATCGATATAAGAAAAGCCCAGCAGCGGCACCAACGCAGCAGTCAGGACCAGTGGAGGCCAACACCAGAACAGGAACCAGCAAACCACATGTCAAACAGGAAGAGGAAACAGAAATGGGACGCCGACTCGAAGCCCTGCCCACCACCTAGCACTGCTCAGAGAGCAGAGAGCGGGTCAGCCAAAGACAATAGCATGACATCATAGAACGGGGCCGAACGAAAAAAAGAGAGGGAAATTTAAAAAACCCAAAACAGGTATGTCACTTTCTTATCCTTTGCTTTTTTTTTTTTTTTTAAACAAATGCATTGGCCAAAAGATACTCCCTAAATAAAGATTCCCCCCCCCTTTTCACCCCAGCAGGGTCCAGGAGGGCCAAAAGGGGGGAAAACAATAAGCACCCAATAGGCACAAGGAGATTTAAAGGGACGGGGCATCCCATGCCGGGGGACACCAACCCGGATTCCGCCTACCCCTTATTTGAGGTCTCACGGAGGGAGCAAGCTCCCATATACACCCAAGGGTGTATCTACCTTTGCCCGAGCCCATCAGCCAAGGCTGGGAGGCATAACATACATATCACAATACAAAAATGTGGCTTCAGGCAGAAATAGAAAAAGGCCGGGCGTAACCCGGCTACCTGCAGGAAGGAGAGTCATCTTCTGAATGCTTCGCCGACTGCAGAGACGAAAAGACTGAGGAGTAGTGGGAGGTCCCGGGTATTTATGGACCAGGAGGGGCTCCTTTTTCTCATGTCATCTCTGCAAGATCGCCCTCTACAGGCTAGTTACCCAAGAGTCATGATGTTGGAAGCGGGGTGTGTGACATACTAGGAATATTGCTTTTTCTGTAGCCAATCATAACCGCACTTCAAATCTTCAATCCCACCGGACATGCACCCCCCCATCAGCATCTCAAGCACAGCTCCATCTGATGGACACACCTCCCCCAGCATAGCTGAATTGCTGGCGACAGGGTGCGTGCAATCCGTTAATTCAGAATAGATTGCTGGGAATTAGTATGAATCACCATCTATAATATTGAGCCCAGGCATGTGCCGTGGGAGCATGGAGCAAGGTAAGGACTTTCAAATCCCAGGGGGAAACCCCACAGGCAGCCAAATTTATACTCACAGCATCTGGGTCCCGCTGCTGCTCTAAAAACGCTGAGAACTCCACTAGCCGGAGCTTGCTGGTTCCGATGGACCGGCCCTGCCATGCTGGCAGCGAGGAGGGAGGGGGTGTGGCAGGTTCAAAACCTGAAATGAAAAACAGACAGGGTTTATTGAGGAGCCAGTCAATCAGGTGTGTACATACCTCTGTCTACATCCACTCAGTCCACTCCTCCCATGGGAAGCACCAAAGCCATGAGTGGAGACAATCTGCCAATGATAGACCAGCAGAGTGACATATAGTAACAGGCAAGTCTCCCCATTAAAGGGGCCAAAATCCAGGGTTTACACCCTCCTGGGTTTTGGTATGCCTTACAGGGGGCATCCTGATTCAAGATGGCAGTGTGAGATTGCAATGTCTCGTACCTCACTCCAGGCTTCTATGACTCTCGTCTGAACAGAATAGATTGCTGTGCATATTAATTTCCAATATTTTCTGAATAAACGGATTGCCAGGGTGCCTCCTGCTGGCCGCTCCCATCCTGCTGCATGCGAGAGTAAAGAGGAGTGCTGGGAAAGCCACTGGAATTAATCACCAGAATGCATCCCAAGAATCTCACACTGGAGGTGTCTGTTCACCACACACCCATAATAATCCAATATCAGGTAGAACTACCTACCAGTGTCAGGGTCAAACGATGCTGCTCTGGAGCCTAGGTCACACAAAACCCCACTGGCCACCAGTCAAGTGGGTCAGGAGACCGGTGCAAGAGTGTGGACCTGGTGAGTAGTTTGGGCAGATTTTGTGCTTTGTTTTCCTGCAGGATTGTGTGGGATGAGCAGAGCGCCAGTATTTTTTTTTAATAACACAGCAGCTGTGAGACTTTTGATCCCCCGCCACCACCTCTGCGACTGTATTTACCCTTTAAAAAAAAATAAATGCCCATAGCATGGTACAGGTAACCGATGTACCTTGTCCAAAGGTGGGGCAAAACAGATTAATGTTATACGGAGTGCTAAACTCCAGACACCACACCGATCACGTTGCTACAAAGCAGATGAACCAATCACATTGTCCGTTCTGCTTTAAGGTTTGCATATGCTGCTCCATATTATTTAAATCTTGGAGTCGGCCTTAGAACGTTTAAGCCAAAAACAAATTGCAAAAGGTTCCCAGGCCCTTCCGAGAAACAGGAGGCTGCTGCAGAGAGAGTTTTTCGCCCGCTGCTTTGCCCTGGTGGTTTAATTAAAGCTTCTTAGTGGTGCACCTGCGTTCCCTGTCCCCTGAGGAGAGCGGCAGGAATTTCAGCATTTCTTGAAATGACTTCACTCGAAGGAAAGTATTTCATCAAGAAGTCTCTGCGGTGCCGGCTCCCTTGCCGTCCATTCAAGCAAAACCGCCACACGAAGGGACACAACACGGCCTGAATATCCTCAACAGTGGAAGTGGGGCTGAATTATACATGCTAGTGCTCTGGGTAGATACAAGGCTGTAGAATTACCTGTAAGGGGCGCTGTTACAGCTGGCTGGATGGGATAGGCTTGCTGGACAAATGGCTTAACACTGTGGAAGAAAAAAATAATAATTACAGACTCCTCCCACTCAGGATGAGCTACTTAAACCTGTACACAATACTCAGCCTTATGCACCCCTACAGTCCACTGCCCTGCTGGCGACCAGTTGGGTCGCCAACTGGCGGTTGCCCCAGTATACACCCCATGCTTTGTATGCCAGCAGGATAGACCTGCTGGACATGGAGGAAGTCCTGGACCCGGTTCACCCAAATGAGGTCACCGCACAGGGTATTTTTTGCTTTTCTGTCACACCTGACCTATTATACCATGTGTATTATAAGCAGTTTCACTTGGGTGTCTGGGGGGCCACTAGTAGAAATGATTCTGGGGGACCTATCTCACACTTGATTCAAGTAACACTGGCTTAAAATCAGGGCCCATGCATAGTCTGTGTATGGTGTGTGTGCACTTTGGGATGCCGCAAATAAGCGATAACTAGTTAAAATTTTGGCGATTAAGTGCCCTCAGATGGGCCTGGTAACCCTGTGGGCCAGTCCAAGACCAATTCTAAGTACATTTGTTTCAACCTGTATGTAATTTCGACCTTTTACAGCCCCAGGGAAGATGAAGGCGTTCTACAAATGAATAATCAACACTCTCTCAATACTTACTCTTGTGATGATCCTGGCTGACCAGTCGGAAGCATTCCAGGCCAATACTAGAAATGAAGAATAATAGATCAGTGAAATAATGGAAAGGGCTGGTGTGCAGTGTTTGAAGGGTTAACTACAATACAGCATCCAGCACTTTAAAGGGCTCTGGTCCCCCCATCCACCCTGAAGTGATCGAATAAATCACTGAACAGAGCAGAGTATGACTGCAGGCATCCATTAACACCTCGTAAAGAGACTCCTCAATACACAGCAGAGTGATATACACCTCACCTCCTGTGTGCAGTCTGGGGGACTCAGCTCACTCCACCACCTCAGCAATCCCCCCTCCCAGACTCAAAACAGAGGCCAGAATCTGACTTCTGTAGACTGACTTGGCACGCTACCAGCCAAGGGGTTGTAGCAAAGCCAGCCTTAAAGAGGAGCAACACTCCCTTCAAAACGTGGGTGGGTTGGTCTAACCTCTTTCATTCCTGAATTGGGATGCTCAGTGAGAAAAGAACAAGACCCAAGGATAAATTTCTCTAGACGCAGACACTCCAATAGGCAGCGTGGGCTATGGCCTTCAGTATGGGAGCAGTTCCGTGTTAAAGCAGACCAACAGTCAAAAATGACTTAAACCAGACCAATACAAAAACTGCTCATATGCATCCCTCTCCAGGGCAATTTAGATTGCAGCACATAAAAATTCATTTAACTTTTTCCAACTTCTGCTGGGGTCAATTTTCAAAACAAAATGGTGGCTCATGCATTTGCAGGTCACCTGCAAACAGAGTGCTGCTGGGCTTCCTGTTATTGTGCATTGTCAGTTGGGACTGGTAGATCCAAAATGGCCGCTACCTTTCTTTTCCAACTGTGCCAGGCTGTTGGTCCAGTTTAACAGTCTTTGGGACATTTTAAAGGCATAGGAAGTACATACTGGTGCCCCCACAGCAATTAGAGAGGAACTTTAAAGGCCCTGGGATGCCCCACGGTGTGAAACCCCCCATTAACCCCGGAAACTCTTACCCTCTCCCGGAGCCCTCGTCATGTCTGTGCGCTCCGGCCATATCGAGACGTGCCCGGGCTTTCTGAATGGGCGGTGCGGTCACGCCATGGCTGCAAGGTGGGCAGGGAATGCGTCTGGCGGCGCAGCTCGGCTGCTGAAGGGAGTGTCAGTGAGCGCACTCGCTCTCACCAGAGTCCATGGGAGCGGAAGGCAGGTGAGTAAAAGGGGGCGACTTGGGGGGTACACACAGCGGGGCATCCCAATTCGAGAGAGGAACACACAGGAAAGTGAAATTCAAGTGTGTTCCTCTTTAAAGGGACTGTCCATACACAGTCGAAAAAAAAACAAAAGAAAAATACTCATCAACATACCTCCAAGGCATCTTCCTCTTGGCTAGTTTCTGAGAACGAGCCCCCCCCCCCCCCCCCATAGCAGTGAATGGAGTGGCGGTGCTCAGATCATAGAGAACCAGGGGGTCGGGCCACATCCTGGTTGCCCAAGGAATCCCAGGCCTCTGCATGCTGCAGGACTCTATCTCAGGAACAGACAGCTTATGCGCTATGCTATTTTTCTTTTTGCCTAGACTGTTACTTGAAGCCAAATTCCAGCAAAAGGAATTTTTTTTTTTATTTTTGGGGAAAACCCCCATTGAGAAGACTCATTCGTACAGCGCAAATACAGACTGATCAGCCAATCAGCGGTGCTCATTCTATTCAGATTTCCTTTCCGAATGGAGCGCTTTGGATTGAGTTTAGCTTTAAACACTGAGGAACCCTTTTCAGTATTAAACAGCTCAGAGATCCCCTTGAAAGTCAGGAGATTCTATTGGAGACGGGCATAAATGACAGGTGTGGGACAGGCACTTACCCCAGGTGCGGCAGGGAAGGGTGTGCGAGGGATCCCCGGAAGGCCCAGCTTGTTGTGAATGGCGGTGGCCGATACGATCTGGGCGGAGGACATGGCCGCCATGTGCTGCAGGGCTTTGTCCTTGGCGTTTTGATCCTTTAACATAACAGTTAGCATGCAGTTATTGAATCCAGTACGTAATGTAGGGACTCGTGCTGTTACGAGCGTGAAGATTAAACGTCAGAAAAGCAAAACATGCAGCTTCGTGGTGGGGGACCTGATCCTGCAGTGCACCCCGATCCCCCCCAACTCTAAGCTACAGGACACCTACACCCAGCCAGGACACAACCCCCCCCCCCCCCAACCAGACTGGTATTCCCTTGTTATCCTCGCTCACCTCCATCTATAACTGCTCCATATATGAATTATCAGCCAATTAAAACACAACTAGGGCAGTCACTGATGTCTGACTATTTCAAGGCAGCCTGGTCTGATCATAGGAAGACACCTCCTGTGTGCGGGCTGGGGGGACAGAGGTCCCTCATAAAATTCTCTTTAAAGTGGACCTATTTTCATAATTGACTGAGGGATCACTCACACCCCCACTAAGCTTAGGGTGCCCTTCTATAGCCAGAGCTGAGCAGAGTTACTTAGTGAGTCTGCAGTTTCATGCCCCACATGTCCTCAGACTTGAGAGGTGAGCAAACAACCAGCAGCCACCACCAGCAATGGCGCACAGAAGCACAAGAGCTTCCTTGAACTCTTTGCATGCCAGGACATCCCAAATCGAGTGGGGGGTGTAAGCGGACCTTCAGCCCACTTTTATTGGGGGCTACTTTAAATAAGAACATCGGCATGGTTTGGCAAACTCCAGGGCTGGCCAATTCCCTACCCCTTCGGGCATCCTGAATTGGGATACTCCGCTGTGTGAATCCCACGAGATTGCCATATATATGAGCAGAGATGGTGATTCCACAGCAGCAGCCGTATCCCCGCAATAGCTTTGTGAATGGCTGGTGTGCCCCTCAGACAGAGGTGAGTGGGGATGCCAGAGGCAGGCTTGCTCACAGCTCTATGCCCGAGCAGAAGCTGAATGGAGCAGATCACTCCAATGGCTGCCCGCTCACACCCGAGCTGTGCCTGCCTAAAAGGAAAAGTCCACTATGATGGAAAACCTCAGAATAGAAGGGCAAGAGATGACCCACTTATCTGCCAACTGTTCCAATGCTGCACACTTCTCCCCTTCAATGTGCTCCTCTGTACAAGGAAGTTCCTGGAGTATGGTGGCACCTGCTAATGTCAACAGGAGCACTCTGGACGTAGACCACTCATACTGGTTCATGCAGGTGAGCGATGAGCAACGTGGGAGCATGTGGCAGGTCTGCAGTATTTAGGAAAAGTCCACCAAAATTTGGGGCTCACTGGCAGCAAGAGTATTTGCAAACCTGGACCCGACCTGAGTTGCCCGAGGATTTTCCTCCTCTTTAAAGAGAACCACCACCAGTAATTTAATCTTTTCCCTAAGGAACTCTGCATGAGGTGGCAGGAAACCACTGCACACAAGAAATGCACATCTCCAGTTAAGAGATCTGGCTGCTCCATCAGATGACGCATGGCTTATAAAAAGGTCAAAAAGGTAAAAAGGGCATGGTTAGTTTAGTGTCCATGTTAACCAAGACCCTCCCTAGCAAAGAGCTGCCTGGTAGCCTGTAGGTCCCCTTTAGGCAGCTTCACAACTTGGATTAGGAGCAACCAGCAGATTTTTCCTTTAATAGACTGCTAAACAAATATCTGTGTCAAATCTAGTGGCAAGTTTCAGCTACCTCCTGTGGTGTCCAGTGCTTCCCGTCTGCTCCCCCCCCCCCCCCCCCTTCTGCGCTAGCGTGCACACTATTTTATGGCGGGACACTAAAGCAGTGGTTAGCAGGTGTAACTCTTAGGCGGGAGCCAGCCATGCTGGTAAGGCTTGCATGCTCGAACGGGCCAAGTCACTGCTCAGAGGGGACTCTGGAGGGGCCTATCTGCCCAACCCCCTCCCAGAGGTGGAACCCAGTCTCCTGATATTCTCATCCTGCGCTAAGGTGATGCTGGGGGGAGGGGGGGTGAGCACAAGCTGGGGTCACTGCCAATAGCCAAACACTGTGCCAAGCCAAACTAGGGTCACAAGTCGAGGTGGCCTGAGGGGTTTGGGGGGACATTACTTACCATGTTTGTCACCTGGATATAATACAAATAGTGTGTTAAAAGATTGGTGCGAGACAAGAAAAACCACCACACGCACCTCTACAAAGCAAGCGCACAGAAAGTAGGCGGGCAAGCGGCTCTCCCCGGGTGGGGGGGGGGGGGCAGGGGGGTTTGTTGGTTAAATCTTAAATCAGATTTAAACACTCAACAATTTTATATATTTTTTTCTGAGGGGGGGGGGGGGGGGTTATTGTACAGGTTATATAGGTTAATTTTGCTGCCTGAGGTCCTAGTACATCACTACTTCTGGTTGGTCCTTGACACAGAATAAAAAAACAGCCCTGGAGTCTAAAAGGCAATTTCCACTTGCTGGAGCATCTCGATTTGGGATGGCCCACTGTGTGAAACTCCCTGGAGTGACGCATACATTTACCCAGCCGCTGATAGACTGGCCCATGGCCCCACTCTAGTTAGATGCATGCCTGTGCCGGCCATTTGTGAATGGCTTGGCTCCATATAGCTTCTTAGACTGAAGACAGGTCAGCGAAGAGAAAGAGTGCACTGATTGGCTATGTGGCGATCTGTGCCCCCCTTCCCCTGGCATCTGGATTTCTGATGCCCCTTTTGGGTAAAGTTTCCCAGGAAGCACAAAATCAGGTATTTATTGGATAGATCCAGGCAAAAGGGTTAAAGAGGAGCAACACCCCCTTAGAGTCTATAACTCTAGCTCTTTATGGGCCAACCCATATCACCCAACACGCTCACTTTTCTGCCGTTCCCACGGACTCTAGTCCAATCAGCGCATTATGCCATGGCATGAAGCCGTTGTTTGGATTGTCGGCATCCCTGGCTCCCCTGTGAAGTTCATGCTCCCGGCCTATCTGAATGGCACAGCTGCAGAGATGTGGCCGTGGCGAGGGAAAATACCATTTTGTGATTACTCACCTGTAAAATGGGTATTATAAGTATGTCACACAACCCGCTTCCAATATTCATGACATATGGGTTATAACCAGTAGAGGGCGAACTTCTGCAGAGATGACAGGAAAAAAAGGAGCCCCTCCCGGTCCATAAATACCTGGGACCTCCCACACATTACCCAGTATAGTAAAGCAGTAAGGGGTCCAGGAAGAGCCAAATACAAAAATATTAACAATAAAAGGTTCACCATATAAAGGATCCAGAATACAATAAGGGCGGGATGAAGCGGGGTGTGTGACATACTTATATTTTACAGGTGAGTAATCACAAAATGGTATTATTCCAAGTATGTCACACACCCCGCTTCCACTATTCATGACATATGGGACATCCAATAGCAGTGTCCAACAAGGGTGGGGATCCCAAAAAGGCAATAACGCACAAATTTAGACCACTGCAGCTTGCAGAACCTTGCGGCCAAAAACAGCATCCGCTGAGGCCCGCACATCAACCTTATAAAACTTGGAAAAAGTATGAACAGAATACCAGGTAGCAGCCTTACAAACTTGTTCAACAGAGGCCTGGTGCTGAAAAGCCCAGGAAGCCCCAACAGCACGAGTAGAATGAGCAGTGATCTGAAAAGGAGGAACCTTCCCCTTGGCAGTATAGGCCCCAACAATGGCCTGACGTATCCATTTACTAATGGTAGACTTGGCGGGTGCCAAACCTTTCCTAGGCCCAGAGGGCACCACGAACAAGGCGTCCGTTTTACAAAAGGGAGAAGTAGCCACCAAATAGTACTTCACACATCGAACCACATCCAAAGAGTGCAGGACCCTCTCCTTGTCATTGCTAGGCCTAGGACACAAGGAAGGGAGAACCACATCCTGATTGAGATGGAAGGCAGAAACCACCTTAGGAAGGAAATCTGGCTTAAAGCGAAAGACCACCTTGTCCTGGTGTCTTTCAAAGTAAGGATCCTGAATCGACAGAGCCGCCAACTCAGAGACACATCTAACAGAGGTAATAGCCACCAGAAAAGCAACCTTTTGAGTGAGCATAGAAAGTGCAACATCCTGCACCGGCTCAAAGGGAGGCCCCTGGAGGGCCGACAGAACCAAATTCAAATCCCAAACAGGCAACAAAGGCTTTCGAGGGGGCCGCACATGAGTGACCCCCTGGAAAAAGGTCTTAACCAAAGGATGAAGAGCAAAGGACCTTTGAAAGAAGACCGCCAGGGCAGAGACCTGCCCCCTTTCAAGGTACTAAGCTAGAACCCCAAGTCCAGACCGTGTTGAAGAAAATCCAAAATCATAGGAATCCAAAACACCCTGGAAGGCAAGGCCCTAGCCTCAGACCAATCAATATAGGACCTCCAAGTCCTATAGTAGATGTTAGAGGAAGATCTCTTCCTAGCCCTGACAAGTGTCTGAATCACAGCATCAGACAAACCTTCTTCCTTTAGAATGGAGGTTTCAGCAGCCACGCCGTCAAAGCCAGCGTTTGTAAATTGGGGTAACGAAGTTGACCTTGAGTGATCAGATCCGGAAACAGAGACAATCTGTACTGATCTACTGCCAGCCGTAAGTAGTCTGCGAACCAAAACTGTCTTGGCCACCTTGGGGCCACCAGAATTGCTGGCGCACCCTCTTGGGACAGCTTGCGCACCACCCTGCCTACCATGGAGAAGGGGGGAAACAGGTACAGGAACCCCAGGTCCCTCCAGGCAAGAGACATGGCGTCCGCTGCCAGGGCCAGAGGGTCCTGAGACAGAGACACAAATGCAGGAAGCTTGTGATTGTGACGTGAGGCAGAGATCCACCTCCGGAATCCCCCACTTGTGACAAAGGGAACGGAATACCTTGTGGTCGAGAGACCATTCCCCTCGGCGAGAGGAGCCCCTGCTCAGGAAGTCCGCCTCCATGTTTTCCACTCCCGCAATGTACACTGCTGAGATGCATGGGACATTGCTCTCCGCCCATGCAAGAATCAGAGAAACTTCCCTGAAGGCACTCCTGCTGCGAGTCCCTCCTTGGTGATTGATGTAAGCGACCGCAGTCCGATTGAACCTGAAATGGTAAACCCTGGAGGTGACGCGTCAAGCGGGACAGTACCAACCGAACAGCTCTCAGCTCCAAGACATTAATGGGGGTGTGAGCCTCCCGAGGACCCCACAGCCCCTGGAACTGATGTTCTTCCCAGAAACCCCCCCAGCCCGACAGGCTGGCATCCGTGGTGACCGTCTCCCAACAAGGAGTCAGAAAAGACCTGCCCCTCAGAAGATGCCTTGGTTCCAGCCAGCACTGAAGAGACTGCCGAACCAGGGGAGACATCAGAAATGACTGATCCAATGACAGCAGACATCTGTCCCAAGCCAACAGTAGATGGAGCTGGAGCGATCTCATGTGAAACTGAGCAAAGGGAACAGCCTCAAAGGAGGCCACCATCAACCCCACCAGCCTCATCCCTAGCTGGATAGGCGGCCGCTGGTTGGACAGAAGAAGAAGGATCAGGTCCAGAATCACCTGCACCCTCGACAGAGGCAAGAACACCCTGGTCTGAATGGTATCCAGATTCATGCCCAGAAATGAATTCTCCCTTGATGGGGAGAGAGAAGACTTGGGGTGGTTGATCATCCAGCCAGACCTCTCCAGTGTTGTCCTCCACCTGTGTGAGAGAGGATGCCGTAACGAGAAGGTCATCCAGATACGGCACAATGCGAATGCCCTGGGCTCTGAGAAGGGCCATTATACCCGCCAGCATCTTGGTGAACACCCGTGGTGCCGAGGTCAGTCCAAACGGAAGAGCCACAAACTGAAAATGCCGATCTCCCACCACAAACCTGAGAAACCTCTGGTGTGCTGGGAAGATCGGTACATGGAGATAAGCATCCTTGATGTCTATGGACGTCATGAAGTCCCCCTGACGAAGAGAATTGATGGCTGAGTGCAGAGTCTCCATTCGGAACTTCTTGGTTCTGATTAACCTGTTGAGAAGCTTCAGATCCAGAATGGGTCTTATGGAGCCATCCTTTTTGGGCACCGTGAAAAGGTTGGAATAGTAGCCCCGGCCTCTCTCTGAGAAAGGCACCGGGCAGATGACTTCCATGTCCAGAAGATTTTGCACTGCCAACAGGAGCCCCTGCGCAGCCCGGGGGTCCGAGGGAACCCGAGATCTGATGAATCTGGGAGGAGGCCGGTACCCGAACTCCAGTTTGTACCCAGAAAGAGACCACTTCCAAGATTTGTCTGTGACCTCCCGGGCCCAGACCTGGATGAAGTGCCGCAGCCGTCCCCCCACCCTCAAGGGTGGGGGCGCCCCCTCAATGCGGAGCTGGCTTGGCAGCGGGCTTGGAACCCCAGGCATGTCCTGGACGGGCACGTCCTCTGCCTCTGCCCCAGGAGTCGCCTCTGAAGGTAGAGTAGGAAGCTCCTCTGCCTGCTCTGGCACCGCAAAAGGAAGGATTAAAGGAGCCTGCCCCTGAAACGAGCGATGCTGCTTCTTACGTTGTGGTAGCTTTCCTCCTTTCGCTACAGAATCCAATTTATCTCCAAAAAGCCTCATACCCGAGAAGGGTAGCCCTGTAAGTGACTTCTTAGCCGCAGTGTCAGCCGCCCACTGGCGCAACCAGACTGATCGGCGTATAGCCACAAGCAATGCTGAGGTTCTGCTACACATGCATATTGTGTGTCATCCAAGGCTGATAACACAAAGGTCATGAAGAATTCACACCGCAAGTGCTGCAAATTCATCACTGGTCGGGTCAAGCTGGGAACCACTCAACAGGCCCCTAATCACAGACCTGGTAGCCACAGCCGTGAGCGCTGAAGCACAAACCTACGCTGGCAAAGGCATGACATGCCATTTGATCAATAGGCCGGTCCTCACCATCCTTTAGCGTGGTGGTGTCTGGAGAGTGCACAACAGATGTGTTGGACAATCCCAGAACAGGCGCATCGACTTCGGGAGGGGACGACCAGCACTTCACCGCGTCCACCGGAAAAGGATACTTCCTATCCCATCCCTGAGGAACACCAGGAAGCCGGCTAGGCCTTTCCCATTCTTTAAGAACCAGATTGTCAAAATGCTTCTGATTTGGGAACCCCAAACGAGGCTTAGAGATCCCCAAAAATTCCGCCGGAGGAGAAATAGCCAGCACCTCAAATAAATGGGCCAGAATCCTGGGGGTATCCACAGCATCCCCATGCTCCTGCCCAGCATCAGCATCCAAAAACTGCTGATCCTCAGAGCCATCAGACTCAGCAAACAATTCCCCCTCCTCAAGTGGCGAATAATCAGACCAGTCAAGGGTATCATAATCATCCAAATCCAGAACCGGTGCGGCCGGTGAAAAATGTCTCTTCTTAGCTGGGGCCTTTCTGGCCGCAGAGCTAGAAATCAGTCTCTCAATGTTGGCCAATCTAGCACATACATCAGATTGCGACTCCCCACTACTGACAGTGTCACCAGGGGTACGGATCAGACGGGGTGGAGTAGGGGATGAGGCCGGCGGCACTGACCCAGACGCCTGGGACCCCGACTGCCACGTTATGGCCTTCTGAGCACATGGTATGCAAATCAGTACATTATCCCCTGTAAGGGATACCCCACAACCCACACACAGTCGGGATTGGCCCGAAGGGAGCCCGGTATCCTGGGGAGCCTCCATATGGTGATTTTAATGGTAGTCGCAAGGACCAGAGGGAATTACGCCAATTAAGCTACCCGGGATGCCCCTTTAAGTTCCGAGTGGGAGGATTTGTAAGACACCAATTTATCCAAGGGACCCTAGGACCGGGAGAACCCCCTTTTTTATGCGGATAGGGAGTCCTCCTGAAAGACACAATAAGAAGGGACCCATAAGAAAGGCACACAGCAGGCAGGGCCATACATACAGAACTACAAAAAATAAATATACAATATATAAAATTATATATATATATATATATATATATATACACACATACATACATATGTGGACAAGAAGCTGCCCCACCACAAGGAATGGGGCACACAGACAGCATAATACAATGAAAGGGGCCCCGCAGGGCACTCACAGCTCCAAAAAATGGCGTCCGACCCAGCAGCAGCAGAGGACAAGAGGGAGAAGAAGGGAGGGCCAGCACGGATCGCGCGCCTGGCCCCGCCCCCTTCCCCAAGCAGACAAGGACGCGGATCCCAGCAAATGGCTGGGCTCCGCGATGGCGCCAGAAACAGGGGGGCGGGCTGCCGCGAGCGTGCCGAGTGCCCGGCCCCCTGCCTTAGCAAACATGAGGGGGAGAAGCTCTCCCCACAGCAATGGGCACAGAACGCGGCTGAGAGAAAAAAAAACGGCCATGCAGACAGTATACACACACAGAAACATAGAATTTTGGAGCAATAAACAAAATGTGAAAGGGCCGGTCGCCCCCCCCCCCCCCCCCCGCTGAGGGGAAGAGGGAGACACTGAAAGGGGGGATCCCATGCTACACGGTAAATAAGGGATAACGGGGACGGGGCATCCCGCACCAGGATCACCAAACCCGGAAACCGCCTACCCCTTAATATGGGGTCTCACGGGGGAGCATGGCTCCCGTAATTACACCTGCTAAGGTGTACCCTACCCTCGCCCGGACCTACAGCCAAGGCTGGAAGGCATAGGGGTTTAATTTATATCAGGTCCGGGCAGAAATAGGGACAAAATTGGCCGGATGTAAACCCGGCTTACCTGCAAGGAAGAAACGGCCATCTTCTGACTTGCTCGCCGTCCTGCAGAGACGATTACTGGGTAATGTGTGGGAGGTCCCAGGTATTTATGGACCGGGAGGAGCTCCTTTTTTTCCTGTCATCTCTGCAGAAGTTCGCCCTCTACTGGTTATAACCCATATGTCATGAATATTGGAAGCGGGGTGTGTGACATACTTGGAATAGCGGCAAGGTAAGAAGGTTTGTGGGCATTCTTTGAGGGGTTTACACAGTGAGCCATCCCAAAACGGGAAGCCCCAGGGGCACCTAGCCTTTTTGGACTCCAGGGATGGCCTGGGCTGTGATTGGTCCACTTTAAGCAACAAGTAGCTGTGCACTTTAGTGAACCATGTTTCATATTGGATGAGCTGCCGATTCCACACATTTTTGTAGCTGTTCCCGAAACAATAGCAGCTCTGCTAGATAAAAGTCAGTATCTCTCTAATGCTGGGCTCACTGATGGCGTGAGGGGGTAGTTTAAGTTAGTTTAGTGCTTCTGTGAACCAGTACTTACCGTGGCACATAGCTGCAAGGGAGACTCTTGGTCCAATTTACAGCGGCACAAAACCCAACAGCGGCCGGCCTGGAATCTAAAAGGGTGGTGATGCCCCCCTGTATAACCCCCCCCCCTCAGTTCGCCAATAAAAACTAGCCGTTCCACGCTCCAATGGCACATGCACTCTCGTCCAATGAAAGCCGGCTGCTGGGACTACGGCTCTCATGCTTTTTAATAGGGAGCAGCCCAGCCATTCAGATTCCCAGGTCAATGAGAGCTACCTGCTGAATCTCGTAGTCACAGCTGGCGGCTTTTGTTGTATGAAAGCATACACCATAGGAGTGTGGAAAGGTGAGTTTTTATGGGGGAACTGGAAAGGTTTCACATCGGGGCATCCCTATTCGAAATGCCACGGAGGCACAGAACAAAACCCAGAAAAATCAAATTCCCGGGATTTGTCCTGCTTTGAGCGCTTACAGCAATATGCAACTCCCTGGTTTCCCTGTACACTTAACTTCATCCTCAATCTTACGACAGTGGGTCAGCTTAGCTGTATTCCCTTCAGCCTGGTGCAAGCCAGAGACCAGGGCATTCACTGTGAGATCAAGGATTAAAGTTTTGTGAACAGGCAAAAAAGGGTGTTCACAATGAGGGGCATCCCAAATCAGAATGACCATTAGGGAGGGATTTAACCCGGACTACTCTAGATTATTCAATGATAGAGGTCCTTTAAAACGACATGCTTGAGCTTCTAGACATCTACACCTAAAAGAAAGCACAGCTTCCTGGCCTGGAACATCACAGGACTGTTTATTCCAATGGTGTCATGGATGTGAAGACACAGTTAGGGGAGACCTCCAACTCGAATGTACCAAATTCTAGTGAGGCATGATGATGATGGGGGGGGGGGGGGGGGTAGGCTGTGATGATGAATGTGAAGCAAATATAACCTGCCCCCCTGCTTTCTATGCTCCTGGTTATCACACAGGTACAGGGAGCCATATTTAGGTTACACACTATAATCTACCACAAAAAAAAAAAAAAAATAAAAAATAAAAAAAAAAGGAGTAGGATGTTTAGCAATAAACACACAGTAGGGGGAAGAAAAGTCAAATAAAACAAACAGAGCTGAAACATTTTCTTAATACCTTTTACATACATCATTAATCCATCGTGAATTTTGGGTACCCAGAGGCTGGAGGATATAAAGAGATTCTTCAGGTAGAGTTTGCACCCCCTACTAACTCACAGTGATTCTCCGACTGTGAGGAACCCGAGCCCAAATCAGGCATTTGCCAGACCCCCCCCCCCAAATGCTTGGCAATGCCGTGGCTTCATATCTGTTAATTCTCAAACTCTTTCCTTAAGAAGCTTTTTAGTCCCTGTCCATTCTTCCCATCAATATTTTTTTTTACAATTCAAAATCAGACCAGGGGTGGTCACCACTTAATGGACACCTCTGGTCTTGGGGAATGGAGGAGCGTCTTTGCTTTGGCTGCATGGCTTACCTGGAGCAAGTAACAACGGTAAAAGACTTAAAACTCAGCTTCAGCCCCAGAATTATTTTGAAGTGTGGGAAGGTTGGCAATACTGTCTTTTTGCCCTTAGTGTAGAGATTTTAGAATTCCTCGAAGGGGACCAACCGGTGGGGACCTGCACAGGATATGAGGTCTTTATGTAAAATTACTGTTTCTAATTACAAGGTGGGAGTAACAGACTGCAAATAGAACGAAGGCTGTAACCCAGGGAGGCACAATCTGCTGTATGCACTGCAGTCAGTTGCAAGCAGGAATTGGGAGAGCTGAGCTTTCCTTGTCTACTCAACTTTTCTTGTTTCACCTCTATCACTTCTCTTCCCATCTCCCCTATGCCAATCTGTTTACACCCCTAGCCAACTCTGTTAACCTGTCCTCTGTCAGACAAGCCTTTTCTCGCCTCTGTTGATCACTTTTTGTGACATCTCCCATCCCACCTCTGTTCACCGCTGTCCCACCTCGAACCACCTCTGCTAACCTTACCTCTGTCCGACATGCCTCTTTCCATCTTACCTCAGCTCCCCTCACTTGTTCCTACCTTGGCTCTGCCCAACTCGCCTCTTAATTACGGCTCCGAGCGCCCCTAGGGAGTTGGAGAGCTAAAGTTGCCTTGTCTGCTTAACTCTACCTACTGTACTTCACCTCTGCTCATCTCAGCACTGCCCGCCTCGGTTTACCTCCATACCTCTGCTCACCTCAACTCTGCCCCCCTCAGTTTACCTCCATATCCCTATGCTCACCTGATCTCTGTCCCCGTTTACCTCCATACCTCTGCTCACCTCATCTCTGTAACCCTTTGTTTACCTCTAACTCTGCTCACCTCACCTCATCTCTGTCCCCCTCTGTTTACCTCCATACCTCTGCTCACCTCATCTCTGTCCCCCTGTTTACCTCCATAACTTCTGCTCACCTCACCTTTTCCTACCTCTTCCCGCCTCACCTCCCTTAAATTTCCCTCTGCTCAGTTCTGCCCATGTCCACTTCAACTATTCCTCTCACTTCTTCCCACGTCCAATATACATAAAAGCATATGCAATGCTTTTTATGTAAAGCTTGCCTGCATAAACTATTTGTTTACACAGCTTACATTTTATTGAAGTTGAAAAATAGCACAATGCTGCCCTTAAACAAAACACATTTGATGCCTGAGGTGCTTATCTTTTCTAGCAATAGGTGGTAATACTCGAAAAAATGCTGGAGGTTAGGCTATAGAAAAGGGACTAGAAACATTTTTTTATTGGGGGGGGGGGGGATATGCTTTGATATTACATTCAGCCTGAACAATCCCTTTAAATGATGACACAGTTCCCTCAGAAACGGAGTGCCACGTGTTTCCATGGCCGGTGGAGATGCCGTGCCTGTAATTATCACTTTGCTGGAAGATTTACCATTTCTGCTCCATAAAAGGCCCGGCTTTCGCTCCATTGTTCACGGTCGTAATAACAAGGCCGAATTAAGCAACAAAAAGGTGACTATTTCAGCCTGGCAATGGCTGTTCGGATGGGAAGAATGCACATTCAAAGGTGTCCCGACTCCATGCCTAATGACTAGTAATTAATCCATCTCATTGTCCTATGCCAATGCTCAGGACTTCATTCACATCAAAAGGAGTTTTTTTTTCTATAATTTTTTTTCAAAGCTTTCACCACTGCACATTGAACAGGAAAAATGGAGAAAGAAAGAGCGGGACTAGATTTAGCTTCATCTGATTGTCATCCACATTTCTTGCGCTTAGCTACAGAACACTAATCCAGGATGGTGCAGAGCGCCTGTCACTCACTTATCTGTCTGAGAGGCTGGACAAGCAAAGAGATGAAAGGGTCACAGGCCAGCCATTCCTTGCCGCAGGTTGCAGAGGGGGTTAAACACAGCTCTCTGTGGTCCTGCCAGGGGCCCGTCCGATTTTAGAAATGCAGCATGCTTCGGCATAGACACAGATAACTGGTTGCAAGGGTTACGTTGGGGGGTGAAATAAAAAAAATCAAAGCAACAACCAAACAGAGGTTGACCACCAAGAATTCTAAGCAATAAACCAGGCTTATTCTGTGAGGTTGGCCGCTCAGCCAGTGAAGCAACTCTCCAAAGCCAGCCACCAAAAAGCAATGCCCGCCCCCCGCCAACATGCTGCCCCCAGGCACAGGGCCGGAAACTTCAGCAACAAGTCCTTTCATTGAGGGGTTAGTAGAAGCTACAGCAAGATCTGAACTAAAACCAGAACAAAAATCTTGACCAATCAGCAGTTGCAAATGGCTGGGAGTCATTTATGGACAACTATGGGTCAGGAAGTCATTGAGCTGCCTCTGGCCATGTATAGGGCAAAGCCATATTCCTACATTTATGACCCAAATAATCATTGGATATAGGACAAATTGTTGGCCATCTAGGGACACTTATGGGTAAAGTATTTGGCCTCCATGTATGGGCACATCTAAAGGGGAAAAGATAGGCAGGCATCTTTTTTTGTAATAAAGCAGAACACCAGGCAAAGCTAGTCCGGCTCCTTCACACTAAATTCTCACGGGCATAATTTCTGCGGGCAGATTTTTTTTCCAGACCACCAACACCACCCCACTACCTGGCACTACCTGAACCGCAGAACACTGCATCAAGGGAAAATCTTCATTCTGAGATTCAATGAAGGGCATCTCCAGTCATGCAGCTATTCAACAGACGGCTTTCCTTTTTGTGGGCCTACATGCCAGCAGCCATCTTAGTACTTCCTCATCATCCTTCTCCTAGACAACAAGGCTTCTTCCTTCAGTTCACAGAACTGGAGGGAGGGATAGCCAATTAATTCTCCCACAAAGGCTGGGAAGCAGGTATTTTTACAACACTTCTGTGGAGTTTTTTTCTTTATGAAGGTGCTGCACCTGAATGTTCTATGCGGCAATGTACTCAATAATTCAAGGTTTTGATGTTGGCTCTACTTAAAAATAGACCTGAAGGCTAAAATGACGCCAAGCCCACCCCGAGGGAGATTATGATTCAGGCTGCCAGTTTACCTAAAGCCTCATGTGAAGCCCTCGGCAGAATACTTACACACGGCAACAAACACTGCATGTACAACTGCCTGGCACACCCCACTGTCCACAAGCATTGCGGGAACAAAGATAAGTATCGCCTCCAGACAGTGATAGAACTCCAAATGGGGATGCTTGGGCGATGGTGTGAAGGGCAGATGTTGTTCCTGGGAGTGGAGGCCAGCTTTAATCAAGTCATTGGTTCATATTCGTGCAGTCATGGTATGTTCTGCTATGCAATGACACTTCCCATTTTTAGCATAATAAGTCGTGGCAAAACTTCTGAATTTATGTGAGGTAAGTTTACTGGGCAATACTATTACTATGCTACTTCAGTTTTTTCTGCAGCTTAAAATTAGTTAAAACCTCTTATCCGCAGCAGCAGAACTGAAAGCATGATGGCTGCTTATGTTAACCTGCCCTTTTTTGCCTGGAGTTCCACTTTAATGACCTGATCACTCTACAGTCCTGACAATACATTAGGGTTTCTGCTCAATAGATTGCAGTGTAAAAATCTAAGGGTGGATAACTGCCTATCTGGCAGGATATAAGTAGCAAGTAGGTGGGTCTATTGCCTTAAAGGGAAAGTCCACTTTTAAGCAGCACTATAGTCAAGTCAGCCAACCTCCTTACTTATTTAATGACTGCCAAATATGTTAATGAGGACTTGACTATAGTGTTAATAGACTTTCCTGATGCACCAAAGGTCAAGGGTGCCCCCTCTGCTTACCTTCACCCAGTCCAGCAGCCTGACAATATACACAGCCAACCTGACCTAAGGTGAAAGGTAGGTAAGGGGGTCTCATGCATTTGAGCTAGAAAGTCCATGAAAGTGGACTTTTCCTTTAAAGAGTTTGCCTCCTACCTGTATCTTATTGAGGAAGTCCAAGTGTTTTTAACCCCCCAGCCACCATTCCCTCCCCAGTGCTAAGCCTGACATATTCAGAAACAATAAGATTCACCTGATTCAAATGACAGTTCATTCTCCCAATCTGTGCAGTAGTGCGAAAGAAATGGTCCATCACACGTTTTTACTTTAACGAGTGTTGATCCCGCTGTCTACTGATAAAAAAAAGAAGCTCGGAGGGGGGCATCCACCTAACCGCATACAATGCTTGTAAAACGCACCTTCATTATGAGCCAGCGCTGGGAAAGGAGTCCTGCGACTGGCTGCCGGGGCCGTAATCGCATCCACTGTGCCGGCCACCGGCAGGACCCATCCGGCGGCCAATCGCAGGATTCCTTTACTGGCGCTGGCTCGTAATGAAGGGGAGTATTACGAGCATTGTGTTTAGTTAGGTGCGAGGGGGCTCCAGCGTTCTGGATGCCCCCCCGAGCTTCTTCTTATCAGCAGACAGTGGGACCAACACACGTTAAAGTAAAAATGGGTGTTGATCTAGTTTAAGTCCATGACTGTGATATCAAACCATGCCCTTACATTCATTGAGTTGTTTAAAGTTATTTCCCAAATTGAGCTTAGCACAAGGGGAAGGAGAGGTGGGTGAGGTGTTACTAAATGCTTGGACTTTCACTTTAATATCGTCAGCTACATGTGGAGGAAATGCAGCAAAAAGGTGCTTATAAGAAATGGGCCTGGAGGTCATCTCTAGTGGTTTCTAGAAACACCTGCTTGCTGTCCATCTGCCGTGTAATCACAGAATTAAACAAACAAGGGGAAAGGATATTGCAGACCCTGTTCAGGGCAAAGGAGCCATTTCCGCACCAATAAGCCCACCCGGTCCGGGAGCACACGCTGTGCGAATTTCAATAAAACCAGGTTCAACTATAAATAATGGCAGCTCTTCAGCTAGAATGCTGGGCGGGTTCTGTTTGTTAAATTAGAAGAAAGCAAAGCAAGGAAAAAAAAACCCTAAAAACTAAAGGTCACCCCACTTGTAGAGTTGTTGATGTTAATGGGCAGTAGTAATATATACAACATGCCCCCTGTAATGCTTCATGTACATGTCTGCTCACATCCTTACCGGCAATAATCGCTCTACAGGTGGCAAAGCTGGCGCCGCGTGCAAATATGCTCATTATTTTAGCCCTGATAGACACTGCTTGGTGGGAGATTTGGAAACCTTTGGCTAAAAACGTGCCTGCAGACCGATTTTCACAGCGACTGCTTGCAGAGAAAATAGTAGAGCAGGTATTAAGAAACGTAAACAGCTCTGACATGCAGGAGGAAACTAGGTTACGAGGATCATAGCAAGAAGCATTCACCGGTCACCATGGGAAACAGGAAGTGAGATGCATAGCAACCACAAGCCCAAAAGCAGAGTAAGCGCATACCTTCAGCTTGGAATGAAAATCACGAGATTTCCTTCTGGCAAGAACCTGAATGTGACTAGACACCTGCAGGGTAAGGGGGAGGGGGGGAGGGAGAAAAACAAAGGAAAAAAAGCCTGTAACCATGGAGATGAAAAGCCCGTGCGTCCGGGCACACCAGACGTACCTTAATGGCGGCTTGGATTTCTCGAACTTTCTTTCTTGCTAAGACCTGAATGTGACTAGACACCTACGGGTTCAGATTTAAAACAAGATAAATAAAAAAAAAAAAAAAAAAAAAAAAAGTAGGGAGCTTTCAAAAAGTATATATATTCAGCCATGGGGCAACTGCCAATGACAGGGCACCAGCATTTATGGGGCACAGCTGCAAAGTTTGAGTTTGGGAAAAGTATATAAAACGTAATATTCCAGCTCCAAAGGTTGTAAATGTTTGTTTAAAATATACCTATTTTTTTTTTCTTCTGTAGACACTTTTTTGTCATTTTTTTTTAAACGTTTCCTTTAAAAAAAAAAATGTGTGGGTCATTTATTGTCCAATTTACATGGTCAATAGTAGACAACAGAATTTCATAAAGTAATAATATAATAATCCAGTATTTGGGGTCATGCTAAGGATTTGTTGAAGCACCTTACCAATAAACTGCCCCTTAATTTTTTTGGTAAACATTTGAAAAATGATGTACGTTTTTTGTTCTGTTTGGTCAAAGTTAAAAAGCTCACTCAGATGTAAGCACGCCCATATGCAAACTTGCTTCATGAGATCTTTAGCATGACCCTGAATAATGTTGAAGTTGGATTGTAAATTATAGAATAAAAAAAAAGTTCCTGCCAGTTTAGCTTACACACATGCAGCATGTTATATGTTTATACAAAGTTTCATTTGGAATATCAGTTGTGGTTTAAAAAGATTTAAAATATAATTCTGTGATTTTCATCTGTCGAATGGATTTTTCTCTTCTTCCACTCCAAGGCGTCACCAAATCAGATATAAATGGGTTAACTCTCGACCTAAGGGCGGGACTGCAAGATAAAAAGGTGTGGTTCCTCCCAGGCTTTAAATCCCAGCTGCCCTTCGCAATCCAGCAATTGAAAAGTAGTAGGAACAGCTGCCTGGGAGGAGGAAGAAAGCCATTAGAGACCCCATGCTTAACTAAAAATAAAAAAAAATTAAAATCCCCCGTTTCCTTTTTTTAAATGCTAACACACAAAAACGATCTACATATATACAAGAATCCACTGTGTCAAGGCATGAGGCTCAGAGATGAATATAGTAGTCCATCAGTTCGGGTGGGTGGGGCACCCTGGAGTTAAAGTAGTGAGAAAGCAATTCTACAGGGGAGAATCACAGAAAAAAGATGAAATCTCAGCAGAACTCACCACCGCTCGTAATACCTTTCGACGAAAAGCAGCGTCCAATGAGGCTCTAATGTCTACTTTATAAAAATTTGGTAAATGAATGAACAGAAGACCAGATAGCAGTTTTCACACCTGTTCCACTGAAGCCTGGTGATGAAAAGCCCAGGATGCTCTGATAGCCCAGGTAGTATGGGTCGTAACCCGAAAAGGAGGGTCCCTCCACTTATCACAGCCTGTCTAATCCATCGGCTGATGGTAGACTTACCTGGCGCTAGGCCAAAAAGATGACTACGTTTCATCAAAAATGGTGATGCTTCTGCCAGGAGTTCAAATGACAGACCCTGAAGAGCTGATAACACTAAATTTAGGTCCCAAGAAGGCAAGAGGCTTTCGAGGTGGTCGAACATGGTTGACCCCTTGCATGAATAACCTTCTGTTCTTTGCAATGGGCTTATGAAAGAAGATGGATAAGGCAGATATTTGCCCCTTGAGGGTACTTAGCTGAAGTCCCTCGTTGAGACCCCTCTGCAAGAAATCTAAGATTCTGGAGACAGAAAAAGTCCTGCAGGTGAAACCACTCACACCAGGCTATAAAGAATCGTCAGACTCTATGGTAAATTCTTGAAGAAGCCTGCTTTTGGGCCTGAATCATACTCCTGATGACCCCGGTGGATAAGCCTCTTTCTGCCAGGATGGTGGTTGCAATAGTCAGGCCATCAAAGCAAAGACTCGTAAATTGGGGTGCCACAGATGCCCTTTTGCAAGGAGATTGGGACAGTCGGGCAGCCGCAAGGGCTCGCTTTCCAACATCCTTACTACATCTGAAAACCAAACTCTCCTTGCCCAATGGGGCGCTACCAGGATGGTTGAAATCCTCTTGCGAGCTACCTTTTTTAGTACTCGACCCAAGAGTGGTAACGGAGGGAATGCATACAGAAGCCTGAATGTGACCAAGGAAGGGTCAGAGCATGCTACAGATAGTGGATCTTTGGATCGTGAGACAAACATCAGAACCTTTCGTTCCGGGGGCGGGGGGTTGGGGGGCAAGGAGGTCCACGTCTGGCTTCCCCCCGCGGTTGCATAGCGCGCTTGAAGGATCCCCTGTCTGAGGGACCACTCTCTCAAATTGAGAGCAATGAGAGCAACTCCAATTGTGTGAAACTGTGCAAATGTCTCTGCTTCGAAGCAAGACACCATCAAGCCCAACAGACGCATTCCTTTATGGATCAACAGACAAGGGCAAGCCAAGAGATCCTCTACCCTGGAGAAAGATCTTGGCCTGTACAGTATCTAATGTCATTCCTAGAAAGGAGAAAACTCTTGAGGGAAGGACATGCGATTTTGGAAAGTTGATTAGCCAAACAAAAGTTTTCTAGAACTGATAAGACTGTCCCTGTGTCTCTCAAAGCCTCCTGAAAAGATTGGGCTCTGCTCAGAAGACCGTTTAAGTAAAAGGTAATTCGTACCCCTTGGTTCCTTAGAAAAGCCATTAGGCCCGAAAGAACCTTTGTAAAAACCCTTGGAGCTGAGGACAGGAAAAAAGGCAGATCTACGAACTGGAAATGAACTTCTGATGGCCTGGGAAGATAGGGATATGCAGATAGGCATCCTTTATATCCAGTGGTCAAAAAATCTCCTGGCTGCCATGCAATTTTTAAAGTCGGACAAAATTGTTGAGGCCTTTGAGGTCCAAAATTGGGCGCAATGAACCATCCTTGTTGGGAATTACAAATAAATCATTGGAAACTGTAACTCCTCTGACAGAAGGATGGGACAAACTACTCCTAACTGTAACAGGTGAGCAACGCCTCTCAATGCTTCTGTTTTTCCCCAATTTAGTGGGACCCTTGGAAAAAAAAAACCCTCCAGATAAGAAAATCTGGAATATCAGGATGAGGTAGAGCTGCCAAAGGAGCTCTAAGACCTGAGGAAACAGATCCTGAGGCTTCAGAGCAGGGAAATACCTCTGGGGGGGGAGCAGCTGCCTCCTAAATCTGAATAGTACCACCATGGTGGTGCATTCAGAACAGATGGGTCTGTCTTCTTCCGGAGTCTGCAGGCACAGGGGACATGGGGCAACACTCTGCTAAAATACCAGACCCGGACGCCCCAGATGCCTCAGTCATGGTGAATTCGGTCTATTATCCCCGGGGGCCCAAGCCCGAAGTATAAAAAGAATCTTGAGTATCACAATGTGATTACTCCAAGATCCTAGAGGTGGACCACAACCCAATATCTTTATCCCCAACCAGATCTAAAACAGAAACAAAAAAGGGAAAATAAGAAAATTATTCTCCTAAATAAAACAGCAAAACAAAATTCAATAAAAGATTAGGTTCTGCCAGATCTGCAGCTGATTCGACAGAAGGAGGACAGAGCAAACACAGAGACCAGCAAAGGAGCAGGCACCGGTGGAGAAGCGGGCAGCGGCTGCCGAGGTGCGTCCGTGGCTCGAGGTTCCAACAACAGCCGGCAGGGTTAGCAGTTGGACTGATACGAGCAGCAGGTCGTGAGAAGCCGGCAAAAGGTACGGGGAGCAATGAATCTCTCTGCACAGCAAGAAGGGACGCTGAGAAGCTGCCATATTGTTCCCCCGACCCACAAAAACATCAGCGACCCCGGAAACGGAACGAAACTGTGCCCCAGCCTGCGACCAAACTCGCGTCTGACCAAAGGGCGCCGAAGTTCAAAAACTGAGCTCCCTTCTCCTGCACTGCTCAATAATGATCTCAGCGTCGTGCAGAGCAGGGTTGCTACACAGTGCCCTCACTGCACAGCCCAGGAAAGGAGTGGAAGGAAATAGGCAGAGGGGAATCTATTTCCCCATAGTCCATCCCACAGGATGGGTGTCCCTTCAGAAAGGATCTACCAGCTCTTGGAGGTCAAAAAACAAAAGCGACACCCGGTCGCACCCTGGCACTTACCCTTACTTCACCCTGATTCGACCCTATCGGCATAACAGACTCCAGGAGGCATAAGTGGGTCCACAGAATGAGCAGAAATGCAGGAGTCAAGAAGACAGAGTTAAAATCCCCCGCTTCCTGAATACAACCCTTGAAGAGGAAAAAAAAATAAATAAAAATCATAGAAAATCCGTGCACAACCCTTCGATCGAGAGTTAACCCATTTATATGTGATTTGGTAACACCCTGGAGTAGAATAGGAGAGAGAAATAAGTATTGTACACATTATGCATAAGGTATAACATATATTATTTTATATATATATATATATATATATATATATATATATATATATTAAAACAAAATATGTATATATATTGAGAAACAGTATATTTTGTTATGTATATTATATAAATTATCATCATTGTTATTATATTATGTAATTATATAAAAGTATATTATATTATAATATTAAATAACCAAGTTTTGGTTAAAAGTTTTGATTATAAGAAAAACTGGCAACATGTGGAGTCGAAACCAGTAAAATTGCACTTCTTGGTGTTTTATCATGTTTATTATATGGGGTTTATAGAAATAATTTTGGAATTTTCTGGAGAGGATGAATTTCAGGAAAACTTTTCAGCAGATTTTTTAATTGGGACGATATTTTATTTTAGAAGTTTGGAAAATAACAGCATCCTATGGGAAACACATTAAAAACAAGCTATTCCAAGTTCAGTTAGTTTCCTCATGTGCTGCTGTTATTTCCAACCTTCTAAAATAATATCTCTAACCAATCAAAAATTATAGTTTAGTACTGTCCCATGACAGGAAATTTGGAATTTTAAAAATAAACTCTTTTCCGCCTTATTGTGCAGAGAGAGAATCGCTGATCGTAGTCAAAACTACCCTCACCAGAAAATTTAAAAAATCATTTGAATGTTTTTACTAGAATAAAGGCCTTATAATGCACAAGTTGTAGTTAAAGGGGCAACTTTATTCGGTTTAACTTCTTATAAGTTCATTTAATTTTAAACTAATCCCGACACAAAACCGTTCATTTGAATCTTCAAAAAGGTGTCAAACTGTTCATAAGCGGTGACTTATATTGCATCATTTAGACAATTTTATAGATTATTCATAGTACAGGAATTGTATTTATCACGTTATAAAATTCAGGCTGCACTGTATACATTTCTATTCATATTTCCCTAATTCTAGCCACATATGGTATTATGTAGTTTTATATACTTTGGTTTACATTATATGTAGATAATTATGGGTTGTGATAATACACAACCCATAATATTATTACACATATTACATTTTATATATATATATTAGTCTTGATATTAGTGCCGCTGCCTCCCTACTGGTATTTTAATTATGCTTAGTCATTAATAAAATTACTTTTAGAGGATATCAAAATAGTCTGTGGCAGATATAGGTTTTTGAGTTTTAAAAAGGATTCAACACAACAAAACCTTAGGGTGGGTGGGGGTGTGTTCTATAAATTATATATAGTATATATTTGAAGTAAATAAATACAAATCTTATTACAGCATAGACAAAGAAAACCTTAGCATTTATAAAATAAATCATAAGTTATTAACATGTATAACGGGAATATCAATTAATAAAAAGAATGATTCAGCTGTGTTTAATTTCTGGCAATACAATTTATGCACATTTGTGAAGAAACCGTTGCAAATAATATACAAGACAGAGCTAAATAGCTACAGCACACAACAGTCGTCGCCATGGTAAGGAGGGGGAGCCATATTTGTATTAAACCTGTGCAGTTAGGACCTTTTTAGAAGGATTTGAACTTGGCCCCAGTAAATCTTCAGCGGTTAAATCTTGGGCATTGTTAGGGAGGCACAGACGGCTTTTTCACTCCCAGCTAATTGATGGAGAAAGGAGCCCTGGGACGGCGTTTTTAGTGCTGACTCATCAGCCGCTTTCTAGTGCGCTCCAACATTTTAGACATGCCAATGTGAGGGCCTATTGTTCCCGGAGACGTGCGCCTTGTAAACAGAAGGCGGGAGAGACTCCAGGCTTTGGGAAACAGGGGGGGGCAGCAGCATGCTTTCGAAAGGTGAATATATTTACATAGGAAAAAAAACTCCCTCTGGGTTTTTAATGGTCATGGGGAAATGCTTTAACTTTTTTTAAAATTTGGCCTGCTCAAGCAATACTTCAAGGATAAGTGACCAGAAAAAAGGGGGACTGTTGTAAGGACAGCTGGCAGAGCTATTGCTATTCATTAACATCATTACATAATGGAGTGGAGGAGGAAGTCATGGTAACCCAAATCAAGGCCCACCCTTCAGATTATAGGGAACCTAACTGGCTTTGCTTGTAGAAGGATCCCAGATCAGGCATGAAAAATCTGTGGACAGGAGGGTCATTTACTATGGCTGTGGACTAAGGCTTCCAGCCATAACCAGCACACTTTGGCAGATGCCAGGGCCCATACAGATTTTTTTATTTTTTTTTTTTACAGCCAATGCAGGTTTTTGTTTTAGGACTGTTAGAACCTCAGCAGGTACCAACTGTTACGATGGTTAGAACCATCAGCAGGTCCCAGTTGTTACGATGGTTAGATCAGCAGGTCCCAATTGTTACGATGGTTAGAACCATCAGCAGGTCCCAATTTTTACGATGGTTAGAACCATCAGCAGGTCCCAACTGTTACAATGGTTAGAACCACCAGCAGGTCCCAACTGTTACAATGGTTAGAACCACCAGCAGGTCCCAACTGTTACAATGGTTAGAACCACCAGCAGGTCCCAACTGTTACAATGGTTAGAACCACCAGCAGGTCCCAACTGTTACGATGGTTTGAACCATCAGCAGGTCCCAATTGTTATGATGGTTTGAACCACCAGCAGGTCCCAACTGTTACGATGGTTTGAACCACCAGCAGGTCCCAACTGTTACGATGGTTAGAACCACCAGCAGGTCCCAACTGTTACGATGGTTAGAACCACCAGCAGGTCCCAACTGTTACGATGGTTAGAACCATCAGTAGGTCCCAACTGTTACGATGGTTAGAACCATCAGCAGGTCCCAACTGTTACTATCAGAAGGTCCCACATTTTACAACAGATGAAATGATCAGCAGGTTCTACCAACCATACAACATGCTGAAAAATCTAACCATCATAACATTTTGGACCTGCTGATAGTTCCAACCACGGACTGCCACGTAACTTGGGACCTGCTAATACTACCTAAAAGCAAGACCCATATTTTACAGTGGTCTTTATTATCTTCTGATTATAAATGTTAGGCCTGTCTGTAATATCAGCAAGGTACACATTTTACAACTGTCAGTACTAAACATTTTACGATATGGCACCTGTTGATAGTAGCTACAGCTGTGGGACCTGTTGAAAGTCCTAAAATTTGGGACTTGATGGTAGTAGCAATCTAGGACCTGCAGAAAGTATATTGGCAAAACTTTCCTATCCAGGGCCTGCTTATGCACGGTCAGTGACAATAGGCCAGACATAAAGTGGAGCAATCACCCCCTTCTGGTCGGCCTGGAATCCAAAAGATTCCAGGGCTGGCCCCTAGCCTTCCCCAGGGCGCTGGTAATCGTACCCGATCCTGGTGGGTCCTGCGACTTAGCCGGTGGCCGAATCCCCATCTTTCATGTAGCTGTGCACGCTCCCCGTGCCCAGCAAATGGCCAGCCACACAGGAGCACACACTCCACAGAGGAGTAGGGGATGTGGCCACCAGCACTTTAAGCACATTAAGCGCTGATTGGATGAGTGCCGCACATGGGAACGGTGGAAAGGTGACTGATAGTGGGTGAATCTGGGGGTTTCACACAGATGAGCATCCTACATTGGGATGCCCCCAGGGCAGGGATCAATCACCAGGATAGTCAAAATCCTGGTGATTGGTCCACTTTAAAGTGCAGCTCAGGCATTGGCATGAACAAGGCATTGCTTTACATCCTAGGCAGTTACCAATTACATTTCATGATCTGGTGGCCGGGACAAGCGACCCCAGTGGATCTCTCTCCACCCTGAGACCCCTGGGTGAGGAAATACTGTGAACTCCTGTTAGAAACCAGGTAGGAAACCAGTATTTGGTATCATAATGTGACTGTAACCCATCCGTACCCAATGGCACCATAACCAACTCTCTATTACCTTCTGTGGGAAATTTATGACACATTCGGTCTGAAAGATCTCAGTCATCAGCTTGAAGGCGAGGAAATCTAGGGTTAACCCGAGGATCACCAACAGTGACCAATAAGACTTTAAAATGTCCTAGGAAGGCAGAGGCTAGCTGTCCACTTCTGGGGGAGGTCACACTGGATAACCTGTTTGAAGGAGCCAATAAACAATAGCATGCAGACACCTCATGCCTCCCTGTGGTTGTTCTGCAGACTTGCCTAACATGTCACGGCAGCAGACACTATTACTTGTATTTGCCTATTTCGAGATTTTTGATTAAGTGCCAAGACCATACCACATTGCAGTGACGTCAGGCAGGACCCTGAGGAACAATCCTTCACAGTATGAACAGCTGTAAAAATACAATTCTGTGATTACTCACCTGTAGAATTGATATTATGAGTATACAGTACGTCCTGCTCCAAACATAATACTTACACGTGGGTTATCCTGAAGACAGGCTCCTCCCGGCCCCTCAAATACCCAGGGACCTCCCACAAATCCCCAGCATTGAAGAGCAGTTAACGAGAAGCCGGGAGAATTTAACCACTCAAACTGGTAATTATAACAAGGATAACAATCACCATACAGGGGATCCAAGATAATGCAAAAACCAAGGGTGGGGTGGAGCAGGACATACTGTATACTCATAATATCAATTCTACAGGTGAGTAATCACAGAATTGTATTATTCTTAGTATACAGTACGTCCTGCTTCAAACATAATACTTACACGTGGGACATTCAATAGCAGTGTCCATAAAGTAGGGTGGGATCCCCAACAAAAAAGGTAACAGCAGACAGTTTAAACCACTGCCGGCTGCAGAACCTTGCGGACAAAAACAGCATCAGCTGAGGCCCTAACATCAACCTTGTAAAACTTTGAAAAGGTATGAACAGAAGACCAAGTAGCGGCCTTGCAAACTTGTTCAACAGAAGCCTGGTGCTGAAAAGCCCAAGAGGCACCAATAGCACAAGTAGAATGAGCAGTAAGGCGGAAGGGAGGACTCTTCCCCTTAGCAGAGTAGGCCTGAACCACGGTCTGACGGATCCATTTGCTGATAGTAGATTTGGCAGGAGCCAAACCTTTCCTGGGACCAGAAGGGACCACAAAAAGAGCATCAGTTTTCCTGAAAGACGCAGTGGCCACCAGGTAGTACTTCAGACACCTAACCACATTCAAGGAATGCAAAACCCTCTCCTTAGCGTTACTAGGATTAGGGCACAAGGAAGGAAGAACAATGTCCTGATTCAAATGAAAAGCAGATACCACCTTAGGCAGAAAGTCTGGCTTAAAGTGGAACACCACCTTGTCCTGGTGTCTCTCATAGTAGGGGGGCTGGATTGAAGGCACCGCCAACTCAGACACACGCCTAACAGAAGTGATAGCCACCAAAAAGACAACCTTGAGAGTAAGAATGACCAGAACAGCGTCCTGCAGAGGTTCAAAGGGAGCACCCTGCAAGGCAGACAAAACCAAGTTTAAATCCCAAACAGGCACCATGGGCTTACGAGGGGGACGCACGTGAGTAACCCCCTGAAAAAAAGTATTGATCAAAGGATGCTGAGCAAGAGACTTCTGGAAGAAAACAGCCAGGGCAGAAACCTGACCCTTCAGAGTACTGAGTTGGAGCCCCAACTCCAAACCATGCTGCAGGAACTCCAGAATCCTGGGAATAGAGAACACACCACAGGGAAGCGACTTAGACTCACACCAGTCAATGTAGGCACGCCATACCCTGTAATAGATGGAAGAAGAAGACTTTTTCCTAGCCTTTACCATGGTATCAACCACCGAGGCAGACAACCGTTTCTCCATCAAGATGGAGGTTTCAGCAGCCAGGCCATCAAAGCCAGAGTTTGTAAATTGGGATGGCGTAGATGACCCTGAGTAAGCAGGTCTGGCACCCTGGGCAGAACGTACTGATCTACTGGCAGCTGCACCACGTCTGCGAAGCACACTCTTCTTGGCCACCTGGGGGCCACCAGAACTGCTGGCACCTCTTCCAGAGCAATCTTGCGCAGAACCCTGCCCAGCAAGGGAAATGGAGGTAAGACATACAGGAGCCGAAAGTCCTGCCATGACATGGATAGAGCATACATGGTCAAGGCCAGAGGATCCTGAGACAGGGAGACAAAGGCCGGGAGCTTGTGATTGTGACGGGATGCAAACAGATCCACATATGGTTGACCCCAAGGGTGACACAGGGATTGGAACACCCTGTCGCAGAGGGACCATTCTCCCTGACGAGAGGTCCCCCTGCTCAGAGAGTCTGCCAGGAGATTCTCTGCCCCCGGGATGTACACCGCCGATATGCAGGAAACATTGGCCTCCGCCCAGGTCAGAATCCGAGATACTTCCTGGAGGGCCCCCTTGCTCCGGGTCCCTCCCTGATGATTGATGTAGGCAACTGCCGTCCCGTTGTCTGAGCGCACCTGAACAGGCAGACCCTGAAGGTGATGGGTCAACTGAGCCAGAACCAACCTGATCGCCCTCAGCTCCAAGATGTTGATAGGTGTGTGGGCCTCCTGAGGGCCCCACCTCCCCTGGAATCGCAGGGACTTCCAGAATCCCCCCCATCCCGACAGATTGGCATCCGTGGTGACCGTCTCCCAGGAGGGGGCCAGAGAGGATCTGCCCCCCAGCAGGTTCCTGGAGTCCAGCCACCGAGAGGGACCGCCTGACCCGGGGGGAAAGCACACAGACCCCGTCCAGGGACGCTGGGTCCTTGTCCCATACTGACAGAAGGTGAAGTTGTAGAGGCCTCAAGGGGAACTGAGCATAAGGGACCGCCTCGAAGCACGCCACCATCAGGCCCACCAGCTGCATTCCCTGCCTGATGGAGGGATGGTGACAAGATAGCAGGAACCGGGCCTGCGCAATCAGAGCGTCCACCTTCTGCTGAGGAAGGAAAATCCTTGCTTGAACTGTATCCAGAATCATTCCCAGGAATGGAATCACAGAGGAGGGGGACAGAGAGGATTTGGGGTGATTGATCACCCAGCCGAAAGACTCCAGGGTGGACACCACCAGCTGAGTGTCCAACTCTGCCTGATGTAGAGACTGGGAGGTGATGAGAATGTCGTCCAGGTGAGGCAGCACACAGATGCCCCGAGACCTGATCAGAGACATCACCCCAGCCAGCACGTTGGTGAATACCCTGGGAGCTGAAGTGAGACCAAAGGGCAATGCCACAAATTGGTAGTGTTGATCTTCCAAGGCGAACCTGAGGAATCATTGGTGACCTGAAAACACAGGCGTGTGAAGGTAAGCATCTTTGATGTCCACAGACGTCATGAAATCGCCTGGGCGCAGGGAACTGATGGCAGAGCGCAGAGTTTCCATGCGAAAACGCCTGCTCCTGACAAATTTGTTGAGGATCTTCAAATCCAGGATGGGCCTGACTGACCCATCCTTTTTGGGGACTGTAAAAAGGTTGGAATAGAAGCCCTTGCCCTTTTCTCTTAAAGGGACCTTGCAAATGACCCCCAGCTCCAGGAGGCTTTGCACAGCCTGAACTAGATCCTGAGCTGAGACAGGATCCTGAGGAATCCGGGATCTGATGAATCTTGGGGGGGGCGGTCGGGCAGCAAACTCTATCTTGTAACCGGAGGACACTACCTCCTGAATCCATCGGTCTGAGACATGAAGCCTCCAGACGTGAGCAAAGTGCTGAAGCCGCCCCCCCCCACCCGGATGGGTGAGGGCGCCCCATCATGCCTGAGGGGGCTTGGGAGAGGACTTGGGCTTAGAACCCCAGGAGGAGCCAGGATGACCACGTCCTCTGCTCCTACGCCAGGAGTCTCCTCGGGCCCCAATGAAGGAAACCCCCCTCCCTTGTCTAGCACCACGGAAGGGGGGTGAAAAGGAGCCCTGACCCCGAAAGGGCCGAGACTGCCGCCTGCACTGGGGCAACCTACCTCCCTTAGCAAAAAGGTCCAGGCGGTCCCCAAACAGGCGTAGTCCTTTGAAGGGAAACCCAGTGAGGGCTTTTTTGGCAGCGTTGTCAGCAGCCCACTGGCGCAGCCAAACCGAGCGGCGTATAGCCACCACCAGGGCAGAAGTTCTGGCACACATTCTAATGGTGTCATTCAAGGCAGAGAGGACAAAATTTACAAAGACATCACAGCTAGATAGTGCATTAAACACATCAGGAGGCAAATCATCAGGGGCACCATCAAGGACACTTCTGATCAGGGACCTAAGAGCCACAGATGTAATGGCCGAGGCACAGACCAGGCACAGACCAGGCGCAGCGCCGTCCCCCCAATTTCAAGTATGTTGGTACTGGTACCAGGTATGGGACGCCAGTTGGTCAATGCGCCGGTCCTCAGCATCCCGCATGGTAGTAGAGTCAGGGGAGTGCATGACAGAGGTGTTAGACAACCCTAGAATAGGGGCATCCACCTCGGGAGGGGATGACCAGCACTTAACCACATCAGCGGGAAAGGGATACTTTTTGTCCCAACTTTTAGGTACACCGGTAAGTCTACTCTTTAAGCACAAGATTATTGAAATGAGCTTGCTCGGGAAATTCCAAACGTGATCTAGCAGGCAAAAGCTCACCCTTTTGCCTAGGAGCCGCAGCAGGGGGTGAGATGGACAGAACCTCAAAAATGTGGGCCAGCAATCTGTCAGTATCATCTGGGGCCCAGGGGTCAGAGCCAGAATCGTCATGACCCCTGGGTCTCTCATCAGATGACCCTGAATCGGAGAACAGCTCCCCTTCATCCGAAGGGGTATAGCCACATAAATGCCAAAACTCCTCAGCTTCCATAGGGAAAAGAGTGACATCAGGTGTTAAGTGCCGCTTCTTTGCAGTGGCCTTACGCGCCAGGGTATTAGCAATTAACTTCTCGACACTAGTCAGTCTAGAAGACACATCAGGCTGAGAATCCCCACTTGTATTCAAGTCATTGGGAGTGACACTCAGGCTTGGGGGGAGTAGGTGAAGTGAAACGAGGTGCAGGCCCAGCCACAGGAAGGCCAGATTGCAGCGCTAGCACGTGCTGGGCGCAAGGTACACAGACCCGTGCATTGTCACCGCTAATAGGGGACACCCCACAAGCTACACACAGCTGAGCTTGTCCCAAAGGAACCCCGGTCACATTATCCTGAGATGCCTTACAAGGCACAATATGCCAGTAGGGATTAACGCTATAAAGCAACCCTGGATGCCCCAATAACCCGCTAGGGAAGTGGGAGTAATTACACTAGGCCTCACAAGTTAAAATCAACAGAGGGCCGGGAGAAGCCAATGGATTCACCCGTCTGAAAGAGACAATGAAAGTGGGCCGTAAGCAAACATACAATATAGCATGATAATAAAGTCGCCCGCGAGGGCACTTATGGACCGCGGTAGGTAGAACCGACACACAGGAGCCCACAATCAGACAAAATAGCATCTGTATACCTCGAGGGGCGGGCCAGTCGAGCCATGACGTGGAACGCGCCATAGCCAGGCCCCGCCCCCCCGAAGAGCGCGAAGCCAACCAGACAAGCAGTTAATGACCGCGCGAGAGCGTCTGAGGTAACGCCGCCGCCAAGCGCGGAACATTATAAAAAAAGAGTGCGTGCGGCGGCAATGACAATAATAAAGAAAAGGCAATTCAGCGCGGTGGCTGACACAACATATGTAAAGTCAAAGACACCAAAAACACATATAATGTATATACACTTACACCCCCCCCCCCCCCTTTTTTTCCCCCCGAATGCTACAGGGAGAATGAGGGAGGACGGCGACCCATCTAGATAGGACCCACCGATATACGGGGTATGGGGCAATAGTGCAGGAGGGGCATCCCATAGAGGCTCACCATAAGCCTATACAGCCTACCCTTTGGTGGGGGATTGCGGTGGAGCAGCCTACCGTCACCCAACCAGCGCAGACAAGGCTGGGAGGCATAATACTAATGGAACGGGTGGGAATAGTCCTACAGGGCCGCAGGCTAATAGCCCCGCTAACCTGCGAGAAGAGAGAGAGACATATTCTTGTCCTTCACAGTCAGACTGCAGAGAAATTCTGGGGATTTGTGGGAGGTCCCGGGTATTTGAGGGGCCGGGAGGAGCCTGTTTTCAATGTCTTTGCAGTACAACGCCATCTGGCGGAGGATAACCCACGTGTAAGTATTATGTTTGGAGCAGAACGTACTGTATACTAAGAATTTATTTGGGACATGCAGAGTCCCAACTGCAGGTCCCAAATTTTGCAGCTGTTAGTATTATCTACAGTTCCCAAATTTGTGAAGAAGAAGCCTAGCGCATCCTGGAAGCTTGCATCTACCTTATATTTAGTTTAGTTAGCAAGCAACTGGCATTCCTTCATCCTCAGATTTTTGGAATAAGCAAGCAGGAAATCTTCTAATGACACTGTTATTTGGACTAAAAAATATCAACAGGAAATATTTAGGAGAGGTCCTAAAAGATTTTTGAGCATTTGAATGTTTGCATTTGCTACCCAATTGTCTCAGAAGATCCAAGCAAGCTATGGCGTCTAGTTATATAATGACCCTTTAGTTCATTACCTGTTTCCTGGTCCGCGTTTTGCCCGTCCGTAACTTGATGTATCTGGCTATCAGTTCATTCCTACCTGAAACAGAGAATTAAAATGTTCAGTTTATGGACCTGCAGCTGGAAAGAAATGCAGAAGACAACGCTGGCAACGAGGTTCTAAAAGTGTTATGTGGTGAAGAAACTTTTGCAGTCCCTTTTCTTGCTCCACACTGCCCCCAGCCTTGCAAGGTCTAAAAGATAAATCACCCTTTGCTTTTGCACTGTACCTAGCTAATGCAGGCACCCAAAGCCACGCCCTGGCTTGTTTAGAAACTGTAGATCAGTACAGATATAAGGCCCCATATGGGTACCAATGCAGCTCTCGCTGAATCTTTTATTTGCACTGCTGATTATTATTTGATGCTGTATGCAATTATATGGTTAGCAGCAACTTTTACAATTGCCAGGATTATCTGCAGGTGCCAAATTGTACAGCTGTCAGTATTATCAACAGGTTCAAAAAGTTACGGCTGTCCGTCCTATTTGCAGGCCCAATTTGTATGGCTGTCAGTACGATTCGCAGGTCCCAAATTTTAGGGCTTTCAGTACTATTTTTACGACTGTCTGTATTATCTGCAGGCCCCATGATTCTTAAGACCATCTCCATTTCCTTGTGGTTACTTGAAATGAGGGTACAGAAATAGAAACTGACTGGACGTGGGTCATTTTGCAGTCACACTGCAATTCTAAATGTGCACCTATCCATGATTTTTTTTATTGCATTTTTTTCTTTCCTATGCAATTTTACAAAGCCTAAGTAGGGGGTGTGTGCCATGTGTATGCCCACCATTATAATCAGCAACTAACACAAATCAATCGGATTATAGCACAAACATACTGAATAGCTGGGGTGGGAGTGTGCGCACAGCCCGAAAATGCCGGGGATGCGGCTGGTCTCTCTCCCCATTATAAACATTCACAGCCATTTGCCAAATTACATATATTACGAACACGATGTGGGACCTGGGGAAAGGTGATCTGGGCGGTTTCACACAGTGGGCTATACCAATTTGGGATGCCTGAGGGGGGTGTTTGTAGGCCAGCAGTCTCATATTTACAGGGCTGTCTGTCCTGGGTTTTGTTCCGCCTTAAGAAAAGCAACCCAGACAATGCTTGTGCTTCTGTGGGTTTCATCACTATAGTCTGAGAACATAAAGGGAAGTGCCGGAGCAGACACAACACACACACTGCTATCCAGGAAAATATCGAGGGAACCGGCCAATGAGGATTAAACTCTCCAGAGGCATAGTGAACAAACAACTGCTGCTCTAAGGGCAATACACAGTGTGCCATGTAATAACACTATCAGTAACAGCACATTTGTATGGCCAGACTGCCCATTCTCTCCATCCACCACCCAATCCCATGTGTGTTGGTTCATATTCATTCATTCTGCTTGTGCAACCCCGAATATCTACATTATGGATTTACACAAAAGCTGACACAACAAGTAAGCAGGATAGAATTTGATCCTTTTTTATACTTTGTTCCAAATCCAGTGCCCACCCCCCCCTCCCCCCCAAAAAAAAAAAGATTTTCTTAAGCTCGGACTGCCCCTTTAAAAAGCAGACCAAAAACTAACTTTAGAGAACAAAACCCAGGATTTTCACTATCTTGGGTTTCGGGGCGCCTCGATTTGTGTATCGGATGGGTGAGGGCGCCCCTTCATGCATGAGGGGGCTTGGGAGAAGACTTAGGCTTGGAGCCCCAGGAAGAGCCAGGGCGTCCACGTCCTCTGCCCCTACCCCAGAAATCTCCTCGGGCCCCAGTAAGAGAGACCCCCCTCCCCTGTCTGGTTCCACGGTAGGGGGAAGAAAAGGAGCCCTGGCCCCGAAAGGGCCGAGACTGCCGCCTGCGTTGGGGTAACCTGCCTCCCTTAGCCAACAGGTGGTCCCCAAACAGGCGTAGTCCTTTAAAGGGGAAACCAGTGACAGCCTTCTTGGCAGCGTTGTCAGCAGCCCACTGGCGCAGCCATACCGAGCGGCGTATAGCCACCACAAGGGCAGAGGTTCTGCTACACATCCTAATGGTATCATCCAAGGCAGAGAGGACATAAGTCACAAAAAATACAATTCTGTGATTACTCACCTGTAGAATTGGTATTATAGAAACATAGAAGGTTGACGGCAGAAGGAGACCATACGGTCCATCTAGTCTGCCCTTATGTGTATACTGTATGTACTCTTTATCTTAGTATGAGTATAAAGTACGTCCTGCTCCAAATCTAATACTTACAGTTGGGATATACTCTGCCAGATGGCGCTGGACTGCAGAGACATCGAAAATAGGCTCCTCCCGGCCCCTAAAATACCCAGGGACCTCCCACAAATCCCCAGCATTGAAAAGCAGTTAAGGAGAAGCCGGGAGAATTAAACAATCCAAACTATCAACTATAACAATGATAACAATCACCATACAGGGGATCCAAGAAAATGCAAAACAAGGGTGGGTTGGAGCAGGACGTACTGTATACTCATAATACCAATTCTACAGGTGAGTAATCACAGAATACTTACAGTTGGGACATCCAAAAGCAGTGTCCATAAAGTAGGGTGGGATCCCCAAGAAAAAACAGCAGCAGGCAGTTTAAACCACTGCCACCTGCAGAACCTTTCGGCCAAAAACAGCGTCAGCTGAGGCCCTAACATCAACCTTGTAAAACTTTGAAAAGGGATGAACAGAAGACCAAGTAGCAGCCTTGCAAACTTATTCAACAGAAGCCTGGTGCTGAAAAGCCCAAGAGGCACCAATAGCACGAGTGGAATGAGCAGTAAGGCGGAAGGGAGGATTCTTCCCCTTAGCAGAGTAGGCCTGAATCACAGCCTGACGAATCCACTTGCCGATAGTAGACTTGGCAGGAGCCAAACCCTTCCTAGGACCAGAAGGGACCACAAAAAGAGCATCAGTTTTCCTGAAAGGTGCAGTAGCCACCAGATAGTACTTCAGACACCTAACCACATCCAAAGAATGCAAAACCCTCTCCTTAGCATTACTAGGATTAGGGCACAATGAAGGAACAACAATGTCCTGATTCAAATGAAAGGCAGAAAATCAGGTTTGAAACGAAACACCACCTTGTCCTGGTGCCTCTCATAGTAGGGGGGCTGAATGGACAGCGCCGCCAACTCAGACACACGCCTGACAGAAGTGATAGCCACCAGAAACACAACCTTGAGCGTAAGAACGGCCAAGGCAGCATCCTGCACAGGTTCAAAGGGAGCACCCTGCAATGCTAACAGAACCAAGTTCAAATCCAAAACAGGCACCATAGGTTTACGTGGGGGGACGCACATGAGTGACCCCCTGGAAAAAAAAGTCCTGATCAGAGGGTGCTGAGCAAAGGACTTCTGGAAATAAATAGCCAGGGCAGAAACCTGGCCCTTCAGAGTACTGAGTTGGAGCCCCATCTCCAACCCATGCTGCAGGAATTCCAGAATCCTGGGAATAGAGAACACACGACAGGGAAGAGACTTAGACTCACACCAGTCAATATAGGCACGCCAAACCCTGTAATAAATGGAAGAGGAAGACTTCTTCCTAGCTTTAATCAAAGTATCCACAACCGAGGAAGACAGCCCCTTCTCCATCAAGATGGAGGTTTCAGCAGCCAAGCCGTCAAAGCCAGAGTTTGTAAATTGGGATGGCGTAGTGAGCCCTGAGTGAGCAGATCTGGCACCAAGGGCAGAGCGTACTGATCTACTGCCAGCTGTACCACGTCCGCGAACCACACTCTTCTTGGCTTCTTGCTGGCACCCCTTCCAGAGCAATCTTGCGCAGGACCCTGCCCAGCAGGGGAATTGGGGGGCAAGACATACAGGAACTGAAAGTCCTTCCATGACATTGCTAGCGCATCCGAGGTCAGGGCCAGAGGATCCCTGGACAGAGAGACAAAAGCTGGAAGCTTGTGATTGTGGTGGGACGCAAACAGATCCACATCTGGTTGGCCCCAACGGTGACACAGAGATTGAAACACCCTGCTGCATAGGGACCATTATCCCTGGCGAGAGGTCCCCCTGCTCAGAGAGTCCGCCAGGCGATTTTCCACCCCCGGGATGTACACAGCTGATATGCAGGGGACATTGGCCTCCGCCCAAGTCAGGATCAGAGACGCTCCCTGGAGGGCCCCCTTGCTCTGGGTCCCTCCCTGATGATTGATGTAGGCAACTGCCATCTGGTTGTCCGAGCGCACCTGAACAGGCAGGCCCTGAAGATGAGTAGTCAAGCGAGCCAGAACTAACCTGATCGCTCGCAGCTCCAAGACATTGATAGGTGTGTGGGCCTCCTGAGGGCCCCACCTCCCCTGGAACTGCAGGGACTTCCAGAAACCCCCCCCCCCAACCTGACATCCGTGGTGACCGTCTCCCAGGAAGGAGCAAGAAAGGATCTGCCCCCAACAGGTTCCTTGAGTCCATCCACCACAAGAGGGACCCTGACCAGGGGGGAGAGCACACAGACCCTGTCCAGGGACACTAGGTCCTTGTCCCATACAGACAATAGGTGAAGATGCAGAGGCCTCAAGTGGAACTGAGCATAAGGGACCGCTTCGAAGCACGCCACCATCAGGCCCACCAGCTGCATCCCCTGCCTGATGGAGGGATGGGGACAAGCTAGGAGGGACTGAGCCTGTGCAATCAGACTGCCCACCTTCTGCTGAGGAAGGAAGATCCTTGCGTGAACTGTATCCAGATTCATTCCTAGGAATGGAGTTACCAAGGAAGGGGACAGTGAGGACTTGGGGTGGTTGATCACCCATCCAAATGACTCCAGTCCAAATGACTCCAGTGGACACCACCAGCTGAGTATCCAACTCTGCCTGATGTAGAGACTGGGAAGTGATGAGAATGTCGTCCAGATAGGGGAGCACGCGGACTCCCTGACATCTGAGCAGAGACATCACGCCAGCCAGCACCTTGGTGAACACCCTGGGAGCTGAAGTGAGGCCGAAGGGCAAGGCAACAAATTGGTAATGTTGATCCATCAGAGCGAACCTGAGGAACCTTTGATGACCTGGGAACACAGGAATATGAAGGTAAGCATCTTTGATGTCCACAGAAATCAAGAAATCCCCTTGGCGCAGGGAACTGATGGCAGAGCGCAGAGTCTCCACGCGAAAGCGCCTGCCCCTGACAAACTTGTTGAGAATCTTTGAGTCCAGGATGGGCCTGACAGAACCATCCTTTTTGGGTACTGTGAATAGGTTGGAATAAAAGCCCTTGCCTTTTTCTCTTAAAGGGACCTGGCAGATGACCTCCAGCTCCAGGAGGCCTTGCACTGCTAGCACTAGCTCCTGAGCTGACACAGGGTCCTGAGGAATCCGGGATCTGATGAATCTTGGAGGGGGATCGGCAGCAAACTCCAACTTGTAACCGGAGGACACTACCTCCCGAATCCACCGGTCTGAGACATGAAGCCTCCAGACGTGAGCGAAGTGCTGCAGCCGTCCCCCTCACCCAGATGGGTGAGGGCGCCCCATCATGCCTGAGGGGGCTTGGGAGAGGATTTAGCTTTGGGACCCCAGGAGGAGCCAGGACGTCCACGTCCTCTGCCTCTACCCCAGAAATCTCCCCGGGCCCCAGGGAAAGACACCCCCCTTCCCTGTCTTGCACCACGGTAAGGGGAGAAGGAGGAACCCTGACCCCGAAAGGGCCGAGGTTGCCGCCTGCGCTGGGGTAACCAGCCTCCCTTAGCAAAAAGGTCCAGGCGGTCTCCAAACAGACGCAGTCCTTTAAAGGGAAAACCAGTGAGGGCCTTCTTGGCAGCGTTGTCATCAGCCCACTGGCGCAGCCAAACCGAGTGGCATATAGCCACCACGAGGGCAGAAGTTCTGGCACACATTCTAATGGTGTCATCCAATCCAAACATCACAACTGGAGAGTGTATTAAACACCTCACAAGGCAAATCATCAGGGGCACATTTCTGATAAGGGTTCTAGTGGCCACAGCAGTAATGGCAGAGGCACAGACCGGGCGCAGTGCCGTCCCCGCACATGCAAATGCCAGCTGATCAATACGCCGGTCTTCAGCATCCCACAGGGTAGTAGAATCAGGGGAATGCATGACAGAGGTGTTAGATAGCCCTAGGATCGGGGCATCCACCTCGGGGAGGGGGATGACCAACATTTAACCACCTCAGCAGGAAAGGGATACTTCCTATCCCAACTCTTTGGAACCCCGGGAAATTTACTGGGGCGCTCCCATTCCTTGAGCACAAGGTTATGGAAATGTGCCTGCTCTGGAAATTCCAAATGTGATCTTGCTGTATGGAAAAGCTCCCCTCTTTGCCTGGGAGCCTCAACAGGGAGAGAGATAGACAGAACTTCAAAAATCTGGGTCAATAATCTGTCAGTGTCATCCGGGGCCCAGGGGTCAGAGCCAGAATCGTCATGACCCCTTGGTCTCTCATCAGATGAGCCTGAATAAGAAAAGAGCTCCCCTTCATAAGACGGGGTATAGCCACACGGATTCATAAACTCCTCAGTTTCCATAGGGAAAACAGTAACATTAGGCGTCAAGTGCCGCTTCTTAGCAGGGGCCTCATGCGCTAAAGACTTGAGCATGAGGTTGCCCACACGCTACACACAGCCGGTCTTGTCCCGAAGGGACCCCGGTAACATTATTCTGGGATGCCTCCATATGGTGATTATAGCGGCGCTATACGCCGATAGGGAATAACGCTATATAGCAACCCTGGATGCCCCAATAACCTGCTAGGGACATGGGAGTATAATTTTTACAAGGCCTACAAGTAAGTATACTAAAAACAGGGCCGGGAGAAGCCAAGAAGGGTCCGTCCCGCCTGAAAGACATGAGCAGACAAGACCTTAAGTACATCGTAACAAAAGTGAAGCAGATAAAGTCGCCAGCAAGGGCACTTACGGACCGCGGTAGGTAGGAGCCCGTCGTGCATAGGCCAACCAAGTCAGAAAAGATGGCGTCGGTATACTTCGAGTGGCGGGCCAGTAATAGCGATGACGCGGAACGCGCCAAAGACGGGCCCCGCCCCCCCCCAAGAGCGCAAAGACAGAAGAAGGCCAACAGCCAATGATGGCGCACCGGCAATAAAGACAAGTCAGCACGGCGGCTACCACAAGAATAAAGACATGTGAAAAGTGAAAGCAAAGACTGCATAACATACATATCTATACACATACAGCCCCCCCCCCCCTCTTTTCCCCCGAAGACTACAAGGAGGATGAGGGAGGACGGTGACAACTTAAATAGGGCCCACCGATAGGCAGGGGCAAGTTGCAATAGTGCGGGAGGGGCATCCCATATAGGCTCACCATAAGCCTGAACCGCCTACCCTTTGCTGGGGGAATGCGGTGGAGAAGCGCTCCTAAGCACCAACGGCGGTGCTGCCTACCTTCATCCGACCAGCGCAGCCAAGGCTGGGATGCATATTACTAGTGGAACGGGTGGGAATAGTCCTACAGGGCCGCAGGTAAATAACCCCGCTCACCTGCAAGTAGAGAGCCAATTTCTCAGCCTTCGCAGCCAGACTGACAGAGAAATTGTGGAGATTGTGGGAGGTCCCTAGGTATTTGAGGGGCCTGCAGTCCAGTGCCATCTGGCGGAGTATATCCCAACTGTAAGTATTAGATTTGGAGCAGGACGTACTGTATACTAAGAATACCTCACAACGAGAGAGAGCATTAAACTCCTCACTAGACACATCATCAGGAGCACCATCTAGGACACTTCTCAGCAGGGTCCTAATAGCCACAGCTGTAATGGCAGAGGCACAGACCGGGCGCAGCGCCGTCCCCATGCAGGCAAAGGCATGGGACGCCAGCTGATCAATACGCAGGTCCTCACCATCCTGCAGCGTAGTAGAGTCAGGGGAATGCATAACAGAGGTGTTGGACAACCCTAGGACCGGGGCATCCACCTCTGGAGGGGATGACCAGTGCTTCACCACATCAGCAGGAAAGGGGTACCTCTTATCCCAACTCTTAGGGACACCGGGAAGTCTGCTGGGATGCTCCCATTCCTTGAGCACGAGGTTATTAAAATGAGGTTGCTCGGGAAATTCCAAACGTGGCTTAGCAGTATGAAACAATTCCCCCTGCTGCCTGGGGGCCGCATCCGGGGGAGAGATAGACAGTACCTCAAAAATCTGAACCATTAGCCTATCAGTATCATCTGGGGCCCAGGGGTCAGAGCCAGAATTCATCATGACCCCTGGGCCTCTCATCAGATGAGTCAGAGAATAATTCCCCTTCTTCCAAGGGGATATAACCAGACAGTTCCAAGAACTCATCAGCCTCCATAGGGAACAGAGTGACATCAGGCGTCAAGTGCCGCTATTTAGCAGAGGCCTTACGCACCAGGGTATTATCCAGCAACTTCTCAACATTAGCTAGTCTGGAAGACACATCAGGTTGAGAGTCCCCACTGGTATGCAACTCAATAGGAGTCAAATTTAAGCTTGGGGGAGTAGGTGAAGCCATACGTGGCACAGGCCCAGCTACTGGTAAACCAGGCTGCAGCGCAAGCACCTGCTGGGCACAAGGTATACAGACCCGCACATTGTCAGCACTAGTAGGGGACACCCCACAAGCTACACACAGCTGGGCTTGTCCCGAAGGAACCCCAAGCACATTATCCTGAGACGCCTCCATATGGTGATTATAGCGGCACAAAAAGCCGATAGGGATTTACGCTATAAAAAGCAACCCGGGATGCCCAAATAGCCCGTTAGGGAAGTGGGAGTAAATTACACACTAAGCCTCAAAAGTTTAATAACTAAATAGAGGGAGAAGAGCCGGGAGAAACCAATAGAGCTCGACCCGTCTGAAAGACATAAACGAAGAGAACCCCATAAGTGACAAATATAAAAACATAGGGTAAATAAAGCCGCCCGCGAGGGCACTCACAGACCACGGTAGGTAGATGCCAGTCACGCAGCAGCTAGCGAAAGATGGCGCAGGTATACCTTGAGGGGCGGGCCGCGGAGACAGTGACGCGGAACACGCCAACCGCGGGCCCCGCCCCCCGAAGAACGCGAAGCAGCACACGTGACAAGCAGCCAATGACCGCGCAACAGCGCCTGAGGTAATGCCGCCGCCAACTGCGGAGCACAAGGAGCGCGCGGCATTTTCAAAAAAAAGCTAACAGTGCAACAGTGCAAGTCAGCGCGGAGACTGGCACCGAAGCAGCACATAATACAGTAAAAACACCAAGGCATATAGACATACACATATAGGCACCCCCCCCACCCCCGAGGGCTACAAGGGAGGGCAGCGGCCACTTTACAGAGGGCCCACCGATAGATAGGGGCAAGGGGCAATAGGGCGGGAGGGGCATCCCATAGAGGCTCACCATAAGCCTATACCGCCAACCCTTTGGTGGGGGATTGCGGTGGAGCGGCGCTCCTAAGCACCCGACAGCGGTGCTGCCTACCATCACCCGAACCAGCGCAGCCAAGGCTGGGAGGCACATTAATAATGGAACGGGTGGGAATAGTCCTACAGGGCCGCAGGCTAATAGCCCTGCTCACCTGCGAGAAGAGAGAGCCATCTTCTTGTCCTTCGCAGTCCAGACTGCAGAGAAGATCTGGGGATTTGTGGGAGGTCCCGGGTATTTGAGGGGCGGGAGGAGCCAATTTCGCGGTCTCTGCAGTCCAGCGCCATCTGGCGGAGAAATACCCAAGTGTAATGATTCTTATCTGGAGCAGGACGTACTGTATACTAAGAATAACAAACTGTTAAAAAGCTTAAAAGCCCCACCCCTTTCCCCAGTCATCAGTATAACACAAGTAAACTACAAAAACCCGAAGGACCTATTTAACATGGGGGGGGGGGGGGGTTGTATGGGCTGTCCTGAAATACCGTTACCAGTAAGACTAACAGGGATTTTCTCCCTACTTCCTTCAGGATGGCCATGGAGAGGATGAGCAAAGGATTGTTGGGGGTCTGATAGGAGGTCCAATCTATAGTGTTTTAAAAAGGTATTTGGAGAAGACCCGGTAGCTGCTTTACAAATCTTTTATGGATGCCCCTGATTTTTCTGCACAGGAGGTGGCAATCACTCTGGTGGAGTGAGCCCTAATGTTAGGAGTGAGAACATCCATGCAGGTATAGGCCAGAGAAATGGTCTGCCTAATCCACCTGTCAATAGTGGATTTCAAGGCAGCCAACCCCCTCTGGTTTCCTGAAAAGGGCAAAGAAAAGGTCCTGTGAAGATCATTGGTGTTCTAAGTAGAGGATTAGTGTTTTTCAAACATCCAGATGTTTGAAATGGTGGTATGGGTGAATGCCAAGGATAAGGGTATAGCGGTGATGCTGCGTGGGGAGATACGTTTTTCAGGGTGATACATGATTGAGGATGGCCCTTATAGGGTCTAGGGAGGTGGTTGCTTCTCTAGGGAGGTGGGACATTCCAGGCAATAAGTAAAATGAATCCGTTTTCTGCTCTCCCCATGCTGAATGTCAGGGTGGTATCTTTCATTCACTAGCACTTTACATTCCTTGATAAACCCTATAGGGTTTATGGAGGGACTGCATAAGGGAGCGTGATCACTGGGAGTTAAGAAATATAAAGCAGGCAGAATGATGGCAGGAGAAGCAAGGGGGGGGGGGGGGGGCGTTTCAAATCTTACCATAGGCAGAAGTGTTCTCTTTATCTACATGGGAGGGGGGCAAAACTTTTATTTTCCATGCAATGCTCCTCCAGGCAGGTGCGGCATACAGGATGGGGCGGGGGGACACCCTGCGTTCTGTATCGAAGAGCATTCTGCAAAAGGCGAGGGAGAAAAGGCGGGTGGGGTCACGTGATGTTGGCCAACAGCATCTGGGGACTTTCAATTACAGGCCCTCACCCAGCATGCCTGCACTGTAATCTCTACCAGATGAGGCTCGGGCCTGACTATTTTCAATAATTCACACACTGTGTACACATAACCTGACAATAAGGGCATTCATGCGGCCGCCTGAATCGCAGATCAAAGCTCCCAAAATGGGCGTCTGTAGGCATGCTCGCTGATGAATTATTCATTCTTTTCACAGGCCCCCGAGGAGAAAAAAAAAATGCTCAGCAGGACTTGGCTGCCCGGGTCCTGTGCAGCAAGCTCGGCCTCACTATTCAAAAGGGAAAGCGCGTCTCTATAGGGAGATTCAACTAGGGCGCGCAAGGCAAAGATAGAAGAGGAAGAGGCAATGATCACTATACAGGGAGCAGGAAGGGGATAAAGGAACGCACACTAGAGCAAAAAAAAATAAATACAAATAAAGGACATCCTGTAACTCCCCATAGTTACCCCTTGTATTACTTTCAAGTGAAGCGAATATCCAAACTTTAGGGCACCCCATCCATGGGGATGCTCAGCAGTAAAATAGTCCAAAATCCATAGAACAAAGCTAAAATACTTTTAATTTTCACTATCCCAAGCTTTAATCCTTGCCCCGGGGCATCCCAATTTGAAAACCCCCCAGATTGCACATAAAAACCTTTCCCCTGCCCAAGGGCTCTCATAATAATCAGCACCATATGCCATGCAAAATAATGCCCAGCATACGGCTGTTTGGACACTAAGCTCAGCAATAGGGAGCTGCAGCTGCATCCCCAGTTTCCATTTAGATGAGAGAGCACGCCCCTGCCAACGGATGTGGCAGTCTACTTTTACACTGCCATGGGAGCAAAGGCAAGTTTTGCGGCAACCGGAGGGGTTTCACACAGCAGGGCATCCCGATATGGAAAGTCGCAGGGAAAGGCCAGTTGCTGGCTGTAGAGTTGGCCAGCTACATGTTTTTTCTGCATTAAAGTGAAAGCCCTGTAATGGCTGAAGTGGGGGGTGGGGAATCAGGAATTAGCTGAAGAAAAAGATGCTTCCTGCTCTCCACACCATTACCCTACCGACAAGGAAAGTATAAAGACCATCCCGTAATGTTTCACATAGCAGGGCATCCTAAACTGAGATGCCCCCAGGGACATGGACCAAAACCAGGATTGCCCCATGTGTGAAGTATTGCTGGATCCCATACCTTGCTCAACAGCACATGCCCAGTTATCCAGACAATCTCATTAGACTGCTGTGGACAACAGCACCCAAGCAAGCTATTGCAAATGATTGGATTGCCACAGGCCTCCTGCTCTTGCTGTGGATGCCCATGCCTGCAATTCGGATAGGTCTAGCAAGTGTAGTGTGCATCAGCCAAAGGGTTGACCCTAAACCCGCACATGCACTATGCGACCACAGAAAAAATACAATTCTGTGAAATACTCACCTGTAGAATTGGTATTATATGTATACAGTACGTCCTGCTCCAAATATAATGCTTACACTTGGGCGCTGTGGCACTGCAGACATGCAAAGACAGGCTCCTCCCGGACCTTTATATACCCAGGGACCTCCCACAAATCCCCAGTATTGAAAAGCAGTGAACCAGAAGCCGGGAGAAACCAACCACCAAAACAACTGGTAATGATAACAATAACAACAATCACCATACAGGGGATCCAGAATAATGCAAAAACCAGGGTGGGGTGGAGCAGGACGTACTGTATACGTAGAATACCAATTCTACAGGTGAGTATTTCACAGAATTGTATTATTCTAAGTATACAGTACGTCCTGCTCCAAATATAATACTTACACTTGGGACATCCAATAGCAGTGTCCATAACAGTAGGGTGGGATCCCCAACAAAAAAGGCAACGGCACGTAGTTTAAACTACAACCACCTGCAAAACCTCGCAAAAAAGCAGCATCAGCTGAGGCCCGAACATCAACCTTGTAAAACTTTGAAAAGGTGTGAACAGAAGACCAAGTAGCTGCCTTGCAAACTAGTTCAACAGAGGCCTGGTGCTGAAAAGCCCAAGAAGCACCAATAGCACGAGTGGAATGAGCAGTAATACGGAAGGGAGGACTCTTCCCCTTAGCAGAATAGGCTTCTACCACAGCCTGACGGATCCACTTGCTGATAGTAGACTTGGCAGGAGCCAAGCCCTTCCTAGGCCCAGAAGGCACAACGAAGAGAGCATCAGTCTTCCTGAAAGCCGCAGTGACAACCAGGTAGTACTTCAAGCACCTGACCACATCCAAGGAGTGCAGAACCCTTTCCTTGTCATTACTAGGATTGGGGCACAGGGAAGGAAGAACAATGTCCTGATTCAAATGAAAGGCAGACACAACCTTAGGCAGAAAATCCGGCTTAAAGCGGAACACTACCTTGTCCTGGTGTCTCTCATAGTATGGAGACTGAATGGATAGAGCAGCCAGCTCAGACACACGCCTAACCGAAGTTATGGCCACCAACAAGACCACCTTGAGAGTAAGAACAACCAGAGCAGCCTCTTGAATAGGCTCAAAGGGAGCACCCTGCAAGGCAGATAAGACCAAGTTTAAATCCCAAACGGGAACCACAGGTTTACGAGGGGGATGCGCATGAGTGACCCCCTGAAAGAAGGTCTTAACCAAATGATGATGAGCAAAGGTTTTCTGGAAGAAGACGGACAGGGCAGAAACCTGACCCTTCAGAGTACTGAGTTTTAGACCTAACTCCAAACCATGCTGTAGGAACTCCAGAACCCTTGGGACAGAGAACTCCCTACAGGGAAGAGACCTAGACTCACACCAGTCAATGTAGGTACGCCATACTCTAGAATAGATAGCAGCAGAAGTCTTTTTCCTAGCCTGCACCATAGTGCCCACCACAGAAGCAGACAAACCTTTCTCCATTAAGATGGAGGTCTCAGCAGCCAGGCCGTCAAAGCCAGCGTTTGTAAATTGGGATGGCGTAGAGGGCCCTGTGTTAGCAGGTCTGGCACCCCTGGCAGAGTGTACTGGTCTACTGCCATTTGAACCACGTCTGCGAACCACACTCTTCTTGGCCACCGGGGGGCCACAAGAATCACAGGCACCCCTTCCAGAGCAATCTTGCGCAGAACCCTGCTCAGCAGGGGGAATGGTGGAAACACATACAGGAGCCGAAACTCCTTCCAAGACATGGACAGGGCATCCGTGGCCAAGGCCAGAGGGTCCTGAGACAGGGACACGAAGGTTGGGAGCTTGTGGTTGTGGCGGGACGCAAACAAGTCCACATCCGGTAGACCCCAACGGTGACACAGGAACTGAAATACCCTGCCGCAGAGGGACCACTCTTCCTGACAGGACGTTCCCCTGCTCAGAGCATCTGCAAGCAGATTCTCCGCCCCCGGAATGTAAACAGCCAAAATGCATTGTACATTGGCCTCCGCCCATGTCAGAATCTGTGACACCTCCCGGAGGGCACTCTTGCTCCCTGATGGTTGATGTATGCAACCGCCGTCTTGTTGTCGGAGCGTACCTGGACCGATAGTCCCCTCAGGTTTTGGGTCAACCGCTCCAGCACCAACCGAACTGCCCGCAGTTCCAGAATGTTGATGGGTAAGTGGGCCTCCCGAGGACCCCACGTTCCCTGGAAGCGCAGGGACTTCCAGAATCCCCCCCAACCTGACAGGCTGGCATCCGTTGTGACCGTCTTCCAGGAAGGGGCCAGAAAGGACCTGCCCCCTGTCAAGTTCTCGAGGTCCAACCACCACGCAAGGGACCGTCTGACCGAGGGGGGAAGCACACAGACCCCATCCTGTTCTTGTCCCATACTGACAGAAGGTGAAGCTGCAGAGGTCTCGAATGGAACTGAGCAAAGGGCACCGCTTCGAAGCTCGCCACCATCAGACCCACCAGCTGCATTCCCTGCCTGATGGAGGGCTGTGGGCACAACAGCAGGAACCTGGCTTGAGCAGTCAGAGCTTCCACCTTCTGTTGAGGAAGGAATATCCGTGACTGAACCGTATCCAGAATTATTCCCAGGAACGGGGTCACCGAGGATGGGGACAGAGAGGACTTGGGGTAATTGATCACCCAACCGAAGGACTCCAGGGTGGACACTACCAGTTGAGTGTCCAACTCTGCCTGCCGCAGAGACCGAGAGGTGATGAGGATGGCGTCCAGGTAGGGCAGCACGTGTACCCTGGGAGCCGACGTGAGGCCGAACGGCAGAGCCACAAATTGGTAATGCTGATCTTTCAGAGCAAATCAGAGAAACCTTTGGTGTCCTGCAAACACCGGGACGTGAAGGTAAGCATCCTTGATGTCTACTGACGTCATGAAATTCCCTGGACGCAACGAGCCAATGGCCGAGTGCAGAGTTTCCATGCGGAAAAGTCTGTTCTTGACAAATCTGTTGAGGATTTTTAAATCCAGAATGGGCCTGACTGACCCATCCTTCTTGGGTACTGTGAAGAGATTGGAGTAGAACCCCTTGCCCCTGTCTCCAAAGGGGACCTTGCAATGACTCCTAGATCCAGGAGACCCTGCACGGCCAGCAGCAAGACCTGGGCTGAGGTGGGGTCCTGAGGGATTCGGGACCCAATGAATCTGGTGGGGGGCCGTACAGCAAATTCTATCTTGTATCCGGAGGACACTACCTCCTGAATCCACCGGTCTGAGACGTGGCGCCGCCAGACGTGCTCGAAGTGCTGTAGACGTCCCCCCACCCTGACGGGTGAGGGCGCCCCCTCATGCCTGAGGGGTCTTGGGAGGGGCTTTGGGCTTGGGCCTCCAGGAGGAACCGGGACGGCGTCCTCTATTCCTGTGCCAGGAATCTGCACGGGGCCCGGCGAAAGACACCCCTTTTCCCTGTTTGGCACCGCAGTAGGGGATTGAGGGGGTGCCCTGGCCTCGAAAAGGCCGAAACTGCCGCCTGCGCTGGGGCAGCTTGCCTCCTTTGGCGAAGAGGTCTAGACGGTCTCCAAACAGACGCAGCCCTTTAAATAGAAGCCCAGTAAGGGATTTCTTAGCGGCATTGACAGCCGCCCACTGTCGCAACCAAACCATACGGCAAATAGCTACCAAGGCAGAAGATCTGGCACACATCTTTATAGCATCGTCCGATGCAGACAGGATAAAGTTTATGAGCACGTCACAGTTAGACAGATTACTGACAGTATCAGCGGGCAACTCATCTGTGCCGTCGAGTGCATTCCTAACCATGGCCCTGAGCGCTACTGCCGTAATGGCTAAAGGCTAAAGCGCAAGCCGGGTGCAAGGTCGCTCCACCAAAGGCAAAGGCATGGCATGCCAATTGATCAAGACGCCGGTCCTCAGAGTCCCGTAGCGTAGTAGTGTCAGGGGAGTGCATAACAGAGGTGTTGGACAACCCTAGAATAGGAGCATCGACCTCAGGAGGCGATGACCAGCACTTAACTAAGTCAGCCGGGAAGGGATACTTTCTATCCACACTCTTAGGGATCCCAGGCAACCTGCTGGGTTGTTCCCATTCCTTAAGCACGAGGCTATTGAAATGAGTCTGCTTGGGAAATTCAAGACGAGCCTTAGCAGTATGAAAGAGCTCGCCCCTTTGTCTGGGAGCAGCAACAGGGGGAGAGATGGACAAAACTTCAAATATCTGAGCCAGCAGTCTGTCAACATCATCCGAGGTCCAGTGCTCGGAACCAGACTCGTCATGACCCCTTGACTCCTCGTTGTATGACCCCGAGTCAGAGAACAGCTCCCCTTCGTCCGAAGGGGGTTGGCCGTAAGGCTGCAACAAGTCATCAGATTCCATAGGGAAAAGGGCAGAGTCAGGGGTTAAATGCCGCCTCTCGGTGGCCTTACACGCTAGCAAGCAATTTTTCAACACTGGCCAGTCTAGTAGTCATATCAGGATGAGAATCCCCACGTGTATTGGGGGTTAGACTCAGGCTTGGGGGAGTAGGTGAAGTGAGGCGAGGTGCAGGCCCAGTTACGGAAGAGGTGGGAAGAGCCGATAGTGCCTGCTGTGCACAAGGAACACAGACCCGTGCATTGTCACCGCTACTAGGTAAGACCCCACAAGCTACACAGCCGGGCTTGTCCCGAAGGAACCCCGTTTACAATATCCTGAGAAGCCTCCATATGGTGATTGTATCGGCACAGTAGGCCCGTAGGGATTGACGCTATAAGCTACCCTGGATGCCCCAGTAACCCGCTGGGAAGTGGGAGTAATTTTGTAATAGTCTCAACCGGGAAATACAGCGGGCCGGGAGAAGCCACCGGAATCCGCGGTCTGAAAGACATAAGAGGGACAGGGATGTCAGAGCCAAGCGCAAGGGGACACTATAAGATATATAATAATGATAAAAAATGGTTGCCCGCGAGGGCACTTACAGACAGCAGGGGGAGGACGGTCTTCGCCACGCGCGCGCGAAAAGGAATGGCGCCAAACGATCCTCGGAGGGCGGGTCAGAGCTGAAGGTGACGCGGAGCGCGCCAAAACATGACGCGGGGCGCGCCAAGTCAGGGCACAGTAGTAGGGGATTGACGCTATAAGCTACCCAGGATGCCCCAATAACCCGCTGGGAAGTGGGAGTAATTTTGTAATAGTCTCAACCGGGGGATACAGCGGGCCGGGAGAAGCCACCGGAATCCGCGGTCTGAAAGACATAAGAGGGACAGGGATGGCAGAGCCAAGCTCCCCCCCCCCGAGAGGGCAAAGCTCCAAAAGTGCTAAGCAAATAGAGAAGCTGGAAAAAGGGCAGTGACGAACTCAAAGCAAGCCCCTGAAGGATGATCAGTGTTACCGCAGCGGAGTCACTGCGGATTAGGAGAAAAAAGATGCCGCAGCATCAACAAAACCGCCGCCGTCTGTGCAATTGGAAGGGTGCGCCGGCTACCAATAGTAAAGTACAAAAACTCAGCTCTGACATCCAATCTCAGTCAAACACGACACAAAGGCCATAAGCGTGGGATAGGGTACACTGAGGCCGCCATACTCACGACCCCCCCCCCCCTTTCTTTTCCCCCTGGCTAGGGGGGAAACGAGGGAGGATGGCGATCCTGTACACAGGGTCCACCGCTACACGGGGCGTGGGGCAATTAAGCGGGAGGGGCATCCACTATGAGGCTCACCATTAGCCTAAACCGCCTACCCTATGGTGGGGGACTGCGGTGGAGCATGGCTCCGTCAAGCAAGCATGGTGCTGCATACCTTCACCCGACCAGCGCAGCCCAGGCTGGGAGGCACATCACAAGGAGGACGGGTGGTAATAGTCCCACAGGGCCGCAGGCTGTAATAGCCCCGCTCACCTGCGAGAGAGTGATACTTCCTGTCTTCGCAGTCAGCACTGCAGAGAAATCTGGAGGTCCCTGGGTATATGAAGGGCCGAAAGGAGCCTGTTTTTGCATGTCTGCAGTGCCACAGCGCCCTCTGGCGGAGTATTACCCAAGGGTAAGTATTATATTTGGAGCAGGACGTTCTGTATACTTAGAATAGAGCACAGAGGGGGCATTCCAAGACAGGATGCAGGAGAAGGGAATCGTCCATAACCCCCATTATTCAACGCAGGTTTGAGCCGGGTTTGAGGCACCACGTCAATGTATGTTGAGCTTTAAGCAGCATTGTGCAGAGCTCCCCAGCTGAAACCATGTTACAAATCCTATTTCAGGGATTGATGTAGGTCATCTTTATATATATACTAACCTCTTCCAGGATGGGTCTCCATTCACCGGACCTTAACCTGCCTCTGGAAGTCAGCATAATGAATTATGTAGATCTGCTTTATGCATATACTCACCACTTCCAGCCTGGTTATCCACTCACTCGGCCTTTACCTGCCCTCAGAAGTCTGTCTCAGGGATAGTGTAGGTCTGCTTTATGCAAGCATACCACTTCTAGGCTGGGCCTCCATTCTCTTGGCCTTTAAATGCCCTCAGTCAGTCTCAGGGATTATGTAGGACAGCTTTATGCATGTATTCACCTCTCCCAAGCTAGATCTCCATTTACTGGATATTACCTGTCCTAGAAAGTCTGTCAGGGAATGATGTAAATCAGCTTTACGTATATACTCACCACTTCCATCCTGGGTCTCCATTCACCAGACCTCTACCTGACTTCAGAAGTTAGGCACCGGGATGATGTAGGTCTGCTTTATGCACGTACTGGCCACTTCCAGGCAGGGACTCCATCAGTGGGGGATAACCAACCCTGAAAAGGCTCACTCTGTGGATGATGCAGGTCCACTTCCAGGCTGGATGGGTGCATTGCATTGGAGTGAGTTGGGCTTTACTGACTCCATTCAAGCCTATCCCTAAGAGAGGGGATGGGGGGACTGGGGGGGGGGGGGGGGGGCTGGAGGCAGAGAAAGAAGAAATTCACCTTCCTTTCAGCATGGGAAGCTGCCAGGTTTGACTGGTCAGCCCCTCTAATTCTGTATGTTTTATCACATTTACAGCACCACGGAGGATGTTGCCACTTTAAAAATGACAAGGATAATTTAAAAGCGACCACAAATCTATGGGACTCCTGAAACTACCAATCAGAAGGTTAGGTCCTCTTAGGGGAAAGAACAGAGATGCCAGCCTTTCTCCCAAGAAGGTTTACACTTTTCTCAACTAGAGGGGGGGGGGGGTGATTAGGAGCGTTTCACACAATTTCACAGTGAAGAAGAGCCCTGGCGACATGTGAGAGCAGCTCCCATAGCCTATAGGCCTGCAGAGAACATCCAAAATATGTACCTGCGTGGGATTCCTCTCCATTTTTAGCTATACGCTGGATTCCTCCAACACAGACACATGGCCAGCTGCCAACAACTGTCATTATTCCTCCAGAGCCCTTTCTCATCATGGAGGAAACAAGAAGGAAAAAAAAAAAGATCTTATAAGGTTTAGGGCGCAAGTACAGAACTTTTTTGCTTTTAAGCTTACTTTAATACAGTTGTGTCCAGGGTAGACCTTCACCTCAGTCACTGTCACCTCCACAGTGTGTGTGTGTTGTCACCTCCACAGAGTGAGTGAGTGTGTGTGTGTGTGTGTGTGTGTGTGTGTGTGTGTGTGTGTGTGTCTATTTGTGTGTATATATATATATATATATATTTATATATATATATATATATATATATATATATATATATTTTTTTTTTTTTTTTTTTTTTTTTTTAAGGGTATATGCTTATATATCTATCAACCCAATGGCAATAATAAGGCAAGCAAGCAGCTCACCTGTCCCATGTGGCTTTCCCATTTCCTGCAGCACCGGGTTGAAAAAGTGGGCCAACAGCCACCTTGTTCTTTGGTGCTTTTAGCATGAGCAAGCATGGCATGCCACAGTGGCCCTACAGCTGTCTCTGATCACAGTAAGGCACGGTCAGGTCATGACAAGCTTTTCTAACCTCAGCGATGACACAGAAACTGAAGATATGAAGGGTGCTTCTCTTATACGAAAGGTTTTACATATAATCTGAGATTGAGCTGCCTTTAAATAGCTAAATGTACACAGTTCTCATGGGGCATAAATTAGGAGGAGAAGTTAGCATGTGTAATTCACCTAAAGCCTGTTCCATCTTTGTTAGTTGTAGCCCACTGTGAATGCTGTAGCAGGGCTTCAAAGTTTGACAGCTGTGCCACGACATTTGGAAGGGGGAACACTGACCTTCAGCGCAGTGGGCTGTGTGCAGCGTGCTGCAGGAAATGGAGAGACGTAGTGTACCGTGTACAGCGAGCTATAGGAAATGGAGAGGTGCAGCGTGCCGTGTATAGCTTGCTGCAGGAAATGGAGAGGCGCAACGCGCTGTGTACAGCGTGCGGCAGAAAAAGGAGAGGCGCAGGGGGCTGTGTATAGCGTGCTGCAGGAAATGGAGAGGTGCAATGTGCTGTGTACAATGTGCTGTAGGAAATGGAGAGGAGCAGTGTGCGGTGTACAGGGAGCTGCAGGAAATGGAGAGGTGCAACGTGCTGTTTACAGCGTGCTGCAGGAAATTGGAGAGGCACATGTGACAGGAATCAGGGTGAGCTCCTTGATGCCTTATTGTCATTGCCTGGACTGTACCGTTGACACGGGTCTCTCCACAAGTGGCTTGTCCCCTCTGACAATCTGAAGAATATAACTGACACAAAAATATACACTAAAATTCCATTGAAAGCGGATTTTTCCTTGTGGTGCTGTATCCAACAGGAGACCCAGAAACGGTTGCTCTGGCTCAGGCATTGCAGTACCCGAGGAGGGTGGGTAAGGATTCCCTGGGGACCAGGACCCCCTGGAACAGAGTTGCTGGCAAAGGTTTAAGTCCACTTTAAAATATGTTTTCTACCAAGAAGAGTTAAAGGGTCTGTAAAAATACCATTCTGTGAATACTCACCTTGGGAATGGGTATTATAAGTATGCAGCACGCCCTGCTCCAGTAATGATTCATTACGTCTGGGATATAGTCCACAAGAGGGCGCTTTACTGCAGAGATGGCAAAAAAGAGGCCCCTCCCGGTCCTTATATACCCGGGACCTCCCACTAAATTCTCCAGTATAAAACAGCTGTAAGGGAACCAGGAGAAGCCAACAACAAGATTAACAACATTAACCAGGAAAACATTCACCATATAGAGGATCCAAGAATAAAAACTCAGGGTGGGATGGAGCAGGGCGTGCTGCATACTTATAATACCCATTCTACAAGGTGAGTATTCACAGAATGGTATTATTCCAAGTATGCAGCACGCCCTGCTCCAGTAATGATTCATTACGTCTGGGACATCCAATATCCGTGTCCAACAACGGGTGGAGATCCCAAAAGGCAACAATGCGCAATTCAAACCACTGCCGCCTGCAGAACTTTGCGGCCAGAAACAGCATCTGCTGAGGCCCGAACATCAACCTTGTAAAACTTGGAAAAGGTATGAACAGAAGACCAAGTAGCAGCCTTACAAACTTGTTCAACAGAAGCCTGGTGCTGAAAGGCCCAGGAGGCCCCAACTGCACGAGTAGAATGAGCAGTGACTCGGAAAGGAGGATCCCTCTCTTTAGCAGAATAGGCCCTAAAAATGGCCTGACAAATCCATTTACTAATAGTAGACTTGACCGGCGCCAAACCCTTCCTAGGACCAGAGGGTACCACAAACAAGGCGTCCGTCTTTCTGAAAGGCGCTGTAGCCACCAGGTAGTATTTCAAGTTCCTGACAACGTCCAGAGAATGCAAGGCCCTCTCCTTGTCATTACCAGGATTATGGCACAAGGAAGGAAGCACAATGTCCTGACTGAGGTGAAAGGCAGAGACAACCTTAGGCAAGAAGTCTGGTTTAAAGCGAAAAACCACCTTGTCCTGGTGTCTCAAAGTAGGGGGCCTGAATGGACAGAGCTGCCAACTCAGAAACACGCCGGACAGAAGTGATAGCCACCAAGAAGGCAACTTTCGAGGCGAGAATAGACAGTGCAGCCTCATGCACATGCTCAAATGGAGGACCCTGAAGGGCAGACAATACCAAATTCAAATCCCAAACCGGTAACACGGGTTTGCGGGGAGGGCGCACATGAGTGACCCCCTGGAAGAAAGTCTTGACCAAAGGATGAAGAGCGAAAGACCTCTGGAAGAAAACAGCCAAGGTGGAAGCATGCACCTTCAGAGTGCTGAGCTGAAAACCCATATCCAGACCATGTTGAAGGAACTCCAGTATCCTAGGAATGGAGAACACCCGACAGGGAAAGGCCCTAGCCTCACACCAGTCAATGTAGGTCCGCCAGGTCCAGTAGTAGATGGTAGAAGAGGACTTCTTCCTAGCCCTGACCAAAGTCTGAACAATCGCATCAGATAGACCCTTTTCCTTTAGGATGGAGGTTTCAGCAGCCATGCTGTCAAAGCCAGCATTTGTAAATTGGGGTAACAGCCGTCCTTGAGTGAGAAGATCCGGAACCAGGGGAAGAGGGTACTGATCGACCGCCAGCTGCACGACGTCTGCGAACCACACCTGTCTTGGCCACCAGAACAGCTGGCACTCCTTCTTGAATCAGCTTGCGTAGAACTCTGCCCAGAAGGGGAAACGGAGGGAAAAGGTACAGGAGACCGAACCCCTGCCAGGACAGAGACATGGCATCCACCGCCAGAGCCAGAGGATCCTGGGACAGTGAGACAAATGCTGGAAGCTTGTGATTGTGGCGAGAAGCAAACAGATCCACATCCGGCATCCCCCACCTGTGACAGAAGGATAGGAAGACCTCGCTGTTGAGGGACCATTCTCCTCGGCGAGAGGCCCCCCTGTTCAGGGAATCCGCTTCCAGATTCTCCGCTCCCGGAATGTAAACCGCAGAGATGCACGGGACATTGTCCTCGGCCCAAGACAGAATCATCAACACCTCCCTGAGGGCACTCTTGCTCCAAGTCCCTCCCTGATGATTGATGTAAGCGACCGCAGTCCGGTTGTCGGAGCGAACCTAAACCGGCAGGCCCTGTAGGTGAGGCGTCAGCACCAACCGAACCGCCCGCAACTCCAGAACATTGATGGGCGCGTGAGCCTCCTGAGGACCCCACAGCCCCTGGAATTGGTGGGCTCTCCAGTAGCCCCCCCAACCTGACAGACTGGCATCCGTAGTGACCGTCTCCCAGCACGGTGTCAGAAATGATCTGCCCCCCAGAAGATTCCTCAGGTCCAGTCACCACAGGAGGGACCGCCGGACCAGAGGAGAGAGAACAAACAAAGGCCTGATCCAGAGACAGGGGACACTTGTCCCAGGCTGACAGAAGATGGAGCTGAAGAGGCCTCATGTGAAATTGAGCATAGGGAACTGCCTCGAAGCAGGCCACCATCTGTCCCACCAGTTGCATCCCTTGCTGGATGGATGGTTGAGGGCTGGACAGCAAGAATTGAAGCAGAGCTTGAAGAGAGTCCACTTTCCGCTGAGGGAGGAAAATCCTGGCCTGAATAGTATCCAGAGTCATTCCCAGGAAGGCGGTCACCCAGGACGGGGAGAGTGAGGATTTGGGGTAATTGATCACCCACCCGAACCCTTTCAGGGTCGCACCCACTGTCCGGGTGTCCAATTCTGCCTGTTGGAGTGAAGGGGACGTAATGAGGAGGTCGTCCACATAAGGAAGAATGCGAATACCCCGGGCTCTGAGAAGGGCCATCACGCATGCCAACACCTTGGTGAACACTCTGGGGTGAGCCCAAAGGGAAGTGCCACAAATTGGTAGTGTTGTTCCCCTACCACAAACCTGAGGAACCGCTGGTGCCCTGGGAAGACCGGCACGTGAAGGTAAGCATCCTTGATGTCTATTGAAGTCATAAAGTCCCCCTGGGGCAGGGAGCTGATGGCGGAGCGCAGCGTTTCCATGCGAAAACGTTTGGTCCTGATGAACCTGTTGAGAAGTTTTAGGTCCAGAATGGGTCTTCTGGAACCATCCTTTTTGGGCACTGTAAAGAGATTGGAATAGTAACATTGACCTCTCTCCCCCGGGGGGACCTGACAAACACCCCCATGGCCAGAAGGTTTTGTACCGCCAACAACAAGCCCTGAGCTGCCCGAGGGTCCGTAGGAACCCGTGACCTGAGGAATCTGGGAGCAGGCCAGTCCGCGAACTCCAGCTGTATCCGGAGGAGACAACCTCCAGAATCCAAAACCCAGATGTTATGAATCATTATCTGGAGCAGGACGTGCTGCATACTTATAATACCAATTCTACAAGGTGAGTAATCACAGAATTGTATTATTCTAAGTATGCAGCACGTCCTGCTCCAGATAATGATTCATAACATCTGGGACATCCAATAGTGTCCACAAAAAAGGGTGGGGATCCCAAAAAAGGCAACAACGCGCAGATTAAACCACTGCCGCCTGCAGAACCTTACGGCCAAAAACTGCATCCGCTGAGGCATCAACCAAGTTATGAACAGAAGACCACGTGGCAGCCTTAAAAACTTGTTCAACAGAAGCCTGGTGCTGGAAGGCCCAGGAAGCCCCAACAGCACGGGTAGAATGAGCAGTAACACGGAAAGGAGGATCCTTCCCCCTAGTAGAATAGGCCCTAACAATGGCCTGACAGATCCATTTGCTAATAGTAGACTTAGTAGGAGCCAACCCCTTCTTGGGACCTGATGGAACCACAAACAAGGCGTCCGTCTTTCTGAAAGGAGCAGTAGCCACCAGGTAGTATTTCAAATTCCTGACAACATCCAGAGAATGCAAGGCCCTCTCCTTGGGATTACCAGGATTAGGGCACAAAGAAGGAAGCACAATATCCTGATTGAGATGGGAGGCAGAGACAACCTTAGGCAAGAAGTCTGGTTTAAATCGGAAAACCACCTTGTCCTGGCCAGAATCGACAGAGCCGCCAACTCAGAAACACGCTGGACAGAGGTGATAGCCACCAAAAAGACAACCAGGGTAAGGAGAGACAAGGCAGCCTCATGCACAGGTTCAAATGGAGGACCCTGAAGGGTGGACAAAACCAAATTCGAATCCCAGACCGGTATCATGGGTTTTTTTTTTTGGGGGGGGGGGGGGTGCACATGAGTGACCCCCTGGAAGAAGGTCTTGATCAGAGGATGTAGAGCGAAGGACCTCTGGAAGAAAACCAAGCCAAGGCGGACACATGACCCTTCAAGGTGCTGAGCTGAAAGCCCATATCCAAACCATTTTGCAGGAACTCCAGGATCCTAGGAATGGAGAACACACGACAGGGAAAGGCCCTAGACTCACCCTAGACTCACACCAGTCAATGTAGGTCCTCCAGGTCCTATAGTAAATAGTGGAGGAGGACTTCTTCCTAGCGCTGACAAGAGTACGAACCACCGAATCAGACCTTCCTCCTTCAGGATGGCGGTTTTAGCAGCAGCCAGGCCGTCAAAGCCAGCGTTTGTAAATTGGGATAACAGAGCCGTCCTTGAGTGAGAAGGTCTGGAACCAAGGGTAGAGCGTACTGATCCACTGCCAGGCGCACGACGTCGGCGAACCACACCTGTCTTGGAAACCTGGGGGCCACCAGAATGGCTGGCACCCGCTCCTGAACCAACTTGCGCAGAACCTTGCTCAGAAGAGGAAACGGAGGGAAGAGGTACAGGAGACCAAGACCCTGCCAGGACAGAGACAGAGCATCCACCGCCAGAGCCAGGGGATCCTGGGACAGGGAAACAAATGCTGGCAGCTTGTGATTGTGGCGAGAAGCAAACAGATCCATGTCTCGCCTTCCCCACCGGTGACAAAGGGATAGGAAGACCTCGCTGTTAAGGGACCATTCCCCCCAGCGAGCGGTCCCCCTGCTCAGGGAATCCGCCTCCAGATTCTCCACTCCCGGAATATAAACTGCTGAGATGCACGGGACATTGTCCTCAGCCCAGGACAGAATCAACGACACCTCCTGGAGGGCACTCTTGCTCCGAGTCCCTACCTGATGATTGATATAGACGACCGCCGTCTGATTGTCGGAATGAACCTGTACCGGCAGACCCTGAAGGTCAACTGTGCCAGTACCAACCGAACCGCCTTCAGCTCCAGGACGTTGATCGGAGTGTGAGCCTCCTGAGGGCCCCACAGCCCCTGGAATTGGAGGGCTCTCCAGTAGCCCCCCCCCAACCTGATAGACTGGCATTCGTAGTGACCGTCTCCCAACATGGTGTCAGAAATGATCTGCCCCCCAGAAGATTCCTCGAGTCCAGCCACCACAGGAGGGACCGCCGGACCAGAGGAGAGAGAACAAAGGCCTGATCCAAAGACAGGGGACTCTTGTCCCAGACTGAAAGGAGATGGAGCTGAAGGGGTCTCATGTGAAATTGTGCGTAAGGGACTGCTTCGAAGCAGGCCACCATCTGTCCCACCAATTGCATCGGTGGCCTGATGGAAGGACGAGGGCTGGACAGCATGAAATGAACCAGAGCTTGAAGAGAATCCACCTTCTGCTGAGGAAGAAAAATCCTGGCCTGAAAGGTATCCAGATTCATGCCCAGGAAGGGGGTCACCCGGGACGGGGAGAGGGAGGACTTGGGATAATTGATCACCCATCCGAACGTTTCCAGGGCCGTTACCACCATATGGGTATCCAACTCTGCCTGCTGGAGAGAATGAGATGTAATGAGAATGTTGTCCAGATAAGGGAGAATGCAAATGCCCCCGGCTCTGAGGATGGCCATCACTCCCGTCAGTACCTTGGTGAACACTCTGGGGGCTGAGGTGAGACCAAAGGGAAGTGCCACAAATTGGTAGTGCTGGTCCTCCAGGGCAAACCCGAGGAACCGCTGATGCCCTGGGAAGACTGGCACATGAAGGTAAGCATCCTTGATGTCTATGGAGGTCATGAAGTCCCCCGAGCGCTGATCGCGGAGCGCAGGGTCTCCATGCGAAAGCGTCTGGTTCTGATGAACTTGTTGAAAAGCTTTAAGTCCAGGATGGGCCTGATGGAGCCATCCCTTTTGGGTACTGTGAAAAGATTGGAATAATAACCTTGACCTCTCTCCCCCGGAGGGACCAGACAGATGACCCCCATACCCAATAAGTTCTGTACAGCCTGAAATAGACCCTGAGCGGCCAGGGAGTTTAGAGGAATCCGAGACCTGAGAAATCTTGGAGGGGGCCGTGCCGCAAACTCTAGCTTGTAGCCGGAGGACACAACATCCAGAATCCACCTGTCCGAGACCTGTTGTCCCCAGACATGAGCGAAGAGCCGCAGCCGTCCCCCCCACCCGTAAGGGTGAGGGCGCCCCTTCATGGCTGAGCGGGCTTAATGACAGATTTGGGCTTAGATCCCCAGGAGGATCTGGGACGGGCACGGCCTCTACCCTTGCCCCAGAAATCCCCCCTGGGCCCCGCAAAGGGTACCCCCCTCCCTGACCTGGATCCACTAAAGGAGGGGGTAAAGGACCCTGAACCCCGAAAGGGCCGCAGTTGTCTTTTGCGTGGGGCAACCTACCTCCTTTTGCAAAAAGGTCCAACCGGTCACCAAAAAGGCGCAGCCCCTTAAAGGGTAGCCCTGTGAGAGCTTTCTTAGCAGCATTGTCAGCTGCCCACTGGCGCAGCCAGACCAAGCGGCGAATAGAAACAACCAGAGCCGAGGTCCTGCTGCACATCCTAATGGTGTCATCTAAGGCAGAAAGAATATAAGCAATAAACATCTCACATTGTGATAAGGCTCTAAATTCGGCACTAGAAGAATCATCAGGATAGCCTTCTAACAGGCCCTTAACCAGAGTCCTAATGGCCACAGCAGTAATAGAGTCACAGACCGGGCGCAGGGCCGATCCCGCACAGGCAAAGGCATGGGAAGCCAGCTGGTCAATACGTCGGTCCTCATTATCCTTCAAGGTAGTGGAATGAGGGGAATGCTCCACAGAAGTATTAGACAACCCCAAAACCGGAGCATCCACCTCTGGTGGAGTTGACAAACATTTAACCACATCCGGGGGAAAAGGGTACCTTTTTTTTTTTTTTTTAATAATAGATCTTTATTGAGGCAGATAAGAAAGTGAGGCACTTGATGAGCACCAAGAATAAACGATTACATTCAGCAGACAAATTATAAACATGTGTTACATAATGGCAAAATAGTAATCACTGTTTGTATAATCCATAGGACCCCCGCTACCTCCACCCTCCTGGAGGTCCCCTAAATCAAGCCTCACCGTTCTCATCCACCAACCTTTTTTTTTTTTTTTTTTTTTTAAAACAAGATGGGGAGTAGGGAGGGAGGAATGGGGGACGGATAAGGAGGGGAGGGAGGGATGAAGGGAAGAGGGGGGAAGGAAGGGGCATCTCTCCGGTCCACCCCCCCCCCCCCCCGGCCCGCCACCGAGCGCCCCACCGCCCGCACCAGGCATCTCCGGTCTCCGTGCCAGCACCCCGCATGATCATGTTGAACTCCGCAGCCGTTTGCCCTCGGTTGACTCCGTGAACATGTCCCACGGTAACCACAGGTGTCTATGTTTTTCCTCTGCACCCCTGAGAAGGGCCGTCAGGTTCTCCATGCGTCTGATGTCTTCTACCCTGTGTATCCATGAGCTGATGGTAGGTGTAGCGGAGGATTTCCACATGGCCGGGATGCATGCCCTGGCTGCATTCACCAGGTGGATAGACAACGACTTTCTGTACTTCCCCACCTCTCCGCTAATGGAGTGCAGCAGCAGTGCCTCCGGGGCAAGAGGGACACCATCTCCTGTTATCTTACGGATCCATTCTACAACATTCCTCCAGAAGCCTTGTATTTTTTCACATTCCCAAAATATGTGGAAAATGGTGCCTTGGGTCTTCTCACATCTCCAGCATAGTGGTGAAACTGATGGGTAGAACCGATGTAGCGTTTGAGGAGTCCTATACCAGCGGCAGAGGATTTTGTACCCAGCCTCCTGATAGGAGTTGCTAACCGACGCCCGTTGCGCCAGTTCCAAAATTTTCTTCACTTGGAAAGGGTACCTTTTATCCCATCCCTTAGGAATACCAGGGAGCCGGCTAGGACGCTCCCATTCCTTGTGAACCAGATTATGGAAATGAGCCTGTTCTGGAAATTCCAAACGTGGCTTTGTAGTACCAAACAATTCCCCCTGTTGCCTGGGTGCCGCAGCAGGGAGAGAAATGGAGAGTACTTCAAAGATTTGAGTCAAAAGTCTATGGGTGTCATCAGCAGCCGGCATCAGCGCCAGGGAAATGCTGATCATCGGAAAATTCCGAATCTGAGAATAATTCCCCCTCCTCAAGCAGGGTACAGTCAGACAAATCAAGGAATTGTTCCGTCTCCATAGGGAAGACAGGCGCAGCAGGCGCCAAGTGCCGTCTTTTAGCTGGGGCTTACGGGCCACAGACCTAGCAATCAACCTCTCAGTGTTGGCCAGCCTGGAAGACACATCAGGCTGAAACTCCCCACTAGTGTTAATCTCACTGGGGGTCACGATCAACTGAGGGGGCGTGGGAGAAGACATGGTGGGCGCAGGCCCAGACAAGTGCAGCCCAGAGTGCAGCGCAAGTGCCTGCTGGGCGCAGGGTACACAGACCTGCACATCAACGCTCACATGGGATGCCCCACACACCACACACAGCCGGGCTAGCCCCGATGGGACCCCAAGCACAACATCCTGTGAAGCCTCCATATGGTGAATTTTGGTGTCACTATGGCCAATGGGAATTACGCTGTGCAGCTACCCGGGATGCCCCTTAAATGTCCGCTAGTGGGAGGATTTAATAATTAGACCTCTAGTAATGTCAATAGGGCTAATAGAGGGCACAGGACCGGGTTAAACCTCTAATTAGTTTGTCCCGCCTGAAAGACACAAACACAATACACCCAATCAGACTAATATACACAATATAAGAAAAAATTAAATTCAAATACAGGCCCGCTGAGGGCACTCGCGGACGCCAAAGAGCTAGCACTTCACCAGACCGGAGGGACAAGATGGCGCTGAGAGGCTCAGGAGGGGCGGGCCTCTTGTGTAACGTGCCAAGTCACGCCCCCCTCAAGGAACGCGGGGACAGGCCGAAGGCAGGCCGCCCCGCAGCCAATCAGCGTGCAGCCCGCCCCGCCGATGCCGCAGAGAACGCGAGCGGGCCTTTCAAACGAGAAAGAACAGGAGGAGAGGAGGAACGCTGAGCACAATGCCAGTGCGATTTATACAGTGTAACAAAAGCATAACCAGTTCACAGTGCAAGCAATCACTCACACAACCCCCCCCCCCTCCCCCGACAAACAGGGCAAACGGGAGAAGGGGAAGTAGAAGCCCTTGATTACATTTGGGACATGTAAGGGAGGGCTAAAGCGGACGGGGCATCCCACATACAGGCTCACCAAACCTGTGCCGCTTACCCTTTGGTGGGGGATTTGCGGTGGAGCAATCTCCAGTAAAGCATCTCTAACAGGTGCTGCCTACCATCACCCAACCACGCAGCCAAGACTGGGAGGCAAGTAAAGGTGGAGCGGGTGGGAACAGGACACAGGGTCAGGGGCTGTGAAGCTCAGCTTACCTGCGAGGAGAGAAGCCATACTCTTGACCTTCGCAGCCCACTGCAGAGAAGGAACTGGGGAATTAGTGGGAGGTCCCGGGTATATATGGACCGGGAGGGGCCTCTTATTTGCCATCTCTGCAGTAAAGCGCCCTCTTGTGGACTATATCCCAGTTGTTATGAATACTATCTGGAGCAGGACGTGCTGCATACTTAGAATAACCGCCTACTCTTTGGTGGGGGATTTGGGGTGGAGCAAGCTCCAATGAAGCACCTCTAATAGGTGCTGCCTACCATCACCCGACAACGCAGCCAAGGTTGGGAGGCAGAATAAAAGTGGAACGGGTGCGAATAGTCCTACAGGGCCCAGGGCTGTGAAGCCCAGCTCACTTGCGAGAAGATAAGCCATCGTCTTGGGAATTAGTGGGAGGTCCCAGGTATATATGGACCGGGAGGGGCCTCTTTTTTGCCATCTCTGCAGTAAAGCACCCTCTTGTGGACTATATCCCAGATGTTATGAATCATTATCTGGAGCAGGACATGCTGCATACTTAGAATAACCCATCTGTCCCGTGTGCCTCCCATTTATTTCCTGCAGTGCCTGGGAAGAAGCCATAGCAAGGCTCCAAAGTTTGCCCCTCCTTTTAATTTCTCCAGGATCACGTGAAAAAGTGGTCTGCCACTCCCTGTCCCTTGGTGCTCTCCGTGTGAACAAGCACATCAAGCTACAGTGGTCCCGCTACTGTTTTTTCTGTCCACAGCTCAGGACGCAAAGCTGCACCATGACTCGCCACTGCCCCCCCCCCAGCTAGGACCCTGAAACTGAAGCAAAGCAAAGCGGCTTCACTTCTAATACATATGCTGTTTACATATAATACAAGATTTAAAGATGCTTTGACATGACAGTGTCCAAGGGAGGAAACGTGTCTAGACAGGGACTCTAATGGGACAGTACTGAGCTGCTGCCACACCTCCTTTGTTTCTTTTGATTTTGTGCAAGCACATGGGGTGTGGGGGCTAGGCTGTACTGCGAGGTCTTCGACTCTTCCATCTCAAAGGCTGCACTCAAGGTTATAGGGCAACCTCAGGTAAGCCTGCTCCCAATTTATCTATTGCAAAGGGGACTCTCAGAGATTAGAGTTAGGACTTCACCTCACAGAGGCACCTTGGCGCTTGGTGGTGCAGCCTCAGCATACCTCACAGAGGCACCTTGGCGCTTGGTGGTGCAGCCTCAGCATACTTTTGCAAACATGTGTGGACCGGGACCTGTTTTTAACCAGATTTAGAGACAGATTACATAGGTTTGCAAGTTAACAAGGTTGAGTGCTGCGACTCCTCTCTCCTCTGCCTTCTCTTAATAGAAGAAAATGGGGCAGTGTGATGAAATCGTACCTCATGGAGTCGCCAAGATCACACAGTAGGGTCCCTTGATACAGGTTGACAAGACTGACAGGCTACAGGGCCCTATCATTACCACCAGTGAACAGAGCCCTGCCGGCCCTGTGGGAATACCACCAGATCTGTTCATATAGCTACTGCTACACAGTGATGCAGATGGCCACAGGGGGCGTTTAGAGCCCGCTAAATTCTGCCCCCTCAACACGTCACAAGTGGGACATTCCCCCCCCCCCTTCCCCCCAGGAGATGCCATGATCTTCGCCGCTTAGCAGAGGCTAGCTAAATCTTACAGGTCTTTTAACTTTGTCTGAAAGTCATAGGAAGCTGGTTCTGGCGCTGCTGTGCACACTAGGAGACCAAACACAGCTCTTCTATATGGCTCCTAACCTGAGGTCCCCGGGACTCGGCTACTGAGCGTCAGGGGAAGACGGGAGCGTGCACATGCATTAGGATTTCCAGTTAGGTTAGTTTATGATTCATTTGCACAACGACATTTTACTTCTTTATGAACGACTGGCCCCACCATGTCTGGACCTTATGCCTCTACATATGCTAGATAGCACAGCCTCACCGAAGGGGTTTCCTGCAAGCTCAGTTGTGGACCCATTCTGTCTATCCCAGGTGTGAGCGGTCCCAGTGAGATCCTTTGAGATGGAGGCCCCCAGGGAGGGGGCACTGTCAGGCCTGCGTTTACCAACCTGCAATAAGCAGGACATCTGTGAAACTGTTCCCTCACTCTCAGGAATTCGTAATGTATTTCTGTAAAAATATATATATATATTTATATATATATATATATATATATATATATATATATATATATATATACTTCACTCACAGTGGGTATGTCGCAGTAATCCCATCATGACTGCTCCCATGAATCATAAAAGGTATTTAGACTGGACTCTTCCTTTAAACCGGGCCTTCAGCATCATTTAATGAAAAGCACAAACCCATAAAAAACTATTCCCCAGCATTAATATTTAGCATTAAAATTAATATATTTTAAGTTTTTAGTCGCTTGCCTATTTTTATTTCCCTGCTCGGCTTCAAGGACTCTAGGATATGGGCACCGCCATCTTGCCTCAGAAGCATCACACATACTGAGTAGAGGAGAAAGATGAAATGTGCAGGGGCGGGGTTATAGCAGAGTTGGGGGTCAGGAAAAGGACAGCAATCCCAGAATGCAGAGCAGCACAGTCAGAAGATACTTCCTGTCTGTAGGAAGCCTGACACTCCATGGGCCACCATCTTAGATGTTAAAAAGCTCAGAAAAACACAATAGATGCAGGTAGGATGATTTTTAATGTGAGCAATCTGTATGTACGGAGTGGGGGAAACATACAAGATAGGCTCTTTCTCTGGGTAAAGGTCCGCTTTAAATGGTCAGTTACATGCATAAACGGGATCAAGAAGCTGTAACTCATGTCCGTTGCTTTTCACCCATAGCCTGTAAAATAACACTGCGCAGAAAGCAACTAAGGGGTGGGGTTGGGTATTGTGGGTGCACACAATATTTATGTAACCTTGACACAGAAGAGTTAGTTTTTTTTTGTGGGGGGGGGGGGGGGGGGGTACTATTTCCTGGACCCCACAGTCAGTACATTTTCTTCACCTTGAAAGCAAGGGTATTTGCCACCCAAGATAATGAAGTAAAAGTCCTTTGTCAGGCGAGTGATATTTTACTTTGGTGCTTTGTGAGCGCTCGGGTTTATCCATCTCGCCACACAATAAAAGAGCTTTATATGAAAATTTCTTCCATGTAAAAAAAAACTGAACAAAAAGAATCAAGGACACAACTCCTTTACCCAAACACATACAAGAAAAATAACCATTGGTAACATTTTGTTGGAATGTCTCCGCTTTATGTTTAACCAAACAATGAAGAGAAAAGACGGCGTGGCGGCCGCCTTAGAACAACAACCGCCGCGTTCTTCTTCAGAGCACCAACGTGCACAATGGTGAAAACCGGCAATAGAAAAAAAAAAAAAATGGAAAAAACTCATATGCAAGGTTAGTAGGCCTTGAGTTAAAGGAGAACGCTGACAAAAAAAAAAAGTGACTAGCATACAAACCATTTGCATTTTAAGTGTGCGCTAATGAGCTATGTATGGAGGGGTCGGGGCACAGCATCAGTGATAGACCCCGCCTCTTAAAGCAAACCCCGCCTCTTAAAGCAAACCAAGACTCCAGAGCCATGTGAAAGTCTTTCCTAGTCACATAACTGTTTTGGGATGCCTTGTTGGTTGAAACCCCCGGGATTGCCTGCATTCAGTGGCCAGGAGGGGTAGTTACCTTTCCTCCCACACAGCTGATCGGTGCAATCAGTAACTTACCTGATCGACGGATCCTAGTACATGCCGTCTGGTGTTTGAACTCCATTCACTGGCCATTCCATGCCGGCTCTTGTACCCTGCCATCAGTCAAATGGCTGCAGCAACACCCTTTCCATTCATTTCAAAAGAGGCGGCGTGTCAGACCTCAGCACACTCCCTCCATTGCAATAAATGGAGAGGTTGTGGCAGCACTCATGTGACTGATGGTGAGTGGCGAGCCCAAGGCATCAATCCTAACTCAATGTTCAGACCAAGCGTGACAAGCAAGTTCTTGGTGAGTTTATGATTGCTGGAATTGGTCCAATCAGCTGCATGGGACAAAATGTAAGTATATGTTTGGCTGTTGGCTGTTCGGCAGGCCCTAGAGTCTAAAAGACGAAATGGGGATGTCCTGCTTTGTGAAACCCCCGAGGTCGCCAGTAAACTCACTTTTACTGGCAACTATCAACGCTGTTGACAGACCCCGAGAATACCTGTCTTGCAACCCCCAATCTCGACAGCCAGCTTCACCTCATGGGGAGTGAAGACAGATAAACCAAAGGTCAGAGTGGGCAAAGTAACTAAGTCCTGGAAACAGTTCGGGTGCTTCGGAAACAGGTAAGTACTGGAAGGAATTCAGGTGCTCAGGAGAAATCAAGCGAAATCAGACGTCAAGCCAAGGGTCACACCAGGAGGTCAGAGAACTGTGCGGTACAAAGGGATCAGACGGAGACGTGGTCGAGATTCAAGCAAATGGTCAATAACGATAAGTACAGGAAATCACAGGCAAAATCACAAAGTCAGCTAAACGCTATCACGGGCACTGACACACTGAAGTGATAATCCCTTTATAGACTGTACCCGACCGGATTGGACAGGGAGGTAGTGACTGTGATTGGTGCACTTAGAGAGCTCTGGGCTGGTTGCCCCATTTGAACTTTAAAGGCGTACCGCCCAAAACTGGATCTCCTAGGATTAGCTCCTTTAAACAGCCTCCAGCAGCTGCGCTGTGTGCTGACTGTGCTCGCGCGCAAGCAGGAGCTGAATGACAAGCGGAAGCAGCTGCTGGGCAGGTGATGCCCCAGCCAGCCGCCTAAGGACATTCCGGGCTCGGACTGAAGGTAAGTAATTCATGACAGCTGTCCTCTACAGGAAAGCCGCATCCCCGGACCTGCACCTGCGCCCAGCTATTCAGATAGGAGGGGTGGAAACCGTCCCCAATCTACAGGGAAATGTCAGCCCACATGCTTGAGATCAGCCCATCAGCAATCTCAAAAAATCTGTGTGGGCGTGACCTCCACGGCGGAAACATTTTTTCTTTTCTTTCCTTTCAAAAAAAAAAAAAATAAGACCAGGTCACTTCTGAGCTGGCTACATCACCGGAATTGCTGAGATGGGGAGGGCATCCAAAATGGGTTCTGCATCGCTTTAACTTAATACGGCACATGTGTTGGCCTTCAAAGGCATCCCCTGGCCCCCCTCTGCTGGACATGCGCACCTGCAACAGCATGACTGAATGGCTGGGGCGTGTAGGTGGAGGAAGAGACCATTGTCATTCCATTCATCAATATGCATTGTATATTCCAAGTATACAGCACGTCCTGTTCCAGAAGATTCCTTACACATGGGTTATACATCCACATCCAAGATGGTGCTGGACTGCAGAAAACAGCCTGTGGCTCCTCCCGGCCCTATATAAGTCAGGGACCTCCCACAAATTCCCCAGTTCTTATCTGCAGTCTGGGCTGCGAAGAATAGAAGATGGCTCTTTATGCTGCGCAGGTGAGCGGGGCTTATTAGCCTGCGGCCCTGGAGGACTATTCCCACCCATTCCGAACCCACTGCCTCCCAGCTTTGGCTGACCTGGTTCGGGTGAAGGTAGGAAGCACGGGGGTCAGGTGCTAGGGAGCACTGCTCCAACCGCAGTCCCTGCCTTAACAGGGTAGGCGGTATAGGCCCGTGGTGAGCCGTGGGATGCCCCTCCCGCTCTCTGGGTTTCCCTTACCCCCTGTCCCCTTTAGCTGGGCTCCTTCTCTTAGGCTGGCTGCTGCTCCCTCACTTCGCTCTCCCTGGGTAGATCTCCAAGGGGGGGGGGGGGGACTACGCTCCGCGGACGGCAGCGACATCGCTGCTGCGCCATCATTGGCAGGCTTAGTCACGTGGGCGCGTTTCGCGCTCTTCGGGGGGCGGGCCTTGCGGATGACGTTTTCCTCATCACTTCTCCGCGGGCCACCCCTCGAGGTATATGCGGGCGCCATTTCGGACTCCTGTGCTGCGTGGCAGCTCTCTACCTACCGCGGTCCGTAAGTGCCCCTGCAGGGTGGCCTTTTCTTATATTCATATATATTTATTGTCTTCTTATAGGGGTGTCTGCTTATGTCTGTCAGGCGGGTCAAACTTTTTGTTGTTTCTCCCGGTCCTCTCCCCCTGGTTTAGCGTCAACTCTATATTGGAGGGGCTTTTGTAATCTATTATCTCCCACTTCCCCTGGGGCATCCCGGGTAGCTATATTAGTGTTAATCCTATATTGGCCTGCTGGCCGCGATAATCACCATATGGAGGCTTCTCAGGATAATGTGCTTGGGGTTCCCTCGGGACAAGCCCGGCTGTGTATTGCGTGTGGGGTATCCTCTATAAGTGATGATGTCAGGGTGTGTGTACCCTGCACCCAGCAGGGGCTTGCGCTGCAGTCTGGGTTACCTGTGGCTGGGCCTGCGCCCCCTCTGGCTTCGCCTGCCCCCCCACGCTTACATCTGACTCCCAGTGAGGTGCATACCAGTGGGGAGTCTCAACCTGATTTGGCTGCACGGGTGGCCAGCATTGAAAAGCATATTGTTGGGTCTGCCCCGCGTAAGGCTTTTATCTCCCGCTGTTTCTCTCTTTCCTATGGAGGCTGAGGAATTTTTTGACATTAATGGTTATTCTCCCCTGGAGGAGGGGGAATTATTTTCTGATTCAGAATCATCTGAGGAACAGCCTAAGATTTATGGTGATTCCAGGTCTGGGGCTGACCCATGGTCCTCAGATGACACTGACAGGCTTTTGGCTCATATATTTGAATTGCTCTGTATTTTCCCTCCTGCCGTGGCTTCGCAGCAGCAGGGAGAGCTTTTTCATACGGTTAAACCACGCTTGGAGTTTCCTGAACAAACTCACTTTAATAATCTGGTGCTCAAAGAATGGGAATGGCCTAGCAAGCTTCCTGGGTTGCCAAAGAGTTGGGATAAGAGGTATACCTTTCCTGCTGAGGTGGTTAAGCGTTGGTCATGTCCTCCCGAAGTGGATGCGCCTGTTCTGGGGCTGTCCAATACATCCATCATGCATTCCCCTGACACTACTACCCTGAGGGATCGTGAGGACCGGCGCATGGACCAGGTGGCCTGCCATGCTTTTGCCTGTGTGGGCACCGCGCTGCGCCCGGTTTGTGCCTCTGCCATTACAGCTATTGCTATTAAAGGGCTGCTTAAGAGTCTCTGGGATGGGGCCTCTGATGACACGGGAGGAGAAGTTTACAGTTCTCTCCTGCTTTGCTATGAATTTGTTGCATATGTTCTGTCTGCCATGGATGGTGCCATTAGAATGTGTGGGAGGAAATCTGCTCTGTTGGTGGCTTTACGTCGCTCTGTCTGGCTGCGTCAGTGGATAGCTGATAACGCTGCTAAGAAGGCTCTCACTGGCTTTCCCTTTAGGGGGCTGCACCTTTTTGGTGAACGCTTGGACTTGTTTGCTAAGGGCGGCAGGTTACCTCAACAGAGGAGGCAGTCCTGGTCCTTTCGGGGTACAGGTGCCTTTCTCCCTTCCTTCCGTGGTTCCAGAATTGGGCAAGGAGCCTTCTTTGCTGGGGCCCGCGGAGACTATTGGGGCAGGGGCAGAGGACTGGGCCGCCCCAGCCCCTCCTGGGGCATCAAGCCTAAGCCCTCCCTTAAGCCCCCTCAGGCATGAAGGGGCACCCTCACCCATCCGGGTGGGGGGACAGCTTCGGCTCTTTGCTAACGTCTGGAGGCTTCATGTCTCAGACCGGTGGATTCAGGAGGTAGTATCCTCCGGTTACAAGATAGATTTTGCAGCCTGGCCACCCCCAAGATTTGTCAAATCCCGGATGGCTCAAAACCCCTTGTCAGCACAGGGTCTGTGCCTTGCTGTCCAAAATCTTCTGGAGTTGGGGGTCATCTGCCCGGTGCCTTTAAGGGAAAGGGGCAGAGGCTTCTATTCCAATCTTTTCACTGTCCCCAAAAAGGACGGGTCCCTCAGACCTGGATTTAAAGCGTCTCAACAAGTTTGTCAGATTCAAGCATTTTCGCATGGAAACCCTGCGCTCTGTGGTCAATTCTCTGCGTCCGAGCGACTTCATGACCTCTGTAGACATCAAGGATGCTTACCTTCATGTACCAATCTTTCCAGGTCATCAAAGATTCCTCAGGTTCGCTCTGGAAGATCAGCACTACCAATTTTTGGCCTTGCCCTTCGGTCTCACCTCTGCCCCCAGGGTATTCACCAAGGTGCTGGCGGGGTTAATGGCTCTGCTGAGATCTCAGGGCATTCGCATCCTTCCTTACTTGGACGACATTCTCATCACGTCTCAGTCCTTCCAGCAGGCAGAGCTGGATACCCAGATGGTGGTGTCCACACTGGAGTCCTTCGGCTGGGTGATCAACCACCCCAAGTCTGCCCTGTCCCAGTCTTTGGTGAGGTCCTTCCTGGGCATGACTCTGGATACATCTCAGGTCAAGATTCTTCTCTATCAGCAGAAGGTGGAGAGTCTTCAAGCTCAAGCAAGGTTTCTTCTGTCTTGCCCCCATCCCTCCATCCGGCAAGCGATGCAGCTGGTGGTCCTGATGGTATCTTGCTTCGAGGCGGTTCCATACGCTCAGTTTCAAATGAGACCCCTTCAACTTCACCTCTTGTCAGTATGGGATCAGGACCCTGTGTCCCTGGATCAGGTGTTTGTTCTGTCCCCTCTGGCCAGGCGGTCTCTCTCATGGTGGCTGGACTCAAGGAACCTGTTGGTGAGCAGATCCTTTCTGGCCCCGTGCTGGGAGACAGTCACCACGGATGCCAGTCTGACTGGTAGGGGGGGGCTTCTGGAAGTCCCTGCAATTCCAGGGTCAGTGGGGCCCTCAGGAGGCTCACACTTGACTCCACACCTTCGGGGTCGGGCTGTTCAGGTCCGCTCGGACAACCAGACGGCGGTTGCCTACATCAATCATCAGGGAGGGACCCGGAGCCAGAGGGCCCTCAAGGAAGTGTCCCTGATTCTGTCCTGGGCGGAGGAGAATGTCCCCTGCATATCGGCAGTTTACATCCCGGTAGTGGAAAACCTGGAGGCAGACTCCTTGAGCAGGGGGATGTCTCGACTGGGGGAATGGTCCCTCAGCAACAGGGTGTTTCGTTCACTGTGCCGTCGCTGGGGGCAGCAGGATGTGGACCCGTCACAATCACAAGCTTCCAGTCTTTGATTCTCTGTCCCAGGACCCCCTGGCCATGGCCATGGATGCACTAGCAATGTCTTGGAAGAGCTTTCAGCTCCTTTATGTGTTTCCTCTGCTGGGCAGGGTGCTGCGCAAGATTTCCCAGGAAGGGGTGCCAACCATCCTGGTGGCCCCGTTGGCCAAGAAGAGTGTGGTTCGCAGACATCGTGCAGCTGGCAGTAGATCAGTACGCCCTGCCCAAGGTTCCAGATCTGCTCACTCAGGGGCAGCTACGCCATCCCAATTTACAAACGCTGGCTTTAACGGCCTGGCTGCTGAAACCTCCATCTTGATGGAAAAGGGGCTGCCTGCCTCTGTTAGTACTATGATTCAGGCTAGGAAGAAGTCCTCGTCATCTATCTACTATAGGGTATGGCATGCTTACATTGACTAGTGTGAGTCTAGGTCGCTTCCCTGTCGGGTGATTTCTATCCCCAGGATTCTGGAATTCCTGCAACATGGTTTGGATCTGGGTCTCCAACTTAGTACCCTCAAAGGTCATGTTTCAGCCTTGGCTATTTTCTTCCAAAGATCCTTTGCCAACCATCGTCTGGTTAAGACCTTTTTTCAGGGGGTTACTCACGTGCGTCCTCCACGTAAGCCTATGTTACCAGTCTGGGATTTGAACTTGGTCTTATCTGCCCTGCAGGGGTCTCCCTTTGAGCCCTCGCGTGCGGCCCCTTTGTCCGTTTTGACGCTTAAGGTAGCCTTTTTGGTGGCTATCACTTCTGTTAGACATATTTCTGAGTTGGCGGCGCTTTCCATCAAACCGTCTTACTTTGAGAGACACCAGGATAAGGTGGTGTTTCGTTTTAAGCCAGATTTTCTGCCTAAGGTTGTGTCTGCCTTTCATCTCAATCAGGACATTGTTTTGCCTTCTCTGTGCCCTAATCCTAGTAATCTTAAGGAGTGGGTCTTACACACTCTGGATGTGGTCAGGACCTTGAAGTTCTATTTGGTGGCTACTGAATCCTTGTTCTCCCTTCTGGGCCTAAGAAGGGGTTAGTTCCAGATAAGTCCACTATCAGCAAGTGGAACCGTCAGGCTGTGGTTCAAGCTTATTCTGCCAAGGGGAAGGAACCTCCCTTCCGTCTTCTGCTCATTCTACTCGTGCTATTGGTGCCTCCTGGGCTTTTCAGCACCAAGTTTCTGTTGAACAAGTTTGTAAGGCCGCTACTTGGTCTTCTGTTCATACTTTTTCTAAGTTTTACAAGGTTGATGTTAGGGCCTCAGCTGATGCTGCTTTTGGCCGCAAAGTTCTGCAGGCGGCAGTGGTCTAATCTGGCCGCTGTGACTTTTGAGGATCCCACCCTACCTTACGGACACTGCTATTGGATGTCCCATGTGTAAGGAATCTTCTGGAACAGGACGTGCTGTATACTTGGAATAATACAATTCTTTGATTACTCACCTGTAGAATTGGTATTATAAGTATACAGCACGTCCTGTTCCATCCCACCCTTGTTATCATTGTTCTTAGTTACCTCTGTATGGCGATTGTTCATTTGGGATTTTTTGTTATTATCATTCTCCCGGCTTCGTGTGTTACTGCTTGTCAATACTGGGGAATTTGTGGGAGGTCCCTGACTTTTGGAACAGGACATGCTGTATACTTATAATACCAATTCTACAGGTGAGTAATCACAGAATTGTATTTTTAATTTGGCTAGAAGCCTCCACCTGCGCCCGAGGAGTGTGGAGCAACGTAAAAAACACTAATCCAAGGGGCTTCACACACACAGGGGCATCCCAAATTTAGTGGGCCGAATACCAGGCAGCCAGGAAAAACTGGGTCCGCTTTAAAGAGTCATCATGCAGCTTTCTCCCAGGTTCATGGAGACCCAGCCTGGAAGTAGACCTACATTGTTCCCCAAGGGAGACTTTCCAGGGATGGTAATAGTCCAGTGAATGGAAAACAAGCCTGGAGGTGGTGAATATATGCATAAAGTGGACCTAAATCATTCCTGAGAGAATTTTAAACCAAAGGTCCATTACATAAAGTCCTAAAGCAGACCTAAACCATATCTGGGAGACTTCCCTGGAAAATTAAAAGTCCAGTGCATGTCTGGAAGAGGAGAGTATAGGCCTATAGGGGACCTACACCTTCCTTGAGACAAACGGATGAGTATAGAGAGCCATCCTGAAAGCAGTGAGCATATGCATAGAGAAGAGCTACACCATCCCTAAGGCTGCAATCACACCTGTCAGGACGCATTTGCCGCATGTGTTTTACGCCAGGAATTTCGTTCTGCGTTCGCTTTTCTTTGCAGGTTATTGTTTGCGTTTACTTTCAAGAGATAGCTGTGCTTAATGGGGTGCATTTGCCGAGAACGCACCAGGCAGGAATTTTTGCGGAACCGGAGAGGTGTGAACAAGCACTTCCTAGGTCAGGCAAGTGTCCAGGGCATGGTAGACCCAGCCTGAAAGAGACAAGCATAAGCCTAAAGCAGACCTACATTATACCCAGGTAAACCAGAGCTCCAGTGCATGGTGACCCGGCCTAGAAGAGGCACGTCTGCACAAAGCAGACCTACAAAATCACTGAGGAAGACTTCACAGGAAAGTGAAAAGGTACAGTCAATGGATACCTAGCTTGGAAAAGTCAAGTATGGGCCTAAAGACGACCTACACTATCCCTGGGACGGTTTTTCTAGGGCAGGAAAAAGGTCCAGTGCCTTAAGAGCCAGTCTGGAAGCAAATACCTAAAGCAGACCCCTAAACCTTCCCTAAAACAAAATTCCCAGATGACTAGAGCATGGCGACCCAAGCCTGAAAATGATGAGCATAAGCCTAAAGCAGACCTACATCAAAGCCCAAGACATAATTCTCAAGGAAGGTTAACGGTCAGCATCTGGTGACCCAGCCTGAAAGAGCATAAGAGTATAACCCTAAAGCAGATCTTTACTATCCAAGAGAAAGACTTTACAGGTAATCTAAAAAGGTCCAGTCCAGAGTCCTAAACTGGAAAAGTTAAGTAAAAGCCTAAAGTGGACCTCAATTGCCAAGACTTCCAAAACAGGTTAATGGCCAGTGCATGATGACCCAGCCTGGAAGAGGTGTGTATAGGCCTATAATGGGCCCACACCATCCCATAGACTTCCCAGGCAAGGTACAGTCCTCAAAGGGTCAGCTTTTCTTGCGCACCATGCCTAAGCAACCCCCCCCCCCATATTTGTTTGGCAAATTTAGGCAGTGGTAGCATACATTCGACAGCAACACATCCCAGGGAATTTAGATGCTATAAAACGAAAGTTATTTAGAAAAGGTTGAGTTCATGCGAACATTAAGCGCACAGAGGAACACATTGTATGGATTCTATTAAAATATCTGCTCCCCATCAGCGAGCTCGCCAAAAACACTGCCAGCAATTTAAAAGTAATTAGAATAGCAGCAAGCAGCATATTCATAAAGTTTACCAACACCCTGGGGCTGAATGTCAGATGTGACTAGAGTGAGCGGCTGCTGCCAACCACTGTGCAAATCGGGGGGCATTTTTTTTTCTTTTAAAGGCCCTTAGTGGTCAGGAAATCTTTAATACTTACCTAATCAGGAAATCTGGGCACCAGGCCCTGCCCCTGATCAACTTACAACAGGAATCAACCCCAAAGTGCAAGCATAGGCTGCATCCCCAGCACAACTCTAACTCATGCACCTCCCCCAACCCCCATCAGCTTATCTGAATGGCTGGTGTCAGCTGCATGCAACAGGGAGGAGGAGACAATTGTTCCATTCAGATAACACCAATGGTAAGGCTACAGGGCTAGTCCTCCTATGTCCTCAAATATAAGGCTGCACACACCTTATAAAATTAATTAGAAGTTTATTGCTCACATGGATCTTTAAATGTACAGACAACATAAATCTTGACAAAACACTCTATAAAAAAACATAATTAAAAACCAACAGTGGGGAGGAGCATTAGGGCTAATTTCATGACACCAGTATAATGATGTGTCTAAATCATTAGATCAATTTATATAATGCCTGCTGTATACATGCATATGCGGATGCCCACGTGATGAGATACTAATAAAAAAGTGAAATATGTATATAAAATCTATAGAATCCTTATAGGGGAGTCATCAACTCCACAAACTATGAAAAATATTGTGCAAACTACATATAAAGTGCCTACAAAGTGCAAAGGTGCTCATCTCTATAATAAACAAATAGTGCCACTACTCATCTCCATGAGCATCCGCCATATCAAGTATCAAAAACCGCAGTATTAGTACATATTCAATAATATAAATGCTGAACGCCCTATTTTCCTCCCCACCTACCTCTCACCTACGCGCTGCGTGGAACAGGTCCACTTCTCCAGGACCTTCTTCCATTGAATATGTACTAATACTGCGGTTTTTGATACTTGATATGGCGGATGCTCATGGAGATGAGTAGTGGCACTATTTATTATAGAGATGAGCACCTTTGCACTTTGTAGGCACTTTATATGTAGTTTGCACAATATTTTTCATAGTTTGTGGAGTTGATGACTCCCCTATAAGGATTCTATAGATTTTATATACATATTTCACTTTTTTATTAGTATCTCATCACGTGGGGATCCGCATATGCATGTATACAGCAGGCATTATATAAATTGATCTAATGATTTAGACACATCATTATACTGGTGTCATGAAATTAGCCCTAATGCTCCTCCCCACTGTTGGTTTTTAATTATAGGTTTTTTATAGAGTGTTTTGTCAAGATTTATGTTGTCTGTACATTTAAAGATCCATGTGAGCAATAAACTTCTAATTAATTTTATAAGGTGTGTGCAGCCTTATATTCGAGGACATAGGAGGGCTAGCCCTGTAGCCTTACCATTGGTGTTATCTAATGTTCATTATGGTCCCATAGGCTTGCACCAGTATTGATCTGAGGTAGCGGTGCAGACTCCAATTACAATTGTGGTTGTCTATAATTGTTCCATTCAGAAATCACTGCAGGGAATCAAAGCAACGTGGACCACCATAACAAGTATTAAGAATTAAAGAAATTCTTGTGTGCTCACTACATGCAAGAAACCTAAAAGAATAGAAAAGGTGGGAAAGAGGTAACTCAAAGCCCACCCCAAAAGGAGAACCACAATGGTAAATCCAAAAATAGACTTTATTAATGAAAAAAAATGTTGACAAACACACATTAAAACCAGAGTCTCCCATCCCAATAACCTCCCTAAATAAAATTGGTTATGGACAGGGCCCCTTTTTAAATATTTACAGGGCCGATCAAAGGGAAAAAAGTTGTATGTTTCATGTTGGTTTTAAACTTTGTCTACATTTTTTATCTTTTTTTCATTAATAAAGTCTATTTTTTTATTATTTAGTATACTCACAGTAAAAAAAAAAAAATATATATATATATTTTATTCACACACGTATACGATACATACATAGCGTAGCAATGATTTGCAAAACTTTAAAAAGTGGACCAAAACCCAGGACTATCCCTGGTTTTGGTTGTTGCCCGGGGCATCCTAATTTGGGATGCCCACTGTCGTAAATCTCTCTAATTCCCAGTAAAACCTACCAAATTAACAACACGGTCGTGCAGCCAATCGGCACACTTGGCTCCATATATGCTGCATCCCCGCTTGCCTCTAACTGTGCACATGCCCACACCGGACATTCACAAATGCCTGGCACGGATTGCACGGACCTATAGGGATGCAGGAGAAGGAGATTCTCATTCCCTCTTCCCTCCCAGGTATGTATAAAAAGGCGACTGGCGACACGGTGTAAGATTCCATATCATGAGGGGGGTCCTGGGGTACAGACCAAAACCCAAAATGGTCCACTTTAACATGAAGACCAATCTTCTTAATGCTTTTCAATATATATATATATATATATATATATATATATATATATATATATATGTGAATGTGTGCAAGATATATATACACAAAACACACCTACCTACACTTAGGGTTGGACTGGAGAAACTTGGGCTCACTTCTTGGTGCCCGCCCTTCAGCTGAAATAAAAGTAAATTGTAATATAAAATTTGGAAAGCCTCTTTAGTCTCTTGTACTCCCCCGATAGTGATGGCACCTGGGGGGGTGGGGCTGGGTTGCAGTCAGACACTGCACAAATACAAATATGGAATCACTCAACACAGTGAACGCCACATGATGGCAGGTGCACAGTAACAGTTTGTGTGAGGTGGTTGATCCAGGCTCACATTAACCCTTTCGCTGCCAGCCTACCTGCAGCATTTGCCACTCCCTGTTGCCAGACTGAGTTTGACTGTTTTGCGCTACACATGTTCAACTGTCATTTTCGAAGGGATTTCCAGGGATTTCCCAGGAAAATTATATATTGTTTTTTTCAACAGAGTCTGGGCTTTAACATGAAATGTCTTGTTTGTGTTTTTTAGGTGTATTCTCAACATTTTTGGGTGAAATGTGTGAAAAAAAATAAAAAAAATATATTTTTTTACAATTTGTAGAGTTTTTTTGTAATAAAAAATGTAAGTTTGTCAATAAAATCTTATTGCGTGAGAAACCCCAATTTCTCCCGCTTACAGCGATACCACATATGTATAGGTAGACACCCTTTCCTGCTCAGAAGTCTTTTATAGCTGCTGGATGACAAATGGTTAATTAAAAAAAAAAATGACATAGGGTCCCCCTTCCTGGGGAGGGGGACCCCATTTTTTTTTGGATTTTTAAGGGTTAAAAACCCTTAAAAATCCAAAAAAAAAAATGACGTGGGGTCCCCCTTACCCAAAGTAACCAGCCCGGGACCAGCTATGGGGGCTTGTAGGCACAGAGTGGGGGGGCCAGCTTTGGTGGCCCCCCCACCCTGCAGCCTACGAGCCCACATAGCCTATGTGGGCCCGGGCTCTTCTGCCCCCCCCTGGCCTTTGGGGAGGCAGGTAATGGGGGTGCGGGGGTTAATGGCAATGCCACCCCCCCAGCCATGTGAACTGGTATAAGGGGTCTCATGGACCCCTTACCAGCTCACAAAGGGTTAACTGTAAAAAAAAAAACACCACACAATAAAAAAAAGTATTTTATTAAAAAAAAATAATTTTTTTTTACTGTACTTACCTTCGATTGCAAGCTCTTGTCCCTCGCCGCTCAGCTGACAGATGCCTGTGATCGGCATCCAGAGAAGGAGAAGGCAGGAGATCAGAGGATCTCCTGTCACCTCCTTCCAGGGCACCGATCACCGGCATCTGAGAAGCTGAGAAAGCTGAAGCCGGTGATCGGGACCGGGATGACGTCATAAGCCCCGCCCCCAAGGGGGCGGGGCTTAGAGGCAAGATGGCGGTCGCCATCTTGAAGAAGAGAGGAGAGAGCCTCCCAGGCTCCCTCCTGAAGATCGGTAAGTCCTGGGGGGGGATCGGAGGCCCCCCAGGTGAAGAGGAGGGACAGCGGGAGCCAGCGCACATGGAGGTAAGTGAATGTCATTTTTATTTTTTTTTTTTTTTTACAGTTAGCAGCTGCTGCTGCAGAAGCGGGGGGGGGGGGGGCGGCCTATTCCGGGGGCTCTCCTGGAGCCATCCGACCCCCCACGGGGGATCGGATGGCACCAAATTAAAGAGGAGACCCGGCCGGATCCAACAAGGGGTCAGGTGAGTATTTTTTATTTTTATTTTTTAAACTAGAAGCGATCAAAGTCAAGCACGTAACACCTACGGGCTTGGCACTTAAGGCCCAGCCAAGCCAGCACGTAGGTGTTACGTGCTTGGCAACAAAAGGGTTAATGTGGACCCGATTAATGGGGAAATTAGGCACGAGACAACTTCCTCTGCAATCTCTGTCTAGCATTAGCAATTCACCCTGTAATTGGACAGTTAATGATTCACACAATTAAAGAAATGCTTGATGCTGTTTGGTCAGAGGAGATCGGCAAGGGAAGCGGTCGGCATAATATGACCATTAATCACATCTGGCAACATTGGGCCCGTTTTGCGAGACGTCGCCCGCGATGAATGGCTTTAATTCTCTGTGGCACACTCGGGGCTCTAATGACCGATAAGCAGAGACTTGTCACAGCTCAGAAACGTCCTATTGACACCGCAATCGTTTGCAAAGATCCGGGGGACGGCTCACCCCGTCGGGCGCTGGTCCGCCTAGCAGCCGAATGCCCCCGGCAGCCGATCACGGAAGAATTACTAGCTGCCGGGAGGCACCGTGCTACGTGCCGATTCCTTTTTAACAAATAATAATAAGTTTGACTTTTCATTTACACATTCTGTCGATTGCTAACAAGTTTCCATCTTGCTCGAACACTGGATTGATTGCAAGAAATTGAAAATATTGATTTAACCCTCTGCCTGATCCGCTTGGCGGAGTCCTGCCAGCTCCGTCTTATCACATCGCAATTGACCGGCTGTAATTCCTCAGGGCCCGGCTAATAACTTGCTTACTTTGTCTTCTCATCTACTGAAATTATGCTGCCACTTGTCAGAGTCCATTTCCACTCAAAGGACCGCCACCTTCCATCAGGACACGAGGACCTATACCGCGAGCAAGGACGCAGGAAAATATATGACTGGGCCTCTTTGCTTTAGGATGAATAGTGTCAAGTGTCCCCTAAGGAGTTCATTCACTTAAATATGGAGAGCCCTTGACCTCGCATGGAAGAGCCTGGTGCCCCACCATTGCAATAAGCCAATGTTTACTATAGTTTGGCAACTTTCCACCCGTTACATTAAAAGTGCAAAAAAAGGTATATTTCTCAATTCTGCTTGCCTGGTTGGAATTGCAGGTGGAGAGGTTCTCCGGGTGATATTTTACAAATTAAGAATCCTCCCAATTTGTGTACATTTATGTACTCACTGGTAAATTTCCTTTCTCATCCTCTTCTATTCCGGGGCACCACCAGAAGCAATGCGTGGGTTAATCTCGGGGCACCACCAGAAGCAATGCGTGGGTTAATCTCGACCATTGGCGGGGACTGCATAATAGAAAAAAACTAGCTCCTCCCAGCCTATTTAGAGCATAGTGTGGGAGGATCTCCTCAGATAATTGAAAAGCAGTTCAGCCACAGCCCTGGGAGGAGAGAATGCTAACCTGCGCATAATGCGCACAACTAGAGAACAGTGCAATAAAACTAAAACCATGCAGAAGGCAGCAACCGCCATCGACGCAGTCGTAACACAACAGTAGGGCTGATGTGGTGTCCCCTGGAATGGAGGAGTATGAGAAAGGAAACTTACCGGTGAGTACACAAATTTCCCTTTTCTCATCTCTTTCATTCCGGTGCACCACCAGTAGCAAAGCATGGGACATCCTAAAGCAACACCCTCAATAAAGGTGGGACCATGCAAGAACAGCCAACAACTGACTGGGTCAACCTAACCCAGAACAGCACCACTGACACCTCAAGCTTAGACCCCCGGAAAGGGGTTCACCACCATCTGCAGGTCGTCAAATTTTCATCCCTTTCCGGATGTTCGGAGGTGCTACAGACTTCAGAACCAAAGGATTTTACAGGTAAGCAAAAGCCACAGGGGAAACCTAGACCCCAATGGGCCAGCCCAAGCCCGCAGCCAAGCCCTCAGTGTTCACAGGGCGCCCTCACCCGATCGGCTTTTGCACAATGCGCTGCGTGGAGAGAACCGATATCAGATGCCTGGGTCTGAGAGGTTGTTTCTTCCGTATACAAGATAAAAGTTCTAGACCAGGCCTCCACACAGGTTTGTGGTATCCTTAAGGCGCGTCCTTATACTGCACATGCGCAGGCCTCCAGCTGCATCCCTGCAACTGCCGTACTCTGCAGACTTGGATCCTGATCCCATATTCGAGCCTGGGCTTGGGTTGGAGCGTGGGCTCGGATCTAGCAATGAGGATGAGTTGCTGATCGCCGGCTCGGTACCGGTATGTTTTTTTTTTGGGTGGTCAATCCCTTTAAAGCTAACCGAGCTGAGCTTTTAAGAATACCTGGTTCTTTTCATCAGACTTCATTAAAGGCCAAAAAAAAACACAATTCTGTGAAACTCACCTGTAGAATTGTTTTTTCTGGGGATCCATTCCAGACCCTCCTTACACTTGGGATTACTTCCTTGCCCGAAGGATGTGATTGCAAGACAAAAAAGGTGTGGCCCCTCCCAGCCCATAAGTAGCAGCTGCCTCCTAATCAAAACCAGTACTTAAAACTCATTGAACACGCAAAAACCCATAGTATCATCAACAAACACACAGCAGATTTCCTGACAATAGAAAAACCGATAACACCAACCTTTTATGCCCTCCCAAAGATTCACAAATCTCAGATAGACCCACCGGGTCGACCAATAGTGTCAGGTATTGGCTCCCTCACTGGCACGGCCAGCCAATACATTGATGCACACTTGCAACCACACGTACAGACTTTACCCTCATATGTCAAAGACACACCTCATCTTTTACAAATTCTGGACGGCCTCACTTTACCCGAAAACACCATATTAGTCTCATTTGACGTGGAAGCGCTTTACTCGAGCATACCACATTCCATGGGCCTACGGGCGGTTAAAACCTTCCTAGACCAACTTGACATTAATCAGTACGATCACAGCTCATTTCTAATCAAACTACTTAATTTCATACTAACACACAACACTTTTCTTTTCAAAGAACAGCTTTACCACCAAATACAGGGCACCGCAATGGGCACAACCTGTGCACCATCCTATGCCAATCTATATTTGGGCTGGTGGGAACGAACAATATGGCAAGACGAGAACATGCTCCCGTATGTAGAGAAAGTGATCTCTTGGTATAGATATATTGATGATATCCTAATATTTTGGGAAGGCACGGAAGCCGACCTACGCACTTTCCACCAGCTCCTTAACCAGAACTCACTCAACCTCAAACTAACTCTTGACTATAACACAACGGAAATAACTTTTTTGGACCTTAAGATAGGGAAGGACACAGACGGCAACATCTACACAACACTATACAGGAAACCCACAGCCGCCAACAACATCCTGAGAGCTTCCAGTTCACACCCAACCCCACTAAAACAAAGCATACCATACGGGGAATACCTACGCGCCAGGCGGAACTGCTCATCTGAAAAAGACTTTCAGGAAGCAGCAGCGGGAATAAGGGACAGGCTTACATGCAGAGGCTATAGCAAAAAAACACTAAAACGAGCGTACCACAGAACACTCGACAGAGAACGACACAGCATACTGTTCACAAAAAAGAAAAAAATATCCACAAAACCAACCCTCCCCATAATACTGACTTACACCAAACAACATAGGACAATCAGACAAATTCTAAACAAACATTGGCACATCCTGACGCATGACAAGGACCTACAGGACATCGTCCCGGACATGCCAAAACTAGTATATCGGAGACCAAGGTCATTGAGGGACTCGCTAATGAAAAGCCACTATAGTGACCAAAACACCAAATGTTGCAAAAATTTCGGTCTTTACAGCTGTGGGGGATGCAATGCATGCCAATACCTCAAACAAGGAAAAACCTTCACACTACCCAATAACCAACCTCACACCATAAAACACTTTGTAAACTGCAACTCAACAAACATCATCTACCTCCTTATATGCCCATGCGGCAGCTTCTATGTGGGCAAAACAAATAGGAAATTCAGACTAAGAATTTTGGAACACATCAGAGACATAAAAAACAAAAACATTAACACGCCCATAGGTCGCCACTTTCTCAAAAAACATGCATCAGACACCAGAGGCACAGCATTTCATGCCCTGGATAGACTGCACATAGGCCAAAGAGGAGGAGATATCGAAAAACAAACCCTACAGAGGGAAACCAAATGGATTGTCAAACTAAAAGCCACATACTCACCAGGCCTCAACGAGACCTGTAGTTTTTCCCCTTTTCTATGACAAGAGTAAATCCTTCCCAGTCAGTCCCACCAAAAAAAACCCCTCCCATATACAACCCTCTTCCCTCCCTCATCCCAGTCTCAAGGCCACATAATCCCAAAAACATGATACTCGCTGTACCCCTAGAAACTCATATATGTCCACTCCACAACCAAGGTGACTGATAAAACAAACAAAACCACCAAAGTATAGGCACTACATCTTTAATATTATTTTTATTTCATTTTACGTTCTAATCTTCATTTTCATCATTATTATGTATACCTTATTTTTACATTCTGTGCCAAAACGTTTCAAGTTATATATATAAACAATGTAATGGGCACTTTTGATACCATCTACGATGATGGGGCTTTGACTCCTGCTGCCTGGATTCCTGGCAAACTAAAGTGACACAGTTCCCGCAATCTACATAATACAGCCAGCACAGTAATCATGTAATAACAGCATTACACTCCCCTTCAATGCACAAGCCACCTTTGACAGCAGACGCAGGCTCCAAATAGACGCATGCGCACAGCCAACACAGGGAACCAGTACTAACTAAACTGTCTACTGAGCATATAGGCGGACACCGGGACAAGAGACAATCCAGCACGCATGCGCAACTTAGCACACAGGATGCGCACGCGCAACCTAACCAAAAACATGGCCGCATCCAGGTCAGCCGACAGCATTCACATGCGTGGTCAGGCGGGCCTGTTGTCCGGGAAGTACGTCATTTGCGTACTTCCGCCCTGGGAAACCTCACCAATCAGAAACATAGCAGGGAACCAAGAACATGGCCGCACCCAGGGACGGCGACATTTACTATACACAAACCGGGGGGACCGCCACAAAAGGAAGTACGTCACGAGCGCACTTCCGCCCCCGGCAGATCCACCAATCGGGGGCCGTGCAGTGATACGGACAGGGAAATAAATCCCTCCCACTCTGCATTGGCGGTCTTTACAAGCGCGAGCACGGACATCTAAACATTGGGCACCCTGACTATACCGCACACATCAGGCAGCAGGAAGACCTGCGCAACCCGTGCAACAACGCTACCCTCCATCTATGTATACCCCGCTCTATGGGGGTATGGAGGACCCGGAAACCCACACATGGACCTACACCTGGGACACTTAAAACTAAGGTGAGCCTCATTATAAGATCTACCAACATGCACCAGGGACTACCAATTATACAAAACACAATTTTGCACCAGGGACTACTAACCATATAGAATTCAATTAAACCTGCATTTCCACAGGAATACCCGCAGTACCATAACGCCCACTCAACTCAGCGCCAACAATCCAGGCAACAGAGCACCCTCATCGGATGGTGAGTACCAAATTCCCTCAAACCCTCATTAGGGACACTAGCCAAGCATATACCTAAGCAATATGTATGTATGTACTGTAAAGATTTATATATGTGTATATAAATGTTTGTTACTAGGAATTACAATCTAACAAACATAAAGGCTCCCACACTGAAGAAGCCACGGGCGAAACGCGTCTGTGCAAGGAGTCCACATTTCACTTGCTACAAACTCAGAGGATTGTTTATACAAAAAAAGTTGGCTACAAACTGAGGGAACAAGACCCTAACTTTGCTACAAACGTGAGGCAACGCAACAGAATTATCAAGGACGGGCAAGTAAACCTAGCCCCTCCTCTTTTACTTCCACCATATCAAGGACTATTAATGCCTAGGACACCAGTGCCACAACTGGTTACCTAGTTATCACAAAAAATTGTTATTAACATGAACTTTTGTGTATGAATACTTTCAATAAACAATGTATATACACCGCTAAAAAATTAATGCAGAGTATTATCTAGAGGTTGCTAGAAGGGGTTTTTTTATTTACTTTTCCCCGAGGAAATTGAATAAAAACCCCCCTTCCCCCCCCCCTTACCCAGTACTATTGCGGCCCAAAATAAGCCCAATAAACCTCATTACTCTGACCAGAAGAACATTATAGGAGATCCATAGAAACCTGGTTTCTTTCCCCTACCTCACAGTACTTAAAAAGCAGTAAATCATAAAACCAGAGGCAGGCCGGGAGGCCCCCTTATAGGAGACTATGTTACCTCACACCAAACTCCGCTTGAATACTCTCAAAATACTTTTTATTTTTTTTATTTTATTTTTTTTTTTAATGCCAATGAAATAAATGGACTAAACACCATCAAAAAAGCATCAAAAGATAGATCATGACCCAAAAAGGGTGGGCCGGAGGATCTGGAATGGATCCCCAGAAAAAATACAATTCTGTGAAATACTCACCTGTAGAATTGGTATTATAAGTATAGAGTATGTCCTGCTCCAGATAGATTACTTACACTTGGGTTATCCTCCGCCAGATGGCGCTGCACTGCAGAGACATGTAAAACAGGCTCCTCCCGGCCCCTCAAATACCCGGGGACCTCCCACAAATCCCCAGCATTGAAAAGCAGTGAACAAGAAGCCGGGAGAATTTAACCACCCAAAAACTGGTAATTATAACAATGATAACAATCACTATACAGGGGATCCAGAATAATGCAAAAACCAGGGTGGGGTGGAGCAGGACGTACTGTATACTTATAATACCAATTCTACAGGTGAGTATTTCACAGAATTGTATTATTCTTAGTATACAGTACGTCCTGCTCCAGATAGATTACTTACACTTGGGACATTCAATAGCAGTGTTCAAAAAGTAGGGTGGGATCCCCAACAAAAAAGGTAACAGCAGGCAGTTTAAACCACTGCCGCCTGCAAAACCTTGCGGCCCAAAACAGCATCAGCTGAGGCCATAACATCAACCTTGTAAAACTTTGAAAGGTATGAACAGAAGACCAAGTAGCGGCCTTGCAAACTTGTTCAACAGAAGCCTGGTGCTGGAAGGCCCAAGAGGCACCAATAGCATGAGTAGAATGAGCAGTAAGGCGGAAGGGAAGATTCTTCCCCTTAGCAGAATAGGCCTGAATCACAGCCTGACGGATCCATTTGCTGATAGTAGACTTGGCAGGAGCCAAACCCTTCCTAGGAACAGAAGGGACCACAAAAAGCATCAGTTTTCCTGAAGGACGCAGTGACTATTAGGTAATACTTCAGACACCTGACCACATCCAAGGAATGCAAAACCCTTTCCTTAGCATTGCTAGGGTTAGGGCACAAGGAAGGAAGAATATCTTGATTCAAATGAAAAGCAGACACCACCTTAGGCAGAAAATCCGGCATAAAGCGGAACACCACCTTATCCTGGTGTCTCTCAAAGTATGGGGGCTGGATAGACAGAGCCGCCAGTTCAGACACACGCCTGACCGAAGTAATAACCACCAGAAAAACAACCTTGAGGGTAAGTACAGCCAGAGCAGCATCCTGAATAGGTTCAAAGGGAGCACCCTGCAAGGCAGACAAGACCAAGTTCAAATCCCAAACAGGGACCATAGGTTTTCGTGGGGGATGCACATGAGTAACCCCCTGAAAGAAAGTCTTAACCAAATAATGCTGAGCAAAAGACTTCTGAAAGAAGACAGACAGGGCAGAAACCTGACCCTTCAAAGTACTGAGTTGGAGACCCGACTCCAACCCATGCTGTAAGAACTCCAGAACCCTGGGAACTGACAACACCCGACAGGGAGGAGACCTAGACTCACACAAATCAAAGTAGGTACGTCATACCCTGTGATAGATGGAAGAAGAGGCTTTCTTCCAAGCCTTCACCGTGGTATCAACCACCAAGGCGAACAAGCCTTTCTCCATCAAGATGGAGGTTTCAGCAGCTAGGCCGCAAAGCCAAAGTTTGTAAATTGGGATGGCCTAAGGGGCCCTGAGTGAGCAGATCTGGCACTCTGGCAGAACGTACTGGTCTACTATCATCAGCACCACGTCTGTGAACCACACTCTTTTTGGCCACCTGGGGGCCACCAGAATCGCTGGTACCCCTTCCATAGCAATCTTGCGCAGAACCCTGCCCAGCGAGGGGAATGGAGGAAAGACATACAGGAGCCAAAATTCCTACCATGACATGGACAGAGCATCCGTGGTCCAGGCCAGAGGATCCCGAGACAGGGAGACAAGGGCCGGGAGCTTGTAATTGTGACGGGACGCAAACAGATCCACATCTGGTAGACCCCAACGGTGACACAGGGACTGGAATACCCTGTTGCAGAGGGACCACTCTCCATGACGAGAGGTCCCCCCTGCTCAGAGAGTCTGCCAGTAGACTCTCTGCCCCCGGGGATGTACACAGGCGAAATGCATTGAACATTGGCCTCCCCATGTCAGAATTTGCGACACCTCCTGGAGGGCCCCCCTGCTCCGGGTCCCTCCCTGATGGCTGATGTATGCAACCGCCGTCCTGTTGTCTGAGTGCACCTGCACAGACAGACCCGCAGGTGGTCGGTCAACTCACCCAGAACCAATCTGATCGCCCGTAGATCCAAAATGTTGATAGGTAAGTGGGCCTCCTGAGGCCCCCACCTCCCCTGGCACCGCAGGGACTACCAGAATCCCCCCCCCCCCCCGACAGACTGGCATCCGTGGTGACCGTCTCCCAGGAGGGGGCTATAAGGACCTGCCCCCCCAGCAAGTTCCTGGAGTCCAGCCACCACGAAAGGGACCACCTGACCAAGGGAGAGGGAGCACACAGACCTCGTCCAAGGACGTTGGGTCCTTGTCCCAAACTGACAGAAGGTGAAGATGTAGAGGCCTCAAATGGAACTGAGCAAAAGGCACCGCCTCGAAGCACGCCACCATCAGGCCCACCAACTGCATTCCCTGCCTGAGGGAGGGATGGAGACACGACAGCAGGAACCTCACCTGCGCAGTTAGAGCTTCCACCTTCTGTTGAGGAAGGAATATCCTTGACTGAACCGTATCCAGAATCATTCCCAGGAACGGGGTCACCGAGGAAGGGGACAGAGAAGACTTGGGGTGATTGATCACCGAGCCGAAGGACCCCAGAGTGGCCACCACCAGCTGAGTGTCCAACTCTGCCTGCTGTAGAGACCGAGAGGTGATGAGTATGTCGTCCAGGTAGGGCAGCACGTGGATGCCCCTTGATCTCATCACCCCCGCCAGCACCTTGGTGAGCACTCTGGGAGCTGAAGAGAGGCCAAATAGCAAGGCCACAAATTGGCAATGTTGATCTTCCAACGCGAATCTGAGGAACCTTGGTGTCCTGAAAACACAGGGATGTGAAGGTAAGCGTCTTTGATGTCCACAGACGTCATGAAACCCCCGGGGCGCAAGGAGCTGAAGGCCGAGCGCAGAGTTTCCATGCGAAAACACCTGTTCTTGACAATTTTGTTGAAGATCTTTAAATCCAGAATGGGCCTGACTGACCCATCTTATTTGGGAACTGTGAAGAGGTTTGGGTAGAGCCCCTTGCCTCTGTCTCTTAAGGGAAATCTGCAAATGACCCCCAGACCCAGCAGGCCTTGCACGACTTGTGCCAACACCTGAGCTGAGACCAGGGTCCTGGAGGATCCGGGACCTGATGAATCTTGGGGGAGGCTGCACAGAAAACTATCTTGTAGCCGGAGGACACTACCTCCTGAATCCACCGGTCTGAGGCGTGATGCCTCCAGACTTGAGCAAAGTGCCGCAGCCATCCCCCCACCCTGACGGGCGAGGGCGCCCCATCATGCCTGAGGGGGCTTGGGAGAGGATTTGGGCTTAGCCCCCCAGGAGGAGCCAGGACGTTGTCTTCTGCTCCTGTGCCAGGAATCTGCACGGGCCCCCGCGACGGACACCCCTACTTCTTGTTTAGCACCATGGTAGGGGGTGAAGGGGAGCCCTGGCCCCGAAGGGGCCGAGACTGCCGTCTGCGCTGCGGTAACTTACCTCTCATAGCAAAAAGGTCTAGACGGGCCCCAAACAGGCGTAGCCCCTTAAAAGGAAGCCCAGTGAGGGCCTTCTTTGCAGCATTGTCAGCACCCCACTGTCGCAGCCAAACCAAGCGGCGTATAGCCACCACGAGGGCAGAAGTTCTGGCACACATTCTGATGGTGTCATCCAATGCTGACAGGACAAAATTTACAAAAACATCACAACTGGAGAGTGCATTAAACACCTCGCAAGGGAGATCATCAGGGGCACTATCAAGCATATTTCTGATAAGGGTTCTAGTGGCCACAGCCGTAATAGCAGAGGCACAGACCGGGCGCAGCGCAGTCCCCGCACATGCAAAGGCGTGGGAGGCCAGCTGGTCAATGCGCCGGTCCTCAGCATCCCGCAGGGTAGTAGAATCAGGGGAATGCATGGCAGGGGTGTTAGATAGCCCTAGGATCGGAACATCCACCTCGGGGGGGGGGGATGACCAACATTTAACCACCTCAGGGGGAAAGGGATACTTCCTATCCCAACTCCTTGGAACCCCGGGAAGTTTACTGGGGCACTCCCATTCCTCGAGCACAAGGGTATGGAAATGTGCCTGCTCAAGAAATTCCAAATGTGATGTTGCTGTATGGAAAAGCTCCCTTTTTTGCCTGGGAGCTGCACCAGGGAGAGAGATAGACAGAACCTCAAAGATCTGGGTCAATAATCTGTCACTGTCAACCGGGGCCCAGGGGTCAGAGCCAGAATCGTCATGACCCCTTGGTCTCTCATCAGATGAGCCTGAATCAGAAAAGAAGTGAAACGAGGCGCAGCCACTGGCAGGCCAGATTGCAATGCAAGCACCTGCTCAGCACAGGGTACACAGACCCACGCCTTGTCAGCGTCAGCATGAGGCTGTCCACACATTACACACAGCCGGTCTTGTCCCAAGGGGACCCTGGTCACATTATCCTGCGATGCCTCCATGTGGTGATTATTAGGCACAATATGCCAGTAGGGATTGATGCTATGAAGCAACCCTGGATGCCCCAATGACCCGCTAGGGAAGTGGGAGAAATTATACAAGGCCCAACTATCAATTACATCGGGCCGGGAGAAGCCAACGGATTCACCCTCTGAAAGACACAATGAGAAGAAGGTGTGACAGAACCAAACACACTACAATGAGCATAAAGCTGCCAGCGAGGGCACTTACGGACCGCGGTAAGTAAGAACGTCACACACGCGCGCGACCTGACATCATGGCACCGAGAGTACCTCGAAGGGCGGGCCAGAGCGAGCCGTGACGCAGGGCGCGCCAGCCCCCCCCCCCCCCGAAGGGCGCGAAGTCCACCGACAAGCAGCCAATGAGAACGCAGAAGCGTCTGAGGTAACCCCGCCGCCCAACAACCAAATGAAGGAAAAGACGCGTGCGGCGGCGGCATTTGCAATAGAAAAGAAAAAGACAAGTCAGCGCAGCGGCTGACGCCACATATATTAGTCAAAAGACAAGAGATAACGCCGTATGCACGAATCACGATACACGCTAACCTACACCCCCCCCCCCCTTCTTTCACTCCCGAAGGCTACAGGGAGAATGAGGGAGGATGTCGGCCCTCTGTACAGGACCCACCGCTACACGGGGCATGGGGCAATAATGGAGTGGCATCCCATAAAGGCTCACCATCAGCCTATACCGCCTACCCTTTGGTGGGGGATTGCGGTGGAGCAGTGCTCCATAAGCCCACATGGTGCCGCCTACCTTCACCCGACCAGCACAGCCCAGGCTGGGAGGCACATCACACGAGGGACAGGTGGGAATAAAGGAAGAATAAAAGGAAGAAGAAACCATTATGGTTTACTAGGGAAGTCAGCACTATCATAAAAGATAAGAAGTCTGCCTATAAGAAGTATAAAGTAAGTAGAAGTGTAGCTGACAGAGAGGAGTATAAAATTAAACAGAGGGAAGCAAAACTTATTATAAGGACTGCTAAAGGGCAAAAGGAGGAAGAAATGGCCAAATCTATGAAGAGGGGAGATAAAACCTTTTTCCGATATATTGGTGACAGAAAGAAGAAAAACAATGCAGTCTCAAAAATGAGAAATAGGGAAAATAAATATATTGACGGAGATAAGGCTGTGGCTGACCATCTGAATAGCTACTTTTGTTCAGTATTTTCAGATAGTAGCAAGCATGGCCATAGCACACCATCCCGCTGGGAGGGCACAGCTCCGGAGTTTCTGGAGGCTGATGACCTATCTGAGCTGGCACATCTAAAGGTAAGTAAGGCGATGGGTCCAGATAGAATCCACCCCAGAGTTCTAAGGGAACTTAGGTTTGTGATTGCAGCCCCTCTGACTGATTTACTTAACCATTCCCTTTCAACTGGTGAGGTTCCAGATGATTGGAGAATGGCCAATGTCGTACCAATCCATAAAAAGGGGAGTAGAGAAGAAGCCAGTAATTACAGGCCAGTTAGTTTAACATCTATAGTGGTCAAATTAATGGAAACACTCTTAAAAAAACAGATAATTTCCCATCTAAAAATTAATGACCTATTGGACCCAAAACAGCACAGCTTTACTGAGGGCAGATCATGTCAGACCAATCTTATTGATTTCTTTGACAATGTCACTAAAGTGTTAGATGAAGGTGGTGCTGTGGATATCGCCTATCTGCATTTTAGCAAAGCCTTTGACACTGTACCACATAAGGAGCTCATAGATAAGTTATTGAAGGTAGGACTCAATCCCTGGATAGTTCAGTGGATTTCCAGTTGGCTGAGGGATCGGTATCAGAGCGTTGTTGTAAATGGTGTGCAATCTGAACAAAGGCAAGTTACAAGTGGTGTGCCACAAGGCTCTGTCCTGGGCCCCATCCTTTTTAATATATTTGTAAGTGACATAGGAGAAGGCTTGGTAGGAAAAGTTTGTCTGTTTGCTGATGATACAAAGGTTAGTAATAGGGTGGATATTCCTGGAGGTGTCTGCAACATGGAAAATGATTTAGATTTACTGGATAAATGGTCAAAACTGTGGAAACTAGAGTTTAAAGTCTCTAAATGTAAAATCATGCACTTGGGTAGAAGGAATCCCTGCTCTGAGTACTGTATGGGCAGTACTGTGTTAGCCAGGACCTCGGAGGAGAGAGATTTAGGGGTACTGATTACTGATAGCTGCAAGATGAGTGGACAGTGTAGCCAGGCAGTGGGAAAAGCAAGCAGGATGCTCGGCTGCATAGCTCGAGGCATCACCAGTAGGAAGAGGGAGGTTGTGATGCCGCTGTATAGAGCCCTGGTAAGGTCACAGCTAGAATACTGTGTGCAGTTCTGGAGACCTTACCTGCAAAAAGACATTATTCAAATAGAATAAGTCCAAAGGCGGGCAACGAAAATGGTGGAAGGACTTACACTTAAAACTTATCAGGAGAGACTTAAAGAACTTAATTTGTACAGTCTGGAGGAAAGAAGGGAGAGGGGGGACATGATTGAGACCTTTAAATATGTGAAAGGATTGAATAAGGTTCAGGAGGGAAGTGTTTTTAAGAAGAAGCTTAATGATAGAACAAGGGGGCACAACCTGAAGCTAGTCGGGGGGAAGATCAGGAGCAATGTTAGAAAATATTATTTTACAGAAAGAGTAGTAGATGCTTGGAACAAACTTCCAGCAGAGGTAGTTGAAAAATCAACAGTCACTGAATTTAAACATGCCTGGGATAAGCACACATCTATCCTAAGATAAAGAGTACATACAGTATACACATAAGGGCAGACTAGATGGACCGTATGGTCTTCTGCCGTCAACCTTCTATGTTTCTATGAATAGTCCAACAGGGCCGCAGGCTAATAGCCCCGCTCACCTGCGAGAGAGTGATAATTTCATGTCTTCGCAGTAAGCACAGCAGAGAAATCTGGGGATTTGTGGGAGGTCCCCGGGTATTTGAGGGGCCGGGAGGAGCCTGTTTTACATGTCTCTGCAATGCAGCGCCATCTGGCGAAGGATAACCCAAGTGTAAGTAATCTATCTGGAGCAGGACGTACTGTATACTAAGAATACCAATTCTACAGTTGAATTGTATTTTTTCTTCTGATCCATTCCAGACCCTCCTTACAGTTGGGATCTCTAAAAGTAGTGCCATCTATGGGCAGGATCCCCAGGGCAGAACAGCAAGTAGACTATTTCACTACCGCCTGAAGTATCCTTCGACCAACTCAGCGTCAGCTGAGGCCCTAACATCTACCTTGTAGAATTTGGTAAATGTATGAACCGAAGACCAGGTGGCAGCTTTACAAACCTGTTCCACCGAGGCATAATGCTGAAAAGCCCAAGAAGCACCAATGGCCCTAGTGGAATGGGCCGTGATCTGAAAAGGGGGTTCCTTCCCCTTGGCCGAGTAGGCTCTTACCACTGCCTGTCTAATCCACTTACTGACAGTGGATTTAGCAGGTGGAAGTCCCTTTCTAGCGCCTTCTGATATAACAAAAAGAAAATCCGACTTCCAGAAGGATTCTGTAGCCGCCATGTAATATCTTATGGCTCTGACTACATCCAAAGAATGAAGAGCCCTTTCCTTAACATTATCCGGAACTGGGCATAAAGAAGGTAGAATGACCTCCTCATTAAGGTGTAAAGGAGAAACAACCTTAGGTAGAAAATCAGGCTTAAACCTACAAAAACTACCTTGTCTCTGTGTAACTCAAAATAAGGAGACTTCATACATAAAAGCGGCTAATTCGGAAACTCGCCGCATGGAGGTGAGCTTTAGCAGTATGAAAAAGCTCCCCCCTTTGCCTGGGAGCCGCAACCAGGGGACCAGTAGTCTGTCAGTATCATCCGGGGTCCATGGGTCAGAGCCAGAGTCGTCATGACCCGAGTCTCTCATCAGATGACCCCGAGTCATAAAACAGTTCCCCTTCGTCTGATGGGGCATAGCCATACAGATGCAACAACTCCTCAGATTCCATAGGAGACGGAGTGGCATCAGGAGTTAAGTGACACTTTTTAGCGGAGGCCTTACGCGCTAAAGTATTAGCGATCAGTCTTTCAACACTGGCCAGTATAGCAGACACATCAGGTTGAGAATCCCCGCTTGTATGTAATTCAATGGGGGTAAGACTCAAGCTTGGGGGAGTAGGTGAAGTGAGACAAGGTGCAGGCCCAGCCACCGGAGGGGAGGGTTGCAACGTTAGCGCCTGCTGTGCGTAAGGGACACAGACCCGCGCGCTGTCACCGCTGATAGGTGAGACCCCACAAGCTACACACAGCCGGGCTTGTCCAGAAGGAACCCCGGTCCCAATATCCTGGGATGCCTCCATATGGTGATTATTAGGCACAATATGCCGGTAGGGATTGATGCTATAAAGCAACCCTGGATGCCCCAATGACCCGCTAGGGAAGTGGGAGTATTTATACTAGGCCCAACTACAATTACAAAGGGCCGGGAGAAGCCACAGGATTCACCGGTCTGAAAGACACAATGAGAAGGAGGGGTGTCAGAGACATACACAGTAAAATAATGAGTATCAAAGTCGCCCGCGAGGGCACTTACAGACCGCGGAAGGGGGGACCGTTACACAGCCAATGAGGACGCAGGAGCGTCTGAGGCAACGCCGCCACCTGGCGCGGCATGCAAATTTGAAGGAAAGGGCGCGCACTGCGGCGGCGTTTGCAATAATAAAGACAAGTCAGCGCGGCGGTTGACACACATATACCGTATTTTTCGCCCTATAAGAAGCACTTATTTTTCCCCAAAAGTGGGGGAAAAATATCCGTGCGCCTTATCGGGCGAATGTAAAAAAAAAATTAAAAAAAATTAAAAATAAATAAAAAAAAAAAAACAAACTCACCCGTTCCCGGCGCTCCCGCGTTGCCTGTCACACTGCGGGAGCCCAGAGGAGCGGCGGGGGCTCTGTCCACCGCTGCGATCAATGTCTTTTACCAGCAGCGATGACAGCGGCGGGGCCAGAGACAGCGCCCCCGCCGCTCCTCCATCTGCTGCTTCTTCCGCCTGGGGAACATGTGAGCACCCTGGTCAGGGCAGCGGGTGGGCGCGGCCTGCACCAAGTCGGCGCAGGCCACCCCCACCTGCTGCCCTGACCTGGGTGCTCGCATGTGCCCAGGAAGAAGCGGCAGGCGCTGTCTCTAGCCCCGCCGCTGTCATCGCTGCCTGTAAAAGCGGTCGCAGCGGCGGGGCCGGGACAGAGCCCCCGCAGCTGCTTCTTACGGCCAGCTCCGTGAATGGGGTGGGCGTGGCCTGTGCCGACGCTGAGGCGGCACAGGCCACGCCCACCCCATTCACGAAGCCGACCGCTCAGCGGAGCGGTGTCAGTGGAGAGGCGAGTTTAACGTTTTTGGGGGGAGGGGGGGATGCCACACAGCCTATGGGGGGAGAGGGGGATGCCACAAAGCCTATGGGGGGAGAGGGGGATGTCACACAGCCTATGAGGGAGAGGGGGATGTCACACAGCCTATGGGGGTAGAGGGGGAATGCCACACAGCCTATACAAAATACCATTTTGTGAGTACTCACCTGAAAAATGGATATTGTCAGTGTGCCACACACCCCGCTTCCCCTTTAATTCTTACGATTGGGTTACTCACCGCCAGGTGACGAAGTTGCAGAGAGGAAGTCTTGTAACAAGCCCCCTTCCGGCCCATATATACCTGGTACCTCCCACTTAACACCAGTGATTTAAAAAGCAGAAAGTCAAGGTACCAGGAAATCCAACGGTAACCTCAAAATAAAGAAAAGCTTCACCATATAAAGGATCCGGGATATCGAAAAGGGCGGGTGAAGCAGGGTGTGTGGCACACTGACAATATCCATTTTTCAGGTGAGTACTCACAAAATGGTATTATTCTCAGTGTGCCACTCACCCCGCTTCCCCTTTAATTCTTACGATTGGGACATCCAAAAGCAGTGTCCACAAGGGATGGGTATCCGAAGGCAAAAAAATGAAGCATAACTTAAATGACTGCAGTCTGCAGAACTTTGCGGCCAAAAACAGCATCCGCTGAGGCCCGCACATCAACTTTGTAAAACTTAGAAAAAGTATGAACAGAAGACCAAGTAGCGGCCTTACAAACTTGTTCAACAGAAGCTTGGTGCTGAAAAGCCCAAGACGCTCCAACGGCGCGAGTAGAATGAGCAGTGATACGAAAAGGGGGAACTTTCCCCTTAGCAGAATAGGCCGCAATAACGGACTGACGTATCCATTTGCTAATGGAAGATTTGGCCAGTGCCAAACCCTTCTTAGGCCCACAGGGCACAACAAAAAAGGCATCCGTTTTACGAAAAGGAGAAGTAATAATCAAATAGTACTTAAAGTGGACCAACACCCAGGGGGGATCGGCCCGGGAATCTATAAGAAGGAACCCCCCAGGAGGCCCACAATCCTTACCTTACCGGCGATCCAACGGCGCATGCGCGAGACGCGGCCGCGTCTCTCACTTCCCTCTGGCAGGGCGCGCTCCCGCGCCGGCCGTTTCGTGAATGGCCGGCGCAGGCGCGCTCCCTGTTAGAGGGAAGCGAGAGACGCAGCCAATGACAGCGCTCTGGTATGCGCGTCCAAGCAGCTTTGGACGCGCATACCAGAGTGGCTCTGAGCGCTGTCATTGGCCGGACGAGGTCACGTGGGAGCGGGGAGAGGTGAGTTTTTGCGGCGATCGGGGGGGTTTCACACAGCGGGGCACCCCCACCTAAGTGGACCAACACCCAGGATAGTCAAAATCCTGGGTGTTGGTCCACTTTAACACAGCGTACTACATCCAAACAATGCAAAACCCTCTCTTTGTCATTCTTAGGATTAGGACACAAGGAGGGAAGAACAATATCCTGATTCAAATGAAAAGCAGAAACAACCTTAGGAAGAAAGTTTGGTTTGAACCGAAAGACCACTTTATCCTGATGCCTCTCAAAGTAAGGCGCCTGGATAGACAAGGCCGCCAACTCCGAGACACGCCGGACCGAAGTGATAGCTACCAAGAAGACAATCTTCTGAGTCAGGGTAGACAAAGCAATATCTTGCAAAGGCTCAAAAGGAGGAGCCTGAAGAGCAGAAAGAACCAAATTCAAGTCCCAAACAGGGAGTAATGGTTTCCTGGGAGGCCGCACATGCGTAACCCCCTGGAAAAAAGTTTTAACTAAAGGATGAAGCGCAAAACGCTTCTGAAAAAAGATAGATAAGGCAGAAACTTGCCCTTTCAACGTACTTAGCTGAAGACCAGAGTCCAGGCCAGATTGTAAAAACTCCAGAATCCAGAATCTCACACCAAGCGATATAGGCTTTCCAAGTCCTATAGTAGATGATAGAAGAAGACCTCTTCCGGGCACTGATCAGAGTCTTAACGACTGAGTCAGAAAGACCCTCCTCCTTCAAGATGGAGGTTTCAGCAACCAGGCCGTCAAACCCAGCGTTGGTAAATTGGGGTAACACAGCCGACCCTGAGTGAGCAGATCGGGCCGAAGAGGCAGAACAAACTGGTCCATTGCCAGCCGAACGATGTCTGCGAACCATACTCGCCTTGGCCACCTTGGGGCCACGAGAATGGCTGACACCCTTTCCAGAGCCAGCTTCCGTACCACCCTGCCCAGCATGGGTATCGGAGGAAACAGGTACAGAAACCCCAGATCCCCCCAGCTCAGGGACATGGTGTCCACTGCCAGAGCCAAAGGATCCTGGGAGAGCGACACGAAGTTCGGGAGCCTGCAATTGTGACGAGAGGCAAACAGGTCCACCTCCGGCGTCCCCCACCGGAGACACAGTGAGCGAAAAACCTGAGGATGGAGAGTCCATTCTCCCAGACGGGAAGAGCCCCTGCTCAACAGGTCCGCTGAGAGACAAGGAACATGGGGCTCCGTCCAGGTCAGGATCAGGGACACCTCTCAGAGCACCCAGACTGCGAGTCCCTACCTGATGATTGATGTAAGCAACCGCTGTTCGATTGTCTGAACGAACCTGGACCGGAAGGCCCAGAACGTGTTGAGTCAGAAGAGCAAGAACCCGACGGATGGCTCTCAGTTCCAGAATATTGATGGGTAAGTGGGCCTCTTGAGGTCCCCACTGCCCCTGGAACTGAAGATCCTTCCAGAATCCCCCCCATCCCGAAAGACTGGCGTCCGTGGTGACAATTTCCCAAAGAGGGGTCAGGAAAGACCTGCCCTTCACGAGATTGGCCGAGACCAACCACCATTGGAGGGACTGCCGGACCCGGGAGGACAACTGGAAGGGCCGATCCAGCGACCGAGGCCGCCGGTCCCAGGACGCCAACAGATAGAGCTGAAGCGTCCTCGTGTGAAATTGAGCAAAAGGAACCATCAACTCTACCAGCCTCATCCCCAGACGGATGGACGGCCGAGGAGTGGAAAGTAGGACCCGAGCCAACTCCTGAATCAGATAAATTTTGGACTGAGGGAGAAACACCCTGTGTTGACAAGAGTCCAACTGCATCCCCAGAAAGGACACCACCCTGGCAGGAGCGAGGGAGGACTTGGGAAAGTTGATCACCCAACCAAAGCTTTCCAGCGTGGAGACCACCATCCTGGTGTCTGTCTCTGATTGATTGAGGGACGGAGCCATGATGAGAAGGTCGTCCAAATAAGGTACGACACGAATGCCCCGAGATCTGAAAATGGCCATCACCCCTGCCAGCACCTTGGTGAACACTCTTGGAGCCGAGGTAAGGCCAAATGGAAGTGCCACGAATTGAAAATGCTGATCTTTCATCACGAATCGAAGAAAACGTTGATGAGCCTGGCAGATGGGAACATGAAGATAAGCATCCTTGATGTCTATGGACGTCATGAAGTCCCCCTGCCGAAGAGAACCGATGGCCGTACGCAAAGTTTCCATGCGAAACTTCCGAATACGGATGAACCTGTTGAGTAATTTCAGGTCCAGGACGGGGCGAACCGACCCGTCCTTTTTGGGGACTGCGAAAAGATTGGCGTAGAAACCGAGGCCCATCTCTAAGCGCGGCACCGGCCGGATGACCGCCATTTCTAAAAGATTCCTTATCGACGCCAGGAGCCCCTGTGCGGCCAAAGGATCGATGGGCACCCAAGACCGAAAGAACCGTGAAGGAGGGCGAGACTCGAACTCCAGTTTGTAACCGGACGACACCACCTCCTGGTCCCAAACCTGGGTGTAGTGTCGCTATCGTCCCCCCACCCGCACGGGTGAGGGCAGCCCCTCATTGCTGAGCGGGCTTACCAGCAGGCTTGGGCTTGGCGCCCCAGGACTGAGCGGGACGGCCACGGCCCCTCCCTCGGGTCCAACCTGCACCTCTGGTAGCGGGAAAGGAAACCCCCCTACCCGCTCTAAATCCCCGAAAGGAAGGTCTAAAGGCACAAGTACCCCAAAAGGGGCGACGAGGCCTCTTGCGTTGAGGCAATTTACCACCTTTTGCAACTGAATCTAATTTATCACCAAACAGTCGCAAACCCAAAAAAAGAAATGCTGTGAGCACCCTTTTGGAGACAAAGTCCGCCGACCACTGGCGCAGCCACACTGACTGACGAATAGCCACCAGCATTGCCGCTGTCCTGCTACTCATCGCCAGGGCATCGTCCTGAGCGGTCAAGACAAAGGAAATAAATGACTCACACTGCTTAAGAGCACCAAACTCATCACAAGCGGGATCAAGATCTGTGCACAGATCCCGAATAATGGACCTAACTGCCGAAGCGCCGAAGCACACACCGGCCGCAGCGTCGATCCGGCACTGATAAAACCATGGCGAGCAATCGTCAATCCGACGATCCTCACCATCCTTAATGGCAGTGGTGACAGAAGAATGTACCACAGCCATGCTAGACAGCCCTAACACAGGGGTATCGACGTCAGGGGGAACTGACCAAAGCTTCACCAAATCCTCCGGAAAAGGATAGCGTTTATCCCAATTAGAAGGGATTAGAAGTTGCGAGGAGCCAGAAGCCGGAGCGACGGACTGACGCACAATATTCTGCTTTGCACAAGGAATGCATAATATAACATCATCGCCTGGGAGCGGAGTCCCACCACCCCCACACAGCCTAGATGGCCCCGAAGCGCCATTTCCGGTATTGTCGGAAGCCTCCATATGGTGATTTTATGGTATTCACAACCACCGTGGGTTTTACGCATAAAGCCACCCGGGATGCCCCTTTAAATTAATGTCCCGGGAAGGGAGGATTACATTTTATTATCCCTCTTTTTTTTTTTTTTTTTTTTTAATTTCCCAATTTGGAGTAATAAGACTAGCCAGGTATAACAGAACCGGGAGAGCCACTGCAGTGAGGGGATCCCAGGATCTGTGGGGAAAAGAGACAACAGTAAAATCCCCAGAAAAAAAGGGCAGCATGCAGTACAAACATTAATACAAAAAGCAGCATATACAAATATATAGCAAAAGCCCCAAAGTGCTTTAAGAAGCCAGCCAGCATACACTTTTTTTTTTTTTTTTTTTTTATAAAAACAAGCTGAAGCAAACCTGATAATAAACAGAACGGCCCACACACGAGGTGGGGCCGCTTACCCGAACAAGGCACGAAAGAGCAAAGGCAGCAGCAGCCAGCCAGATACACCGCTTCCTGCAGCCGAGTCCCCCGCACCTGACTCCTGATTAGAAGGAGGAAGTGCGGCGGGGCCGAGCTGCGAGACAACCAGCTCCGGCCACGCCCCCACCATCGCGTCATCAGGGCCCCGCCAAATGGCGGTGCCGCATACAGAGAGGGCGCCCCGACACCCTTGGGTCAGTGGAGGGGGAGCCTATACACAACCCTGGCAGTTCAGGCTGCGTGCGCGCATCCCGCGGCGCTGAGCCTGAAACTGTCAACAGCGCGGCCCGCACAATGGCGGTACAGAGAGGGCGCCCCGACGCCTTCGGATCAGTGGGGGGGAAAACAGATACAAAATACATAGCCCTAGCAGTTCAGGCCGCGTGCGCGCATCCCGCGGCGCTGAGCCTGAAACTGACAATACTTCAAATACACAAGTAAAGTAAAACACCACATGCATATAATACACCCCCCAACCCCCCCCCCCCCCATAGTGAAGGAAGAAGGGACCGTAACGGGAGAGAAAGGGCCAAAGGGGAACCTCGGGTCAGGGGCATCCCAAATCCGGATCACCATGCCGGATAGCCGCATTGCCCCACACGTGAGGTCGAGCGGAGGAGATAAGCTCCTAGGCACCTATAGTGCCATCTACCGTTTGCCCAGTGAGCAGCCTGGGCTGGGAGGCTTCCATTAACCATCAAGGTAACAAACAATCAAACTGGGCAGAAATAGACCCAAAGGGGGTGCCGGGGCAAGACCCCGGCTACCTGCAAGCAGGAGACTTCTTTCTTCTGTCTTGTCGCCATGCAGAGAGAAAAACACTGGTGTTAAGTGGGAGGTACCAGGTATATATGGGCCGGAAGGGGGCTCGTTACAAGACTTCCTCTCTGCAACTTCGTCACCTGGCGGTGAGTAACCCAATCCTAAGAATTAAAGGGGAAGCGGGGTGTGTGGCACACTGAGAATATGGGGGGAGAGGGGATGCCACACAGCCTATGGGGAAGAGGGGGATGCCACACAGCCTATGGGGAAGAGGGGGATGCCACACAGCCTATGGGGAAGAGGGGGATGCCACACAGCCTATGGGGGGAGAGGGGGATGCCACGCAGCTTATACAAATGGGGGGAGAGGGGATGCCACACAGCCTATGGGGGGAGAGGGGGATGCCACACAGCCTATGGGGGGAGAGGGGGATGCCACACAGCCTATGGGGGGAGAGGGGGATGCCACACAGCCTATGGGGGGAGAGGGGGATGCCACGCAGCCTATACAAATGGGGGGAGAGGGGAATGCCACGCAGCCTATACAAATGGGGGGAGGGGGGATGCCACACAGCCTATGGGGGGCGAGGGGGATGCCACACAGCCTATGGGGGGCGAGGGGGATGCCACACAGCCTATGGGGGGCGAGGGGGATGCCACACAGCCTATGGGGGGCGAGGGGGATGCCACACAGCCTATGGGGGGCGAGGGGGATGCCACACAGCCTATGGGGGGCGAGGGGGATGCCACACAGCCTATGGGGGGCGAGGGGGATGCCACACAGCCTATGGGGGGCGAGGGGGATGCCACACAGCCTATGGGGGGCGAGGGGGATGCCACACAGCCTATGGGGGGCGAGGGGGATGCCACACAGCCTATGGGGGGCGAGGGGGATGCCACACAGCCTATGGGGGGCGAGGGGGATGCCACACAGCCTATGGGGGGCGAGGGGGATGCCACACAGCCTATGGGGGGCGAGGGGGATGCCACACAGCCTATGGGGGCGAGGGGGATGCCACACAGCCTATGGGGGGCGAGGGGGATGCCACACAGCCTATGGGGGGCGAGGGGGATGCCACACAGCCTATGGGGGGCGAGGGGGATGCCACACAGCCTATGGGGGGCGAGGGGGATGCCACACAGCCTATGGGGGGCGAGGGGGATGCCACACAGCCTATGGGGGGCGAGGGGGATGCCACACAGCCTATGGGGGGCGAGGGGGATGCCACACAGCCTATGGGGGCGAGGGGGATGCCACACAGCCTATGGGGGCGAGGGGGATGCCACACAGCCTATGGGGGGTGAGGGGGATGCCACACAGCCTATGGGGGGTGAGGGGGATGCCACACAGCCTATGGGGGGCGAGGGGGATGCCACACAGCCTATGGGGGCGAGGGGGATGCCACACAGCCTATGGGGGGTGAGGGGGATGCCACACAGCCTATGGGGGGTGAGGGGGATGCCACACAGCCTATGGGGGGAGAGTCGGATGCCACGCAGCCTATGGGGGGAGAGTCGGATGCCACGCAGCCTATGGGGGGAGAGGGGGATGCCAGGCAGCCTATGGGGGGAGAGGGGGATGCCAGGCAGCCTATACTAATGGGGAGGGAGGGGGAATGCCACACAGCCTATGGGGGGAGAGGGGGATGCCACACAGCCTATGGGGGGAGAGGTGGATGCCACACAGCCTATGGAGGGAGAGGGGGATGCCACACAGCCTATGGAGGGAGAGGGGGATGCCACACAGCCTATGGGGGGAGAGGGGGATGCCACACAGCCTATGGGGGGAGAGGGGGATGCCACACAGCCTATGGGGGGAGAGGGGGATGCCACACAGCCTATGGGGGGAGAGGGGGATGCCACACAGCCTATACAAATGGGGGGAGAGGGGGATGCCACACAGCCTATACAAATGGGGGGAGAGGGGGATGCCACACAGCCTATGGGGGAGAGGGGGATGCCCCACAGCCTATGGGGGGAGAGGGGGATGCTACCCAAATCCAAAGTGCGTCTTATGGGCAGGTGCGTCTTATAGGGCGAAAATACGGTACTAGTCCCAACACACATGCCAACAGGCAATATACACGCATCACGGTACATGTTCAACCACACCCCCCCCCCCCTTCTTTTCCTCCCGAAGGCTACGGGGAGAATTAGGGAGGATGGCGGCCCTTTGTACAGGACCCACCGATACCGGGGCATGGGACAATAGTGCGGGAGGGGCACCATCAGCCTATACCACCTACCTGCTGCCTACCTTCACCCGACCAGCGCAGCCCAGGCTGGGAGGCACATCACATCAAGGACGGGTGGGAATTGTCCAACAGGGCCGCAGGCTTTAATAGCCCCGCTCACCTGCGACAGAGTGATATTTCATGTCTTCGCAGTAAGCACTGCAGAGAAATCTGGGGATTTGTGGGAGGTCCCCGGGTATTTGAGGGGCCGGGAGGAGCCTGTTTTACATATGTCTGCAGTGCAGCGCCATCTGGCGGAGGATAACCCAAGTGTAAGTAATCTATCTGGAGCAGGACGTACTGTATACTAAGAATAAAGTTTTAATGAGTCTATTGTTAGCGATAGACTTCTGGGAAAAAATAAATAAATAAGGCCGAAACATGCCCCTTGAGGGTGCTTAATTGGAGACCCAATTCTAAACCATTCTGCAGAAATTCTAAAATTCTAGAAACAGAATATCTTCTGCATGAAAATTTCCTGGACTCACACCAGGAGATGAACGCTCGCCAGACCCTGTAGTATATCTTGACCCTGTAGTATATCTTGGAAGATGTCTTCTTCTGGGCCTGAATCATGGTATGAATAACCTTGGCCGATAAACCCCTCTCTGTCAAGATCGAGGTTTCAATAGCCAGGCCGTCAAAGCCAGCATCTGTAAATTCGGGTGCCGAAGAGCCCCCTGTGTGAGAAGCTCTGGATCGTCTGGCAGACGCCAATGGTCTACTGACATCCTTACCATGTCTGAAAACCAGCTTCTCCTTGGCCAGCGAGGAGCCACCAGGATGGTTGGTACCCCCTCCTGAGCTACCTTCCTTAGTACACGGCTCAGAAGTGGGAGCGGGGGAAATGCATACAGGAGATTGAACCTTGTCCATGGGGTTGTCAGAGCGTCCGTTGCTATGGTCAGAGGATCTCTCGAAAGAGACATAAACCTCGGCCGTTTGCGATTGTGTCTGGACGCAAAGAGATCCACCTCTGGACAACCCCAGCGAAGGCAAAGGGCTTGAAAAATCTTCTGACTGAGAGACCATTCTCCCCGACGCAGCTCAAGGAGTATGCCTCCTGGTTCTCTACCCCCTGGATGTAAACTGCCGAGATGCAGGGAACATTCTCCTCTGCCCAAACCAGAATCCGGCGTACTTCTCTTAGGGCACTCTTGCTCCGAGTACCCCCCCTGATTGATATAGGCTACCGCCGTCCAATTGTCTGACTGGACCTGGACAGCCTGCCCTTTTAAACTGGAGGTCAGATGCTGGAGCACTAGCCAGACTGCTCTTAACTCCAAGATATTTATGGGAAGCTGATTCTCCTTCGGACCCCACTGCCCCTGGATCTTCTGGGTCTGCCAGATACCCCCCCAGCCTGTAAGACTGGCATCCGTGGAAACAATTTGCCACTGAGGTGTTAAAAAGGACCTGCCTACTGATGTAGAGGATCCAACCACCACAGGAGAGATTGTCTGGCTGAGGGAGTCAGAACAAACAACTGATCCAGAGATTGCGGGGGCTCGATCCCAGCTTGACAACAGATTTAACTGAAGAGGCCTCATATGAAACTGGGCAAAGAGCACTGCTTCAAAGCAGGCCACTATCAGGCCTACTAGTCTAATCCCTAGCCGAATAGTTGGCTGCTGACAAGCCAGTAAGGTCTCTATCTGGCTCCGGGGCAACCGAGCCTTCTGCTCTGGCAGAAAAACTGACCTGAACTGTGTCCAGAGTCATTCCCAAAAAGGCCCTTACTGGCGATGGGGTGATATGCGACTTTGGATAATTGATCACCCAGCCAAACTCTTCTAGGGTTGACAATACAGTTTGCGTGTCCTTCTTGATCTCCTGAGGGGACAAAGCAGAAATCAAAAGATCGTCCAGGTATGGGATAATGCATATCCCCTGGTTCCTCAGGATGGCCATGAGACCTGCCAAAACCTTGGTGAACACCCTTGAAGCCGAGGATATGCCGAATGGAAGCGCCACAAACTGGAAATGTTGGCCTTCCAGGGAAAACCTTAAAAATTTCTGATGCCCTGGAAAGATCGAATGTGCAGATACGCGTCCCTTATGTCTATTGTGGTCATAAGACCTCTGGGCTGAATCGATCTTACGGCTGATGTCAAAGTTTCCATACGGAAAGGTTTCACCCGGATAAACTTGTTGAGACCCTTTAGGTCTAAGATAGGACGCACCGACCCATCCTTCTTGGGAATCGTGAACAGGTTGGAGTAAAACCTGTGACCTTCTTCCTGACAGGGAACCTGACAAATTACCCCTTTCTGAAGAAGATGCCGAACAAAGGCTCTCAGGGCATCTGCCTTTAACTGGTTCCAGGATGCCCCTGACCAAAGGAACCTTGTGGGCGGTCTGGCTGCAAACTCGATCTTGTAGCCTGATGACACTACCTCCTGGATCCAAAGATCCACCACGTGGCGTCTCCAGATTGGAGCAAACTGCAAGAGCCGTCCCCCCACCCGCCCGGGTGAGGGCACCCCTTCATGCCTGGGTGGACTTCTGCTTCTCCAAGTGCCACCCGCCCTGTTACGGGCCCTGCCTCTGCCCCAAAAATCTCTACGGGAACATGATATGAAGGAGCCTTTACCGCTCCAAAAGGGCCGATATGATGAAGGCCTCTGAAAGGGATGAGCCGACCTTCTTCTCTGAGGAAGCTTGCCATCCTTGACCATAAGGTTAAGCCGCTCCCCAAAGAGTCTGCTCCCCAAAAAGGGCAAATCTATAAGAGATTTTTTAGCGGCAGCATCAGCCGACCATTGTTTTAGCCATAAAGAGCAGCGCAAGGCAACAAGAAGAGCAGAGGTTCTGGCACCTAGCCTGACCGCATCATCCATAGCAGTGATAGCAAAGGTGTTAAAATCCAAGCAAGTCCTAAATTCCTTGGACTCTTGAGTATGTCTGCGAGACTTATCCCTGGCCAAAAGCTGCTTTACCTTCTTCCTTGAAGCCAAAGAAACTATAGCCGTGGCACAAACAGAGCGTAATAGAGAACCTACCATCGCAAACGCATGGCGAGCCAGCTGATCCATTAGTCTCTCTGTGGGATCTCTTAAGGAAGCGTTAGTAGCAGACGGCATGATGGTAGTATTGGACAGGCCTGACACAGGTGAGTCCACCTCCGGTGGAAATGACCATAACTTTATCATATCAGCTGGAAAAGGATACCTTGAATCTAGGATGCTAGGGACAGCAGGCAACTTGTTAGGACTTCCCCACCCTGGAGAAATGCGACTGCTCCGGAAACACCTGCCTCTGTCTCACAGGCCTAAACAGGTCACCCTTCCCCCTCTTCGCCATTTTAGGTGGGGTAATGTTTAAAGTTTCGAACACAGAAGAAAGTAAACTCTGTTTCGTCTGAGAGTAAGGGATCTTCATCAGAAGAAAATAAGATAGAATTACTGTCCTCCTCACAGGAGCGTAACTCACCTTCTGAGAGTGGATCCTCAATCTCTTCCTCCTCCTCAGAACCAAAAGAGGCAAATAAATACTCTTCCTCATAAGCAGGTTCCAAATGCCTCCACTTATTGGGGGCCTTTTTAGGGACGACCAACCAAGGTTATCCAACCTGTGTGCCATATCCGCCTGCGCTTCACTGCCTTCCCCTTCTCTAGGGGCTACTTGAGGAGGCTGAGCTACAGAATAACCCATATTTATTGCTGGACTGGATACAGGAGTAACCGCCTTATTATGGTCTGAACCAATTCTCCTGGCGCAAGCGGAACAAACCGTGCTGAAAACACCCAGGGGATCTTGCTTACATAAAGGGCAGAGCCTGCCCTGCTCAAGTGGGATGCCCGACTCACTATCTCTCGATGCCTCCGTCATAGGTCCTAAGCCTATAACAATCCCCAGGAGGACTGGGAGGAACCACAACCCCTTTTTATCCTTCTTCCCAATCTAAAAATAAACAGGAGAAAAACCTATTAAAAATGTGATTTACCTTTATATTATATTATTATTTTTTTTCTTTTTCTTTCCAAAATATCAAAATACCATAATTATTAAAATTCAATAACAAAAAAAGTACAATCGACGTCCACTTACCCCTGCAGCAGCTGAATCATGCAGAACAGCGACTACACATGCACCACACCTCCACTTCTCACACATGCAACCTAGACCCAAAGTGAAAACATGGTGTAGCAGGGGTTAATACCTTAGGTGCCCCCACGGGTGCACCTGCCAACGCTGCGACGCCTAGAGCGCCTAAAGAACAAGAGCCACCCCCCTCCAGGGCTAGGGCGAGATGCAGCAGCCGGGTCTAGTAGCTGCTGCAGAGTCAGGAGCAGAAAGAAACCGCAGCGGAGACAGCGGAGGAGCCCCGCATATGGCAGCTAGCCGCCGCTGCAGCTGCCATATACCGCACCTCGTGCGAACGGGGGGTCCCCTGCCACCTACCTCCTGTCCTCCTCCCAAGCCGGGATATGAAGCGGAGGTCTTGGTGGCGGAGAGCGCACTCTCTCCTCCTCCTGTCATGCCGGAGAGAGCGCAAATGAGGAACCGGAAAGCCACAAATGCGCTTCCGCCCCCAACGTGACGCCACTAAAACAAAAACACGCCTCTTAAAGCTGAAGCGCGAAATTTGATTTTTTTTTTTTAAATAACCTAAAAATGTGGGAAGGAGGATAGGTTGTATAGAATTTAAATAGTTCCTCAGCAGGTACACCAGAGAAAAACCTGCGGCTAGCGTGCTCTTCAAAGAGAGCCTGTAGCCCAGAGCGTATACATTCTGCAAGCGCCCCAAGACCCCGGCGCTTCACCTTACCTTCACGGACCCCTGGACAGCAGAGCTGTGGGGGGCAAATGGGTCTGGGGGATCCGTGGGAATAAGGCTGTGCAGGAAACCGACAGGGTGCACTCCCCCGCTTACTGCCAATCCTTAAGAGAGAACTTCAACAACCTTCACAGTCACCTCAACTGCAAGAATGAAACTGGTTTTGATTAGGAGGCAGCTGCTACTTATGGGCCGGGAGGGGCCATACCTTTTTTGTCTTGCAGTCACACCCTTCGGGCAAGGAAGTAATCCCAAGGGTAAGGAGGGTATGGAATTGATCAGAAGAAAAACTGAAAACTCTGCAGCACACACAGAGCAGGCCGGTTACTTCTGTTCGTAGCCCCACAGAGAATGACATCACTTTCTGTCACAGAATTACCCCCTAAGTAGTATTTACTTGAGAGGAAATCTCTCCACATATGACAAAGCTGATATAATCTAAGTGAACTGCCTCTCTGACAGGATAGAGGACGAGCTGGGAGCAATATCTCGGGAGGAGCAATAATTGTGGCACCTGCATGAGGGGAAACGAGAGACTCATCAAGGTAATTGTATTAGTCACAGCGGAGACACTGCAGAGAGTATTAGGCGGTTAAATCACAGTCAAAGTAAAGATCACAAGGAAAGGTGATTAGGCTAATAAATCAGAGTGTAATTGCCAGCTGAAGATTCCACACTTCAGTGAATAGCTGGCGCTGGTACCCCCAAAGGGTTAAGGCGGGGTGCAGCCCGCAGTACACTTGCTCAGAGCAGCTAGCAAAAATACAATTCTGTGAATACTCACTTTGTAGAATTGTTATTATAAATATGAAGCGCGTCCTGCTCCAGTAATGAGTCATAACATCTGGGATATAGTCCACAAGAGGGCGCTTTACTGCAGAGATGGCAAAAAAAAAGGCCCCTCCCGGTTCATATATACCCGGGACCTCCCACTAAATTCCCCAGTATAAAAAAGCAGTAAGGGAACCAGGAGAAGCCAATAACAAGATTAACAATATTAACAAGGAAACAATCACCATATAGAGGATCCAAGAATAAGTAATCAGGGTGGGATGGAGCAGGACGTGCTGCATACTTATAACAATTCTACAAGGTGAGTAATCACAGAATTGTATTATTCTAAGTATGCAGCACGCCCTGCTCCAGTAAGGATTCATAACATCTGGGACATCCAATAGCAGTGTCCAACAAACGGGTGGGGATCCCAAAAGGCAACAATGCGCAGTTCAAACCACTGCCGCCTGCAGAACCTTGCGGCCAAAAACAGCATCCGCTGAGGCCCGAACATCAACCTTGTAAAAATTGGAAAAGGTATGAACAGAAGACCACGTAGCAGCCTTACAAACTTGTTCAACAGAAGCCTAGTGCTGAAAAGCCCAAGAAGCCCCAACAGCACGGGTAGAATGAGCAGTGACTCGGAAAGGAAGAGCCAAACCCTGCTTGGGACCAGAGGGTACCACAAACAAGGCGTCCGTCTTTCTGAAAGGTGCTGTAGCCACCAGGTAGTATTTCAAATTCCTGACCACGTCCAGAGAATGCAGGGCCCTCTCCTTGTCATTACCAGGATTAGGGCACAAGGAAGGAAGCACAATGTTCTGATTGAGGTGGAAGGCAGAGACAACCTTAGGCAAGAAGTCTGGTTTAAAGCGGAAAACCACCTTGTCCTGGTGTCTTTCAAAGTAGGGGGCCTGAATAGACAGAGCCGTCAACTCAGAAACACGCCGGACTGAAGTGATAGCCACCAAAAAGGCAACCTTCAAAGTGAGAATAGACAGCGCAGCCTCATGCACAGGCTCAAAAGGAGGACCCTGAAGGGCAGACAATACTAAATTCAAATCCCACACCGGTACCTTGGGTTTGCAGGGAGGGCGCACATGAGTGACCCCCTGGAAGAAAGTCTTGACCAGAGGGTGAAGAGCAAAGGACCTCTGGAAGAAAACAGCCAAAGCGGAGAAGTGCCCCTTCAGAGTGCTGAGTTGAAAACCCAAATCCAAACCATGTTGAAGGAACTCCAGGATCCGAGGGATGGAGAACATCCTACAGGGAAAGGCCCGATTTCTTACTAGCCCCGACAAGAGTCTGAACAACCGAATCCCCCTTTCTCCCTTGGGATGGAGGTTTCAGCAGCCAGGCCGTCAAAGCCAGCGTTTGTAAATTGGGGTAACAGAGCCGTCCTTGAGTGAGAAGATCTGGAACCAAGGGCAGAGGGTACTGATCCACCGCCAGCTGCACGACGTCTGCGAACCACACCTGTCTTGGCCACCTGGGGGCCACCAGAACAGCTGGCACCCTTTCCTGAATCAGCTTGCGCAGAACCTTGCTCAGAAGGGGAAGTGGAGGGAAGAGGTACAGGAGACCGAACCCCTGCCAGGACAGAGACAGGGCATCCACTGCCAGAGGATCCTGGAACAGTGAGACAAATGCTGGCAGCTTGTGATTGTGGCGAGAAGCAAACAGATCCACGTCCGGCATCCCCCACCTGTGACAAAGATAGGAAGACCTCGCTGTTGAGGGACCATTCTCCCCGGCGAGAGGCCCCCCTGCTCAGGGAATCTGCTTCCAGATTCTCCGCTCCCGGAATGTAAACCGCAGAGATGCACGGGACATTGTCCTCGGCCCAAGACAAGATCAATGACACCTCCCAGAGTCCCTCCCTCCGAGTCCCTCCCTGATGACTGATGTAAGCGACCGCAGTCCGGTTGTCGGAGCGAACCTGAACCGGCAGGCCCTGGAGGTGAGGCGTCAGCACCAACCAAACCGCCCTCAGCTCCAGAACATTGATGGGGGCGTGGGCCTCCAAGAAATGAATAGGAGCTTGAAGAGAGTCCACCTTCTGCTGAGGGAGGAAAATCCTGGCCTGAATGGTATCCAGAGTCATATCCAGGAAGGGGGTCACCCGGTACAGGGAGGATTTGGGATAATTGAAAACCCGTCCGAACATTTCCAGGGTCGTCACCACCGTCCGGGTGTCCAATTCTGCATGCTGGAGAGAATGGGACGTAATGAGAAGGTCATCCAGATGAGGAAGAATGCGAATACCCCGGGCTCTGAGAAGGGCCATCACGCCTGCCAACACCTTGGCGAACACTCTGGGGGCTGAGGTGAGACCGAAGGGAAGTGCCACAAATTGGAAGTGTTGTTCCTCCACTGCGAACCTGAGGAACCGCTGATGCCCTGGGAAGACCGGCACATGAAGGTAAGCATCCTTGAAGTCATGAAGTCCCCCGGGCGCAGGGAGCTGATCGCGGAGCGCAGAGTTTCCATGTGAAAACGTCTGGTCCTGATGAACTTGTTGAGAAGCTTTAGGTCCAGGATGGGTCTGATGGAACCATCCTTTTTGGGCACTGTAAAGAGATTGGAATAGTAGCTCTGACCTCTCTCTCCCGGAGGGACCTGACAAATGACTCCCATGGCCAAAAGGTTTTGTACCGCCAGAAACAGACCCCAAGCTGCCCGAGGGTCAGTAGGAACCCGGGACCTGAGGAATCTGGGAGGAGGCCAGTCCGCGAACTCCAGCTTGTATCCGGAGGAGACAACCTCCAGAATCCAATTGTCTGAGACTTGTTGAACCCAGACCTGAGCGAAGAGCCGCAGCCGTCCCCCCATTGCTGATTGGGCTTGGCAGTAGATTTGGGTTTGGAACCCCAGGAGGATCCGGGCCGGGCACGGCCTCTGCCCTTGCCCCAGAAATCTTCCCTGTGTCCCGCAAAGGATACCCCCCTGCCTGACCTAGACCCACGAAAGGAGGGAGTGAAGGACCCGGAGCCCCGAAAGGGTCGCGGCTGCTTTTTGCGTTGGGGCAACTTACCTCCCTTAGCAAAAAGGTCCAAACGATCACCAAAAAGGCGCAGCCCCTTAAAGGGGAGCCCTGTGAGCGCTTTCTTAGCAGCATTGTCAGCTACCCACTGGCGCAACCAAACTGAGCGGCGGATAGAGACAACCAGAGCCGAGGCCCTGCTACACATCCGAATGGTGTCATTTAAGGCAGAGAGAACATAGGTGATGAACATCTCACATTGTGACAAGGCTCTAAAATTAGCACTAGAAGGACCCTCATGGGAGCCGTCCAGAAGGCCCCTGATCAAGGTCCTAATAGCCACGGCCGTAATAGCGGAAGCACAAACCGGGCACAAGGCAGAACCCACACAGGCAAAGGCATGGGAAGCCAGCTGGTCAATACGCCGGTCCTCACCATCCTTCAAGGTAGTGGAATCAGGGCAATGCACCACAGAAGTGTTGGACAACCCCAGCACAGGGGCATCCACTTCTGGGGGAGTTGACCAACATTTGACCACATCCGAGGGGAAGGGATACCTCCCATCCCACCCCTTAGGGATGCCGGGGAGCCGGCTAGGCCACTCCCATTCCTTGAGAACCAGATTATTAAAATGCGTCTGTACTGGGAATTCCAAACGTGGCTTTGCGGTACCAAACAATTCCCCCTGCTGCTTAGGTGCCGCTGCAGGAGGGGAAATGGAAAGTACTTCAAAAATTTGAGTCAAAAGTCTATGGGTGTCATCAGGATCCCAATGCTCTGAGCCGGCATCAGCACCAAGGCAATGCTGATCATCAGAAAAATCTGAATCTGAGAATAATTCCCCTTCCTCGAGAGGGGTATAGTCAGACAAATCAAAGAAAATAATCTTGTTCCATAGTAAAGGCCGGCGCGGCAGGCGCCACATGCTGTCTTTTAGCTGGAGCCTTATGGGCTGCAGAGCTAGCAATCAGTCTATCAATGTTGGCCAGTCTGGTGGAAACATCAGGTTGAGATTCCCCGCTAGTGTTGATCTCACTGGGAGTCATAATCATGCGAGGGGGCATGGGGGACGATACAGTGGGTGCCGGCCCAGATCGCCGCGCAGGGTACACAGACCTGCACATCATCGCCCACATGGGATGCCCCGCACACCACACACAGCCGGGCTTGCCCCAATGGGACCCCTAGCACAACATCCTGAGAAGCCTCCATATGGTGATTTTTATGTCAGAATGACCAATGGGAATTACGCTGTGCAGCTACCCGGGATGCCCCTTAAATGTCCGCTAGTGGGAGGATTTAGTAATTAAGCCTCCACAATGTCAATATGGTTAATAGAGGGCACAGGACCGGGAGAAACCTCTAATTAGGTTGTCCCGCCTGAAAGACACAACATAATACACTCAGTCAGCATGATATAGACAACAAATGAAGTTAAGCAAATTCCAATACAAGCCCGCTGAGGGCACTCACGGATGCCGAAGAGCTTGCACTCCACCGCGATGCCGGGGCAAGATGGCGCTGAGAGGATCAGGAGGGGCGGGCCGCCTGCGGTTCCCCTCCAGGAATGTGGGGACAGGCCGAAGACATGCCACCCCGTAGCCAATCAACGTGCAGCCGGCCCCAGAATGATGTCACCACCCCGCCACCGAGCGCGCGGGCAGTTCAAATGTGAATCAAGAGGAGAGGAGGAAGAAGCGCTGAGCACATGTGCCAGCACGGATTATACAGTGTCAAAAGGCATAAAAGCTCACAGTGCAAACCACTCACACACACGGACACTGCCCCCCCCCCCCCCCCCACGAATAGGGCAAATGGGAGAAGGGGGAATATAAGCCAATGATTACATTTGGGACATGTAAGGAGGGCTAAAACGGATGGGGCATCCCACATACAGGCTCACCAAACCTGTGCCGCCTACCCTTTGGTATGGGATTTGCGGTGGAGCAATACTCCAGTGAAGCACCTCTAATAGGTGCTGCCTACCATCACCCGACCACACAGCCAAGGCTGGGAGGCAAGTAAAAGTGGAACGGGTGGGAATAGAACACAGGGCCAGGGGCTGTGCAGCCCAGATTACCTGCAAGGAGAGAAGCCATCATCTTTACCTTCGCAGCCCACTGCAGAGAAGGAACTGGGGAATTTAGTGGGAGGGTATATATGGACCGGGAGGGGCCTCTTTTTTGCCATCTCTGCAGTAAAGGGCCCTCTTGTGGACTATATCCCAGATGTTATGAATCATTACTGGAGCAGGATGTTCTGCATACTTGGAATAGCTGAATAGAGAATATCTCACCAACTGGCTGCCTGTCTTGTGGAATTGCCAGAAAGGTCATTTTTGTTCCGCTTTAAGAAGTCTCTTTAATGTAATACAAAGAGCCAAAAGGAGGCTAAGGTCAAAATGGCTCATAGTGGCACTCTGGTATCATAATTGGAAAGGTCTACATGAATGAAACATGAAAAATAAGGAAAACCATATTGGTTGGTGGCAGGCACATGGGGTACAGAAATGTTGCCTGCATCAAATAAGGTGGGTAAGAAAGAAAATAAGGGCCAAAATCGGTAGTAAAATAATGGTACAATGAGTAAAGCCCATGATTAAGCACTGATTTTGTCATTTTGGGGCTACTAAACTTCATGTGGATGGGCATCACGTTTTGAAAGGACAGCCCAGGCAGTAGCAAGAAAAAAGTAGAAAGGTAGAAGCTGACGTGAAGGCTGTCCCATGAGCCTCTCCTCTATTTTCTGTAGAATGCCACCGACGCTGTACCAGGGCTCAAAAATGTGCCCCTGCTTTTCTTTCTCCTTCCATTTGGTTTACAGTCACGCCCAGCTAGTGTTCCCCTTTAACTGCTCAGTACAGAAAGCACAGTTGCTGCCGATTTGCTCCTTCCCCCGTCTATGTATGTTCAAGAAGCTGACAGGCGTTTACACAAGTCTGCAGACTTGGCAGGGCAGAATAGGAAACATTACACATCTGACCCCGGTTCATGTCACGGAATAGTCCGTCCTCACAGGGAAAGAGGCAGAGGCGGCAGAACAACAGGTGTGGGCTCCACAACTGCCACAAAACAATCAGAGAAAAGGGAACACCGGGCAAAACCACGCGCCATCAAGCTGAAGAACAGAAATCCTGAATGGGAATTTTTTTTTTTTTTTTACAGGAACCTGAAGACAATTTTAGAAAATGTACAATATATTATGTCGTCCACCAGCATCTGATGCTCGAAAAAAAAAAAAAAAGAAAGGATATACACACTTATAAAAATTCTGTGACTCACTGGGGAATAGGTGGTGGGGGTAGCTAAGTAAGGGGGAAGTCTGTCCCAACAAGGATCCTTTTCTCTCCCTTCTCTCCTAGAGGGACCACCTTTCCCTCCCTTCTACCCTACAGGGACCACATTTCCTTTCATTCTAGCATGTAGGTTCATTTAAGGCAACACAACACACCAATCTATATACCACGGTCCTGTGAACTGTAAGAAGGGAGTCTATGCCAACAGTCCCCCAAAATAACAAAAAAAAAAAAGTTGTGGATCTAAGCACGATGATATCCAAACATCATGTAAGATTTCCCTTTTAAATGAAAAGCCAATATTTGCATAATAAAGAAGCGTGATCATTTTCGGTTAACTAAGCAGCTAATGTGCCCCAGTCTTCCTGGAGATCCCATCTGACAGCTCTATTATAGGCTTTGTGTGTCAACATGGGGTGGGACCGGGTTGGGGGGGTGCCCTCAGACTGTCCACATTCCTGAGATCAGCCATGATGGGAGAGGATGCTGCCCTGAGAGACTTTCATTTGTATGTAAAATAAAGTGGAAGGGAGGCTCGTAGACATGGTTATAGGTCTGGCACGGCAATGTGGCCAGTGTTGCAGGTGAAGTGCCGCGCCATCAGTTATTCCTGGACGGCAGCTGCTATAGCCGACCTTGGCGTCCAAATACAACATTTCCACCTCTCCTCTGGCTGAGCTGTGCAAATAACCAGACGCACAGAATTATCCCTGAGGGTCCAGCTGAAAGGGGCCTGATCACATTACGGCTCTTACAAATATCAACACAGAGGCGCACTGCGTGGTGAGGCACAACAGGCCCCAGCAGCCCCCTGAACCGGCTGAGGGGAGCACACTGGGGGGAGGAGGGCTTCCACAGATTAAACTAGAACATCTTCCACTTCACTTCCGTTAAAAGAGCATTTCCAGCAGACAAGTGGAATCAATGAGTGGTGTTCCTCCTAAAACGCCACAGACACGTCCACAACGGCCTGTACAGCAATAGTGTTAGATAGAGCTAAATACTAAACATAATTTTTCTGGAGATTTTGGATGTCCCGCTGTGTGTCTCCCTGTGGTTCACCAGTTAATGTAAAGGCTAATGGTTATGGGGATCACCCCATCAGAGATTCCATGTCTAAGGTGGCTAGAGCTCAATTCATTCCTCAGCCAATCTGCACGATGGTACCGCTGACTAAAGGGGTAGTCATGGTCTAGTGCTAAGAAAGTGATCTTGTGACCAAAGGTTTGGAATGGTGCACGAGCTGTATGTGGCATGAAATCACTGAAACGAGTTTTACCGCCGATCCCCAGGGAGACTCAGAGAGGGGCATCCAAAATAAGGAGCATGAGAGGCTCTTACCAGATCCAAGTCCAGCGCTACCAGATTGCCCATTGCTTTCAGCTTTTTTAGCAGCTCGTTTATATGCAAGGCCAAAAAGACTTCTAGGAGAGTCGCACCTGTGCAGGGGGATTGTCGGCGAAGTAACTAACCTGCGGACCAAAACCAGGGATTGTTAATGGCTGTTGCCCTCTCTAATATCTTATATAAGTCACAGATTGCTGGGGTGAATGGGGCTTAAAGCGGACCTTCACTCTGAATAAGAGTCTATCTTATATGTTTCCCACACCCTGTACAAACAGATTGCTCACATTGAGCAAAGCACAGCTATAACCCACCCCCTGTACTTTATCCCACTCTCCTCTCCTCAGTAAGTGTGATGCATCTGAGTCAAGATGACGCCACCCGTATCCTAAAGTCCTGAACAGAGTTGCAGCCCAGTGGGGGAAAGAATAATAAGTGACTAAAAACTTAAAATATATTAACTTTAGATGCTGGGGAATCGTTTAAGGGTTTGGGCTTTTCAATAAATCATGGTGAAGGTCCGGTTTAAGGAAGCAGTTTAGACAGCACTAGACTTTGATCTTTTTATGACTGAAGGTCCACTTTAGGTCCTCAGGAAACACAGTGATGATGAGTTTGGTCCAAAAAGGGCTAATGGTCACTTGCCGCCCATCTTGCTGAAACTCTTTCCATCTGTGTGCATCAGTCCTCTCTTTATATATCTCAATACTGTAAAAATGCCAAAATGCCAAAATTGATCGGCTGACCGTTGGGGTAAATATGGGGACATTTCTTAGCAGCCAGCTGTTGAGGACACTGGACACAAGTGGCGGCTTCAGACCCTGAGAACAATAGTGAGGCCTGGAAAGCATCTTCAGCTCATTGATAGATGTGCCCCCCCCCCCCAAGCGCAGAGGAGGCCCTAAGGGCACAGAGGATATGTGGGGGTTTTTTCATGCCACTTGTGCACGAGAACATCTCGTGGGTCCCCCTTTTGTGATGCGCAGGGTGTATTTTATTGACATTTAAGAACATAAATCGTGGTGCTGCGAACAAGCGAAAGCTTTGTTTGCGGCTAATAATTACAGTGTGTGGGTACGAAACAAGCGCGGCGCAAAGCTCACCAAACAAAGGCGCTTTGTGACCATTCTAAGCGTTACAAACGGAAAAATGGCCCTGGTTTTGTCATGCAATGCGCTCACATGGTGGCCTGACACAATGGGCCAACTGAGAATTTCGACATTGTGACATTTTCTAAAGACCTTTTTCTTCTGTGAGTACCCGGCATTGAAAAACGCATCAGATTAAGGTGCCGCGTGAGCACACATTTTTTTTAAGAGCCCCCTCGCCTTAAAGTAAGTAATCAACATCAGTCATTTTAGTACCTGAAAACACAAGCCAAGGATGTGATAAGCAACTTTTAAAATGGACCTCCAGTCCAAATACCTGCAACAGCCTCTTGGGAATTCCACTTTGGGATGCCAACTGGCCGGGGTCCATGGGGAAACCCCAAATCATGCAGAATTACCCAACACAGTGATTTGCTCAATCTGGGTAATTTAAACTGGAAGGGTATCTCTCAAACCACCCCCAAAATGGAAACCTAAACAAACCTTTTTTTTCCAACATGGATCCACTTTGGAGGTGAATGAGGGTCAGGACATGCTTTTTCATGCAGTAATGGGGGAGTAGGTTTTTTTTAATGAGGACAAGCTTGCCCTGGTGGAAGTGGACAGAAAAAGCATTGTCTCCGCACCAGGATGGGTGTAGGTCGGCTCTAAAGGAGGAGAGAAGGGGGGGGGGGGGGCTTGCCTATGCCACATGTGGGATATAGGTCTGTTTTAAAGCACAAAACTAACAGTTACTTAAAGCCAAAAGGAATCCTGTGGGGCATATTAAAGTGGAAGATTAAGTGATTTAGAGCGATCTAGCAATTTCTTTTTAAACTGAAAGGTATCTTAAAACACTGCAAAATGGGAGTAGTCTTTTATTATATTTATAGATCCACTTTGGAGAGGGAAAGAACAGACATTCCCCTGCCATCATGGGTGTGCATGGGGAGGGAAGAGGAAAGGCATGCGCTCAGCACAATGTTGGGTGTCTGTGTGCTTTTAACAGGGGGCAAGCTTGCAGGCGATGCAGGCCCCGGTTAAAGGGGCAGGAAATGCACAAGCTCTGCACCATTTGGGGTATAGGTCTGATTTGGAAAGGGTGAGGCTTTTGAGGTGTAGGTCTGCTTTGAACAACCAAAATGATGCAGTGTTACTTACCCATGCCGCACCAAGGCATCCTACACACCATGAAAATGCAGAAGTCTAGGGTTTTTCTTTTCAATCACTGAAGGAAGCATCCAAAAACACTCCAAAAATGGAAGAAGAAACAGCCTGGAAATCATCTTTTGACTATAGATCCACTTGGGGGAGGGGGGCTAGAGGTTTACCCTCAGCACCATGTGGGTGCAGGTCCAGGTTAAAGGTCACAATGAAGGTGCAGGTTAAATGAGACAGAAAAAATAGGTTCTCGGCAGAGTGTGTGCGTGTGTGTGTGTGTGTGTGTGTGTGTGTAGATGTCTTTTTTTAAAGGGGGCAGGCTTGCAATTGCCACCATGTGAGCTTAGGTCCATTTTAAATGGGGGTAGGACAAGCTTGGCACCATGTTCGCATTATTGTTTTAAAGAGGAAGAAAACAGGCTTGTCCTAAGCACTACAGGGGTTCAGGTGCAGGTTCAAAAGCAACAGAAAAAACATGCTCTCAGCACCATGTGGATGTAGGTCTGCTTTAACAGGAGTGGGGTTTACCCTTGCACCATGTGTGGGTGCAAGTCCATTTTAATAGGGGACGGAACAGGCTAGTCCTAGTCTTCACGTGGGTTCGGGTCCAGACCAAATGGGACATGAAAGCTATGCTCTCGGCACCATGTCGGTGTAGGTCTGCTTTAAAGGGAGGGAGAGGTTTGCCCTAGCCGCCATGTTGGTATAGGTCCATTTTAAATGGGCACAGAACAGACTCCACGTGGGTGCAGGTCATTTGACCATGGACATTTCCAACAAGCCACAGACCAGAAGCACTGACGGGGCAAGAAGCTATGGCTCCACTCAGGGGCTCGTAACTATGATCTCCACAAGGTACCAGAGTTTTGACTTCCAGGCTCAACCTGGACCTGGTCCTGTAACCCCGACGCACTCATCTGGCGGAACAAAGCCAGAATTGAGGGACCTTGAGGGAGTTGTGGCGATCACCAGACCTCCTCAAAAGGTATAGGACCGCGTTTACATCAGCTGCCAGCCTTCCAGAAAAGAGGCAATCACACTGAGCAGGTTAACCCTAAGGAAGGACAAAGTGGCGAAATGGGGCATAGGTCTAATTTCAACTCAATGCAGGATTTATCTTAATTATTTTATACTGCCTTACAATGGCCTCTCCATAACCTAGCTTATGATGATCTCTCAATTAAAAAAAATTAAATGATAATAAACCAATTATAAGGCACCGAAGATTTAGCATCTTTCCCAATCTGCAGCCAGTCTTCGTGAGAGTATCCCTGTTATCTGTATATATGACACCCGGTCCCTGGCACCCGAGTCCTCCTCACACTGGCCCTGCACAGTGTATTAGGACATGTCTGTGTATAAAAGGAAAAAGGGGGGGGGGGGGACTTCAAAGCCACATTTACGGAGCATTATCTTCATGTAAAGCCTTCGATGTTAATGATTTAATTTCATTTCACTCAAGAAAATGTTTTCTCTTAATCCGATAATGCGGTTAGCATGTAACAGCGCCTGCGGTTTCCAAACTGCCACACTGTTTTCCCCCCTATAGATACACAACAAGCACCAGTGAAACTAACCATAACTAGTGTGACAAAGTGGGTAGAATGTGCGCGACAACCAATGATACGGATCTGAAAAAATATATATATATATATCACATTCCTGGGATATTCACCCGAGACAGAGAGAGAGGAGACCAGAAATTTGGACTTTAAAAAAACTTTCATCTAGATAGCGGAAGTAAGCTAGTGGGATTTTTAGTTTAGTTACTGCTGACATGAGGAAAAAAATAGGAAGGATTATTTAATAATAATTTACAGAATTGTACAATAACACAAACTAATTTGGGTCAGCATGAAAGGCACAACTCAAACTATATTTGAGATTAAATCTGTATAAATGTTATTGGTTGCAAATTTAAACACATATACAACACTACAACATTAAAATCAAAGATGGTCACCGATAATATCCTAGGCATCTGGTTTAAATATCTACCAAACACTAATTACAGGCAAATAACATTCACAGAAAGTGGGATCCCCCCCAGTCAGAGCCCATTTTCAATTATTCACAAAGAGAGAGAGGCCCCATTAAAGCATACCTAAAAACTCATTCATAGTGTAAAGATAAATACATATTCCTACATACTATGTAACCCCAATATGAATAAATACAATAAAATCCTAATTAATAGTACAAAAATGTGGGAATTAATTAAATGTTATAATCTTATCAGTACAGAATACCCAATCTATCATGCTGACCCAAATTGGTTTGTGTTGCTTATATATGGAATAGTTGAAGGGTCGGGAGGAGCACACTCTGGTGGTCTTATAGACACGATATAATTGTTTGGCGGTGCCGGCCCTTTGTGTTTTGCATTTACAGAATTGTATGAAAAAAAAAGCAACCACTGGGCTAGAGTCTTGAAGAATGGCAGTCGTCATGTGTGAGGCATGTGAGAGGGCATCCCTGACTGCTATGCACTCCCCAGGCCAATCTGAATGGCCGACATGGGTACGCACGGCCGGAGGGATGCTTCCTTGCAGCTGCCCTTCCATTCAGCATTTTAAACAGTGTCCCAAATGATGGGGCAAAATTGTGATGCGTCCTCTAGATGTCATTTTATTGGTTCCCAATGACGCTTGTGGATGGCACTGTGTCTCAGGGCTCGAGGAAGGTTTCTGGCAGACAAATTCATTAGATGAAGAAAGCAGCTGCTAATATGCCATTACAAAGCAGCATGTGAAGTTGTTGATGCCTCTGGAGTCCTGGGAACCTCAAGGTGTAGGATCCTCCAGAGATTGCCGTAGCACATATACCTACTATTCGGCCATTACTAACCAGTGCTCACAAGTTGGAAAGGTTGCAGTGGCCAAGACATACATGAAGACTCATTATCATACAGTCTTGTGTTACGGATTCGCGCTGTGCAACCCTGGATGGTCCAGATGGAGTAGTAGATGGTAAGTGGATGGTGACCAGGTTGCGATGTCAGCAAGGAGGGGGCGGAGTCATATTTTGGGCAGGTGAGAGGAGCTGGTAGGCCCTGTATGTATGAAAATGACCTCAGCAAATTATATAGTTTCTGACTGATCACTTTCTTCCATGGTACAAAAAGTGGAAGTGCTCCTTCTGTCACTGGCTGCTATGGGCATAAGGAGAGAAGCTCATTGTGTGGCCTTCCCTGATCTCAACCCTTTGGAGACCATATCCTCAAGCAAAAGCTACATGAAGGTGAGAGGCAGTTCACATCAAAACAGCAGCTGACACGCTGCAATGAAATGCAAGCAGCAACTCTCCAAAAACCTCGCCAGATGCAAGAATTGTGCTATGAAAAAAGGGCTCCGCTGTCACCATGTCACCTGGCCAAGATATATATGTTGGAAATATTATTTAGTATCAGAAAAAATGACCTGTTACTGCTGCACATTTGAAAAATAACCATTCTCACTTCTTTACAAACTATAAAAATGTACTGACACTCTGCTGTGCAGAATCATTTGGAGCAAGCTATTTTGAGTAATTTAATTTGTGAAACCAATGCAGTTATTGGGAGGTTTGTCCCATAAAATGTGATTTTTACTATAACGGCTGAGAATTATCATGTAATTTCAACCAGCAGGAAATTCAGAGAGAAATTATTTGCATAATAGTATGGAATGCAGTGTATGCCACCTATTAAACAGGATACCATGGGTCCTTCCCTACTTCCCCACTGACTGAGCAATACATGGGATGTGAGATTGAAGAGCGAGGCGGGTAAATGTCACACTGCAGGGCTGTCCTCGGGATGCACCGTGAGAAGTGGGGTGCTGATAATACAATTCTGTGAAATACTCACCTGTAGAATTGGTATTATACGCATACAGCACGTCCTGCTCCATCTATAATAATTACACATGGGTAATACTCCGCCAGAGGGCGCTGTTCACTGCAGACATGCAAAAACAGGCTCCTACCGGCCCTTCATATACCCAGGGACCTCCCACAAATCCCCAGTATTGAAAAGTAGTGAGAAAAGAAGCCGGGAGAAACCAACCACCAACTGGTACAATAGTAATGATAACAATCACCATACAGGGGATCCAGAAAAATGTAAAATCAGGGTGGGGTAGAGCAGGACGTGCTGTATGCGTATAATACAAATTCTACAAGGTGAGTATTTCACAGAATTGTATTATTCTAAGCATACAGCACGTCCTGCTCCGTCTATAATAATTACACAAGGGACATCCAATAGCAGTGTCCATAAAGTAGGGTGGGATCCCCAAAACAAGGCACAGCAGACAGTAAAGGCGCTGTCACCTGCAAAACTTTGCAACCAGGTATGACATGAGCAGAGGCTCTAACGTCAATCTCATAACAAGACCTTTGAAAGGTATGAACAGAGACAAGCAACAGTCTAGTAACTTATTCAACAGAAAAAACCTGGTGCTGAAGAGCCAATGTTACCCAAACACCAATATAACGGAATAAAATGAAAAAGGGAGATTCTTTCCCCTTAAAGGAATAGGTCAGTGTAACGGCCCAATCAGCCCACAGGCAACAGAAGCCTCGTGGAAAACAAAAGGCGGGAATACTGACCCCTTCATAAGCAAGAAGCCGAAAGCTTTACTCAGGACCAGAAGGCATCCAAGTAAGATCAATCCAAAGGGCGCAGTGGCCCTGGAAGCAAGCGATATCAGGCGCATACATAAGGAGGCGCCCGCAGACCCCAAGGGCATCAGTCCCCCTAAGGGACAAGAAACCATCCGGGAAAAATTGCAACACCTGTTGAGGGAATGTAGACCCTTAACATTAGCATTATTAAGAATAAGGTCCGTAGTTAGACTAAAAGGACTTAACAATGATCATAAAACACCACTTGGGCACAGAGGTCCGGCATAAGACGGAATACCACCACGGCATGGTGTGCATATCGATATACATATATATATATATATATATATATATATATATATATATATATATATATAATCGAGCCAAGGTTAAGTAATCGGATCCACCTTCTCAGGCACACGTCTGACTGAGGCAGGAGACCCCAGAGAAGCGACTTGGACTACTCAGACAGCATCCAGCAGGCAAACAGAATGAAAAATGGATCCCAACAGGAACCACAGAAACTACTTGGGAGATGCCCATGAGCAAACCCCAAGATAATTCCTCACAAGGAAGACAGAACCAGACTCCTACAGGAAGACAGCCAGGACAGAACCTGGACCTTCAGAGTACCTAGATGGGGAGCCAACCCCAACCTATGCTGTAAAGACTCTAGAACCCTGGGAACCAAGAACGTCCAACAGGTAAGAGACCAAAACTCATGCCAATCAGTATGGGTACACCATAACCCACAATAGACGGAGGAAGAGGAAGCCAAGGAAGCTTGCTCCTAGCCCCCCATATACCAAGTCACCCAGAAGATAAGCCCGTCTCCAAGGGGTGAATGAATCAGCTGTCAAGCCCCAGACAAGAGTCTGTAGAGTGAGACGACAAAAATACAATTTTGTGAGTACTCACCTTAAAAATGGATATTGTTGGTGTGCCACACACCCCGCTTCACTTTTAAATATTCTTCACTTATTGGGTTAACTCACCGCCAGGTGACGCTGTGCAGAGAGGAAGTCTTGTAACGAGCCCCCTTCCGGCCTATATATACCTGGTACCTCCCTTCAATCACCAGTATATTAAAAAAGCAGAAAGACAAGGTACCAGTATTTTACCGGTAACCTCAAAATCAATTTGATATAAAATAAAAAGCTTCACCATATAAAGGCTTCGGAAATACCGAAAAGGGTGGGAGTGAAGCGGGGTGTGTGGCACACCAACAATATCCATTTTTCAGGTGAGTACTCACAAAATGGTATTATTCTTGGTGTGCCACACACCCCGCTTCACTTTTAAATATTCTTCACTTACTGGGACATCCAAAAGCAGTGTCCACAAGGGATGGGCATCTCAAGGCCAGGTGAAGCATAACTTAAATGACTGCAGTCTGCAGAACTTTGCGGCCAAAAACAGCATCCGCTGAGGCTCGCACATCAACCTTGTAAAACTTAGAAAAAGTGTGAACAGAAGACCAAGTGGTGGCCTTACAAACTTGTTCAACAGAAGCTTGGTGCTGAAAAAGCCCAAGACGCCCCAATGGCGCGAGTAGAAAGAGCAGTGATACGAAAAGGGGGAACTTTCCCCTTAGCAGAATAGGCCGCAGTTACGGCCTGACGTATCCACTTGCTAATGGCAGATTTGGCTGGTGCCAAACCCTTCTTAGGCCCATGGGGCACAACAAAAAAGGAATCCGTCCTACGAAAAGGAGACGTGATAATCAAGTAGTACTTAACACAGCGTACTACATCCAAACAATGCAAAACCCTCTCTTTGTCATTCTTAGGATTAGGACACAAGGAGGGAAGAACAATATCTTGGTTCAAATGAAAAGCAGAAACAACCTTAGGAAGAAAGTCTGGCTTGAACCGAAAGACCACTTTATCCTGATGCCTCTCAAAGTAAGGCGCCTGGATAGACAAGGCCGCCAACTCCGAGACGCGCCGGACCGAAGTGATCGCTACCAAGAAGACAATCTTCTGAGTCAGGGTAGACAAAGCAATATCTTGCAAAGGCTCAAAAGGAGGAGCCTGAAGAGCAGAAAGAACCAAATTCAAATCCCAAACCGGGAGTAATGGTTTCCTGGGAGGCCGCACATGTGTAACCCCCTGGAAAAAAGTTTTAACTAAAGACTGAAGCGCAACACGCTTCTGAAAAAAGATAGATAAGGCAGAAACTTGCCCTTTCAACGTACTAAGCTGAAGACCAGAGTCCAGCCCTGACTGTAAAAACTCCAGAATCCTGGAGACCGAAAAGACCCTACAAGGAAAAGATCTTATCTCACACCAAGCGATATAGGCTTTCCAAGTCCTATAGTAGATGATAGACGAAGACCTCTTCCGGGCACTGATCAGAGTCTTAACGACTGAATCAGAAAGACCCTCCTCCTTCAGGATGGAGGTTTCGGCAGCCAGGCCGTCAAACCCAGCGCTGGTAAATTGGGGTAACACAATCGACCCTGAGTGAGCAGACCGGGCCGAAGAGGCAGAACGAACTGGTCCACTGCCAGCCGAACGATGTCTGCGAACCACACTCGCCTTGGCCACCTTGGGGCCACGAGAACGGCGGACACCTTTTCCAGAGCCAACTTCCGAAGCACCCTGCCCAGCATGGGTATTGGAGGAAACAGGTATAGAAATCCCAGAACTCCCCAGCTCAGGGACATGGCGTCCACTGCCAGAGCCAGAGGATCCTGGGAGAGCGACACGAAGTTCGGGAGCCTGTGATTGTGACGAGAGGCAAACGGGTCCACCTCCGGGGTCCCCCATCAGAGACACAGTGAGCGAAACACCCGAGGATGGAGAGCCCATTCTCCCAGACGGGGAAAGCCCCTGCTCAACCGGTCCGCTACCTGGTTCTCCACCCCTGGAAGGTATACCGCCGAGAGACAAGGAAGGAACATGGGCCTCCGCCCAGGTCAGGATCAGGGACACTTCTCTGAGAGCACTCAGACTGCAAGTCCTTCCCTGATGACCGATGTAAGCAACCGCTGTTTGATTGTCTGAACGCACCTGGACCGGAAGGCCCAGAACGTGCTGAATCAGGAGAGCAAGCACCCGACGGATGGTTCTCAGTTCCAGAATATTGGTGGGTAAGTGGGCCTCCTGAGGTCCCCACTGCCCCTGAAACTGCAGCTCCTTCCAGAATCCGCCCCATCCCGACAGACTGGCGTCCGTGGTGACAATTTCCCAAAGGGGGGTCAGGAAAGACCTGCCCTACACAAGATTGGTCGAGACCAACCACCACAGGAGGGACTGCCGGACCCGGGAGGACAACCGTAAGGACTGATCCAGCGACCGAGGCAGCTGGTCCCAAGACGCTGACAGAAAAAGCTGAAGCGTTCTCGTATGAATTCGGGCAAAAGGAAGAAACACTCTGTGTTGATGAGAGTCCAGGCCGGGACGAACTGACCCATCTTTCTTGGGGACTGCGAAAAGATTGGAGTAGAACCCGAGGCCCATCTCTAAGCGCGGCACCGGCCGGATGACCGCCATCTCTAACAGATTCCTTACCGACGCCAGGAGCCCCTGCGTGGCCAAAGGATCGATGGGCACCCGAGACCGAAAGAACCGTGAAGGAGGGTGAGACTCGAATTCCAGGTCGTAACCGGCCGACACTACTTCCTGGATCCATCTGCCTGGAACCTCTCGGTTCCAAACCTGGGAGAAGTGTCGCAATAGTCCCCCCACCCGCACGGGTGAGGGCAGCCCCTCATTGCTGAGCGGGCTTATCAGCAGGCTTGGGCTTGGTGCCCCAGGACTGAGTGGGCCGGCCACGGCCCCTCCCCCGAGTCCAACCTGCACCTCTGGTAGCGGGAAAGGAAGCCCCCCTACCCGCTCTGAATCCTCGAAAGGAAGGCCTACCGGGGCCACGAGGCCACTTGCGTTGTGGCATCTTACCACCCTTTGCGACTGAATCAATTTTCTCCCCAAACAGACGCAACCCCAAAAAGGGGAGAGCTGTGAGCACCTTTTTAGAAACCGCGTCCGCCGACCAACTGACGCAGCCATACTGACCGGCGAATAGCCACCAGCATAGCTGCTGCCTTGCTACTCATAGCCAGCGCATCGTCCTGAGCGGATAGGACATAGGACACAAAAGATTCACACTGCTTAAGCGCAGTAAACCCTTTACAAGCGGGATTGAGATCCTCATATAGCCCCTGAATTAAAGACCTAATCGCCAATAGAAGAAGGGCTGAAGCACCATGGCGAGCGTATTGGTCAATCCGACAATCTTCCCCATCTTTAGGGACAGTGGTCTCAGCAGACTGTACCATAGCCGTGCTGGAGAGCCCTAGCACAGGGGTATCGACGTCAGGAGGGACAGACCAAAGCTTCACCAACTCTTGGCTTTTCCCAACTGGAAGGGATTCCAGATAACCGCGTGGGATGTTCCCATTCCTTAAGGACCACCCTCTCAAAGTGGTGCTGTGACAGCCTCAGGCAGATCTAAATTCAAAATTTGAAACATTTGAGCCAGAATGGAGGGGGTGTCAAAAGCAACCCCCGCCGACCAATCGCCAATCGCATCAGCCTCAAGCTGATCTGCAGGCTCATCTGACTCCAACAGGAATTCTTCCTCGTCCGGGGATCCATCGGACCATTCCACAGGCTCACATAACTCGTCCTGTGGAGCCGAAGGTACCGGAGTCAGGTGCCTCCGTTTTGCAGCGGCCTTTAACCCTGCTTTAACGGGCACTACTTTCCGGGGGCTGGCCGACCATGCCGCCACCTCGGACTGCGAATCCCCACTTTTGACCGTGTCATGCGGGGTCCGGAACAGGGAGGGAGAGGTAGGAGATGATGAAGGTTGCGACGGGCCAGCAGCCGAAGCAACAGACTGACGCGCAATGCTCTGCTTTGCACAAGGGATGCAAATAAAGACATCATCAGCTGGGAGCAGAGCCCCACAACTTATGCACCCCCCGAATGGCTCAGAAGAACCGTTTCCGGCAATAACGGAAGCCTCCATATGGTGATTTATGGTATTCGCAATTTTTTGGGGCTTTGAGGCATAAGCCAACCCGGGATGCCCCCTTATTTGTAAATGTCCCGGAAGGGAGGATTTTTTTTTTTTTTTAAAGGAAGGTCCCCCTTAATAATCTATATATAGATTATATATGTATATTCTTAAATATAAAAATATCCCAATAATCTTTTTTTTTTTTTTTTTTTTATTTTAAAAAAGAAAGACTAGCCAAGTAACAGAGCCGGAGGGCCACCATAAACAGGGATCCCGGGATCTGTAAGGAAAAGAAAAGACCACAATCAGATCCCCACATGCGTGTAACAAGCCAAGCCAATGTATGCATGGCACCAAAGTGCCTTTAAATGAGCAAGAAAAGACCAAAAAACCCTGCCCCTTAATAAATTCAAAACATGATGCCTCCTTAACAAAAAACACTCACCCCCATATCAGGGCCGCTTACCTGAAAGGACCGAGAGCAGCAACCGGAGGGACGCAGCAGCCAGCAGCAGCACAGGAAAACATAACCAAGTGCGGCCGCGCCCCCCCCCATGTGACTTCCCTTTAAACTTTGAAAGGAAGGAAGTGAACCGGGACCCGCCCCCTAAGCTCGAGCAGTGCGGCCAAATCATCTGGGAATGGACACCAGATGAGCCGCTACACGCGCACACCAGGCAGGAGGCAGCGGAGGGGGGAAGATGAAAGAGAGGGGAGGAGGAGGAGAGGAAACAGCATAGCGCAGCCATACAACAGAAAACCTGTCATAAAGTGGCCGCAGGGAGACCAGCGGGGAAGGGGAGAGGCGGGAGGGGGCTGTGGAAACTCAGGCGGCAAACCAACCTGCCCAGCGCGGTCCGCCCAACCGCCCCCAAGCTGACCTAAACACAAACCGGCCAGGACTATAAAAAACAGACCTGGCCGAAAGGGAAAAGAGTGCACACATGCTGTGCAGTCTGCTCAATGCATAAAGTAAAAACACACATGTTATAATAAAGTTAAACTGTGAAACATATACATAATATACAACCCTCTAACCCCCCCCCCCCCATAGTGAAGGGAGAAGGGACCGTAACGGGAGAGCAAGGGGCTACGGGGACCCTCGGGACAGGGGCATCCCATTTCCGGATCACCATGCCGGATAGCCGCATTGCCCCCAAAAGAGGGGGTCGAGCGGAGGAGATAAGCTCCTAGGCACCTATAGTGCCATCTACCATTTGCCCAGTGAGCAGCCTAGGCTGGGAGGCTTCCATTCCACCATCAAGGTATAAACACTCAAACCGGGCAGAAATAGACCAAAAGGGGGGTGCCGGGGTAAGATCCCGGCTACCTGTAAGCAGGAGACTTCAATCTTCTGTCTTGTCGTCAAGCAGAGAGAAAAATACTGGTGATTGAAGGGAGGTACCAGGTATATATAGGCCGGAAGGGGGCTCGTTACAAGACTTCCTCTCTGCACAGCGTCACCTGGCGGTGAGTTAACCCAATAAGTGAAGAATATTTAAAAGTGAAGCGGGGTGTGTGGCACACCAAGAATAGAAGGGGCCTGACAAGGGCAGAACCGCACTCCTGAGAGAGCGTACAGGTCAGCAGACCTCAGCAGAAGCATCTGCGAACCACAGTTCACAAGGCCACCCAGGCCATCAATCTCACGGGTCTCTCTATCAGCACAACTGTGCGCAGAAACCCCACATCGCAGGGTGAACGAAGAGAAGACATATAAAAAGGAAAGTCTATGCATAATTTTACTAAGCCCCCATGACCAGAGTCAGAATATTCTGAGACAGTAAAAACAAGGGCGGAGCCCCTGTGGTATAAGCGAGACCCAACAGAGTCACCCTAGTTGGCTCTCAGAGCGCCACCAGGATAGCATAACCTGCCACTGAAAGGCAACTATTGGAGCGAATACCGCTGAGGAGCAGGGGGCGTAGACCCCCGCCCAGATCGGGATCAGGAACCCTCCAGAGGGATCCTCCTGCTTCAAGCTCCAGACCAATAATAAAACAGACCATTGTCTTCCAACAGAACAAGAGTCCCCAAATAGACAGGTCCTAAAAGAGGAGAAGTCCAGCCGTATAGAGTCAACGATAGGCTCAGTGTTGCAACAACCAGTAGGTAAGATCCCTCTAAGGGACCCTACCTAGGAACCCCGGGGGGCTTTGGAAGAAAGTCCCCCCCCCCCCCCCCCCCCGCCTACCTGCGAGACTTGGTACCAAAGGTGACCATTCACAGGAAGATGCAAGCAAAGAAGGGGGTGCCCCCTGACAGGGCCCTTGAATATGATCAGCTCAAGAGGAACCACCTTACCAAGGGGGAATGAGCACAGACCAAGCCCCAGGGGTGCTGGAACCCCATGTAGGATCAATAACCTACTGTGCCGAAGAGCCCAAGGGCTCGGTATATAGGGGACATCATCTTATACGCCACCAACGGGCCCACCAGCTGCAATCCTGCCTGGTGAAAGTAAGATGCCAGCAAAGGGGGGCAGAGCCCCCGTAACCAGGAGTCCACTTGCTGCCAAGGAAGAAGGCTCAAACCTGAACTGAATCCAAGGAATGGAGATAGCAGATAAGGGACCAAGAGGGATTGAGGTGACTGAGCACCCATCCAGTAACTCCCAGGGGACACCGCCGGCCGAACAATCCACTCGGCCTGGCGTAGAGACTGGGGAGTAAGGAAAGACGACCGGGTAAGTCCTAATGCGGACAGTACGCTAATGTAAATGAAAGGACAAACAGGCTCGCAACTGTGGAGCAAGGAGCGCGACACTGACACCCCAGTATAATAAAAGATCAAAGGCCTTAACGTGTTATATTGCACTAAGACTGCCACACATACCCCCCCCCCCTCTCTTTTCCCCCCGAGCTACGGGAGGAAGCGAGGGAGAATCGGACCTGCGTCCAGGGACTGACTCTGAGGGGCAAGGGCAACAATGCGGGAGGGGCATCCACTAGAGGCTCCGTTAAGCACACAAGGTGCTGCCTACCTTCACCCGACCAACGCAGCCCAGGCTGGGAGGCATATTCTTCATAAAGAGGACGGGTGGAAATAGTCCCACAGGGCCACGGGCTGTAAAGCCCCGCTCGCCTGCGAGAGCGTGATATCTTCATGTCTTCGCAGTTCAGCACTGCAGAGAAATCTGGGGATTTGTGGGAGGTCCCTGGGTATATGAAGGGCCAGGAGGAGCATGTTTTTGCATGTCTGCAGTGAACAGCGCCCTCTGGCGGAGTATTACCCATGTGTAATTATTATAGATGGAGCAGGACGTGCTGTATGCTTAGAATAAACTGATTTTGGTACTCTAAGAAATTCTGAGACTTACAGCCAAGGTTCTGACTATAGGTCTATGGAGGTTTTTTTACTCATACAGGTCAGGGTATTATCTGTAGTAACCAAGGCAAACTGATTTTACCTGGAGATATTTCACCTATCATACCCCTAGCTTTCTCAATTCATTATGGGGAAAGTATTATTCTAAGCACCTTGCGTATTTGTATGTGTTGCTTTAAACCGGGCCTTCGGCGCGATTTAATCAAAAACGCCCAAACCCTTAAAAACAGAATCTAAAAACTAATATATTTTAAGTTTTTATTGACTTATTATTCTTTCCCCCACTGGGCTGCAACTACGTTCAGGACTCTAGGATACGGGGGTTGCCATCTTGCCTCAGAAGCATCACATACTGAAGAGAGCGGAATAAAGTACAAGGGGCAGGGTTATAGATGTGCTTTGCAAAGACAGAGCAGAGCTGGGGTCAGGGAAAGGACAGCAACCCCAGAATGCAGAAGACACTTCCTGTTTGCTCCATGAGCCGCCATCTTGGATGTTTAAAGGGTCATAACATGCAGTAGGTGCAGGTAGGATGATTTTTAATGTGAGCAATCTGTATGTACAGGGTGTAAGAAACATAATATAAATGCTATTTCTCAGGGTGAAGGTCCGCTTTAAATACTGCTTGCCCCCTTCTGGATTACAAGTGTAACCTGGAATATGAATTGTCCCACCAAGGTAAGCACTTAGGCCATGAGTTCTGACCTCAGCGTTGATGGGGCCATGAAGAGCCGAGTAATCTTAAGCAAACCGATCAATAGAATCAGCGGATAACGGCCTGGAGGAAATATGGGCGACAAATATTGGCAGAGGATTTTAAAGACCTTTAAAAGGAGTTAAGCAAAAAGCAAAGCCGGTTTTAAGTGTAAATGAAAAAGGCAGAGTAGGGTCACAGAACCGGGGCAGGGGCATCTCTTCTGCAGAATTTCAACGGTAAATCCTCTCAGTGGTCATAGAAAAGCCTAGGTAAATACACTGTCAAACCTCAGAGAAGGGGGGGGGACCTCCCTGTTTTGGAGTTAGAGTCTCCTGGGTCCACGCGCTCTCCTACTGCCCAACACAATTGCTCCCCAGCTGCTGGATGGTCCCCCCTATCATCTGCTCCACCACCTCTGATCTGTCCCCCGTCACCTAACCCCCTGCTGCACAGCCTCTGACCACCCCCCTTACCAGCCGCTGACCCGTCACCCCCTCACCTAACAGATCTCCACAGCCTCTGATATGTCCCCCACACCAACCAGCCCTGATCCCCTGCTCCTGACTTGTCATCCCTCACCCAACTCTGCTTTCCAGCCTCTGACCTTTCACCATTGACCTATTACCGGTGATAAAAAAAAACAAAAAAACTTGGAGGCAGGTTCACTTGTTGCGCCAGTATTCCAGCCGCCAGGATTAGGCAATCCAGGGGGAGCCTTTCAGGTAAATAGGGTGATAAGATAAAACACACACACAAAGGCAGAACAGACAAATGTTTTAGCCGATGAGGCAGTTGCCACGGCAACAGATGCTAATTAACTGCATTCAGTTCGGAGGACAAAGAGCCCGAGGGCAGACAGAACGTTGTATCTCTCAGATCAAGCGTGGCGGCGGCGGAACATCTCATGCAATCTCCGAGCATCGCTCATATCTGAAATACCTGGGTATAAGCTTAGCTTGCAGAATATATATATATATATATATATATATATATATATATATATATATATATATTCTGATCCAACAACATTCTTTAATAGCATCAGCGAGGCGGCTGTGCTCTGCGGCACTTGTCCAGGAAAAAGAAAATAAAATCATTTGTACGCGACTTGCCGGGGAATAAGTGGGTTCCAAATAAGATTAGACGGAGGTCTGATCGGAGGTCTGCATTCACTATGTGGCAGGCATCCAACCCTCTAGCCTATCAGCAACAGGTCAATGCTACCTCAGGCTCCCCCACTGAAATATTTACCTTTTTGTGGCCCTGGAAGCAGCTTTATATAATACAGTGATAAAGCATGCATAGAACTATATCATGTGTGAATCAAATGTCCACATAATGGGGGAAAAACATAACTGGAGCACAGAGTATATATTTCTTTCCATACTGAAGGTCCATGCTCTGCATCAGCATCAAAAGGTTGCTCAAAAAGTCCAAAGTATCAAACTTGGGTCTCGAAAGACTCCCCCCCCCCTTTTTTTGTGCATAGGGTCAAACTGAATTCAAATTTAAATGCTCGATCCACACATAGAACTAGATATAAAGTTAAAGTGGACCAACACCCAGGATTTTGACTATCCTGGGTTTTGGGCCACTTCGGTGGGGCACCCCGATCGGGGGTGCCCCGTTGTGTGAAACCCCCCAGAAAGCCCCGAAAACTCACCTCTCCCCGCTCCCACGTGACCGCTGCAGCCAATCCCCGCCGGCGGACAAGCAAAAGGCAGCGCCGGACAAGCAGAGCGCGTCCGCCGCCGCCTCCCGCGCGTCCCTCTTACAGGGAGCGCACCCGCGCCGGCCATTCACAAGAGGGACGCGCGGGAGGCGGCGGACGCGCATGCGCCGCTGGAACGTGGAAAAGGTAGGATTGTGGGCTTCCTGGGGGGTTTCACCCCGCGGGACATCACGATTTCGGATGCCCCGCGGGGAGGGATCTGATCAGCCCGGGAATCTTATAGATCCCCCCTGGGTGTTGGTCCACTTTAACCTCTGCCATGTTTCACTCCCATATTGGCGTCTTTAAAGGGACTCTAAACCCAACAGAAAAAATAGCCAACAAGCTCCATTTCCTGGAGTGCAGGGTAGAAGCTGTAGCATGGCTCCAAAGTTCACCCTTTTTTAAAATGTTATTCCTCCAGTACCACAAAAAAAAAAGGGTCCTTACAACCACCTTGTCTCTTGGTGCTCTCAGTGCGAGCGAGCACTGCAAGGTCATGGGTTAAAGGGTTTTGGTGGGCTTGAGGGGGGTTCACCTAGGGTGTAGACCTTGGCTTTTCCCTCTCACACTTTTCCACAGGTGCGCTACTTGTTTAGAAGCCCGAGAAGGATGGTATCTCAATGAGTATGTGATTCCTCCTCTTCTTCTAATGCAAACAATTAATATAGGCTGCAAGAAGCCGCAGCAGCCGCAGAAGACACTACAGTAGCAGCACGGAACAAACCTTTCCTGACCCGGACCGCTCCAGCAGCTGCTTCAACATCGGTAACCAGTACAGAGTACCCCTTTCTTACCGCAATACGGCATGGACTCAGCCGCATCTACCTTCTAAAGGACGCTACACTGCATTCGCAGAGAAGCACAGCGCTTTTCATTAGCGCCATTGAGGACTCTTTTACAGCGAGGAGTAACCCTCTAGGCAGCACTAAGCACGGACTGCCTGACCCCCTATTTTAACTTCTACCCTTTTGGATTTACCCCCCATTTTTCCTACTAATAAAGCTTTGGATTTATTTTATCCGACTGGAATTTATTAAAGAAGCAACCAACCGCCAGACGCTCCACAAGCAGTGCAACGTTTCATCACTCAGCGCATCACACTCAGTGGCCCAGGGCAGGTCTTGCACCCCCGGGCCAGGCGGGTAAGTGTCTCAACATACTTTCCTGAGCCAATACTTTGCAATTTTGTGCCAAACTGGCAGCAACCTTTGTTCATCAACAATCTTGCAGCCTATATTAATTGTTTGCATTAGAAGAAGAGAAGGAGGAATCACATACTCATTGAGATACCATCCTTCTCGGGCTTCTAAACAAGTAGCGCACCTGTGGAAAAGTGTGAGAGGGAAAAGCCAAGGTCTACACCCTAGGTGAACCCCCCTCAAGCACACCAAAACCCTTTAACCTTTGTTCTGTCAGACTAGCCTCCTGACCAGGTTGCAGCTCCATACTAAGCGCCCCTCTCCCACATAAACATTCCCACCACTGCAAGGTCATGACTGATAAAAATGCACCATGCCACGCCCCGGCCAGCTCAACCACGATTCAGATATTAAAGCGGACCTTCAGCATTATTTAATGAAATGCCCAAACCCTTAATAAATTATCCCCCAGCATCTAAAATTATCAAATACACTTATTAAATAAATGATTATCACTTTTTATTCTTTTCCCCACTGGCGCCGCCATCCTGGCTCAGTAGCATCACATACTGAGGAGAGCGGGATAAAGTACAGGGGTGCAGGTTATAGCTGTGATTTGCACAGACAGAGCAGAGCTGGGGTCAGGAGAAGGTTAGCAATCCCAGAATGCAGAGCAGCACAGTCAGAAGATACTTCCTGTTTGAAGGCATCCTGAAACTCCATGAGTTTTCAGAAAATGCAGTAGATGCAGAAAGGATAATTTTGAATGCGGGCAATCTGTATGTACAGGGTGTGGGAAACATAAGATATGTTCTTATTCAGGGTGAACGTCCGGTTTAAAGCATAGAAATCGGTTTTGCACAGAATACATGAGGTATTTACATACAATTAGAATTTTTCAGGTGCTTTGAAATGGCTAATTATTTACCATTTCCATGGGGAATAAGGTGGAAGAAAGTTAATGTATGCCTGGAGAGGGATTTTAAAAAGCACCATTATAAAAGATCTGTTGGGGCCATAGAAAACAAGGAGGAGACATATGATTGAAACAGCAAGCAAGGCAGAGTCTCGTCCACCAGCTCCGGGGAACATTAATGCCATTACGATTTCTGAATCAGGTATAGTGTGGGATGCTCTGGTAAATCCAAGGTGAGTAAGGTATTGCCTGTGCTCAAACCCAAAAATTAAATAGGAGAAAACCCCACTGTAGCTGGCAGCTACAATCTAAAAGATCGGGATGCCCCACTGTGCAAATCAGCCCCTGGGGCACCACAGCACTCACCTGCTTCCGGGTTCCTGCACCGATGTAAACACAGACAGATGCATCCCCTGCATCTTTTGGCTTTGCGCACATTCAGGCTAGGGGCGGGAGTGTGCATGCTGCAGGGGATGCTCTCGCTCTGATGGCCATAAACAAGAGCATTTAATGTGGATGGCGAACAGCTCTGAATGGAAGAGGACAGCTGTTCCTAGAGCCCTGTGTTAGGACAAAGAGTAAATCTGATTTCCTGAAGGATTCAGTCGCAACCAGGTAATACTTAATGGCTCTGACCACATCCAAGGCATGGAGGGTCCTTTCCTTAGCATTAGTCGGTGCTGGACACAAGGAAGGCAAGACCACTTCCTCATTAAGATGAAAGGCAGACACGACCTTAGGCAAAAAAATCAGGTTTAAAACAAAAAAAAAAAAAAAAAAAAACTAAAAAACACCTTATCCTTATGCAGCTCACTCAAAATAAGGAGGCTTCATACAAAGCACAGATCGCTACCAAAAAGACCACCTTGAGGGTCAAAATAGGCAATGTAGCATCCCACAAAGGCTCAAAGTGAGGCCCCTGGAGAGCAGAAAGTACCAAATTGAAGTCCCAAACCGGTAATACAGGCTTACGCGGTGGACGTACATGGGTGACTCCCTGGAAAAAGGTCTTGATCAATCTATGATAGGCAAAGGATCTCTGGAAAAAGATGGCCAAGGCAGAGACCTGGCCCTTGAGGGTGCTCAGCTGGAGACCCAAGTCTAAACCGTGTTGTAAAAACTCCAAGATCCTAGAGATAGAGAAAGTGCGACAAGGGAAACTCTACTCTGTAATATATCATGGAAGAAGACTTCTTCCGTGACTGAATCATGGTATGCACAACCGTGGCAGACAGGCCCTTTTCCATCAGGATTGAGGTCTCAATAGCTAGGCCGTCAAAGCCAGCATCTGTAAATTGGGGTGCCGCAACGACCCCTGTGTGAGAAGCCCTGGGTCGTCAGACATGATGTAGCGATCCACTGACATCTGAACTATGTCCGCAAACCAACTCCTTCTCGGCCAGCGAGGAGCCACCAGGATGGTTGGGACCCCTTCCTGAGCTATCTTGCGCAGCCCAGGAGTGGAAACGGAGGAAATGCATAAAGGAGCCTGAACTCCGTCCAAGGAATTGCCAGAGCGTCTGTGGCAAAGGCCAGAGGATCTCTTGACAGGGAGACGAACCTTGGGAGTTTGTGATTGTGTCTGGACGCAAACAGGTCCACATCCGGCTGACCCCAGCGGAGACACAGAGCATGAAAGATCTTGTTGCTGAGAGACCATTCCCCCAGACGAGAGCCCCCCCTGCTTAAGGAGTCTGCCTCCTGGTTTTCTACCCCGGGGATGTAAACCACCGAGATGCAGGGAACATTCTCCTCTGCCCAAGTCAGAATCTGGGTCACCTCCTTGAGGGCTCGCTTGCTCCGAGTCCCACCCTGGTGATTGATGTAGGCGACAGCCGTCTGATTGTCTGAGCTAACCTGGATCGCATGACCCCTTAATGGGGAGTCAAGCGAAGAAGCACCAACTGGATCGCTCTCAGCTCCAGGAGATTTAATCGGCAAATGGTTCTCCTGCGGACCCCACTGACCCTGGATCTTCTGCGTCTGCCAAATGCCTCCCCAGCCAGTCAGACTGGCATCCGTGGTTACTATCTATCTCCCACCGGGGAGTCAGATAGGACTTGCCCACCAACAGGTTTCTGGGGTCCAGCCACCACAAGAGGGAATGTCTGGTCGGGGGGGGGGGGGGCAGTGAAAATTCCTGTTCCATCGACTCCTGCATCCGGTCCCAGACGGTCAACAGGTTCAATTGAAGAGGTCTTATGTGGAATTGGGCGAAGGGCACTGCCTCGAAGCATGACACCATTAGGCCCACCAGCCTCATTGATGGCCGCTGACAAGACAGCAAGGTCTGCACCTCCTGCGTCTGAAGGCCCAACACCTTCTGCTGTGGCAGGAAACCTTGACTTGAGAGGTGTCTTAACGTCATGCCCAGGAAGGACCTCACCATTGAAGGAGTGATCGAAGACCTGGGGTAATGGATTACACATCCGAAAGCCTCTAGAGTGGATAACACCGTCTGGGTGTCGCTCTCGGTCTGCTGAAGGGACTGAGCCGCAATCAGTAAATCGACCAGATAAGGCAGCACTTGAATGCCCCGATTCCTCAGAATAGCCATGATGCCCGCCAGCACCTTGGTGAAAACCCGGGGGGCTGAGGATATCCGTAATGGCAGAGCCACAAACTGGTAATGCTGGCCCTCCAGAGCAGTTCTCAGGAACCGCCGATTTCCCTGGAATATCGGGATGTGCAAATAGGCAAACGTCCACCGTGATCATGAAGTCGCCGGGCCGAAGCGAGCTCACCGCTGACCGTAAGGTTTCCATGCGGAAATGCCTGACTCTTACAAATCTGTTGAGACCCCTTAAATGGGGACCAAGTAGCAGCCTTACAAACTTGTTCAAAAGAAGCCTGGTGCTGAAAGGCCCAGGAGGCCCCAACAGCACGGGTAGAATGAGCAGTGACTCGGAAAGTAGGATCCCTCCCTTTAGCAGAATAGGCCCTAAAAATGGCCTGACGAATCCATTTACTAATAGTAGACTTGACCGGCGCCAAACCCTTCCTAGGACCAGAGGGTACCACAAACACAGCGTCCGTCTTACTGAAAGGCGCTGTAGTCACCAGGTAGTATTTCAAGTTCCCGACAACATCCAGAGAATGCAAGGCCCTCTCCTTGTCATTACCAGGATTAGGGCACAAGGAAGGAAGCACAATGTCCTGATTGAGGTGAAAGGCAGAGACAACCTTAGGCAAGAAGTTTGGTTTAAAGCGGAAACCACCTTGTCCTGGTGTCTCTCAAAGTAGGGGGCCTGAAAGGACAGAGCCGCAAACTCAGAAAAACGCCGGACAGAAGTGATAGCCACCAAGAAGGCAACTTTCAAGATGAGAATAGACAGTGCAGCCTCATGCACAGGCTCAAATGGAGGACCCTGAAGGGCAGACAGTACCAGATTCAATCCCAAACCGGTAACACGGGTTTGCGGGGAGGGCGCACATGAGTGACCCCCTGGAAGAAAGTCTTGACCAAAGGATGAAGAGCGAAAGACCTCTGGAAGAAAACAATGTTGAAGGAACTCTACCCTAGCCTCACACCAGTCAATGTAGGTCCGCCAGGTCCTGTAGTAGATGGTAGAAGAGGATTTCTTCCTAGCCCTGACCAAAGTCTGAACAACCGCATCAGACAGACCCTTTTCCTTTAGGATGGAGGTTTCAGCAACCATGCCGTCAAAGCCAGCGTTTGTAAATTGGGGTCCTTGAGTGAGAAGATCCGGAACCAGGGGCAGAGGGTACTGATCGACCGCCAGCTGCACGACGTCTGCGAACCACACCTGTCTTGGCCACCTGGGGGGCCACCAGAACAGCTGGCACTCCTCCTTGAATCAGCTTGCGTAGAACCCTGCCCTGCCAGGACAGAGACATGGCATCCACCGCCAGAGCCAGAGGATCCTGGGACAGTGAGACAAATGCTGGAAGCTTGTGATTGTGGCGAGAAGCAAACAGATCCACATCCGGCATCCCCCACCTGTGACAGAGGGATAGGAAGACCTCGCTGTTGAGGGACCATTCTCCTCGGCGAGGGGCCCCCCTGCTCAGGGAATCCGCTTCCAGATTCTCCGCTCCCGGAATGTAAACCGCAGGGATGCACGGGACATTGTCCTCGGCCCAAGACAGAATCAACGACACCTCCCTGAGGGCACTCTTGCTCCGAGTCCCTCCCTGATGAATGATGTAAGCGACCGCAGTCCGGTTGTCGGAGCGAACCTGAACCGACAGGCCCTGTAGGTGAGGCGTCAGCTGCGCCAGCACCAACCGAGCCGCCCGCAGCTCCAGAACATTGATGGGGGCGTGAGCCTCCTGAGGACCCCACAGCCCCTGGAATTGGTGGGCTCTCCAGTAGCCCCCCCAACCTGACAGACTGGCATCCGTAGTGACCGTCTCCCAGCACGGTGTCAGAAATGATCTGCCCCCCAGAAGATTCCTCGAGTCCAGCCACCACAGGAGGGACCGCCGGACCAGAGGAGACAGAACAAAGGCCTGATCCAGAGACAAGGGACACTTGTCCCAGGCTGAAAGAAGATGGAGCTGAAGAGGCCTCATGTGAAATTGAGCATAGGGAACTGCCTCAAAGCAGGCCACCATCTGTCCCACCAGTTGCATCCCTTGCCGGATGGATGGGTGAGGGCCGGACAGCAAGAATTGAAGCAGAGCTTGAAGAGAGTCCACCTTCCGCTGAGGGAGGAAAATCCTGGCCTGAATAGTATCCAGAGTCATTCCCATGAAGGCGGTCACCCGGGACAGGGAGAGTGAGGATTTGGGGTAATTCATCACCCACCCGAACCCTTCCAGGGTCGCAACCACCGTCCGGGTGTCCAATTCTGCCTGTTGGAGTGAAGGGGATGTAATGAGGAGGTCGTCCAGATAAGGAAGAATGCGAATACCCCGGGCTCTGAGAAGGGCCATCACGCATGCCAACACCTTGGTGAACACTCTGGGGGCAGAGGTGAGCCCGAAGGGAAGTGCCACAAATTGGTAGTGTTGTTCCCCTACCGCAAACCTGAGGAACCGCTGGTGCCCTGGGAAGACCGGCACGTGAAGGTAAGCATCCTTGATGTCTATTGAAGTCACAGTCCCCCTGGCGCATGGAGCTTATGGCGGAGCGCAGCGTTTCCATGCGAAAACGTTTGGTCCTGATGAACCTGTTGAGAAGTTTTAGGTCCAGAATGGGTCTGATGGAACCATCCTTTTTGGGCACTGTAAAGAGATTGGAATAGTAACATTGACCTCTCTCCCCCAGGGGGACCTGACAAACGACCTCCATGGCCATAAGGTTTTGTACCGCCAACAAGCCCTGAGCTGCCCGAGGGTCCGTAGGAACCCGTGACCTGAGGAATCTGGGAGGAGGCCAGTCCACGAACTCCAGCTGTATCCGGAGGAGACAACCTCCAGAATCCAACTGTCTGAGACTTGTTGAGCCCAGACCTGAGCGAAGAGCCGCAGCCGTCCCCCCACCCGCAAGGGTGAGGGCGCCCCCTCATTGCTGAGCGGGCTTGGCAGTGGATTTGGGCTTGACACCCCAGGAGGATCCGGGTCGGGCACGGCCTCTGCCCTTGCCCCAGAAATCTCCCCTTTGTCCCGCAAAAGATACCCCCCTGCCTGACCTAGGCCCATGAAAGGAGGGAGTGAAGGACTCTGAACCCCGAAAGGGTCGCGGCTGCTTTTTGCGTCAGGGTAACTTACCTCCCTTAGCAAAAATACAGTTTTATGATTACTCACCTTTAAAACGGATATTATAAGTGTGACATACACTCCGCTTCAATAAGTCTTGACAGTTGGGTTATTCTCCAGTAGAGGGCGAACTTCTGCAAAGATGAATGCATAAAAAGAAGCCCCTCCCGGTCCATAACTACCTGGGACCTCCCACCAATTCCCCAGTGTAAGATAGCAGTAAAGGGACCAGGAAGAACCAAATATAACAATACTAACAAAAAACAATGGTTCACCATATAAAGGATCCAGAATACCAAACAGGGTGGGTGAAGCAGAGTGTATGTCACACTTATAATATCCATTTTAAAGGTGAGTAATCACAAAACGGTATTATTCCAAGTGTGACATACACTCCGCTTCAATAAGTCTTGACAGTTGGGACATCCAAGCAGTGTCCGTCTAGGGTGGGAACCATAAACAGTAAAGAATGCACCAACTCAAACCACTGCAGCTTGCAGAACCTTGCGGCCAAAAAACAGCATCCGCTGAAGCCCGCACATCAACCTTGTAAAACTTGAAAAAAGTATGAACAGAAGACCAAGTAGCAGCCTTACAAACTTGTTCAACAGAAGCCTGGTGCTGAAAAGCCCAGAATGCACCCACAGCAGGAGTAGAGTGCGCAGTGACCCTAAAAGGGGGAGTCCTCCCCTTAGCAGAATAGGCCCCAACAATGGCCTGACGAATCCATTTGCTAATCGTAGACTTAGCAGGTGCCAAACCTTTCCTGGGCCCGCAGGGCACCACGAAAAAAACGTCCGTCTTGCGGAAGGAAGAAGTAGTCACCAAATAGTACTTCACACAGCGAACAACATCCAAATTGTGCAGAACCCTCTCCTTGTCATTGTTAGGCTTAGGACACAAGGAAGGGAGAACAATATCCTGATTGAGGTGGAAAGCAGACACCACCTTAGGAAGGAAATCCGGTTTAAAACGAAAAACCACCTTACCCTGGTGTCTCTCAAAGTAAGGGACCTGAATCGACAGAGCAGCCAACTCAGAGACACGCCGAACCGAGGTAATAGCCACCAAGAAGGCAACCTTCTGAGTGAGAACCGAAAGAGCAATATCATGTAGCGGCTCAAAAGGCGGACCCTGCAGAGCCGAAAGAACCAAATTCAAATCCGAAACAGGAACTACAGCCTTCCGAGGGGGCCGCACATGCGCCACCCCTTGGAAAGAAGTCTTAACCAGCGGGTGTAAAGCAAAAGACCTTTGGAAGAAAACCGACAGAGCAGAAACCTGTCCTTTCAAAAGTACTAAGCTGGAACCCCAGGTCCAGATTATGAAGAAACTCCAAAATCCTGGGTACAGAAAAAACCCTGCAAGGCAAGGCCCTATCCTCACACCAATCAATATAGGACCTCCAAGTCCTATAGTAAATGCCAGAAGAGGACTGCTTCCTAGCCCTTATCAGGGTCTGAACGACCGCCTCAGACAAACCTTCCTCTTTCAAGAAGAAGGTTTCAGCAGCCAGGCCGTCAAAGCCAGCGTTTGTAAATTGGGGTAAAGTAGATGACCCTGGGATAGCAGGTCCAGTATCAAGGGAAGCCGGCACTGGTCTACGGCCATCCTTACAACGTCTGCGTACCAAACCCTTCTTGGCCACCTTGGAGCCACCAGAATCGCTGGTGCCCCTTCTAGAACCAGTTTGCGAACCACCCTGCCCAGCATGGAGACAGGTACAGAAAACCCAGGTCCTTCCACGCCAGAGACAAGGCATCCCCTGCCAAGGCCAGGGGATCCTGAGAAAGAGACACAAATGCCGGAAGTTTGTGATTGTGCCTCGAGGCAAAGAGAGTCCCCCACTTGCGGCAAAGATCCAGAAAGACCTCGGGTTTGAGAGACCACTCTCCGTGGCGAGAGGACCCCCTGCTCAGGGAATCCGCCTCCGTATTCTCCACCCCCGGAATGTAGACTGTCGAAAGGCAAGGAACATTGCTCTCCGCCCATCACAGGATCAGAGAGACTTCCCTGAGGGCACTCCTGCTGCGAGTCCCTCCTTGGTAATTTATGTAGGCCACTGCCGTTCGGTTGTCCGAATGCACCTGAACCGGAAGACCCCGTAACTGTGGGGTTAATCGAGCCAGAACCAGACGAATGGCTCGGAGCTCCAATACATTGATGGGGGTGTGAGCCTCCTGGGGACCCCACACCCCGATGAACTGATGACTCTTCCAATAACCTCCCCAGGCCGACAGGCTGGCATCCGTGGTAACCATCTCCCAACAAGGGACTAGAAAGGATCTGCCCTTCACCAAATTGCTCGAGTCCAGCCACCACCGAAAGGACTGCCGAACCCTGGGAGACACCTTGAAAGGTTGATCCAATGACTGTGGGCTCCTGTCCCAATACGTCAATAGGAGAAGTTGAAGAGATCTTATATGAAATTGTGCAAACGGTACCGCCTGGAAGGAAGACACCATCAGGCCCACCAGTTTCATCCCCTGTCGGATAGAGGGACAAGGGCTGGCCAGAATAAGACTGATCAGGTCCTGGGGCAGAAACACTCTGGTCCTACTGGTATCCAGATTCATGGCCAGAAATGAAATCACTCGAGACGGGGAGAGAGAAGACTTGGTGCGGTTGATCACCCACCCGAATCTCTCCAGGGTCGACACCACCTGGAGGGTGTCCAGTTCTGCCTGCTGAAGGGAAGAAGCAGAAATCAACAGATCGTCCAGATAAGACACAATGCGAATGCCCTGAGATCTGAGCAGAGCCATTACGCCTGCCAAAAGCTTGGTGAAGACCCTCGGTGCCGAGGTCAGACCGAAGGGAAGAGCTAAAAACTGATAATGTTGATCCCCCACCGCAAGCCGGAGGAATCTCTGATGTGCCTGAAAAATTGGAACATGCAGATACGCCTCCTTGATGTCTATGGATGTCATAAAATCCCCTTGGCGAAGGGAATCGATAGCCGAGCGCAAAGTCTCCATGCGGAACTTTTTGGCTCTGATAAACCTGTTGAGAACCTTGAGGTCTAGAATGGGTCTCACCGAACCCTCCTTTTTGGGGACCGTGAAAAGGTTGGAGTAGTAACCCTTGCCTCTTTCCAACTGAGGCACCGGGCATATAACCCCAATATCCAGAAGGCTTTTCACTGCCAACAGGAGCCCCTGCGCAGCCTGAGGCTCCGAGGGCACCCGAGGCCTTAAGAATCTTGGGGGCGGCCAGTACTCGAACTCCAGCTTGTACCCGGAGGAGACCACTTCCAAGATCCAATTGTCTGTGACCTCCCGGGCCCAGACCCGGAAGAAGAGTCGCAGCCGTCCCCCCACCCTTACGGGTGAGGGCGTCCCTTCATTGCTGAGCCGGTTTAACGGCAGGCTTGGGCTTGGAACCCCAGGCAGCCGCGGGACTTGCCCGACCTCTGCCTCTGTTCCAGGACGAGCCCCTGACCCCCGAGAAGGCCAGACCCCTAGACGCTCTGGCCCCTCGAAAGGAAGGAGTGAACAAGCCCGCCCCCCGAAAGGGACGGCGCTGCTTCCTCCACTGAGGTAACTTACCGCCTTTAGCAACAGCATCCAATTTATCTCCAAGAAGGGGAGAGCAGCGCCTCCAAGAAGGGGAGAGCTGTGAGTGACTTCTTGGCTCCAACGTCCGCTGTCCACTGATGGAGCCAGACCAGCCTGCGCATGGCCACCAGCAAGGCTGACGTCCTACTACACACGACAATGGAGTCTTCCATCGCAGCCATGACAAAATCCATGAACAATTCGCACTTCTTGAGTACAGCGAACTCAGCGCTAGCTGGATCCAGCTGAGTGTTATTCAGCCAGTCCCTGATAAGAGACCTGGTAGCAAGCGACACCATGGCAGATGCACTAACCGGTCGCAGGGCCGAGCCCACGTTGGCAAATGCATGGCACGCCATCTGATTAAGGCACTTGTCCTCGCCATCCTTAAGGGAGGAGGCGTCAGGGGTGTTCAGTACAGAAAAGTTGGTCAACCCTAAAACAGGCGCGTCGACCTCGGGAGGAGAAGACCAGTGCTTGACTGCCTCCACCGGAAAGGGATACTTCTTATCCCATCCCTGAGGCACACCAGGGAGCCGCCAGGGCCTCTCCCATTCCCTAAGTATCAGCGCATCAAAGTGACCCTGGGTAGGAAATTCCAGACGGGGCTTGTAGGCCCCCCAAAATTCCCCCTTCTTAAGAAGCCTCAGGTGGATCAATATCCAACACCTCCAATAAATGTGACAAAGCAGTGGCCGTATCAACAGCATCCCCCAGCACCTGCCCGGTATTGGAATTCCCAGGCTGACCATAGTCAGCCTCTGAATCCTGATACAATTCCCCCTCCTCAAGCGGGGAATTATCGGACAATTCAGTGGATTCATCGTCAGTGTCCCACAAGGGCTGGGCCGACGACAACTGTCTCTTTTTAGCCTGGGGCTTCTCGACCACCGTGCTAGCAATCATTTTCTCTATGCTGGCCAACTTAGCCCAAACATGAGAAAGCGACTCCCCACTAGTGCCAATGTCACTTGGGGTACGGATCAGGTGGGGAGGGGAAGGCGATGAAGCAGGAGGAGCCGACCCAGAAGGCTGGGTACCAGACTGCCGCGTTATGGCCTTTTGTGCGCATGGTATACAGATCAGCACATTCTCCCCCGTAAGGGATACCCCACACATGGCTCGGATTGTCCCGAAGGGATCCCGGGCCTGGTATCCTGCAGAGCCTACATATGGTGAATTTTTGTGGTCAGTCGCAAGACCGTAGGGAATTACGCATAAGCAACCCGGGATGCGCCTTAAAAGTCCCGGTGGGAGGATTTTAGGGGTGGACAATATTTATAGCTAGGGACCCCAGGACCAGGAGAGACCCCTTAAAATGCACTTATACGGGGACACCTGTAACACACAAAAAAGGTCACATAAGAGCAGAGCATAGTAGCCGAAATATTCATATACAGGTATATGACAGGTATAAGGCGTAACCAGACCGAGCATCGGATAGAGACAACCAAGGCCGAGTTCCTGCTACACATCCGAATGGTGTCATCTAAGGCAGAGAGAACATAGGAGATGAACAACTCACATTGTGACAAGGCTCTAAATTCAGCACTAGAAGGATCCTCATGGGAGCCGTCTAGAAGGCCCCTGACCAAGGTCCTAATAGCCACGGCCGTAATAGCGGAAGCACAAACCGGGCGCAAAGCCGAACCCACACAAAGGCGTGGGAGGCCAGTTGGTCGATACTCCGGTCCTCACTATCCTGCAAGGTAGTGGAATCCGGGGAATGCACAACAGAAGTATTAGACAGCCCCAGGACGGGGCATCCACCTCGGGGGGAGTTGATCATCATTTGACCACATCCAAGGGGAAGGGATACCTCCTATCCCACCCCTTAGGGATACCGGGAAGACGGCTAGGGCGTTCCCATTCCTTGAGAATCAGATTATTAAAATGCGTCTGTTCTGGGAATTCCAAACGTGGTTTTGCGGTACCAAACAATTCCCCCTGCTGCTTAGGTGTCGCTGCAGGAGGGGAAATGGAAAGTACTTCAAAAATTTGAGTCAGAAGTCTATGGGTGTCATCAGCATCCCAATGCTCTGAGCCGGCATCAGTGCCAAGGCAATGCTGATCGTCAGAAAGATCTGAATCTGAAAATAATTCCCCTTCCTCGAGAGGGGCATAGTCAGACAAATCAAGGAAAGCATCTTGATCCATAGTAAAGGCCGGCGCAGCGGGCGCCACGTGCCATCTTTTAGCTTTTTGCAGAGCTAGCAATCAGTCTCTCAATATTCCAGTCTGCCGGAAACATCAGATTGCGACTCCACGCTAGTGTTAATGTCACTAGGGGTCATAATCAAGCGCGGGGGCGTGGGGGATGAGACTGAGGGTGCCGACCCAGACACAAGGGACCCAGATTGCCGCGCAAGCGCTTGCTGGGCGCAGGGTACACAAACCTGCACATCATCGCCCACAAGGGATGCCCCACACACCACACATAGCCGGGCTTGCCCCGAGGGGACCCCGAGCACAATATCCAGTCACACAGATCAACGGGAATTACGCTGTGCAGCTACCCGGGATGCCCCTTAAATGTCCGCTGGTGGGAGGATTTAGTAATTAAAATGTTTAAATTTAAGCCCCCAATGTTAATATGGGTGATAAGGACACAGGACCGGGAGAAACCTCTAATTTAGGTAGTCGCCTTGAAAGACATAAATGATACCCACAATCAGTATACAAACACATTTAAAGTGGACCAACACCCAGGATTTTCACTATCCTGGGTGTTGGTCCACTTCAGCGGGGCATCCGAGATCACTAGGGGTCCACCATATCCTGGTGTCTCTCAAAGTAAGAGGCCTGAATCGACAGAGCCGCCAACTCAGACACGCCGAACAGAGGTAATAGCCACCAAGAAAGCAACTTTCTGAGTGAGAACCGAAAGAGCAATATCCTGCAACGGCTCAAAAGGAGGACCCTGCAGAGCCGAAAGAACCAAATTCAAATGCCAAACCGAAACTACAGCCTTCCGAGGGGGCCGCACATGCGCGATCCCTTGGAACAAAAGGTCTTAACCAGCGGGTGTACAGCAAAAGACCTCTGGAAGAAAACCTACAGAGCAGAAACCTGTCCTTTCAAAAGTACTAAGCTGGAACCCAAGATCCAGATTATGCTGAAGAAACTCCAAAATCCTGGGTATCGAAAAAACCCTGCAAGGCAAGGCCCTAGCCTCACACCAAGCAATATAGGACCTCCAAGTCCTATAGTAAATGCCAGAAGAGGACCGCTTCCAAGCCCTAATCAAGGTCTGAACGACCGCCTCAGACAAACCTTCCTCTTTCAAGATGAAGGTTTCAGCAGCCAAGCCGTCAAAGCCAGCGTTTGAAAATTGGGGTAAAGTAGATGACCCTGAGATAGCAGGTCCGGCAACAAGGGAAGCCGGTACTGGTCTACGGCCATCCTTACAACTGCGTAACAAACCCTTCTTGGCCACCTTGGAGCCACCAGAATCGCTGGTGCCCCTTCTAGAACCAGTATGCACTTACCTTGCCCAGCATGGAGACGGGTGGAAACAGGTACAGAAAACCCAACTCCTTCCAAGCCAGTGACAAGGCATCCACTGCCAGAGACAGAGGATCCTGAGAAAGACACAAAGGCCGAAAGTTTGTGATTGTGCCTCGAGGCAAAGAGATCCAACTCCGGAGTCCCCCACTTGCGGCAAATATCCAGAGAAAACCTCGGGGTTGAGAGACCACTCTCCGTGGCGAGAGGATCCCCTGCTCAGGGAATCCGCCTCCGTGTTCTCCACTCCCAGAATGTAGACTGCAGAAAGGCAAGGAACATTGCTCTCCGCCCAGTGCAGGATCAGAGAGACTTCCCTGAGGGCACTCCTGCTGCGAGTCCCTCCTTGGTGATTGATGTAAGCTACCGCCATTCGGTTGTCCGAACGAACCTGAACCGGTAGACCCCGTGAATGTGAGGTCAGCCGAGCCAGAACCAGTCGGATGGCTCCGAGCTCCAAGACATTGATGGGGGTGTGAGCCTCCTGGGGACCCCACACCCCGCTGAACTGATGACTTTTCCAATAACCTCCCCAGCCCGACAGGCTGGCATCCGTGGTAACCGTCTCCTAACAAGGGACCAGAAAGGATCTGCCCTTCACCAGATTGCTCGAGTCCAGCCACCACCGAAGGATGCCGAACCCTGGGAGACATCCTGAAAGGTTGATGCAATGACCGCGGGCACCTGTCCCAATGCGTCAATAGGTGAAGTTGAAGAGATCTTATGTTAAACTGTGCAAACGGTACCGCTTCGAAGGAGGATACCATCAACCCCACCAGTTTCATCCCCTGTCGGATAGAGGGACAAGGACTGGCCAGAAGAAAGCGGATCAGGCCCTGAATCCCCTGCACCTTGGTCTGGGACCGAAATACTCTGGCCCGAATAGTATCCAGATTCATGCCCAGAAATGAAATCACACGAGACTGGGAGAGAGAAGACTTGGTGCAGTTGATCACCCACCCAAACCTCTCCAGGGTCGACACCACCTGGTGGGTGTCCAGCTCCGCCTGACGGAGGGAAGAACTGAGATCAACAGGTCGTCCAGACAAGGCACAATGCGAATGCCCTGAGCTCTGAGCAGAACTATTATGCCTGCCAAGACCTTGGTGAAGACCCTCGGCGCCGAGGTCAGACCGAAGGGAAGAGCTACAAACTGATAATGATGATCCTCCACCGCAAACCGGAGGAATCTCTGATGTGCCTGAAAAATAGGAACATGCAGATACGCATCCTTGATGTCTATGGATGTCATAAAATCCCATTGGCGAAGGGAATTGATAGCCGAGCGCAGAGTCTCCATGCAGAACTTTTTGGCTCTGATAAACCTATTGAGAACCTTGAGATCTAGAATGGGTCTCACCGAACCCTCCTTTTTGGGAACCGTGAAAAGGTTGGAGTAGTAACCCCTGCCCTCTCCGACAGAGGCACCGGGCATATAACCCCCATGTCCAGAAGGTCTTTCACTGCTAACAGGAGCCCCTGTGCAGCCTGAGGGTCCGAGGGCACCCGAGACCTTAAGAATCTTGGGGGCGGCCAGTACCCGAACTCCAGTTTGTACCCGGAGGAGACCACTTCCAAGATCCAATTGTCTGTGACCTCCCGGGCCCAGACCTGGAAGAAGAGCCGCAGCCGTCCCCCCACCCAGGCGGGTGAGGGCGCCCCTTCATTGCTGAGCCGGTTTAACGGCAGACTTGGGCTTGGAACCCCAGGCAGCCGCGGACGTGCCCGACCTCTGCCCCTGTTCCAGGACGAGCCCCTAACACCTGAGAAGGCCAAACCCCTCGAAAGAGACGGCGCTATTTCTTCCACTGCGGTAACTTACCTCCCTTAGCAACAGCATCCAATTTATCTCCAAACAGCCGTGTACCCAAGAAGGGAAGAGCCGTGAGCGACTTCTTGGCCCTAAAGTCCGCCGTCCACTGGCGGAGCCAGACTGATCTGCGCATAGCCACCAATAAGGCTGAAGTCCTACCACATCTCTTAAGGGTAGCGAACTCAGCGCTAGCTGGATCAAACTGAGCGTCATTCAGCCAGTCCCTGATAAGAGACCTGGTAGCAAGCGACACCAGGGCAGATGCACAAACAGGCCGCAGGGCCCACTCTGGCAAATGCATGGCACGCCATCTGATCAAGGCGCTTATCCTCGCCATCCTTAAGGGAAGTGGCGTCAGGGGTGTTCAGCACAGAAGAGTTGGTCACACATAAAACAACAGGCGCGTCGACCTCGGGAGGAGAAGACCAGCGCTTAACCGCCTCCACCGGGAAAGGATACTTCTTATCCCATCCCTGAGGAGCACCAGGAAGCCGACTGGGCCTCTCCCATTCTCTAAGGATCAGCGCATCAAAGTGACCCTGGGTAGGGAATTCCAGACGGGGCTTGCGGACCCCAAAAAATGTCCCCTTCTTGAGAGGAGGCGCCTCAGGCGGTTCAATATCCAACACCTCCAATAGATGAGACAAAACAGTGGCCGTATACCACGGCATCCCCCAGCGCCTGCCCGAAATCGGCATCACCAGACTGAACATAGTCCGCCTCTGTTTTCTCATACAATTCCCCTAACGGGGAATAATCTGACAAAACAACGGAATCGTCGTCAACATCCCACCAGGGCTGGGCTGACGACAAATGTCTCTTTTTAGCTTGGGCCTTCTTGCCCACCGTGCTAGCAATACATTTCTCGATGCTGGCCAACCTAGCACAAACATCAGAGTGCGACTCCCCGCTGGCACCAATGCCACTTGGGGTACGGATAAGGCGGGGAGGGGAAGGCGATGAAGCGGGAGGAGTCGACCCAGAAGGCTGGGTACCAGACTGCCGCGTTATGGCCTTTTGTGCGCATGGTATACAGATGAGCACATTCTCCCCCATAAGGGATACCCCACACCCCACACATGGCCCGGATTGTCCCAGAGGGAGCCCGAGCCCAGTATCCTGGGAAGCCTCCATAAGGTGACTGTAATGGTAGTCGCAATGACCAGAGGGAATTACGCTGGTAAGCAACCCAGGATGCCCCTTGAAGTCCCGCGTGGGAGGATTTGAATGATGCCCAATTTGGACCCAAGGGCCCCTAGGAAAGGGAGAATCCCCCTAAATACAAGTGAAAGGGATCCATCTGAAGGACACAACCAAGGGAGGCCATGAACTCCATATAGTACATAAAACATACATTCCAAGGGTCGTGTGAAGACAAACAAAATTCAATCAATAAGTTAATCAAGCGCCCAGCCAATTTAACAGACAGGGCGCACACAGTAGAATAATAATGAAGGGCCCACAGGGGCACTCACGGCACAGCAAAGGCGTCCCCCTGACAAGCTGGAGAATAAGCCTGGGAAGAAGAGGGGCGGGCCAGCGCAGAAGCGGGACGCGCCCGGCCCCATACCTCCCCCCCCATGGAAACACGCTCCCAGCTCCATTCAGGCGCCAGAAGGAGAGGGGGCACGCCAAGCGCCCGGCACCACCCCCCCTCAGAAGAGAATCCATGCCTGAGAGGGAGAAGCTCCCCCGCAGAACCGAGCGTGCAACCAAAATCATGAGGGATAACAGCCAGCATGCCCTCAACAGTGCGCACCAAGCACCACACTTCTCACACACACAACAATAAAAATAAAACAATAAAGGCACAAGAGGTAGGGACAGCGCCCACCCCCCCCCACCCCCCAAGGGACAAGGGACCAGGAGGGGAATCCGCACCACCAAGTGGAGGGAACAATGGCCAGGGACAGGGCATCCCAAATCGGGATCACCAACCCGGAACCGCCTACCCCAAATGAGGTCTCAAGGGGGAGCATGGCTCCCTAACACACCACGGAGTTCTATCCTACCTTCGCCCGGGCCAAGGCTGGGAGGCATGATATAGGTTAAGGTAGAGAGGTCCAGACAGTAATAGGAAAATATGCCGGGGTAACCCGGCTACCTTTCTCCAAGCAGACTGCAAGAAGGAGATAATACAATTCTGTGAAATGCTCACCTGTAGAATTGGTATTAAAAGTATACAGTACGTCCTGCTCCAGATAGATTACTTACACTTGGGTTATCCTCCGCCAGATGGCGCTGCACTGCAGAGACATGTAAATACAGGCTCCTCCTGGCCCCTCAAATACCCGGGGACCTCCCACAAATCCCCAGCATTGAAAAGCAGTGAACAAGAAGCCGGGAGAATTTAACCACCCAAAAACTGGTAACTTATAACAATGATAACAATCACCATACAGGCGAACCAGAACAATGCAAAAACCAGGGTGGGGTGGAGCAGGACGTACTGTATACTTATAATACCAATTCTACAGGTGAGCATTTCACAGAATTGTATTCTTAGTATACAGTACGTCCTGCTCCAGAGAGAATACTTACACTCGGGGCATCCAATAGCCGTGTCCATAAAGTAGGGTGGGATCCCCAACAAAAAAGGTAACAGCAGACAGTTTAAATCACTGCCGCCTGCAAAACCTTGCGGCCAAAAACAGCATCAGCTGAGGCCCTAACATCAACCTTGTAGAACCTTGAAAAAGGTATGAACAGAAGACCAAGTAGCGGCCTTGCAAACTTGTTCAACAGAAGCCTGGTGCTGGAAAGCCCAAGAGGCACCAATAGCACGAGTAGAATGAGCAGTAAGGCGGAAGGGAGGATTCTTCCCCTTAGCAGAATAGGCCTGAATCACTGCCTGACGGATCCATTTGCTGATAGTAGACTTGGCAGGAGCCAAACCCTTCCTAGGACCAGAAGGGACCACAAAAAGAGCATCAGTCTTCCTGAAGGACACAGTGACTACTAGGTAAGACTTCAGACACCTGACCACATCTAAGGAAAGCAAAACCCTTTCCTTAGCATTGCTAGGATTAGGGCACAATGAAGAAAGAACAATATCTTGAAATGAAAAGCAGACACCACCTTAGGCAGAAAATCCGGCTTAAAGCGGAACACCACCTTATCCTGGTGTCTCTCAAAGTATGGAGGCTGGATAGACAGAGCCGCCAGCTCAGACACACGCCTGACCGAAATAATAGCCACCAGAAAGACAACCTTGAGGGTAAGTACAGCCAGAGCAGCATCCTGAATAGGTTCAAAGGGAGCACCCTGCAAGGCAGACAAGACCAAGCTCAAATCCCAAACAGGGACCATAGGTTTTCGTAGGGGACGCACATGAGTAACCCCCTGAAAGAAAGCCTTAACCAAAGAATGCTGAGCAAAAGACTTCTGAAAGAAGACAGACAGGGCAGAAACCTGACCCTTCAAGTACTGAGTTGGAGACCCGACTCCAACCCATGCTGTAAAAACTCCAGAACCCTGGGAACTGAGAAAACCCGACAGGGAAGAGACCTAGACTCACACCAGTCAATGCAAGTACACCATACCCTATAATAGATGGAAGGAGAAGAATTCTTCCTAGCCTTCACCATGGTCTCAACCACCGAGGCAGACAAGCCTTTCTCCATCAAGATGGAGGTTTCAGCAGCCAGGCCGTCAAGCCAGAGTTTGTAAATTGGGATGGCGTAAGGGGCCCTGAGTGAGCATATCTGGCACTCCTGGCAGAACGTACTGGTCTACTGCCATCTGCACCACGTCTGCGAGCCACACTCTTCTTGGCCACCCGGGGGCCACCAGAATCACTGGCACCCCTTCCAGAGCAATCTTGCACAGGACCCTGCCCAGCAGGGGGAATGGAGGAAAGACATACAGGAGCCGAAATTCCCGACATGACATGGACAGAGCATCTGTGGCCAAGGCCAGAAGATCCTGAGACAGGGAGACAAAAGCCTGGAGCTTGTGATTGTGACGGGATGCAAACATATCCACATCCGGTAGACCCCAACGGTGACACAGGGACTGGAATACCCTGTTGCAGAGAGTCTGCCAGTAGATTCTCTGCTCCCGGGATGTACACAGCCGAAATGCATTGAACATTGGCCTCCGTCCATGTCAGAATTCGCGACACCTCCTGGAGGGCCCCCCTGCTCCGGGTCCCTCCCTGATGGTTGATGTAGGCAACCGCCGTCCAGTTGTCTGAGCGCACCTGCACAGACAGACCCCTCAGGTAATTGGTCAACTGCTCCAGTACCAACCTGATCGCCCGTAGTTCCAGAATGTTAATGGGTAAGTGGGCCTCCTGAGGGCCCCACCTCCTCTGGAACCGCAGGGACTTCCATAATCCCCCCATCCTGACAGACTGGCATCCGTGGTGACCGTCTCCCAGGAGGGGGCCAGGAGGACCTGCCCCCCAGCAAGATCCTGGAGTCCAGCCACCACGAAGAGACCGCCTGACCAAAGGGGGGGGCACACAGACCTTGTCCAAGGACTTTGGGTCATTGTCCCATACTGACAGAAGGTGAAGATGTGGAAGCCTCAAATGGAACTGAGCAAAAGGCACCGCCTCGAAGCACACCACCATCAGGCCCACCAACTGCATCCCCTGCCTGAGGGAGGGATGGAGACACGACAGCAGGACCCTCACCTGCACAGTTAGAGCCTCCCCCTTCTGTTGAGGAAGGAATATCCTTGACTGATCCGTTTCCCTAATCATTCCCAGGAATGGGGCCACCGAGGAAGGGGACAGAGAAGACATGGGGTGATTGATCACCCAGCCCAAGGACTCCAGGGTGGCCACCACCAGCTGAGTGTCCAACTCTGCCTACTGTAGAGACCGAGAGGTGATGAGTATGTCGTCCAGGTAGGGCAGCACGAGGATGCCCCTTGACCTCATCAGAGACATCACCCCTGCCAGCACCTTGGTGAACACTCTGGGAGCTGAAGTGAGGCCAAATGGCAAGGCCACAACTTGATAATGTTGATCTTCAAACACGAATCTGAGGAACCTTGGTGTCCTGAGAACACAGGGATGTGAAGGTAAGCGTCTTAGATGTCCACAGACGTCATGAAACCCCCGGGGCGCAAGGAGCTGATGGCCGAGCGCAGAGTTTCCATGCGAAAACGCCTGTTCTTGACAATTTTGTTGAAGATCTTTAAATCCAGAATGGGCCTGACTGACCCATCTTTCTTGGGAACTGTGAAAAGGTTGGAGTAGAGCCCCTTGCCTCTGTCTCTTAAGGGAAATCTGCAAATGACTCCCAAACCCAGCAGGCCCTGCGCGGCCTGCGCCAACACCTGAACAGAGGCAGGGTCCTGAAGTATCCGGTACCTGATAAATCTTGGGGGAGGCCGCACAGCAAACTATCTAGTAGCCGGAGGACACTACCTCCTGAATCCACCGGTCTGAGGCGTGATGCCTCCAGTCTTGAGCAAAGTGCCGCAGCCGCCCCCCCGCCCTGACGGGCGAGGGCGCCCCATCATGTTTGAGGGGGGTTGGGAGAGGATTTGGGCTTAGCCCCCCCAGAGGAGCCAGGACGTTGCCTTCTGCTCCTGTAACAGGAATCTGCACGAGCCCCCGCAAAGGACACCCCTGTTTCTTGTTTAATACCATGGTAGGGGGTGAAGGGGAGCCATGGCCCCAAAGCGGCCAAGACAGCCGTCTGCGCTGGGGTAACTTACCTCTCTTAGCAAAAAGGTCTAGACAGGCCCCAAACAGTCGTAGCCCCTTAAAGGGAAGCCCAGTTAGGGCCTTCTTTGCAGCATTGTCAGCACCCCACTGTCGCAGCCAAACCAAGCGGCGTATAGCCACCACGAGGGCAGAAGTTCTTGCACACATTCTGATGGTGTCATCCAAAGCTAATAGGACAAAATTTACAAACACATCATAACTGGAGAGTGCATAAAACACCTCGCAAGGGAGATCATCAGGGGCACTATCAAGCATATTTCTGATAAGGGTTCTAGTGGCCACAGCAGTAATAGCAGAGGCACAGACCGGGCGCAGCGCCGTCCCCGCACATGCAAAGGCGTGGGAGGCCAGCAGGTCAATGCGCCGGTCCTCAGCATCCCGCAGGGTAGTAGAATCAGGGGAATGCTTGACAGGGGTGTTAGATAGCCCTAGGATCGGGACATCCGCCTCGGGGGGGGGGGGGGGGGGGGATGACCAACATTTAACCACCTCAGGGGGAAAGGGATACTTCCTATCCCAATTCCTTGGGACCCCGGGAAGTTTACTGGGGCACTCCCATTCCTTGAGCACAAGGGTATGGAAATGTGCCTGCTCTGGAAATTCCAAACGTGATGTAGCTGTATGAAAACGCTCCCCTTTTTGCCTGGGAGCCTCACCAGGGAGGGAGATAGACAGAACCTCAAAGATCTGGGTCAGTAATCTGTCAGTGTCATCCGGGGCCCAGGGGTCAGAGCCAGAATCGTCATGACCCCTTGGTCTCTCATCAGATGAGCCTGAATCAGAAAAGAGCTCTCTATCAGATGGGGTATAGCCACACAGATTCATAAACTCCTGAGATCCCATAGGGAAAACGGTAACATTAGGCATCAAGTGCCGCTTCTTACCAGGGCCCTTACGCGCTAAAGACTTCGCAATAATCTGTTCAGCAGTAGGCAGTCTAGAAGACACATCAGGCTGAGAATCCCCACAAGTATGCAACTCAACAGGAGAGAGATTTAAGCTGGGGGGAGTAATGAAACAAGGTGCAGCCACTGGCAGGCCAGATTGCAATGCCAGTACTTGCTCAGCACAGGGTACGCAGACCCATGCCTTGTCGGCGTCAGCATGAGGCTGTCCACACGCTACACACAGCCGGTCTTGTCCCAAGGGGACCCCGGTCACATTATCCTTAGATGCCTCCATATGGTGTCTATTAGGCACAATATACCAGTAGGGATTGACGCTATAAAGCAACCCTGGATGCCCCAATGACCCGCTAGGGAAGTGGGAGTAATTTTACAAGGCCCAACTATCAATTACACCGGGCCGGGAGAAGCCAATGGATTCACCTGTCTGAAAGACACAATGAGAAGAAAGGGTGTCAGAACCAAACACACTACAATGAGTAGAAAGCCGCCCGCGAGGGCACTTACGGACCGCGGTAAGTAAGAACGTCACACGCTTGCGCGACCTGACAACATGGCGCCAAGTACCTCGAAGGGCAGGCCAGAGCGAGCCGTGACGCAGGGCGCGCCAGGCCAGGCCCCGCTCCCCCGAAGAGCGCGAAGTCCACCGACAATCAGCCGATGAGAACGCAGAAGCGTCTGAGGTAACGCCGCCGCGGAACATCCAAATGAAGGAAAAGGCGCGCGTGCGGCGGCGGCATTTGCAATAGTAAAAAGACAAGTCAGCGCGGCGGCCGACACCACATATACTAGTCCAAAAAAACATGACAAAAGGCCGTATGCACAAATCACGATACATGCTCACCCACACCCCCCCCCCGCCTTCTTTCCCCCCCCCCCCGAAGGCTACAGGGAGAATGAGGGAGGATGGCGGCCCTTTGTACAGGGCCCACCGCTACCGGGGCATGGGACAGTAATGCGGGAGGGGCATCCCATAAAGGCTCACCATCAGCCTATACCGCCTACCCTTTGGTGGGGGACTGCGGTGGAGCAGCGCGCCATAAGCATGCATGGTGCCGCCTACCTTCACCCGACCAGCGCAGCTCAGGCTGGGAGGCACATCACACGAAGGACGGGTGGGAATAGTCCAACAGGGCCGCAGGCTAATAGCCCCGCTCACCTGCGAGAGAGTGATAATTTCATGTCTTCGCAGTAAGCACTGCAGAGAAATCTGGGGATTTGTGGGAGGTCCCCGGGTATTTGAGGGGCCGGGAGGAGCCTGTTTTTACATGTCTCTGCAGTGCAGTGCCATCTGGCGGAGGATAACCCAAGTGTAAGTAATCTGGAGCAGGACGTACTGTATACTAAGAATATCCATCTTCTGACTTGCTCGCCGTCCTGCAGAGAAGGAACTGGGGAATTGGTGGGAGGTCCCAGGTATATATGACTGGGAGGGGCTTTCTATTTTTGCATATTCATCTCTGCAGAAGTTCGCCCTCTACTGAAGATTACCCATATGTCATGAAGATCGAAGTGGAGTGTATGGCACACTTAGAATAGATGAAGTGAAGAGAGGAGGAGAGGTAGCGCTGAGCCCTGTGCCAGCGCTGAAGAAAGTGCAAAGCGATACAGTAGCAAACAAACATTCACATATGCACACTGTAATACTGACCCCCCCCCCCCGACTAACCAGGCAAAAGGAGAAGGGGTGAATAAGCCCATAGGTACATTTGTAAAGCATGTAATGAGGGCTATAAGCTGACGGGGCATCCCATGTCTGGCTCACCAACCTGTGCCGCCTACCCTTTGGTGGGGGATTTGCGGTGGAGCCATGCTCCATTAAAAAGCACCTCTAATAGGTGCTGCCTACCATCACCTGACCATGCAGCCAAGGCTGGGAGGCAGGTAAATAGTGGCACGGGTGGGAATAGGACACAGGGCCGGGGGCTGTGCAGCCCGGCTTACCTGCGAGGAGAGATAGCCATCATCTTGACCTTCGCAACCGACTGCAGAGAATAAACTGGGAATTTAGTGGGAGGTCCCGGGTATATAAGTACCAGGCGGGGCCTCTTTTTTGCCATCTCTGCAGTAAAGCGCCCTCTTGTGGACTATATCCCAGACGTAATGAATCATTACTGGAGCAGGGTGTGCTGCATACTTGGAATATATCTGCCTACCCTCTTTTACTCTTCAATTTGAGGTCTTTTAGCCACTAAATTAAGTGCAACAAGGGTCTCTCCAGGCGTTGCCTTGTTGCTCAGTGTGGCTCCACCTAATAACGAAGAATCATGGTTAAGTCCTGTTATTCTTCGGTCTGTATGGGTTATGTAAAGATTTTGTTTTCAAAAAGTACCACTTACCCTTGAGAATTTTTGGTCTCATTAGTGCCACCTTATGGTCTCTCCATAAGGTGGCATTGTTCCTCCATATGGCGCCACCTACACACTAAGAATCATGGGTAAATCCTGTTCTTGGGTTTGTATGGGATACGTAAAACATACTGTTTTAAAGTGGGACTTTTAGGATTTTTAAAGAGTTTTAAAAAATAAATCGCTGACTGGCTGGTCTCAAGGCCGCTGGCTGATGATGTGATAATCTATTTATATAGCGCCACCATCTTTCGTAGTGCTGTACAAAGTAGTAATTACAGACAGGGCAGAAACATACAGTACATAGACTTACAAATGCAGTGTTACAGAGTTTACAGTGAATATTCTGAATACAAGATACAATAGGAGAGAGAGTCCTGCCCTTGCAAGCTTACAGTCTAATGGATGAGGGGTAGAGACGAGGGGGAGGGATCACAAACAGTCAGTATTTAGCTTTTGTGGTATGTGCCTTTTAGAGAATTGCTTGAGCCAGATTATATGCTTTTCTGAATAGGTGAGTTTTAAGGGGACCTTTGAAAGCTTTGAGAGTTGTGGTGTGGCGGATTTGGTGGGGATGGCATTCCAGAAGATTGGGGTTGCACTTGAGAAGTCCTGGAGGCGGGCGTAAGAGGAGGTGACCAGGGTGGAGGACAGAAGGTCAGCAGAAGAGCGAAGGCTGCGTCTAGGTTGATATTGTTGGATTAGAGATGAGATGTAGGGAGGGGCCTGGTTGGAGAGAGCTTTGATGGCGAGAGATTTGAACAGGATTCGCTGTGGGAGTGGCAGCCAGTGTAGGGATTGGCAGAGAGGAACAGAGCTGGAGGAGAGAGAGGAGAGATGAATGAGGCGAGCAGCAGAGTTCAGGATAGATTGGAGGGGTGCCAGTCTGTGAGTTTGTAAGCCACAAAGAAGGATGTTGCAGTAATCCAGTCGGGATATGACCTGGGCATGCATTAATCATGGGTAAATCCTGCTTTTGGCCTGTATGCATTTCGTAAATGCTTTTACGCTCTTTATCATTAAATTTTTATCCTCTTTTAGCGCACAATATTAAGCCAAACTTGAGTCTGCCCGTGAAGTGGCTCGTTCCTATGTAAGGCTCCGTGTACTCAAAAAGAATCGCGTGTAAATTTGTAAAAACTCTGGGTCTGTAAGTGTGTGGCAAAAACTTTAAGAAAGCTCTCCTTACCTACAGGCCAAGAGTGGAGATCTCAATACCAGACAGTGAGCAGGCAGCACCCAGCCAGCCCCCCCCCCCCCCCCCCCCCCCCCCGAATATCACCTTGTGCCTCTGCAGCTCCTCCCATGCCAGGTAAATAATCAAAACAAGCCCGCACCTTTCAGTAACTCAATCCAAAATTGCTTACTGCCTCCAGCCCCTCTAATCACAGCACTGCCGCAGGGTTCTGGGCGTCGCTCCCAGTCCCCGACAGCAAAATAGTCGAAGACTATTTCTCAGAACAACTTTGCCGCGTCCTCGCCTTACACAAAGGAGTGAAATCCCCCAGGATGTCACATCCATCACTAAACACCCTTCTCCTCCACGTCTGCTATTGTCACACAGGTCATTGCAAAAGACACGTCCATAATACTTCTTCCTGGTACAAAAAAAAAGCATTAGAATAATATGTAAACACCACAAATGCACACAACAAATGCTCGGGTCATGGTAAAGGCGTACAGGGCCCTGTGTACAAGCTAACAGAAATGTATCAGGAACACATCCAGCAATCAGGACACAAGGAGGAACTGAAGCATTATGTGGGTTTATAAAACGATAAAGAATAATATGTCAGGTCACTAAAAATAAAAAAACACAATGGCAAGTGTATAAGGGGCAAATATTAATCACTACATGTATCGGACTCTCAATCACACTTGCCTTTATTATTATTATTTTTTTTTTTATAAAAGGCTGTTCCTCTGTTACCTGTAAATCTGTCCCTGATCACTGTTACGGGGGGAGTCTAATTTAAATGGCTCACCTATGACTCATGGTCAGATTGCAAAAGCAAATGCTGCATCCCCTGCATATCCCTGCAAGCAACCTGAACAATCCATTTTTTATTTTAGGACACCAGAGAGGCGGGGGGGGGGGGGGGCGGAGAGGAGAATGAAGAAAGCCAGGAAAGAAAGAAGAAAAAAGAAGACGAAGAATAAAGAAGCAGCAGCATATATTCACCTCTTCTCCCTCCACAGCAGCCTGTACTTTCTCCGATGGGATGAAACTGGCCAGAGGCAAGAAAACGGCCCCACAGCATAGGGGCACCTGCAAAGTCTTTGATGGTTTGTCCAGCTACCACCGCATCAAGGGACACATGTCCTCCTGCCTCCTGTGAGATACAGCTCACCAGAGGCTGCTATGGCTGCTGTAGGGGGACAAATAATGAGTATATGTCAACTGCCCATATATGAACAGTATGCAGAGGGTACAAGACTCTCCAGGCCCCAGCATATCTAAATAGCTGGACACAGGAGTGTGCCTCACCTGTAGGAACCCAGCATGGAGAGCTGGAAAGGTAAGGGTGTATGCGATCACCAGATTTCACAAAGTGGGGCATCCCGAAACGAGTCATCGTTGTCCCTGGAGTCTTAGACCATCCCTAAGGTGGCTTGTGGCTATGTTAGAGCATCATTGAGAAAGCCCTGATGCTTCAGGTCCATGGCTAAGTTTAAACTGGAACTTCACCATGATTTATTGAAAAGCCCAAGCCCTTATAAAATCATTCCCAGCATCTAAAATTAATATATTTAAAGTTTTTAGTCACTTACTTATTCTTTCCCCCACTGGGCTGCAACTCTGTTCAGGACTTCTTGACTCAGAAGCATCACACATACTGAGGAGAGGAGAGTGGGATAAAGTACAGGGGGAGGGTTATAGCTGTGCTTTGCTCAGACAGAGCAGAGCTGGGGTCAGGAAAAGGTCAGCAAACCCAGAATGCAGAGCAGCACAGTCAGAAGGCACTTCCTGTTTGCAGGCTGCCTGATGTCCCATAAGCCGCCATCTTGGATGTTTAAAAGCTCATAACATGCAGTAGATGCAGGTAGGATGATTTGTAATGTGAGCAATCTGTATGTACAGGGTGTGAGAAACATATAAGATAGGCTCTTATTCAGGGTGAAGGTCCAAATAAATAATAAACACATGCCCCCCCCCCCCAATTCAGGCCCACATGCGATTCTAGCGACGCATTCAGACATGTAATCTCAAAACGCATTATGCCCAAACTGCTGTACAGTAATCTTGTCACCCAAGCATAAATTATTCATCTTATCTGGCCCTGTATAGAAAGCAGAAATCAGGAGGCGGCTAAATAGTCTACAAGGTGGCACAATGCCAAGGCCGATAATATCCCCAGGTCAGACTACATGGCAGAGCACACGGCTGGAGTGGCCGCTCTATAAAATGCGGCCACTATAATGTGCTATAAAGGTCACACGGCTGGGGTTTGCCTGTCAGCGACAAGATTCACAAGGGTACCTGAGCATTTGTCACAAGCGAGAAAGGCAACCTGAAATCTTATTATGTCCCCTGCAGCTCACACTTCAGGCCTTCTCCTCCCGACACATCCAAAATGAAGTGCCCAACCGGAGCCCGAAAACAACCAATCGCCACACCTCGCATTCGAAAAGGCAAGATTAGCACAAGAGGCAGAAATGGCTTCCTATTAGTAATACATTTCCCACTGCTATAATTCATGTTAGAAATATTACAATGAGCTTTTAAAACCCCAGACGCAGGAGTCGCTGGCAGGGCTAACGCTCCACAAAGCCGTCATCGCCAGAGTCATTCATACTTCCTCAGGAGCTCCTCCCACGGTGCCATTGTCCAGCTTGCTCGTAAGGTTGTAGTATCTCATAATAAAGTGATAAAGTACGGCTTCTGGCTAGAAGTCAAGTATTCTATTTGTTTATAAAATACTATCATGAGCTATAGCGCTGTACAACGTAAGTATTACAAATGGGGCACAGATGCAAAAGGGGCAGCAGCTGCTCAGAGTTATAACTAACCCAGGAGGTGCGCGCAAGCAGGGCAAATATTATGCACAAATCTTAAAGGGACCACAGCACTCAACCCTGTTTGCAAGCAACCAATCTTAAAAACTGGTCCTTTGGGACATACATTGCAATGTCTAAAATTAAAGAGGACCAAACCCCACATTTTTAACTAGCGTAACACGAATTGCTCCCCCCATGAAAAATACCGTTTTGTGAAGTACTCACCTTTAAAACTGGTATTATGAGTGTGCCATACACTCCACTTCGAACATCATGACATCTTGGGTTATATCCTCTAGAGGGCGTACTTTCGCAGAGATGAAATGCAAAAAAGGCAGCCCGTCCTGGCCCATATAACCTAGGAACCTCCCACCAATTCCCCAGTGTATAAAAGCAGTAAGGACCAGGAAAAACCAATTATAACAATAACACCCAATGGTTCACCATATAAAAACTCCAGAATACTTGAAAAAAAGGGGTGGGGCGAAGTGGAGTGTAAGGCACACTCATAATACCCGTTTTTAAGGCGAGTACTTCACAAAACGGTATTATTCTAAGTGTGCCATACACTCCACTTCGAACATCATGACACCTTGGGACATCCAATAGCAGTGTCCGTCATGGGTGGGAACCATAAACAGTAAAGAATGTACCAACTTAAACCACTGCAGCTTGCAGAACCTTGCGCTGAAGCCCGCACATCAACTTTGTAAAACTTGGAAAAAGTATGAACGGAAGACCAAGTACCAGCATTACAAACTTGTTCAACAGAAGCCTGCTGCTGAAAAGCCCAGGATGCACCAACAGCACGAGTAGAGTGCGCAGTGACCCTAAAAGGAGTCCTCCCCTTAGCAGAGTAGGCCCCAACAATGGCCTGACGAATCCATTTGCTAATCGTAGACTTGGCGGGCGCCAAACCTTTCCTGGGCCCGCAGGGCACCACGAAAAAGGCATCCGTCTTGCGGAAAAAAGAAGTAGTGACCAAGTAGTACTTAACACAGCGAACAACATCCAAATTGAACCGTCTCCTTGTCATTGTTAGGCTTAGGACACAAGGAAGGGAGAACAATATCCTGATTGATATGAAAGGCAGATACCACCTTAGGAAGAAAATCTGGCTTAAAGCGAAAAACCACCTTATCCTGATGTCTCTCAAAATAAGGGGCCTGAATCGACAGAGCCGCCAACTCAGAGACACGCCGAACAGAGGTAATAGTCACCAAAAAGGCAACCTTCTGAGTGAGAATAGAAAGAGCAGTATCCTGTAGTGGCTCAAAAGGAGGACCCTGTAGAGCCGACAGAACCAAATTCAAATCCCAACAGGAACTACCACCTTCCTAGGAGGCCGCACATGCGCGACTCCTTGGAAAAAGGTCTTAACCAGCGGGTGCAAGGCAAAAGACTTCTGGAAAAAAAACTGACAAAGCCGAAACCTGTCCTTTCAAGGTACCAATCCTAGGAATAGAAAACACCCTACAAGGCAAGGCCCTAGCCTCACACCAATCAATGTAGGACCTCCAAGTCTATAGTAAATGCCAGAAGAGGACCGTTCCCTAGCTCTAATCAAGGTCTGGACAACGGCCTCAGACCAACCTTCCTCCTTCAGAATGAAGGTTTCAGCAGCCAAGAAGTCAAAGCCGACGTTTGTAAATTGGGGTAAAGAAGTTGACCCTGAGACAATAGATCCGGCAACACGGGAAGCCGGTACTGATCTACCGCCAGCCTTACCACGTCTGCGTACCAAACCCTTCTTGGACACCTTGGAGCCACCAGAATTGCTGGTGCCTCTTCCAGAATCAGTTTGCGAACAACCTTGCCCAGCATGGCGAAGGGCGGAAACAGGTACAGAAACCCCAGATCCTTCCAGGCAAGAGACAAGGCATCCACTGCCAATGCTAGAGGATCCTGGGAAAGAGCCACAAAGGCCAGAAGTTTGAGATTGTGCCTTGAGGCAAAGAGATCCACCTCTGGAGTCCCCCACCTGCGGCAAAGATCCAGAAAAAACTCGGGGTGGAGAGACCACTCTCCTTGGCGAGAAGATCCCCTGCTCAAGGAATCCGCCTCAGTGTTTTCCACTCCCGGAATGTAAACTGCCGAAATGCAAGGAACAAAGTTCTCCGCCCAGTGCAGAATCAGGGAGACTTCCTTGAGGGCACCCCTGCTGCGAGTCCCTCCTTGGTGATTGATGTAGGCCACCGCCGTTCGATTGTCTGACTGAACCTGAACCGGCAGACCCCGTAACTGCGATGTCAGCCATTGCAGAACAAGCCGGATGGCCCTGAGCTCCAAGACATTGATGGGGTTGTGAGCCTCCTGAGGGCTCCGCACCCCACTGAACTGATGACTTTTCCAAAAACCTCCCCAGCCCGACAGGCTGGAATCCGTGGTAACCGTCTCCCAACAAGGGACCAGAAAGGACCTGCCCTTCAACAGGTTGCTCGACTCCAGCCACCACCGAAGTGACTGCCGAACCCTGGGAGACATCCTGAAAGATTGAACCAAAGACCGGGGACACTTGTCCCAATATGTCAATAGGTGAAGTTGAAGCGATCTCATGTGAAACTGTGCAAACGGTACCACCTCGAAGGAGGACACCATCAAGCCCACCAGTTTCATCCCCTGTCGGATAGAGGGGCAAGGATTGGCCAGAAGAAGGCGGATCAGACCCTGAATCCCCTGCACCTTGGTCTGGGGCAGAAACACTCTGGCCCGAATGGAATCCAGATTCATGCCCAGAAATGAAATCACACAAGATGGGGAGAGAGAAGACTTGGTGCGGTTGATCACCCACCCGAACCTCTCCAGGGTCGACACCACCTGGTGGGTGTCCAGCTCCGCCTGATGGAGAGAAGAAGCTGATATCAACAGATCGTCCAGATAAGGCACAATGCGAATGCCCTGAAATCTGAGCAGAGCCATTATGCCCGCCAAAACCTTGGTGAAGACCCTCGGTGGTCAGACCGAAGGGAAGAGCTACAAACTGATAATGTTGATCCTCCACCGCAAACCGGAGGAATCTCTGATGTGCCTGAAAAATAGGAACATGCAGATACGCATCCTTGATGTCTATGGATGTCATAAAATCCCCTTGGCGAAGGGAATTAATAGCCGAGTGCAGAGTCTCCATGCGGAGCTTTTTGGCTCTGAGAAATCTGTTGAGAACCTTGAGATCTAGAATGGGTCTCACCAAACCCTCCTTTTTGGGAACCGTGAAAAGGTTGGAGTAGTAACCCCTGCCTCTCTCCGACAGAGGCACCGGGCATATAACCCCCATGTCCGGAAGGTTTTTTACTGCTAACAGGAGCCCCTGTGCAGCCTGAGGGTCCGAGGGCACCCGAGACCTTAAGAATCTTGGAGGCGGCCAGTACTCGAACTCCAGTTTGTACCCGGAGGAGACCACTTCCAAGATCCAATTGTCTGTGACCTCCCGGGCCCAGACCTGGAAGAAGATTGCTGAGCCGGTTTAACGGCAGGCTTGGGCTTGGAACCCCAGGCAGGCACGGGACGTGCCCGACCTCTGCCTCTGTTCCAGGACGAGCCCCTGACCCCCGAGAAGGCCAAACCCCTAGTCGCTCTGGCCCCGGAAAAGGAAGGAGTGAACGAGCCCGCCCCCCCGAAAGGGGCGGCGCTGTTTCCTCCACTGAGGTAATTTCCAATTTATCTCCAAACAGCCGCGAACCCAAGAAGGGAAGAGCTGTGAGCGACTTCTTGCCCCAACGCGCGCTGCCCACTGGAGGAGCCAGACCAATCTGCGCATAGCCACCAGTAAGGCTAACGTCCTAATACACACGACAATAGAATCGTCCCATCGCAGCCATGACAAAATCCATGAACAATTCGCATTTCTTAAGGATAGCGAACTCAGCGCCAGCTGGATCAAACTGAGCGTTATTTAGCCAGTCCCTGATAAGAGACCTGGTAGCAAGCGACACCAGGGCAGATGCACAAACAGGCCACAGGGTCGAGCCCACGTTGGCAAATGCGTGGCACGCCATCTGATCAAGTCGCTTAACCTCGCCATCCTTAAGGGAAGTGGCGCCAGGGGTGTTCAGCACAGAAGAGTTGGTCAAACCTAAAACTGGCGCGTCGACCTTGGGAGGAGAAGACCAGCGCTTAACCGCCTACACCGGAAAAGGATATTTCTTATCCCATCCCTGAGGCACACCAGGAAGCCGACTGGGCCTCTCCCATTCTCTAAGGATCAGCGCATCAAAATGACCCTGGGTAGGGAATTCCAGACGGGGCTTGCAGGCCCCCAAAAATTCCCCCTTCTTAAGAGGGGGCGCCTCAGGCGGTTCAATATCCAACACCTCCAGTAAATGTGACAAAACAGTGGCCGTATCTACGGCATCCCCCTGTGCCTGCCCGACATTGGAATTCCCAGACTGAACATAGTCAGCCTCTGTTTCCTGATACAATTCCCCCTCTTCTAATGGGGAATAATCTGACAAATCAGCGGAATCGTCAACATCCCACAAGGGCTGGGCCAACGACAAATGTCTCTTTTTAGCCTGGGCCTTCTTGCCCACCGTGCTAGCAATAATTTTCTCGATGCTGGCCAACCTAGCCCAAACATCAGAAAGCGACTCCCCACTGGTACCAATGTCACTTGGGGTACGGATAAGGTTGGGAGGGGAAGGCGATGAAGCAGGAGGAGCCGACCCAGAAGGCTGGGTACCAGACTGCCGCGTTATGGCCTTTTGTGCGCATGGTATACAGATCAGCACATTCTCCCCCGTAAGGGATACCCCGCACCCCACACAGGGCCCGGATTGTCCCAGAGGGACCCGAGCCCAGTATACTGCGGAGCCTCCATATGGTGAATTTTTGTGGTCAGTCGCAAGACCGCAGGGAATTACACATAAGCAACCCGGGATGCCCCTTAAAAGTCCCGGTGGGAGGATTTTTGGGTTGGACAATTTTACACTAGGGACTCCAGGACCAGGAGGGACCCCTTAATATGCACATATACAGGGCAACCTGTAACACACAAAACAGGCAACATAAGTGCAGTGCTGAGTAAAAATGGCCATAACCTTACAGTATAAGACCACAGCATTTGATCTTGCAGCCACACAAGAGAATATATATATATATATATATATATATATATATATATATATATATATATATAATATATATAAACTATATACCAGCCAGACAGTGTAAATAACACACACACACGCTCTAGACCAGTGGGGGCCCCTGCTAAAGAGGAGCCCCCACACACAAGCTAAGGAAGTGGCCATCGGGCCCTTACCACACCGATCTGCAAAGCGGCCTGCTCATAGAAGATGGCCCCCACGAAGCCTCATGCATGAGGAGGGAGAGCAGGGGGAGGGCGGGCCAGCGCAGAACGCACGTTTGCCGAGGCCATGCCCCCCTCCCAGCAACGCGACCCCTAGAAACGAGCACAGCAATCGCGCCAAAGAAGAGGGCGGCGGAGAGCCCGGCCCTGCCCCCTTCCCGAACGCAGCCTGAGGGGGAGAAGCTCCCCCAGGCTGCCACTAGCCCTGATATGCCAGTAAAGGCACTCTGTCACTCACACACACACAGTAAAAACACACTAACCACACAGGGACATAAGCTGGGGAAAAGGAAATATCGGCCAGGCCAGGCAACCCCCCCCCCCGGAGGGGAATAAGGGACCAGGAAGGGGGGAACCCTGCCAGAAGCCTAGAGGGACGGGGTATCCCACACCAGGATCACCAAGAAACCTGGATAACCGCCGTGCAGTGCAGTGCTCCTGCTGCACCCATAGGGTGCTCCTACCTTCACCAGGACCCGCAGCCTAAGCTGGGAGGCTCAATATAGGGGCAATTTAGAAGGGTCCTGGCAGTAATAGGGACAATAGAAGGCCGGGCGTGAGCAAAGTAAAGAAGTCTTCATCTTCTGTCTTGTCGCCTTCCCTGCAGAGAAGGAACTGGTGAATTGGTGGGAGGTCCCAGATATATATGGACCGGGAGGGGCTTTCTTTTTTGCATATTCATCTCTGCAGAAGTTCGCCCTCTACTGGAGATTACCCAGATGTCATGAAGACCGAAGTGGAGTGTATGGAACACTTAGAATATAATAATATTTTGAATACAAGATACAATAGGAGAGAGTCCTACCCTTATCAGCTTACAGTCTAACTCACGGGGTGTTCAACCTTTTGAAGCACATGGGTCACTTAATGATTTGGTGACCAGTCCAGGCACATTTACATGTTAAATAATGAAGATTTTCATTACATCGTTTTCATTACCTTCTGAATAGATTTTGCATTTATTGTGATCAGCAGCCTTGGGTTTAGATTGCAGCAGATCTGGATGGTGGTACAGATAAGTCTGCAGCCTCATCGTGCACCATGTCATAAGATCTAAAGTACCACTGGTTGGGAACCCCTACCCTAAGTGGTCTACTGCCACCAACTGTGAATCCCAAATTTAGCCTTTACCTCCTTGAACTCTGAATTATGGGGCAGCAGAACAAAAACTGCAAGCCCACACACCTCCTGTTGGAAGAGGAATTGCAGTATTGTCACATTTCCCAGTCAGACGGGGCCTTGCGGAAGGCGTTACCTGTAACTTATTTTGCACCCAGTGTGCTGAAAGACGGCAAAACACCTGCTACCCAATAACTCCAGGCAATACAGTTTAGCTGTTAAAACATCAAAGAATGGAATGCTGCTGGGCCGGAAATTTCCCCCTGGGGCAGTACACCTACCTCTAAGATTATCGCAACCCACATGACATTTATCGCCCACTTTCAAAATTTTCCAGACCAGCCCAACTTCTTGGGTAGATGGGTGGTGGCTGCAAGAACATCAGAACTTCCAGCTTCCCTTTACAACAGCACGGCTACACAACTTTATTTCTTACATAATGTTTTTATACATAGCAATTTGTGCTCTGTATTTATCCCATCCGTGTATTGAAAATACACAGTGCCCCTGGAAGCAATATTTGGGGGGGGGGGGGGTTCTTGCTCAATTCCCAAACCACTAGGCCATGGCTGCCTCCAAAGTAATACAAATTATTTATTATACATTTTATTCATATTTTTATTTTTTTAATTTATTTTTTAATTTACTATTTCAGATTTTCATTTTGTTATTTTATATGTATTCATAAATTAATTTTTTTTTACAATTCCTTATTTATTTTCATATTGTTATTATATAATTCTAGCTGAATTTATTTCATTTCTTTTTTATTAACCAATATATAATTTGTTATATTTGTTTTATTTTTTTCCATATCATCATGTATTTGCAGTTGTTCCTGTTTAAAGAGGAGTATTACCCCAAATGTGAAAGTCCCCCGTTCACCAGAACCTTTCCAGCAATCCCATGGTGCATGTCCGGCACATTGTGGCATCCCCTGTATGCCTCCGGCTGATGTGTGCACCCATGCAGGCCAATCGGAATGGCTGATGTGGGACGACTTTTGCCCCACATAGCCATAGAGGGATGCAGGGTTACTAAGCTCCCATTTAGCTTATTTTGCTGCTCATTTATACGCCCTAAGTAGGCACTTACCTTACCAGCTTTCCCACGCACCAGCTGAATGGAAGGGCTTCATCCCAGATTAGTATATAACAAAGGTGGGTATTTAACCGGACCTAGCAACTTATAGACGCAAGGTCTGGTTTGGTCCACTTTAAAGCTGAACTAAACCCAGCACAGCCAGCTCTAGAAAACAGGGTTGGGCAAGTTTTCTTTCTTTTTTACATTGCCAGATCGGGGCTTCACTTAAAAGAGAAACAAAACTCACCAGCGGCCGGCCTGGAATCTACAATTCTGGGGCATCCTGAATCGCTGTGTAAACCCCCTTCCCCCAGCGGCGCATGCGTGTCCTCTCAGTTGTTTGCATTCCGACAAACTGCTTTGATTGTTTTCAATGGGAAGTGTGCACGGCTGCATTATTCCCGGCGGCATGCGCGGGAAGATAGGCCTTTCAAGCAATTCAGGGGCAGCAATTCCCCAACAGCTTGCGTGCTCCGCAATGAAGGCAATCAGAGCCCTTTGCTGAAAAATGTACTCAAGGCAAAGGGCTCTGATTGTACAGGAGCATGTGCATGCGCCGTTGGAGAGGTGAGTTTTACTGGGCGAACTAGGGGGTTTCACACAAGGGGGTATCTAAATTTGGGATGCCCAGGGAGCACAAAATGAACCTGGGAGCCGCGGATTTTGTTCCTCTTTAAAGCGGTCCGGCACCCATTTCCTACATAATGGGTGTGGAGCCACATTGGGACAATTTTGGAGGGGAGCCAGACTGCTGGAGCCCTCCTGCGCATAGAACCCTGCAACCTTTACCTGAATCTCGATCCCCCGGGCATAATGCGGCCTTCGATTGGCTGACAGTGGTCGCATTGGTCAGCCTGGACTAGTGAGCAGGAAAGAAAATGCAACCTCGGGTCCTCCATGGGACCACCAGCAGCCAACGTAGAAAATAGGTGTGGCACTGCATTAAAAAGAGCCATCCAAGAACATACAATAGCAGGTAAATAGGCACGCATTTTTAAAGTAAGTGACTCTCAGGGTCACCCCAGGGGCAAGCAATCAGCAAACCACCTCCCAAGACCCCTCGGAATGCCTGTAAGCGCTGCAACTTCAAAGCGTCCATTCTCCGTAATGGCGGCCTGTGATTTGTGGAGTGGACAGGCTGTGCTGAGCTCGGGTTACCTCTAATCCTCTTCACCTTTATATTTAGTATTATGAAGTTCTCACTATTTCACTCCTGTTTTTCCCAGCTATGATAAACACGTCTAGAATAGTGTGTGTGTGTGTGTGTGTGTGTGTGTGTGTGTGTGTGTGTGTGTATGTGTGTGTGTGTAAAAAATATCGCCTTACAATTGCTGCGCCCTATACAATTACTTGCAAGATCAGGTGTCTGTGATACAATTTGTCGATGTTGCCGAGAGACAGCGAGGACAATAGAAAATGCGTGCGGTGATTACAATAACACATGATGGCGCACGCAACGCCATCCCACACATCTGCTATTTTGCCTGCTGCAAATTACATCGCCGAAACACTCCTGCATCCTGGAATATTTCAGGGTCAAATGGCCGCCCCATGCACCCGAGCAAACTATTCAGAGAATTTAAAACTGAGTATTTGGAAAGCGTGAGGCGATGGTGTGTTAAAGTGGATCTAAACTTTCGCTTGTAATGCTGTCCCTAGTCCAAAGGAACGCTAATCTAACCTGACCTGCATTAGGGAGATAGACTTTTTTTTTTTTTTTTTTTTTTTTTTTATAACAGGGTTCTATGAGACTGGGGAAAGGAAACACCTGCACACACATACAGCAGCCACATCTCCTACAATTAGAGACGCGTCACTGTAGTGTGCACCAGTTCTGTATAGGGGTGTGATACATTTTGCAATACACGTATGATACAATATATCCTGATTCTGTCTCAAAGACGATATATTGCAATTTTTTTTTAAATTACTTTTTTTATTAAAAAAAAAAAATTGACATAGGGTCCCCCTTCCCGGGGGGACGGGGATCCCATTTTTTATTGGAATTTTAAAGGTTAAAACCCCTTAAAAATAAAATTAAAAAATGACATGAGGTCCCCCTACCCAGCATAACCAGCTAAGGACCAGCTATGCAGGGCTTGTAGAACAGAACACAGTAGGCCAGCTTTGGTGGCTCCCTGCCCTGCCAGCTACAAACCCCTCCGTGGGCCTGGCCCCCTTCTGCCCCCTGGGCTTTGGGGAGCTGGGGATTAATGGCAAGTCACCCGCTAGCCACAGGTAACTTGCCAGCCCCCAACCATGTGAACCACACATCAGAAAAAAGTCAGCTCCCAGCCATGTGAACCAAACCACACATCAGAAGAGACATCCTGCTCCACGAACCAGCTGAAGAAGCCCACATTTCGTTGAGCGAGTGAGGTGGCAGGTAAAATTTAGGGGGTTTGAAAGGGGTTGGTCAAGGGGGGGCGGGGGGCGAGAACTCCCAACACAGTCCTGCAAGCACTCACCTTTTTTTGCATTTCCGTGCTGCAAATGTAAGGTGCGGCTGCATCCCCAGCATCCCTGCAGCTGAGGTGCTTAGGGAAACCAGGGATGCTGCTGCTCCCACACCCTATGCCGGCATTCAGTTCAAATATCATGAAATTCCATTGTCTACAATACACAAATCAGGAAAGACACTATAAAAGCAGTGAAAAAAGGATGTCATCAACTCAATGTGCCACCATGGAAGAGTAAAGGGGGGGCATTTTTAGGAAGGGTTTGGAACAAGCTAAGGAGGCGAGTTTCAAATCCACAAACTGAGCACACGCTGGATATGAGACATTGAGACATTCTTGGTCAGAGGAAAAACAAAGAGGTCAGGAGTTACCAAAGGATTTAGAATCAAAGCAAAAGTCGATTTTCTGATTCACTGGCAGCCAGTTAAGTTCTATGGCGACAGAAGGGTCCTTCATCCCCAATTGCTAGCAGCCTGGCAATAGCCATCAGGGCTGCTGATTCCCTTTAAATGCAAATCACAGTGTGGAAAAGCAGAGATCAGTTAATCTCCAGACCCCGGCAATCCAGCAGGAAACCAGGGCCTGAAAACTTTCTGCCAAGAGAAGCTGAGTAGCATCAGCGCAAGTCTATTTTTTTTTTTCTTTCCAGACATTATGTTCCATTTGGCTGCTGAGGTCACATGACAGCTGCAAACGAAAATCCAAGAGGAGTGCTGCTGCCTGCAGTTCACACTGACAGCCGGGAAGAGCTTCGCACACCATGGCCATGGACGGAGGAGATGTTTCCATTACATCATCCAGCCAGCACTGGGGGCGGGGGGGGGGGGCACAGCTGGTGGCAGCCGCAGCACCATCTGCTTTCCCCTTTACACCGCATGCTCGTTTTCCCTTTAATCTCCTACTGTTACTTATTGAGGAGCTAAAACTCCATGCACGCCAAAACACGAGGAGCCGGCCAGGGTACCAGGATTCACTGTTACCGAGACGGTAATGCACAATGCTCGAAGAAGCCCTTCAGGAACTCCAGTTTACATAAAAAAAAACATTGGTCTACTAAAAGTCACCTCAATATGAGCGCTACAAGGGATCGCAACACAAGGTGGTGTGCGGCGATACAGCACCCTGATCTAAATCAGACTCAGTGCCTAGGAGCCTTTCTGAACTCTTCCTAGCCACCTTCTGTCATCTCAAACTTAAAGCGGACCAATAGTCAAAAATGACTTAAACCAGACCAACACAACAAACAGTGCTCATATGCAGCCCTCCCCAGGGCAATTTAGATTGCTGCACATAAAAATTTGTCTAACTTTTTTCAACTGCTGTTTAAAAACAAGATGGCGACTCATGGATTTGCAGGCCACCTGCAAACAGGAAATGCTGCTAGGCTTCCTGTTACTGGGCATTGTCAGTTATGTCAGTTGGGAGTGGAAGCTCCAAAATGGCCCCTACCTTTCTTTTCCGAGTGTGCCAGGCTGTTGATCCGGTTTAAAAACATCTCCCCTGCCACCAAACTTACTTTTTTCCTGTCATATCCAAACTAGACTAATGCAATACAACAGACTGGCACCTCTCCGAGCTATTTGGACTTCTGTGTATTTCTTCCATCACTTCCAAGATTCTGAAGAATTTTTCTTTAGAGTTTTTAATCGCAAACCGATTCGCATTTTGGGTTAAATCAATTCATTTAAAAAAAAGGGGAGGGGTCAGCAGCAAGTTCATGAGTATTGCCTGTATTAGAGGTTTACCAGCGACCCCAGGGCTACCAACACAGCAGGGAATCACGATTCTGGATGTAGTGTGGCTTTACAACTGCTTTAAGGCATAAAACCCAAGATTTTTACCGTCATATGTTTTATTCCTCTTGCCAGGTGCATCCTGATTTGGGATGCCCCGCTGTATGCATTGGCATCGCCCGAAAACCTCTCAGTATCAAAGTGCACATGCACTTGCTGGCTGAGCAGCCAAGAAAAGGCATGTGATCACTGGGGGATACACGCAGTGGGGCAACCCTATTCAGGCTGTAGCATCTTATAGACTTCAGTGAAAACAGATTCCCATCGCCCCCCCCCCCCCCAGACCTTCCGGTCTTCACCACCACTGCAGGTAAGAAGCAAAGCCGCATCCCCCTCTGCTCGCCACCCATTCACGGGCGCCTGGATAAGGTATGGAGTTTTTTTATTATTATTTGTCACTAACCCCCCCCCCTCCCCCCCAAACCCTGCCTCAGTGCCAAAAACACAAATATCAGACTAACATACGTGATTTTTGTGAGGCGATCGCCACAGGCAGCACTGCTAAGGTGGAAGCAGACTGCTCTTTTTTTGGTATTTTATTTAAAATAGATTTTGATTTCTATTTTTTTTATTAGAAGTTCAATGTTTTGTTTTTAAAGTGCAACAAAACCCAGGGTATTCGCTCATCCCGGGTTTTGGTCCTTCACCCTAGGGCACCCAGCAACCCAGGGGTGAAACCTCTCTGATCGTCAGTTGTTTGTATCTTTGCTCAAGCACATGGTGCAGACACGGCTCTTGTCCAATCACCTTAACCAGGCATAAATATTGTGCGTTTGGAGAAGCTAAATGGAATCCCAGCCGCATACATATTCGGTGCACAGCCATTCAGTTACAATGGACGTGACCATGCACAGCCGGAAAAATACAATTCTGTGAGTACTCACCTGTAGAATTGTTTTTGTAGTACACAGCACGTCCTGTTTCACTAATTCCTTACGTCTGGGTTATCCGCCAGAAGGTAGATAAAGGACAAAGACTTCTTCCTAGCCCTAATCATGGTATCAACAACAGAGGCAGGCAGCCCCTTTTCCATCAAGATGGAGGTTTCAGCAGCCAAGCCGTCAAAGCCAGCATTTGTAAATTGGGATGGCGCAGCTGCTCCTGAGTGAGCAGGTCCGGAACCTTGGGAAAGACGTATTGATCTACCGCCAACTGCACGATGTCTGCGAACAACACCCTTCTTGGCCAACAGGGGGCCACCAGAATGGTTGGCACCCCTTCCTGGGCTATCCTGCCCAACAGAGGAAACAGAGGGAACACATAGAGAAGCCGAAACCCCTTCCAAGGTAGTGCGCATCTGTGGCGAAGGCCAGAGGGTCCTGTGACAGAGAGACAAAGAATGGACGCTTGTGATTGTGATGGGACGCAAACAGGTCCACATCCGGCAGACCCCAGCGACGGCACAGGGAGCGAAACACTCTGTTGCTGAGGGACCACTCCCCCAGCCGAGACATCCCCCTGCTCAAGGAGTGTTCCTCCAGGTTTTCCACTCCCGGGATGTAAACTGCAGGGAACATTCTCTTCCGCCCAGGACAGTATCAGGGACACTTCCTTGAGGGTTCGCTTGCTCCGAGTCCCTCCCTGATGATTGATGTAGGCAACCGCCATCTGGTTGTCCGAGCGGATCTGAACAGGGGTCTGAACGGGGTCAACTGGGAGAGAACCAACCTTATCGCCCGCAGTTCTAGAATGTTGATGGGAGCAAGGGCCTCCTGAGGGCCCCACTGACCCTGGAACTTCAGAGACTTTCAAAAGCCCCCCCAACCTGTCAGACTGGCATCTGTGGTGACAGCCTCCCAGCACGGGGGCAGAAAGGTCCTGCCCACTAGAAGATTCCTTGAGTCCAGCCACCACGAGAGGGACTGACTGACCAGAGGGGACAGAGCAAATTCCTGACCAGGGACACAGGGTCCCGATCCCACACTGATAAGAGGTGTAGCTGAAGAGGTCTCATGTGAAACTGAGCATAGGGGACCGACTCGAAGCATGACACCATCAGGCCCACCAACTGCATCCCCTGCCGAATGGAGGGATGAGGACAAGAAAGTAGAAACCGTGCCTGCGTCTGCAGGCTCTCCACCTTCTGCTGAGGCAGGAAAACCTTGACCTGAGATGTATCCAGAGTCATGCCCAGAAAGGACCTCACCAAGGACGGAGACAGTGAAGACTTGGGATGGTTGATCACCCAGCCGAAGGACTCGAGTATGGAGACCACCATCTGGGTATCCAGCTCGGCTTGATGGAAGGACTGAGACGCAATCAGAATGTCGCCCAGATAAGGAAGGATGCGTATGCCCTGAGATCTCAACAGAGCCATCACCCCCGCCAGCACCTTGGTGAAAACCCGAGGAGCCGAGGTAAGACCAAACGGTAAAGCCACAAATTGGTAGTGCTGATCCTCCAGAGCGAACCTGAGAAATCTCTGATGACCTGGAAAGATTGGAACATGAAGGTAAGCATCTTTGATGTCCACAGAAGTCATGAAGTCGCCCGGGCGCAGGGTACTGACCGCCGAGCACAGAGTCTCCATGCGAAAATGCTTGAACCTGACAAATTTGTTGAGGCGCTTCAAATCCAGGATGGGCCTCAGAGACCCATCCTTTTTGGGAACCGTGAACAGATTGGAGTAGAAGCCTCTGCCCCTTTCCCGGAAGAGCACCGGGCAGATGACACCCAATTCCAAAAGGCTTTGGACCGCAAGCCCTGAGCTGAAAGGGTGTTTTGAGCCATCCGGGATCTGATGAATCTTTGGGGCGGCCAGGCTGCAAACTCTATCTTGTAACCGGAGGACACCACCTCCTGAATCCACCGGTCTGAGACGCGCAGTCTCCAGAAGTGAGCAAAGAACCGCAACCATCCCCCCACTCGGATGGGTGAGGGCGCCTCCTCATGCCTGAGGGGGCTTGGGGGAAGATTTGGACTTGGGACCCCATGAGAGACCGGGACGTCCACGGCCTCTACCCCGGCCCCAAGGGTCTCTACGTGTCCCCGCAAATGGTGCATCCGGGCCAGTCCTGGGAGCACGGAAGGAGGGGAGGGAAGAACCAGCCCCCCGAAAGGGCCGTGGCTGCCTCCTGCGTTGAGGCAGCCTACCATCCTTGGCAAACAGATCCAGGCGCTCTCTTAGCAGCATTATCAGCCGGCCACTGACGCAGCCAAACAGAACGGCGTATAGCCACCAAAAGGGCAGAAGTCTTACCACACATCCTGACAGCATCATCCATAGCAGAAATAATAAATGCAACAAATTCATAGCAAAGCAGGAGGGATCTATAATCCTCCACCCCTATTGGCAGCCGAGGCATTATCCAGAAGGCACTTGAGCAGCCCTTTAATAGCAATAGCCATGATGGCAGAAGCGCACACAGGGCGCAGCGCAGCAAATGCGTGACAGGCCAGCTGATCCACACGCCGGTCCTCACCATCCCTCAGAGTAGAAGTGTCAAGGGAATGCATGACCAAGGTATTGGACAACCCGAGCACGGGAGCATCCACCTCTGGGGGATACGGCCAGCGCTTAACCACATCAGCAGGGAAGGGATACCTCCTGTCCCAACTCTTGGGCACCGTGGGCAATCTGCTAGGACGTTCCCACTCCTTGAGCACCAAATTATTAAAGTGGTTCTGCTCAGGGAACTCCAAGCATTGTTTAACAGTGTGAAAAAGCTCACCCTGCTGTTTTTTAGCTGCCACAGGAGGGGTAATACATAATACTTCAAAAATGTGAGCCAACAGCCTATCAGTATCCTCGGGAGACCATGGATCCTCTCCAAAAGGAGACCCAGTACCGCCATAAACCTCCTGCTGTTCCCCAGAGGAATCAGAATCAGAGAAAAGTTCCCCCTCTTCTAGGGGGTAAGGGCCAGAAAAAGAATAATGTCCCTCATCCTCCTCAGGAAAAAGGGAAACAGCGGGAGTTAAATGCCGCTTCTTGCCAGAAGCCTTATGGGGGGCAGGCCCAGTAATATGCCTTTCCAGGCTGGCCACCCGCATAGCCAATTCATAATGTGATTCCCCACTAGCATGTCCCTCACTAGGGGTCAAATGAAGGCACGGGGGAGTAGGTGAAGTAGAAGGGGGCGCAGAGCTGGGCAGCGTAGCAAGCAACCCAGACTGCAGCGCAAGTACCTTCTGGGCGCAGGGCAAACATACCCTGACACCATCACTCACAGGGGATACCAGACACGCGGCACACAGCTGGGCTGTCCCGAAGGAACCCCAAGCACATTATCTCCGGAAGCCTCCATATGGTGATTAATATAGGGGCACAGCTAACCAGAGCCACCTGGGATGCCCCCCCCCCCCCCCCCAGGGATTCCCAGAAGCCCGCTAGGGAAGGTGGGAGATGTCAAGGGCAGGGCCGGGAGAAACCACAAGTCACGGTTGTCCCGCCTGAAAGACACAATAAGGACACATTAAAATCCTGCAGCGCAGCAAATACACATAAAAAAAACAACCTGGCAGGGGACTCACGCAATAAAGGCACATTGCAGCACACAAAGATCCCCAGGGCACCCCGGCCAGCCGCCCATCCCCCCCCCCCCCCTTCCCGAACCCAGGGAGAGAGCGAGAGGGCAACAGAACAGCGACAAGGGCCCAACCCAGGGAAATGAAGGGGGGTGGTAGATGGCCCCTTACCCAAAAGGGGCTAAACAGCAAGGGTCTCAGCATCCCAAAGGCTCACCATAAAAGCCTGTAAGCGGCTACCGGCACCTGACCCTGGTGCTGTCCTACCTTCACCCGAACCAGGCAGCCGAGGCTGGGAGGCAGTGGTTCCAGAACGGGTGGAAATAGTCCTGCAGGGCCACAGGCTGGTAAGCCCAGCTCGCCTGCGCAGTATAGAGAGCCATCTTCTATCTTCACAGTCCGACTGCAGAAGGAAACTGGGAATTTGTGGGAGGTTCCTGGCTTTTTATAGGGCCGGGAGATGCCACAAGTCTTTCTGCAGTCCACTGTGCCACCTTGGGCGGATAACCCAGACGTAAGGAATTAGTGAAACAGGACGTGCTGTATACTTGGAAAAAGGATGCAAGTGATGCCGCTGTCCACCGTACTGATGTGCTGGTGGGCTTGTTAGCGTGGTAAGCATACCGGATGGATCCCAAATCAGGATACACCGGTGCGAGGGAAAGAGACTCCAGGGTCACATTTGGTTTGCTTTAAGTATCATTGATGGCTTAGCAGCTCTCTACTGACTCTACTTACTCTGTTAAGCAGCGGAGGGGCATCATTCTATAGTTCGCCTCTGGCAGCAGAAAGGTTAGGTTTACCCCTGTGCTGGCTCCTGCCTCACTAGATGGACCACATGCTCTCCTTCTGGAGCCAACAATGTTTCTATGATGTTTTTCACAATATGACAGAGGATTTTTTTTTTTACGTATTCGAGACTGTTTTTGGTTTCAAGTTTAAGCTAGGTCTCAAAGGTAACGGGCCCTGGCAAGTCTCTACCATCAACCTTACACCTGATTTTAGCCATGGGCTGTATATAAATGGAAATATATAATTAAACAGGGCAATTAAGATGGCAATGTTTAGTTTGGATCCACCCATAGCTCAGGAACCCGGAATCTAGGTTACCTTTTATATCATTCCGGTTGCATTATTTTTTTTTTTGGGTGAACGTCTTCCAATAACAGTCACTTCATGCCAGAGGCGATTCCCGATCACCCATATATCCAGTTTTAAAGAAGCAAGCACTGGCACATCACCGCTCATTACATGTCTTGTTTTAATCATAAAATGCAAGTGAAATGACACAATGCCAAGAATACATTTCATCACTCGGGGAAAAACTTTTACCAAGCAAAAAGGTGACCAATTATCACTCTATGAAGCTTGGATAGAACCAATGGGGGCGTTTCCAGTCTATACATTTTTATTTAATCGAATACCAGTAGGTTCCAGTCAAGGCATGTAAATGAGAGCAACTAGGTAAGTGCAATTCCGTCATTCTGACTTTTTTGTCCATCAAAAGAACATGTCAATACAGAATCGCCATGTAGCACATGTGCATTTATGCTGGAATTTCCCCGACATGAGGTGCATATGCGCGAATATATGTTTAACGAGCACAACATGCACATTCTGTTCAGCCTCTGCAATATAATAAGTTCTGCCAGCACCAGCTTCCACATTGACTCCATTTACCCCCCTGCCAGGCCTATATGAATGGCTGACGTGTATGTGCTTCAGCTGGAGGTGGGGGGCAAACACAGCCCACACATGCACTGTAGGATGACTGGGAGATGTTCCCAAAGAGGGAGGCCACCAGCTTTTGAGTCTTGCAGAACATTGGTTGGTCCTCTTGAAAGTGGAAGTCAGGGGAGGCCAGGCAAGGGGGTTACAATGAAAAAAAAAAAAAAAAAAAAAAAAAAACCTACTTAAATCACCTGGGTGTCCAGCGAAGCCGGGGCTCCTGTGTCAATCATACGGACTATGCTTTCCCTGCTCTGTGTGCATGCCCACATGCCTATTCAAGTGAATGGGCTGACAAAGACGGACGCATATAGAGTGGGGGAAACCACTCCGTGCAACAGATCAAAGATGGTGGCGCTCAGAGCCAGAATAACCGAGAGAACAGCGCAGGATCCTGGGCATAGTAAAAAATACAAATCTGTGATTACTCACCTGAAGAATTGTTTTTACTGTGTACAGCACGGCTTGCTTCATTTCAATTCTTCACATTTAGGTAATCCGCCTCAAGGTGGCGCAGTCGACTGCAGAAAGACATGTGGCTCCTCCCGGCCCATAAAAAGGGCAGGAATTACCCAGAGACTCCAGTGTTTGAAAGCAGTAATGCAAGAAGCCGGGAGGCAATACCATGTTAACAAAAAACACAGCCCACTAAAAGAAATAACTCTCTCAAAAAAATCACCATAACAAGGCAAAAGAGGATAACTATAACAAGGGAGGGATGAAGCAAGCGGTGCTGTACACATCAAGAACAATTCTACAGGTGAGTAATCACAAAATTGTATTTTTCCTATTGTACAGCACGGCTTGCTTCTTTTCAATTCTTCACATTTGGGACATCCAACAGCAGTGTCCATGAAGAAGGGTGGGATCCCCAGTGAGCAACGGCAGGCAGTTCAAGACACTACCGCCTGAAGCACCTTGCGACCAAAAACAGCGTCAGCTGAGGCCCTAACATCAACCTTGTAAAACTTAGAAAAAGTATGAACAGAAGACCAAGTAGCGGCCTTACAAACTTGTTCAACAGAAGCCTGGTGCTGAAAAGCCCAAGAGGCACCAATAGCCCTAGTGGAATGAGCAGTAACACGAAAAGGAGGTTCCTTCCTCTTAGCAGAGTACGCTTGCACCATCACCTGTCTGATCCACTTGCTGATAGTGGATTTGGCTGGAGGCAAACCCTTCCTAGGCCCAGTAGGAAGGACAAACAGAGAATCCGACTTCCGAAAAGACGCAGTGGCAGTCAAATAGAATTTGAGCGCCCTGACCACATCCAGAGAATGAAGGCTTCGTTCCTTAGAATTAGAAGGTGCAGGACACAAGGAAGGCAAGACAATGTCCTCATTCAAATGAAAGGCAGAAACAACCTTGGGCAAAAATTCAGGTTTAAGACGGAATACTACCTTATCCTGATGCCGCTCAAAGCGCCAGACACGATGCACCAAAGTGATAGCCACCAAAAATGCCACCTTAAGAGTCCTAATGGACAGCGCAGCATTACACAAGGGCTCAAAGGGAGGACCCTGGAGAGCAGAAAGTTCACACCGGTAGCAGGGGCTTACACGATGGACGTACATGAGTAACTCCCTGGAAAAAAGTCTTGACAAGCCTATGATTGGCGAAAGATCGTTGGAAAAAGATTGCCAGGGCCGAAACCTGGCCTTTGAGGGTACTCGGTTGTATACCCGACTCCAGACCATGTTGTAAAAACTCCAAAATCCTCGAAATGGAGAAAGTGCGACAAGGAAAAGACTTAGACTCTCGCACCAGTCAATGTAAGCATGCCAGACCCTATAATAAATCAAAGAGGAAGATTTCTTCCGAGCCTGAATCATAGTACTGACTACCGAAGCGGCAATACCTTATCCATCACGATGGAGGTTTCAGCAGCCAAGCCTTCAAAGCCAGCACTCGTAAATTGGGATGGCACAGCTGTCCCTGAGTGAGAAGCCCTGGATCGCCGGGCTCCATCTGGATCGCCGGGTCCATCTGGACAACGTCTGCGAACCATACACTTCTCGGCCAGCGGGGGGCCACCAGAATGGTCGGTACCCCCTCCTGGGCTATCTTGCGCAGCACCCGCCCCCAGGAGAGGAAATGGAGTAAACGCATAGAGGAGCCGGAAAGCCATCCAGGGAATGGCTAGAGCGTCCGTGGCGAAGGCCAGCAGATCTCTTGACAGAGAGACGAATCTTGGAAGCTTGTGATTGTGACGGGACGCAAACAGTTCCACGTCCGCCTGACCCCAGCGGCGACACAGGGCATGAAAGATCTTGTTGTCGAGGGACCATTCTCCCAGACAAGACGTCCCCCTGTTCAGGGAGTCCGCCTCCTGGTTCTCCACCCCTGGGATGTAAACCGCTGAGATGCAGGGAACATTCTCCTCTGCCCAAGACAATATCAGGGACACCTCCTTGAGGGCTCGTTTGCTCCGAGTCCCTCCCTGATGATTGATGTAAGCGACAGCCGTCTGATTGTCCGAACGGACCCGGAACGCACAACCCCGAAGGTGGGGAGTCAACTGGAAGAGAACCAACCTGATCGCCCTCAGCTCCAGGAAATTGATTGGCGTGTGGGCCTCCTGAGGGCCCCACTGGCCCTGAAACTTCAGTGAGTGCCAAAACCCTCCCCAACCGGTCAGACTGGCATCCGTGGTGACAATCTCCCAGCATGGAGGTAGAAAAGACCTGCCCGCTTGAAGATTCCTCGAGTCCAACCACCACGAGAGGGACTGTCTGGCCAAAGGAGACAGAGCGAGTTCCCGCTCCAGGGATTCCTGTTTCCGATCCCAAACGGTCAAGAGATTCAACTGAAGAGGTCTCATGTGGAACTGGGACGAAGGGCACAGCCTCGAAGCAAGACACCATGAGTCCCACCAACTGCATCCCCAGATGGATGGAGGGATGAGGACACGACAGCAGGGCTTGCGCCTGCATCTGAAGGCCCTCCACCTTCTGCTGAGGAAGAAACACCTTGACCTGAGAAGTATCCAGCGTCATGCCCAGGAAGGACCTCACCAATGACGGAGTGAGCGAAGACTTGGGATAATTGATCACCCATCTGAAGGACTCTAGGGTGGACACAACCACCCAAGTATCCCTCTCGGCCTGATGAAAGGATGGAGCAGCAATCAACAGGTCGTCCAGGTAAGGAAGAATGCGAATGCCCTGGCTCCTCAGGAGGCCATGACACCCGCCAGCACCTTGGTGAACACCCGAGGGGCCGAAGTGATACCGAACGGCAAGGCCACAAACTGGTAGTGCTGATCCCCCAGAGCGAACCTCAGGAACTTCTGGTGCCCTAGGAAGATAGGAACGTGCAGGTAGGCATCCTTGATGTCCACAGTGGTCATAAAGTCACCTGGCCGAAGAGAGCTCACCGCCGACCGTAAGGTCTCCAGGCGGAAATGTTTGAACCAGACAAACCTGTTGAGACCCTTTAGATCCAGGATGGGTCTCAGGGAGCCGTCCTTCTTGGGCACCGTGAACAGATTGGAATAAAACCACCGTCCCTGTTCCTGAAGAGGCACAGGGCAAATCACTCCGGATGACAGAAGATATTGGACGGCCAACCTCAGGTCCTGCGCCGTCACGGGATTTTAGGAGATCCGGGACCGGAGGAATCTTGGGGGCGGCAAAACTGCTAGCTGTATCTTGTAACCGGAGGACACCACCTCCTGAATCCACCGATCCGAGACGCGTTGTCTCCAGACGTGAGCAAAGAGTCGAAGCCGTCCCCCCATGCCTGAGGGGCCCTGGTAGGGGGCTTGGGCTTAGCACCCCAGGAGAGACCAGGGCGACCACGGGATCTACCCCGTCCCCAAGAGTCTCTGCGGCTACCTGTGAAGGAAGATCCTTGTCCCCCACAGGAAGGGCGAAATGGAGAGGACCCCCGAAAGGGCCGAGAATGTTTTCTACGTTGAGGGTGCCGACCATCCTTGGTCAAAACATCAAGACGTTCCCAAAAAGACGGAGACCCGTAAAGGGAAGCCCAGTGAGGGACTTCTTAGCGGCAGCTGCCCACTGACGCAGCCAGACCTACGCATGGCAACCAACAGGGCAGAGGCCCTACCACCAAGCCGAACTGCATCATCTATGGCAGACAGCACAAAGGCAATAAAGTCAGAGCAAAGCAAAAGGTCCTTGTAGTCACCCTCTCACTTGCGAGATCTGGCAGCCTCGGCAAGGCGCCTAACCGTCTTCTTAAGTGCAATTGCAACAATAGCAGCAGCACAGACCGGGCTTATTGCGCAAAGTAGTGGTGTCAGGAGACGGCATAATAGAAGTATTGGACAGCCCCAGGACGGGGGGGGGCCACCTCGGGGGGACAAGACCAGCGGCGAACCAAGTCGGTTGAGAAGGGATACCTTCTATCCAGTCCCTTGGGCACCGAGGGCAACCTGTTGGGCCGTTCCCATTCTTTGAGGACCATATTGGAAAAATGTCCCTGCTCCGGGAACTCTAAGCATTGCTTGTCAGGACGGAAGAGCTCATTCTGCTTCCTCTTGGCCGCCTTAGGGGGAACGATGTGTAAGGCATCAAAAATGGCCGACAAAAGGCTATTGGTATCATCCGGGAGCCCAGAATCCTCTTCTGAGGAGGACCCTGGTTCGCCATCAAACTCGCCATGACGATCCCCAGAGGAATTGGAATCACGGAACAATTCCCCCTCCTCCATGGATTCACGGCCGCCATAGGTATCAAAAATACAATTCTGTGAAATACTCACCTGTAGAATTGGTATTATACGCATACAGCACGTCCTGCTCGATCTATAATAATTACACATGGGTAATACTCCGCCAGAGGGCGCTGTTCACTGCAGACATGCAAAAACAGGCTCCTCCCGGACCTTCATATACCCAGGGACCTCCCACAAATCCCCAGTATTGAAAAGCAGTGAGAAAAGAAGCCGGGAGAAACCAACCACCAACTGGTAACAATAGTAATGATAACAATCACCATACAGGGGATCCAGAAAAATGTAAAACCAGGGTGGGGTGGAGCAGGACGTGCTGTATGCGTATAATACCAATTCTACAGGTGAGTATTTCACAGAATTGTATTATTCTAAGCATACAGCACGTCCTGCTCCATCTATAATAATTACACATGGGACATCCAATAGCAGTGTCCATAAAGTAGGGTGGGATCCCCAAAAGCAAGGCACAGCGGACAGTAAAGGCGCTGTCACCTGCAAAACTTTGGCGAACGCCAATCTCAAAACAAGACCTTTGAAAGGGATGAACAGAGACAAGTAACAGTCTAGTAACTTATTCAACAGAAAAAACCTGGTGCTGAAGGGCCAATGGTACCCAAACACCAATATAACGGAATAAAATGAAAAAGGGAGATTCTTCCCCCTTAAAGGAATAGGCCAGTGTAACGGCCCAACCAGCCCACAGGCAACAAAAGCCTCATGGAAAACTTAGAGCTCTCCCAAGGGGAATGAGAACTGGTCACCCGTCAAAAGGCGGGAATACTGACCCCTTCATTAGCAAGAAGCCGAAAGCTTTACTCAGGACCCGAAGGCATCCAAGTAAGATCAATCGAGCCAAGGCTAAGTAATTAGATCCACCTTCTCAGGCACACGTCTGACTGAGGCAGGAGCGACTTGGACTACAAAGCAGCTCAGACAGCATCCAGCATAAGTCCCAAGGGAAAATCCGCAGGGCAAACAAAATGAAAAATGGATCCCAACAGGAACCACCAAAACTACTTGGGAGATGCCCATGAGCAAACCCCAAGAGAATTCCTCACAAGGAAGACAGAACCAGACTCCTACAGGAAGACAGCCAGGACATAACCTGGACCTTCAGAGTACCTAGATGGGGAGCCAACCCCAACCTATGCTGTAAAGACTCTAGAACCCTGGGAACCAAGAACGTCCAACAGGTAAAAGACCAAAACTCATGCCAATCAGTATGGGTACACCATGAACCACAATAGACGGAGGAAGAGGAAGCCAAGGAAGCTTGCTCCTAGCCCCCCATATACCAAGTCACCCAGAAGATAAGCCCGTCTCCAAGGGGTGAATGAATCAGCTGTCAAGCCCCAGACAAGAGTCTGTAGAGTGAGACGACAAAAGAAGGGGCCTGACAAGGGCAGAACCGCACTCCTGAGAGAGCGTACAGGTGAGCAGACCTCAGCAGAAGCATCTGCGAACCACAGTTCACAAGGCCACCCAGGCCATCAATCTCACGGGTCTCTCTATCAGCACAACTGTGCGCAGAACCCCACATAGTAGGGTGAACGTAGAGAAGGCATATAAAATAGAAGTCTATGCATAATTTTACTAAGCCCCCATGACCAGAGTCAGAATATTCTGGGACAGTAAAAACAAGGGCGGAGCCCCTGTGGTATAGGCGAGACCCAACAGAGCCACCCTAGTTGGCTCTCAGAGGGCCACCGGGATAGCATAACCTGCCACTGAAAGGCATCTATTGGAGAGAATACCGCTGAGGAGCAGGGGGCGTAGACCCCCGCCCAGATCGGGATCAGGAACCCTCCAGAGGGATCCTCCTGCTTCAAGCTCCAGACCAATAATAAAACAGACAGTTGTCTTCCAACAGAACAAGAGTCCCCAAATAGACAGGTCCTAAAAGAGGAGAAGTCCAGCCGTATAGAGTCAACGGAAGGCTCAGTGTTGCAACAACCGGTAGGTAAGATGGACCCTCTAAAGGACCCTACCTAGGAACCATGGGGGGCTTGGGAAGAGAGTCCCCCCCCCCCGCCTACCTGCGAGACATGGTACCCAAGGTGACCATTCACAGGAAGATGCAAGCAAAGAAGGGGGTGCCCCCTGACAGGGCCCTTGAATATGATCAGCTCAAGAGGAACCACCTTACCAAGGGGGAATGAGCACAGACCAAGCCCCAGGGGTGCTGGAACCCCATGTAGGATCAATAACCTACTGTGCCGAAGAGCCCAAGGGCTCGGTATACAGGGGACATCATCTTATACGCCACCAACTGGCCCACCAGCTGCAATCCTGCCTGGTGAAAGTAAGATGTCAGCAAAGGGGGGCAGAGCCCCCGTAACCAGGAGTCCACTTGTTGCCAAGGAAGAAGGCTCAAGCCTGAACCGAATCCAAGGAATGGAGATAGCAGATAAGGGACCAAGAGGGATTGAGGTGACTGACGTAGAGACTGGGGAGTAAGGAAAGACGACCCGGTAGGTCCTAATGCGGACGCCCCCCCCGAGGCATGTCCGAGACATCACCCCCATTCACGCCATGGCGAGCAGCCTGGGAGCGAAAGAGAGGCCACCAACAATGCCTCAAGCCGCAGGGTTGGTCCTGCCACACCGCCTAGTAACGGTCTTGGTGTCCAGCAGACACAGGGGGAACTAAGAAGATCTAGAACTCTACAGGAGGTTGGAAGCCCCCCTTGCACAGGGCGCCTGTGTCCCAAGACAGAGATGTCATATAGGGACTACCTGTGAGAGTAGAATTGCCAGGCCTACCATAGGCCAGCGTGGCCCAGACTGCCTCATACTGTTGAGGGAAGGAGGAAGGTTAATATAGAGGCCATAGCCCCATACTGTTAAGGGCAACCTGCAAGTAAGCCCAAACTCTGTAGGCCCAGTACGGCCTGCACCAATTCCTGAGGGAAAAACAGGGGCTAGAAGCACCCTGACAACCACTGAGAGGGACCGCCCAGCAAAAGCTATCCTGTGTCCAGGGGAACTACCTCCTGGAACCACCAGAAGGAGAAGGTACATTCCTAGATGGGAGACAGCTGCTGCAGCAGTACCCTCGCCCAGAAGGGCGAGGGCGTCCCTTCATGCTTGGGAGGTCTTGGCAGATTTGGACTTAGTCCTGCCAGAGGGCCCAGGGCGTTGCCTGCCCACCCCATGGTGAAAATCCACACCGAACAGTTGGAAGCACACCTCAGGTTCGCGTTTGACACTAACGAAGGGAGGTGGAGGGGTGACCCTGCCCCGGGGAGGCCGGAGCAGCCTTCTGCGCAGGGATGCCTCACCCTTTTTCCCAAAAAGGTCCAAACGGGCCCCAAATAGTCGCCGTCCTCTGAAAGGAAGGCCAGTGAGAGCCTTTTTCGTAGCATCGTCAGCACCCCACTGTCGCAGCCAGACCAGATGGCGAATAGCTACCACAAGGGCAGAGGTTCTAGCACACATCTTAATGGTGTCATCCAGCGCTGAGAAGATGAACTTCACAAACACATCACAGTCTGATAGCGCATTAAACACCCCCAGGGGAGGTCCTCAGGGCGATGGTCGAGTACTTATGTAACAAGAGTCCTGGCGGCCACCGCAGTGATGGCCGCGGCACAGACCGGGCGCAGAGCCGTCCCTGCACACGAAAAGGCGTGAGAAGCCAGTCTGTCAATGCGCCGGTCCTCAGCATCCCGAAGGGTACGGTAATAAGGAGCCGTCATGAAGGGGGGGGGTTAGTAACCCCTATAATCTGTGCATCCACCACAAGAGGTGCTGACCAAAAATTAACCACATCAGGAGGGAAAGGGTACTTCCAATCCCAGACCCCTGGGACCCCTTTAAGTTTACAAGGTGATTCCCATTCTTGGGATATAAGATTCTGGAAATGATCCTGTTCCAGGAATTCCAAGCGCGGCGGCGCTGTGTGGAAACTCTCCTTCTTAGGCTTGGGAGCCTCTCCAGGAGGGGAGGTTGACAAAACCTCAAAGATCTTAATAAGAATTTTATCTGTGTCACACAGGCCCCAAGAACCGGGCCCAGAATCATCACAGCTCCCGGGCATCTCATCCGAGGAGCCCGAATCTGAGAATAGCTCACCTTCCTCAGAAGGATCAAGGTCCTGCATATCAGCAGAGTCATCGGTATCGTTAGGAACAGGAGAGCCAGGAGGCGTCAGGGACCGCTTCTTTCCAGGGCCCATACGCTCCGCCAATCCAGACAGCACCTGCTCCGCCGTAGGCAGCACGGCTTGCAGGTCATCCCCGCTCGAGTGAGACTCATCAGGAGTGAGGTTTAGGTCCGGGGAGACGGGTGTATCGAAGGGAGGTGCAGCCACTGGCAAACCTGATTGCAGGGTCAGTGCCTGTTCAGCACACGGTCCGCAGACCCGTGCTCTGTCAGCATCAGCATGGGGCTGACCACACACCGCACACAGCTGGTCATGTCCCAGAAGGACCCCGGGTACATAATTCTGAGATGCCTCCATATGGTGATTATCTGAGCAGTATGCCCGCAGGGATTTACGCAATAGGCAACCCTGGATGCCCCAAGACCCGCTAGGAAGTGGGAGAATTTGTTATGTGGACCCGCTGTAATATATGTGAGGCCGGGAGAAGCCACCGAAGTCCTGGCGTCTGAAAGACATAATGGGACAAGAGGGGTGGTGTCAGTGCCATGCGCAGCCGAATAAACACATAGAACAATGCCGCCCTGCAGGGCACTTACATGACCAAGGGAGGAGGCGGACCGTACCACGCGCGCGCAAAGATTGTCAAAATGGCGCCAAGCGAACCTCGAGGGGCAGACCAGACCAGGCTGTGACGCGGAGCACGTCATGCCGAGTCCCCGCCTCCCCCAAAAGGCGCGAAGCTCTAACCAACAGAAATAAGGAGGACAGTAATGGATAGAAACCGCATGCATAAAGATGCTGTCACGCTGGAAATGATGCTGCCGTCTGGGCAGTTGTGAATGAAAGAACAAACGGCTCGCAACTGTATAGCAGGAGCGCGACACTGACACCCAATTTTAATAAAAACCAAAGGCCTGACGTGAAATATTGCACTAGGACTGCCACACATACCCCCCCCCCCTTTCTTTTCCCCCGAGTTACGGGAGGAAGCGAGGGAGAAGCGGACCAGCGTCCAGTGGACTAAATCTGTGAGGGGCACGGGCAACAATGCGGGAGGAGCATCCACTAGAGGCTCACCATCGGCCTAACCGCCTACCCTATGGTGGGGGATTGCGGTGGAGCATGGCTCCGTTAAGCACCCAAGGTGCTGCCTACCTTCACCCGACCAACGCAGCCCAGGCTGGGAGGCATATTCTTCCAAAGAGGACGGGTGGAAATAGTCCTGCAGGGCCTCGGGCTGTAAAGCCCCGCTTGCCTGCGAGAGCGTGATATCTTCATGTCTTCGCAGTTCAGCACTGCAGAGAAATTTGGGGATTTGTGGGAGGTCCCTGGGTATATGAAGGGCCGGGAGGAGCCCGTTTTTGCATGTCTGCAGTGAACAGCGCCCTCTGGCGGAGTATTACCCATGTGTAATTGTTATAGATGGAGCAGGACGTGCTGTATGCTTAGAATAACCTCATCATCATCGGCAAGGAGGGACATTCCCGTACCCAGGTGCCTCCTTTAACTAGAGGCCTTGCCGACGGCCGGACGGGCCAGTTGCCGCTCAATGCTGGCAACGCGCAGCGCCAGGTCCAAATGAGACCCCCTATCTTCCCCCTCGCTGGGGGCTAAATGCAGGCGTGGGGGAGTAGGTGAAGCTGCAGGAATACCAGGGCTGGGTAGAGAGGCGCTCGGCCCAACCTGTTCCGCAATGACACTTTGGGCGCACGGGACACAAATTGCGCTGCAACCACTCAAAGGGGATGCCCCGCACACGAGACAGAGCCGAGCCTGCCCCGAAGGACCCCCAAGCTCGCTATCCCCAGAAGTCTCCATATGGTGATTACTTGGAAGAGCGTCCCTATTAAACAGATGCTGGATCCCAGACCCGGGATGCCCCACAGCCTCGGGAGGGCGTGGGGGGGGGGAGGGATGAGACCGGGAGAAACCACAAGTACTAAGGACCCGCCTGGAAGACACAATAGGGAACGGAATTGAGCATCCCACAGCACATGCACAACATAAAATACAAAAAGGGAGCAGACTCAAGGACCGTATAGATGTCAGATCTGGCGGGACTGACAGCCAGTGCCCAAGAGAAGAGAAGTGCCCAAGCAGCGAGCGATCACTAAATCGCACCAGCCCGCGCAGAGAAATGGCGCCGGGACGGAGGCACCTCGAGGAGCGGGACCCCCCGCCCCCCCCCCCCCCCCGGGCGCCATCACGGCTAAAGATAATGGCGCCCAACGTTAAAGACGCCACAAGGGAGGTCCCTCACAAGAGCCCCAGCCGTGCAGCGCCGACGGGGACCCCGCAAGCCCTAACCCCCACCGCGCGCAGGTCGGGAGAGGGAGAAAGAGGGAAGGAGAGAGAACAGAAGGGGGGGGGAGAGAAGGGAGGGCAAAAGGGGGGACAGGAGAGGACATGAGACAATGAAAGGAAAAAATACAATTCTGTGAAATACTCACCTGTAGAATTGGTATTATACGTATACACAGAAGATTGCCAGCTCTGAATTGTGATTCTGAAACACCCCACAAGACACTGCACGGCCACGAGCGCTCACCTCCAATGTGGTCAAAACATCACAGCATTAAGGCCAGCCGATATCCGGTGTGTGAATAAAAACATCCAATTTTTATTTGAAGCTTGAATTAAAATGTTCCATCCAAAAAACGATACAACAGGTATTTAAGATATTGAAAAACGTCGACGCGTTTCGGGCTTCCTGCCCTTAATCATGACAATTAAAGTGGGGGTGAGGATCCCCTTAAATACATCTACCGATCAGCAGACCATAATTGGAACTCTTAATTGCTTAATTATATAATACATTACACATGAGAAAACACCGTGAACGTCACACATACCTGTATGAAAATGTATGGTGGCCGCCACTTCTCTCCTATCCAATACTATAAATTGCGCGTATACAGTACGTCCTGCTCCAGATATAATACTTACACTTGGGTTATCCTCCGCCAGATGGCGCTGTGCACTGCAGACATGCAAAAACAGGCTCCTCCCGGCTCTTCATATACCCAGGGACCTCCCACAAATCCCCAGCATTGAAAAGCAGTGAACCAGAAGCCGGGAGAATCCAACCACCAAAAAACAACTGGTAATGATAACAATAATCACCATACAGGGGATCCAGAATAATGCAAAAACCAGGGTGGGGTGGAGCAGGACGTACTGTATACGTATAATACCAATTATACAGGTGAGTATTTCACAGAATTGTATTATTCTAAGTATACAGTACGTCCTGCTCCAGATATAATACTTACACTTGGGACATCCAATAGCAGTGTCCATAGAACAGGGTGGGATCCCCAACAAAAAGGCAACAGCAGACAGTTAAAAGCACTGTCACCTGCAAACCTTGCTACAAAAGCGACACGAGCAAAAGCTCTAACGTCAACATCAAAACAACCTTTGAAAGGGTACGAACAAAAAGACAAGTAGCGTTCAAGCAAACCTGTTCAACAAAGTCTGGCGCTGAAAAGGCCCAAAGATACCAAGGCACCAGTGGATTCGGAATAGAGGGAGAAGAACTCTTCCCCTTAAGGAATAGGCCTGAGTAACAGCCTAACAAGATCAAAGGCTAATAGTAGCCCAGGAAGAGGCCAAACCTTCCCCAGGACCAGAAGGAACATCTATCCAAGTAAAAGCTAGGCCCAAGGCCGCTTAACCCCTGGAGGCAGACGAGATCAGGCACATCCAGATGTAGGTGCCCACAACCCCAAGGAGCATCAGTCCCCCTAAGGGACAAGAGACAATCCAGGAAAAAAATTCCAGCACCTATTGAGGGAATATAGATTCCCTTGCCTCAGCGTTACAAGGAATAAGACCCAGAAGAAGGACAATGTCTTAATACCTGAGCCTAAGACACCACCTTAGGCAGAAGATCCGGCGGAAGGCGGAACACCGCCTCATCTCGGTGTATATACATCAAGGAATAAGGGCTAGCTAAACAGAGCCTCCTGCTCAGGCACAGGCCGACTGAAGTAACAGCCCCAGAAGGACAACCTTATGGATAAGAACAGTCAGACAGCATCCGGAATAGAGCCAAAGGGGAACACCCCTCAAGGCAAACAGAATAGAAATCAAATCCCAACAGGGACCCTAGAACTACATGGGGGATGCCGCTGAGCAATCCCTGAACAATGGTCAACCCAGGCAAAGAACTGAGTAAAGACTTCTGCAAAAGACAGACAGGTCAGAGCCTGAGCCACCAGGGCACCGAGTAGGAGAGCCAACTCCAACCCATGCTGTAATAACTATATAACCCTGGGAACAGAGCGCGCCCACAGGGGAGAGACCAAAACTCACACCAATCAATATGGGTAAACAATGCCCCACAATAGACGGAAGAAGAGGAAGAAGCAGCCAACTCCTAGGCTTCCAGAAGTCACAGACACCCAGAAGATACGCCCATCTCCATCAAGGTGGATGAATCAACTGTCAGACCAGCCAGACCAGCGTCTGTAGATTGGGGTGAAATAGAAAAGGAGGGCCTGAGTGAGCAGGTCAGCACTCCTGACAGGACGTACAGGTCCGCTGTCCACAGGACCACATCTGCAAACCACACTCCAATAGGCCACCCAAGGGCCGCCAGTATCACTGGTTCCCCCTTCCAGAGCAAACTTGCACAGAACCCTGTCAAGCAGGGAGAATGAAGATGAGACAGAACAGAATGTCCAGCATAAAGTTACTAAGCCTCATGACCAAGGTCAGAACAATCTGAGACAGGGAAACAAGGGCCTAGAACCCATGATAGTGACGGGTCCAGAAAGATCCACACTAGACGGATCACATAGAGACACAAGAATTAGCACATCCTGTCGCAGAAGGACATCCACCGGAGCGAATATCGCAGATATGCAGGGAACGCTGTCCTCCACACAGATACCACCCAGATACCTTCCTGGAGGATCATCCTGCTTCCGAGTCCGCACAAATAATTAATACAGGCCACTGTCGTCAGACAGACCAAGGAGCCCCCAAATAGCCAGATCCCGCAAGGGAGAAGTCCAGCGAGATAGAGTCAACCTGAAAGCCTACCGCTTCAAGAATAGACAGGTGAATGGACCCCTAAAGGTCCCACCTCCCCTAGAACCACAGGGGAATTTAGAAGAAAAAAGTCCCCCCTCCGTCAACCAGATAGATTTGGTATTCAACTACAGGGAGACGCAAGAAAGGGGCCCACCCCCTGACTGGTACCTCTAGTACAAGTCTCAGGGGTAACCACCGTACCAAGGTGGAAGGGTACACAGACCCAGCTCCAGGGAAGCTGGAACCCAGTCCAGCATTTACAATATGAGTTGCAGAAGAGCCCAAGGGCACAGAGCATAAGGGACAACCTTTGAACAGCCACCAACAGACCCACCAGCTGCAATCCAGCCTGGTGAAGAGAAGGGAACAGCAAAGAGGGACCGAGTCCATGTAACCAGATTGTCCACTTTATAGTCAAGGAAGCAGGTTTCCGTCTGAACCGAATCCAAGTTTAACCCTAGGAATGGAGATACCAATAAGGGGAAAAAGAGGAATTGAGGTGATTAAGCACCCATCCAAAGACTCCCAAAGGACACCACCAGCCGAGTAAGAAACTCGGCCTGACGTAGAGATTGGGAAGCAAAAAGGGACGACCAGGCAGTTCCTCGCGCGGAAGCCCCCTTGGTCTCAGTAGAGACATCACTCCCGTCATCGCCTAGGCGATCACTCTGGGAGCAGAAAAGAGGCCAGATAACAAGGCCACAATCAGCAGTGTTGGAGCACCAACACTAACCTGTAAGATCCTTGGTGCCCGGAAGGCACAATGGCAATTAAATAAGCGTTTTAGATCCCCACGGACGGCAAGAGGTCCCTAGACACAGGGCACTGGCGGCCCAATTCAGAGAAATCATGCAGAAAAACACCTGTGAATGTAAATTGCCTCACCTATGAAAGTCCATAATGGGCAGAGTGTCTCATCCATTTGGAGGAATGTGGAGAGGTTGGTGTAGAGGCCCCTGCCTCTGTCTATTAAGGGCAACCAGCAGGTGACCCCAGACCTCGCAGGCCACGCGTGGCCTGCGCCAACACCAGAAGAGAGGCAGGGACCAGAAGCATCCTGAATATCTCGGGAAGGGGCCGCCCAGCAGACACTATCCTGTATCCAGAGGAGACTTCCTCCTGACTCCATCAGAACGAGGCATGACGCCTCCTAAAAGGAGCAAGGTGCTGTGGCCATCCCCTCGCCCAGGCGGGCGAGGGCGCCCCATCATGCTTGGGGGGTTTTGGTGAAAGATTTGGACTTAGTCCTGCTGGAGGGGCCAGGGCGTTGTCTGCCACTCCTGGGGCCGGAATCTATACCAAAAAGCTGGAAGGACACCCCTGGTTCGGGTTTGACACTAACATAGGGGGGTGGAGGGGTGCCCCTGCCCCGAGAAGGCCGAGACCGCCTTCTGCGAAGGGGTGTTTTGCCCTTTTTTCCAAACAGGTCCAGACGGGCCCCGAATAGGCGTCGCCCTCTAAAAGGAAGCCCAGTAAGAATCTTTTTTGTAGCATCGTCAACACCCCACTGTCGCAGCCAGACCAGTCGGCGTATAGCTACCGCAAGGGCAGAAGTTCTTGCGCACATGCTGATGGTGTCATCCAGCGCCAAAAGGATAACTCTTACAAATACATCACAAATGGAGAGTGCATTAAACACCTCCCAGGGGAGATCCTCGGGCTGATGATCAATCATTTTTCTGATGAGGGTCCTAGCGGCCACTGCAGCGATGGCCGCGGCACAGACCGGGCACAGAGTCGTCCCTGCACAAGAAAAGGCGTGGGAAGCCAACCTATCAATGCGCCGGTCCTCAGCATCCCGAAGGGTTCTATAAGTAGGGGCTGCAATAAAGGGGGGGGTTAAGAACCCCAATGATCGGTGCATCCACCACGGGAGGTGATGACCAGCAGTTAACCACATCAGGGGGAAAAGGGTATTTCCAATCCCAGTCCCCTGGAACCCCTGGAAGTTTACTAGGGCATTGCCATTCTTTGAGCACAAGAGCCTGGAAGTGATCCTGCTTCAGAAATTCCAAACGCGGCGGCGCTGTATGGAAACTCTCCCTTCTAGGCCTGGAAGCCTCACCAGGGAGAGAGATAGACAAGACCTCGAAGATCTTTATCAGTAATTCGTCGATGTCACACAGGCCCCCAAGAACCGGGGCCCGAATCATCATGACTCCTCAGTCCCTCGTCAGATGAGCCCGAGTCAGAGAATAGCCGACCTTCATCATAAAGAGCAAAACCCTGCTCAGCAGTGAACTCCTCAGATTCAGAAGGAATGGGCGAAACCGGAGGCGTCAGGGACCGCTTCTTACCTGGGCCCAAGCGCTCTGCCAACCTCGAAAGCACCTGATCAGCCGTAGGCAGTCTGCGCGGCACGCCTTGCTGGTCATTCCCGCTCGAGTGCGACTCATCAGGAGTGAGGTTTAAGCACGGGGAGAGAGGGGTATTGAAACGAGGTGCAGCCACTGGCAACCCTGACTGCAGGGCCAGTACTGGTTCAGCACAGGGTCCGCAGACCCGTGCTCTGTCCGCATCAGCATGGGGCAGTCCACACGCTGTACACAGCCGGTCTTGTCCCGGAGGATGTCCCAAAGACCCACTAGGAATAGGAATGTGGGAGAATTTTGTAAGCCCGCTACAATATATGTTAGGCCGGGAGAAGCCACCGGAATCTTTGACGTCTGAAAGACAGAAGGGGAATAAGGTGTCAGGGCCATGCGCAGCAGAGAAAATACTAATGATGAAATCGCCCGCGAGGGCACTTACCGACCTGGGAAGGAGAAGGACCGCGACCACGCGCGAAGAGCAACAAAATGGCGCGGAGCGCGCCACGCCAGGTCCCCGCCTCCCCAAAGAGCGCGAAGCTCTGAGTTAGCCGTTCAGGCTTGACAAGCCAAGCATAGGATATGCCAGTCAAAGCATCTGCTAATGGATACTAGTAGTCTGATGACACCGCCACCCAGCCAGTAAATTTTAATGAAAAGTGAGAAGGCAAAGACGGTGGCGGCCAAATAAAAAGAGCAAGCAGCGCGGCTCTGACACCCGGTTGCCGTCAAGGGCAAAACTACGGCCATAAGCATAACAATGCAGTACACTGACGCCGCCACACACCCCCCCCCCCCCTTCTTTTTCTTTTCCCCCCAAATACGGGGAGAAATGAGGGAGGATGGCGACCCTTTACACAGAGTCCACCGCTACACGGGGCATGGGGCAATAGTGCGGGAGGGACATCCACTAAAAACTCACCATCAGCCTAAACCGCCTGCCCTTTGGTGGGGGACTGCGGTGGAGCATGGCTCCATTAAGCACGCGTGGTGCTGCCTACCTTCACCCGACCAGCGCAGGCCAGGCTGGGAGGCACATCACAAATAGGACGGGTGGGAGTAGTCCAACAGGGCCGCAGGCTGTAATAGCCCCGCTCACCTGCGAGAGAGTGATACTTCATGTCTTCGCAGTCAGCACTGCAGAGAAATCTGGGGATTTGTGGGAGGTCCCTGGGTATATGAAGGGCCGGGAGGAGCCTGTTTTTGCATGTCTGCAGTGCACTGCGCCATCTGGTGGAGGATAACCCAAGTGTAAGTATTATATCTGGAGCAGGACGTACTGTATACTTAGAATACCAATTCTACAAGGTGAGTAATCACAGAATTGTATATTCTAAGTATGCAGCACGCCTTGCTCCAGATAATTCATAACAGATGGGATTACCTCCGCTAGAGGGCGCTTGACTGCAGAGATGGCAAAAAGAGGCGCCTCCCGATCCCATATATACCCGGGACCTCAAACAAATTCCCCATTATTGAAAAGCAGTAAGGATAACCAGGAGAAGCCAATGATAATTAACAACGTTAACAAGGATAACAATCACCATACAGAGGATCCAAGATAATGCAAACAGGGTGGGGTGGAGCAGGACGTGCTGCATACTTACGGTATAATACCAATTCTACAAGGTGAGTAATCACAGAATTATATTATTCTAAGTATGCAGCACGTCCTGCTCCAGATAATAATTCATAACAGATGGGACATCCAATAGCAGTGTCCGTAAACAGGGTGGGATCCCAAAAAGCAACAACGCACAGTTCACACCACTGCCGCCTGCAGAACTTTGCGGCCAAAAACAGCATACGCTGAGGCCCAAACATCAACCTTGTAAAACTTGGAAAAAGGTATGAACATAAGACCAAGTAGCAGCCTAACAAACTTGTTCAACAGAAGCCTGGTGCTGGAAGACCCAGGAGGCCCCAACAGCACGTGTAGAATGAGCCTTAGCACTGAAAGGAGGATCCTTTCCCCTAGCAGAGTAGGCCCGAAAAATAGCCTGACGAATCCATTTGCTAATAGTAGACTTAGCAGGAGCCAGGCCCTTCTTGGGACCCGACGGAACCACAAACAAGGCATCAGTCTTTCTGAAAGGTGCAGTAGCCACCAAGTAGAACTTCAAATTCCTGACCACATCTAGGGAATGTAAGGCCCTCTCCTTGGAATTACCAGGATTAGGGCACAAGGAAGGAAGCACAATTTCCTGATTGAGATGGGACAACCTTAGGCAAGAAATCAGGTTTAAAGCGGAAAAACCACCTTGTCCTGGTGTCTCTCAAAGTAGGGGGCCTGAATAGAAAGGGCCGCCAACTCCGAAACACGCCTGACCGAGGCCACCAAAAAGGCAACTTTAAGAGTAAGAATAGACAGAGCAGCCTCATGCACAGGCTCAAATGGAGGGCCCTGAAGGGCAGACGAAACCAAATTCAAGTCCCAAACTGGCAACAGAGGTTTGCGAGAGGGACGCACATGAGCAACCCCCTGGAAGAAAGTCTTGACAAGAGGATGTTGAGCGAAAGATCTCTGGAAGAAAACAGCCAAGGCAGAAACGTGACCCTTGAGCGTGCTGAGCTGAAGTCCCAGATCCAAACCATGCTGAAGGAACTCCAGTATCATAGGAATGGAAAACACCCGACAGGGGAGGACCCTAGACTCACACCAGTCAATGTAGGTCCAATGTAGGAACCCCTGCCAGGATAGAGTCAGAGCATCCGCCGCAAGGGCCAGGGGATCCTGGGACAGAGACAAAGACTGGGAGCTTGTGATTGTGGCGGGATGCAAACAGATCCACTTCCGGTACCCCCCCCCCCCCCCCCCAACGGTGACAAGGATAGGAAGACCTCGCTGCTGAGAGACCATTCCCCCAGGTGAGAAGTCCCCCTGCTCAGAAAGTCTGCCTCCAGATTCTCCACCCCCGGAATGTACACTGCTGAGATGCAAGGAACATTGTCCTCCGCCCAGGACAGAATCATGGACACCTCCTTGAGGGCACTCTTGCTCAGAGTCCCTCCCTGATGATTGATGTAGGCAACCACCGTCTGGTTGTCTGAGCGAACTTGGACCAGCCGGCCTCGAAGGTGAGAAGTCAATTGGGCCAGAAACAACCGAACCACCCTCAGTTCCAGAATGTTGATAGGAGCATGGGCCTCCTGAGGGCCCCACAGCCCCTGGAATTGTAGGGTTTTCCAGAAGCCCCCCCAACCTGACAGACTGGCATCCGTGGTGACTGTCTCCCAACAGGGGGCCAGGAAGGATCTGCCCACTAACAGGTTCCTCGAGTCCAGACACCACAAGAGGGATCGCCGAGCCAGAGGGGGCAGAACAAATGCCCGATCCAGCAACAGGGGACTCTTGTACCAGACCGAGAATAGATGGAGCTGAAGAGGTCTCATGTGGAACTGTGCATAGGGAACCGCCTCAAACCATCTGTCCCACCAGCTGCATCCCCTGCCGGATGGAAGGGTGAGGGCAGGACAGAAGAGAATGTACTTGTGGTTGCAGAGAGTCCACCTTCTGCGGAGGAAGAAAAATCCTGGCCTGAACAGTATCCAGATTCATGCCCAGGAAGGAAGTCACCAGAGACGGAGACAGGGAAGATTTGGGGTGATTGATCACCCAGCCGAACGACTCCAGAATTGTCACCACCCGCTGGGTATCCAATCCCGCCTGCTGGAAAGATTGAGAAGTGATGAGAAGGTCGTCCAGATAGGGAAGAATGCGAATGCCCTGAGGAGAGCCATGACACCTGCCAGCACCTTGGTGAAGACCCTGGGGGCCGAAGTGAGACCGAAGGGCAGTGCCACAAATTGGTAGTGCTGGTCCACCAGCGCGAACCCGAGGATTCTCTGATGCCCTGGGAAGACTGGAACATGAAGGTAAGCATCTTTGATGTCTATGGAGGTCATGAAGTCTCCCGGGCGCAATGAGCTGATCGCGGAGCGCAGGGTCTCCATGCGAAAGTGCCTGGTCCTGATGAACTTGTTGAGCAGCTTTAAGTCCAGGATGGGTCTGATGGAACCATCTCTTTTGGGTACTGTGAACAGATTGGAATAAAAATCCCGACCTCTTTCCACAGGAGGGACCAGACAAATGACCCCCAAGTCCAGGAGATTTTGCACGGCCAGAAACAGACCTTGAGCTGCCAAAGGGTCTAGAGGAATCAGAGAGCTGAGGAATCTTGGAGGCGGCCAAGCAGCGAACTCGAGCTTGTAGCCAGAGGACACAACCTCCAGAATCCACCTGTCTGAGACCTGTTTCTCCCAGACACGAGCGAAGAGCCGCAGCCGTCCCCCCACCCGGATGGGTGAGGGCGCCCCATCAAGGCTGAGGGGGCTTGGCGACAGATTTGGGCTTGGACCCCCAGGAAGATCCGGAGCGGGCGTGACCTCTGCCCCTGCCCCAGAAGTCTCCCCTAGAGCCTGCAAAGGAAACCCCTGTCCCAGACCTGGATCCACGGTAGGAGGGAGCAAAGGCACCTGAACCCCAAAAGAGCCGCAGCTGCTTCTTACGTTGAGGCAACTTACCCCCCTTTGGCAAACAGGTCCAAGCGATCACCAAATAGGTGCAGCCCCTTAAAGGGGAGCCCCGTAAGGGCTTTCTTAGCAGCGTTATCAGCTGCCCACTGGCGCAGCCACACAGAGCGGCGTATAGCAACCACCAAGGCAGAGGTTCTACTACACATCCTAATGGCCACATGCCGCCTTTTAGCCGGGACCTTACGGCCCGCAGAGCTAGCAATCAACCTCTCAATGTTAGCCAGCCTGGAAGACACGTCGGGCTGAGACTCCCCACTAGTATTTAGCTCACTGGGGGTCATAATCAAGCGAGGGGGAGTGAGTGAAGACATAGTGGGCGCAGGCCCAGTCACAGAAAGCCCAGAATGCAGCGCAAGCACCTGCTGGGCGCAGGGCACACAGACCCGCACATCATCGCTCACAGGGGATGCCCCACAAACCACACACAGCCGGGCTTGTCCCGAGAGGACCCCGAGCACAATATCCTGTGAAGCCTCCATATGGTGATTACAGTGGCCCAATTGGCCAATAGGATTTACGCTGCAAAGCAACCCGGGATGCCCCAAATGTTCGCAGGGAAGTGGGAGGATTTAACAATTTAGGCCTCTAATAAAGTTATAGAAAACTAATAGAAATTAATAGGGAGAAACCTCTTTAATACAGTGTTTTCCCGTCTGAAAGACATAATAAAGGAGCACCCATAGGCACACAACAGTGATAAAAGAAAAAAAAACAAAAAATAAAGCCCGCAAGGGCACGTTTGGGGGCCAGCAGACACTCCAGGAGGAAGGCAAGATGGCACTGGAGGGACCTTGAGGGGCGGGCCGCATGTGGGGACGACGTGGAACGCGCCCCCGATATGGCACGCCCCCTCCACAGAGCGCGCAATAGGCCTGCAGCAGCAGCCAATAGGAAAGCAGGGAAAATTGATAATGATGCCGCCGCTGACCGCGGACGCCACAGGGCGCGCGTGTCAGCAGTGGCAAATGCAAAAAGAAGATAGGGCACGTAGCCCTGAAAAGGAAGAAGTGTAACACAACAAAAAGGAGATAAACTCACATGCACACACCCCCCCCCCCCCCCCCGACGGAACAAGGAGAGCGAGGGGAGAGAGTGGGTGACCCTTAAGGGGTCCCACCAAAGACCAGGGCATGGGAGGGCAAAAAGCGGACGGGGCATCCCAACTCAGGTTCACCATAACCTGCACCGCCTAGCCTTTGGTGGGGGATTGCGGTCGGAGCCAAGCTCCGTAACAGAGCACCAGTGGTAGGTGCTGCCTACCATCACCCGACCAGCGCAGCCAAAGCTGGGAGGCATAAGCAAAAGGTGGAATGGGTGGAAATAGTCCTACAGGGCCAAGGGCTGCTAAGCCCAGCTCACCTGCGATAAGAGAAGCCATCTTCTGACCTTCGCAGCCGACTGCAGAGAAGGAACTGGGGAATTTGTGGGAGGTCCCGGGTATATATGGGACCGGGGGGGGGCCTCTTTTTACCATCTCTGCAGTCAAGCGCCCTCTAGCGGAGGTAATCCCATCTGGAGCAGGACGTGCTGCATACTTAGAATAGTGACGCTACAGTACACAAAACACAGACAAGGGTCCTCAAGAGTGGTTTCTCACTTCCCACAAGGCTCACCATAGCCTCAGCAGGCTACCCTTCACTAATAGGGTCTGCGGCCCAGAGAAGAGCTCTGCAAGCACCCGACCCCAGGTGCTCCCCTACCATCACCTGAACCAACAGCAGAGCTGGGAGGCAGAAATGGTCCGGAACAGGTGGAAATAGGCCTGCAGGGCCGACGGGCTCAGGATGCCCTGCTCGCCTGCGATCCAGATAGAGCTTCTGTCTTCACAGTCATGACTGCAGAGAAACTCTGGAGACTCTGGGTAATTCCTGCCCTTTTTATGGGCCGGGAGGAGCCACAAGTCTTTCTGCAGTCGACTGTGCCACCTTGTGGCGGATTACCCAAATGTGAAGAATTGAAATGAAGCAAGCCGTGCTGTAGACTAGGAAAAGTTTTTGTTTTCTTATCATTGAACACATGTACCATATACACACCTACCATGCCCTGCCCCAGTGTCAAGAGTGGGAAGTAGGCTGGGGGGTTGGGGGGTTACCTAGGCACTGTATTCCACTTTAAAGGGTCAGTCAAGCTATTTGTTTGAAAAATTACATCAAGAACTGCTGGTTTACTTACCATACATTTTGCCTTCATCCGACAGTATAATTTTCCTCCTCCCACATGGTGGGTAAATAGCGAGCGCTTCTTGAAAGCTCTGCTCTATATCCGGGCTCCAGACCCCTTCGGCATCGTTATCCATAGGTTTATCTGCCGAATCACTCATCCTTTCGATGTCCTCAGCAGGACTTTCGCTGCTGCTCCAACTGTTGGGCTCAATGGTGCCGGTTGGGTACTCCAAGCCGAAGCCTGGACACTGGACAGGGAAAAACCTGTAAGAAAAAAATATATTAAAATACATTGTGGCCCATATCACACATATGTTAATCTGAACAGCAAAGCATGGCAATCTTTCAAGGAAACAATACAATTCTGTGATTACTCACCTGTAGAATTGGTATTATGAGTATACAGTACGTCCTGCTCCAAGTACTTACAGTTGGGATATACTCCGCCAGATGGCGCTGGACTGCAGAGACATTGAAAATAGGCTCCTCCCAGCCCCTCAAATACCCGGGGACCTCCCACAAATCCCCAGCATTGAAAAAGCAGTTAAGAAGCCGGGAGAATTAAACAATCCAAACTATCAACTATAACAATGATAACAAATCACCATACAGGGGATCCAAGATAATGCAAAACAAGGGTGGGTTGGAGCAGGACGTACTGTATACTCATAATACCAATTCTATAGGTGAGTAATCACAGAATTGTATTATTCTTAGTATACAGTACGTCCTGCTCCAAATCTAATACTTACAGTTGGGACATCCAATAGCAGTGTCCATAAAGTAGGGTGGGATCCCCAAGAAAAATCAGCAGCAGACAGTTTAAACCACTGCCGCCTGCAGAACCTTTCAGTCAAAAGCAGCATCAGCTGAGGCCCTAACATCAACCTTGTAAAACTTTGAAAAGGTTTGAACAGAAGACCAAGAAGCGGCCTTGCAAACTTGTTCAACAGAAGCCTGGTGCTGAAAAGCCCAAGAGGCACCAATAGCACGAGTGGAATGAGCAGTAAGGCAGAAGGGAGGAATCTTCCCCTTAGTAGAGTAGGCCTGAATCACAGCCTGACGAATCCACTTGCTGATAGTAGAGCCAAACCCTTCCTAGGACCAGAAGGGACCACAAAAAGAGCATCAGTTTTCCTGAAAGGTGCAGTAGCCACCAGATAGTACTTCAGACACCTAACCACATCCAAAGAGTGCAAAACCCTCTCCTTAGCATTGCTAGGATTAGGGCACAAAGAAGGAAGAACAATATCCTGATTCAAATGAAAGGCAGACACTACCTTAGGCAGAAAATACAATTCTGTGAAGTACTCACCTGTAGAATTGGTATTATACGCATACAGCACGTCCTGCTCCAGATATAGTAATAACATGTGGGTAATCCTCCGCCGCCGTGCACTGCAGACATGTAGAAAACAAGCTCCTCCCAGCCCTACATATACCGAGGGACCTCCCACAAATCCCCAGCATTGAAAAGCAGTGAGAAGGAGAAGCCAGGAGAAACCAACCACCCAGAAATAGGCAATAATATCAATGATAATAATCACCATACAGGGGATCCACAACAAGTGAAACCAGGGTGGGGTGGAGCAGGACGTGCTGTATGCGTATAATACCAATTCTACAGGTGAGTACTTCACAGAATTGTATTATTCTAAGCATACAGCACGTCCTGCTCCAGATATAGTAATAACATGTGGGACATCCAATAGCAGTGTCCATAATGTAGGGTGGGATCCCCGTGAAAAAAGGGCACAGCCAACAGTAAAAGCGCTGTCACCCGCAACCATGCTACCAAGAGCAACGAGAGCAAGGCTCTAACCTCAACCTTTGAACCTGTAAAGGGAGAACTGAACACAAGCAGCGGACAAGCCAGCATGCTCAACAGAAGTTAGTGCTGAAAGGCCCAAGCCAAGCACAAGTAGTAAGAGAGCAAAACAACCGAGAGAGAAGAATAATCTTCCCTTAAAAGAACAGGCCAGAGAAACGGCCTAACCATGCTCATGCAAAAGAGAGTAGCCGTGGCAACCTTAGAAGTCTCCCCGGCGGGGAATATGAACCCTGGTCTCAAGCGAGACCTGCAGGAATACTGAAAACAACAACACTCCGCACGAGCCGAAACGTTTACTCTAGGCTCAGAAGGACAAAACCAACCAAGTGATGCCGATCCGAGGGCACCTACACCTGTGGAGGCAATCAGATCCTGTACTAAAGGAAGGAGACCCATAAGTCCCAAGGGCATAATCCCTACCAGGGACAAGAAACGGACCAGGAAATCTCCAACACCTGGAGAGGAAGACAAATCCCCTTAGCTCAAAGTATATCAAGACAGTAGCCCAGAGACCAGAGGATCTGGAATAAAGGAGAATCAAAAACACCACCTGGAGCCAAACTCGGCGTAATGCGGAGCATCCCCCTCTCATGGTGTACAGATATATATATATATATATATATATATATATATATATATATATATATATATATATAATATAATTATATATTTATTTTGACCATGACCGTTAACAGAGCCATCCTTTATGGCACACTTATGACTGGAGCAACCGCCCCAGAAGAGCGATATGAGGTAAGGAACCGGTCAGAAGAACCTGAATAAGACCCAAGGTAACCCTTAGCAGGGCATCAGACTAAGTAAACCCCCTAGAGGAAGCAAGAATTCCTCAAGGAATGTACCTGAGCAAACCCTGATGAATGCTCAACACAGAAGATTGGAACATACTTCTGTAGTAGGCTAACAGGGCGAGCCCTGAACCTTCATAGAACCAAGTTGGGGAGCAAACACAAACCATGCTGTAATAATTCTAGAACCCCGGGAACAGAGAACTTCTAGCAGGGGTGAGAGCTAGACCCCGCCAAGCAATACAGGTACAACATACCCTAAGATAGATGGCAGGAAATGGAAGAAGAGGAAGAGGAGGGAGCTAGATCCTAGCCCTCCTGGAAACAAGACACCCAGATATATGCCATCTCCAACAGGGCGAGGAACAAAACCGGTCTAACGCCAAAATAGAGCCTGAAGATAGGGGCGAAATGGAAAAGAGCCTGACTATGCAGAACAGACCTCGTGAGAGAGCGTACAGGCCCACTGTCCTCAGCAGAAGCCTCCGCGGATGCCACCCCCCTGGGCCACCCAGGCCCCAGGCATAACGGTACTTCCCTTTTTCAGCGACCTTGCGCAGACCCCTGCCTGGCAGGGCGAAGAAAATAAGCCATATCGAGTATAATGTCCAGCCAGAGACTACTAAGCCCCAAAGGACAAGGTTAGGCCAATCTGGGCCAATACTAAAGGGCATAACCCCTGTGATTGTGACAGAGCCCAACAGTTCCATACCAGTAGGAACTCAGAGGGCCAATAGATTACATCCTACCAAAGAAGGGCATCCATCGGAGACTAAAAGCGATAGAAAGCAAGGGATGTTAATTCCCACATAGATCAGAATCAGAGCCTTCCTGGAAGTAACAACTAGTCCCGAGACTTTACCAGGAAAAAAGGGACAGGCCACTGTCCTACGGCAGACCAAGAGTCCCCAAATGGACAGGCCCTGAAACGGAGAAGTCCAGCAAGATAGAGCCCGCTGAAGGCTCGCTGTGTCAACACCACAATAGGTAAATGGACCCCCTTTTAGGGGCCTACCTAGGAACCACGGGGGGTTTCAGAAGAAACAAGCCCCCCCAGTCAACCTGCACGATTTGGTACCCAAGTTGACCACCAACAGGTGAGCAGCAAGAAAGGAGGGGATGCCCCCCGAGGGACTTTTTTTTTTTAAATTAACTCTCAGAAGATCAACCACCTCGACTAGGAGAAAGGTGCACAGACTTAGGTCCAGACTGCTGGACCCTTGTCCAGAATAACAACCTAAGGTGCTTCAGAACCCAAGGGCACTGAGTATAAGGGACGTCATCTGCACAGCCACCAACGGCCATTCCAGGAGCAATACTGCCAGGCGACAGTAAGGAGATAGCAAGTAAGACCAGAGACCTTGCCCCAGAAAAACCTTAATTTCCAAGAAAAAAGGGGCACTAGCCGACACAATTCTAATGCCATCCTAGGAAACTGGGAGGATGGAACAAAAAAAGTAGGACCTGAGGCCACTAAGCCTATCCAAACAACTCCCTCTCGGGAGATATAAGGAACCTGATGGGTCCCTTTGTGGCTGCCCCTTGGTCTCGTTCGAGACATCACTCCCAACCGAGCTAGCGAAACACCAGGAGCGTGAGAGGGGCCCAATAACACGGCCACAATCAGCAGTGAAGACTACCAACACCAAGCTGTAAAGGCCACAGTGTCCAAAGACACCTGGGAGCCCAATTAAGCATCTTAGCACTCCACGGACAGCCATAGGCCCCGCGGTTTATAGGGTGCCGACGGTCCAACTCGGATCAAGCCTGAATGCCTATGGATTGCCGAACCCAAGAAGGGTTAGAATGGGTTAGAATGGGCGACCCCCTCATCCTCAGGGGGAATGGGGGGCAAACTGGTGTAGAGGCCTCTGCCTCTATCCGTTAAGGGCGTCCAGCCAAGGAGCCCAGGAGCCAAGGAAGGCCTGCACCCATACTTGAAGAAAAACGGGACCGGAGGCCCCCTGACCGACACAGGGACGGACACCCAGCAAACACTGTCGCACATCCGGAGGAACTACCTCCCAACTCCACCAGAACAAGGCATGAAGCCTCCAGATAGGAGCAAGGTGCTGTGGCCATCCCCTCACCCAGGCGGGTGAGGGCGTCCCATCATGCTTGTGGGGTTTCGATGAAGGATTTGGACTTGGCCCGGCCGGAAGGCCCCGGGCGTTGACTGCCACTCCCGGGACAGGAGACTGAACCAGACCCCGCACAGGGTGTCCCCGGCTCCTGTTTAACACTATGATATGGAGGTGGAGGGGTATCCCTGCTCCGAGGGGGCCTGGACAGCCGCTCCTGATTGGGTGAATTGTCCTCTTTCCCGAATAGGTCCAGACGGGCCCCAAACAGGCGATGCCCTCTAAAGGGGAGCCCTGTCAGAGTCCTTTTAGCGTCATCGTCTGCCCCCCACTGTCGCAGCCAGAGCAGGCGACGTATAGCTATCATTTGGGCTGAGGTCCTCGCACACATTTTGATGGTGTCATCCAGAGCTAAAAGGATACATTTAACAAAAATATCACAGCTGGAGAGCGCGTTAAACACCTCCCAGGGTAAATCTTCAGGTTGATGCTCAAGCATCTTACTTATGAGGGTCCTAGCGGCCACTGCAGTAATGGCCGCGGCACAGACAGGACGTAGCGCTGATCCTGCACAAGCAAAGGCGTGGGAAGCCAGCCTATCAATGCGCCGGTCCTCGGCGTCCCGCAGGGTGCTGTAAGCCGGAGCTGTAAGGAAAGGGGGGATAGGAACTCCAATAATCGGGGCGTCTACCACTGGAGACGAAGCCCAACAATCAACCATCTCTGGGGGAAAAGGGTATTTCCAAACCCAATCCTCTGGGGCCCCTTGAAGTTTAGTGGGGCAATCCCATTCCTTAAGTACAAGAGCATGAAAGTGGGCCTGCTCGAGAAATTCCAAGCGCGCAGGCGCCGTATGGAAGCGCTCCCCTCTTGGTCTGGGGACCGCAAAAATCCTGAGCAACATACCGCCAAAGTCAAGCTGGTCCCAGTCATCCTGACCAGCTTCATCCTGACACCCCTGCCTCTCAACAGAGGAACCCGGGTCAGAGAACAGGTCTCCATCTTCAGAAGGAGCACTATCACACAGAGAAGAGGACTCATCCAAGCCCATAGCACAGACCGAAGCCGGGGGAGTCCAGGGCCGTTGTCTGCCAGGACCCACACGCCCGGACAACCCTTCAACAATCTGGTTAAGCGTGGGTCGTCTAGAAGAGACGTCTATTTGTAACTCCCCGCTTGTACATGACTCAACGGGAGTGAGATTTAGGCAAGAGGAAAGGGGAGTGAGGGAGCGAGGTGCAACCACAGGCGCCGCTCGCAGGTCCAGCGTCTGCTCGGCACATGGCGCGCAGACCCGTGCCCTGTCAGCATCAGCATGGGGGAGACCACGCGCTACACACAGCCGGTCTTGTCCCAGAGGGACCCCAGTAACACAATCCTGAGATGCCTCCATATGGTGATTGTCAAGACACAGTATGCCCGTAGGGATTTATGCAATAAGCAACCCTGGATGCCCCAACGACCCGCTGATCAATGTGGGAGATTTGTAGTAAGGCCCGCTAAATCCTTATATGAAATAAATATATATATATATATATATATATATATATATATATATATATATATATCTCTCCGGGAAAAGCCACCGGTGCTCAGCGTCTGAAAGACATAAATGGGAAACAGATGTCAGGGCCATGCGCAGCTGGACAGAACATATAAAAAAGGGAGTCGCCCATGAGGGCACTTACAGATCAAGTGGAGGAGGAGGAGACCACCACCACGCGCGCGAAGCTCAGCAAAATGGCGCCCAGTGAACCTCGAAGGGCAGGCTCGATGCTCTGCCGTGACGCAGACCGAATCAAGGCCCCGCCCACTCCAAAGAGCGCAAAGCTCTGAGGAAAAAGTAAAAGCAAGGATACAACCACATGCTTAAGGATTCGTAGAGAACCGTTTCATCCAATAAAGTAATGGCACCACAGCATCTAGACGACGTAGCAAACTACGTACAAGCATACGGCGGCCGAAGAAACCGGAGTAAGGAGCAAGCAGCGTGGCTCTGACATCTCGGAGTTAATAAAGGGCAGAAATAAGGCCACAAGCATGACATACCGGTACGCTGGGACCGTCACACACATACCCCCCTCCCCCTTTCTTTTCCCCCTACTAGATGGGGAAATGAGGAAGGATGGCGACCCTCACACAGGGTCCAGCGCTACCCGGGGTAGGGGCAAAATGCGGGAGGGGCATCCACAAGAGGCTCACCAACGGCCTAAACCGCCTACCCTATGGTGGGGAATTGGGGTGGAGCATGGCTCCGTTCACCCGACCAATGCAGCCCAGGCTGGGAGGCATATTCTTACACAAGAGGACGGGTGGAAATAGTCCCGCATGGCCTCGGTCTGTAAGCCCCGCTCGCCTGCGAGAGCGTGATACTTCATGTCTTCGCAGTTCCAGCACTGCAGAGAAATCTGGGGATTTGTGGGAGGTCCCTCGGTATATGTAGGGCCGGGAGGAGCTTGTTTTCTACATGTCTGCAGTGCACGGCGCCGGAGGATTACCCACGTTATTACTATATCTGGAGCAGGATGTGCTGTATGCTTAGAATAGTCAGGTTTGAAACGAAACACCACCTTGTCCTGGTGTCTCTCATAGTTGAGAATGGAAAGCGCCGCCAACTCAGACACATGCCTGACAGAAGTGATAGCCACCAGAAATACAACCTTGAGCGTAAGAATGGCCAAGGCAGCATCCTGCACAGGTTCAAAGGGAGCACCCTGCAAGGCTGACAGAACCAAGTTCAGATCCCAAACAGGTACCATAGGCTTACGTGGGGGGCGCACATGAGTGACCCCCTGGAAAAAAGTCCTGATCAGAGGGTGCTGAGCAAAGGACTTCTGGAAGAAAATAGCCAGGGCAGAAACCTGACCCTTCAGAGTACTGAGCTGGAGTCCCATCTCCAACCCATGCTGCAGGAACTCCAGAATCCTGGGAATAGAGAACACACAACAGGGAAGCGACTTAGACTCACACCAGTCAATGTAGGCACGTCAAACCCTGTAATAAATGGAAGAGGAAGACTTCTTCCTAGTTTTAATCAAAGTATCCACAACCGAGGAAGACAGCCCCTTCTCCATCAAGATGGAGGTTTCAGCAGCCAAGCCGTCAAAGCAAGAGTTTGTAAATTGGGATGGCGTAGTGAGCCCTGAGTGATCAGATCTGGCACCAAGGGCAGAGCGTACTGATCTACTGCCAGTTGCACCACGTCTGCGAACCACACTCTTCTTGGCCACCTGGGGGCCACCAGAATTGCTGGCACCCCTTCCAGAGCAATCTTGCGCAGAACCCTGCCCAGCAGGGGGATTGGAGGGAAGACATACAGGAACTGAAAGTCCTGCCATGACATTGCTAGCACATCCGAGGTGAGGGCCAGAGGATCCCTCGACAGAGAGACAAAAGCTGGAAGCTTGTGATTGTGGCGGGACGCAAACAGATCCACATCTGGTTGGCCCCAACGGTGACACAGAGATTGAAACACCCTGCTGCATAGGGACCATTCTCCCTGGCGAGAGGTCCCCCTGCTCAGAGAGTCCGCCAGGCGATTTTCCACCCCCGGGATGTACACAGCTGATATGCAGGGGACATTGGTCTCCGCCCAAGTAAGGATCAGAGATGCTTCCTGGAGGGCCCCCTTGCTCCGGGTCCCTCCCTGATGATTGATGTAGGCAACTGCCGTCTGGTTGTCCGAGCGCACCTGAACAGGCAGGCCCCGAAGGTGAGTAGTCACGTGAGCCAGAACTAGCCTGATCCCAAGCAGTTCCAAGACATTGATAGGTGTGTGGGCCTCCTGAGGGCCCCACCTCCCCTGGAACTGCAGGGACTTCCAGAACCCCCCCCCCCCAACCTGACAGACTGGCATCTGTGGTGACCGTCTCCCAGGAAGGGGCAAGAACGGATCTGCCCCCCAACAGGTTCCTTGAGTCCATCCACCACGAGAGGGACCTCCTGACCAGGGGGGAGAGCACACATACCCGGTCCAGGGGCGCTGGGTCCTTGTCCCATACTGACAATAGGTGAAGTTGCAGAGGCCTCAAGTGGAACTGAGCGTAAGGGACCGCTTCGAAGCATGCCACCATCAGTCCCACCAGCTGCATCCTCTGCCTGATGGAGGGATGGGGACAAGCTAGGAGGGACTGAGCCTGTGCAATCAGACTGTCCACCTTCTGTTGAGGAAGGAAGATCCTTGCCTGAACTGTATGCAGATTCATTCCTAGGAATTAAGTTATCAAGGAAGGGTACAGTGAGGACTTGGGGTGGTTGATCACCCATCCAAATGACTCCAGAGTGGACACCACCAGCTGAGTATCCAACTCTGCCTGATGTAGAGACTGGCAAGTGATGAGAATGTCGTCCAGATAGGGAAGCACGCGGACGCCCTGACACCTGAGCAGAGACATCACGCCGGCCAGCACCTTGGTGAACACCCTGGGAGCTGAAGTGAGGCCAAAGGGCAAGGCCACAAACTAGTAGTGTTGATCCATCAGAGCGAACCTGAGGAACCTTTGATGACCTGGGAACACAGGAATATGAAGATAAGCATCTTTGATGTCCACAGAAGTCATGAAATCCCCTTGGCGCAGGGAACTGATGGCAGAGCGCAGAATTTCCATGCGAAAGTGCCTGCTCCTGACAAACTTGTTGAGGATCTTTGAGTCCAGGATGGGCCTGACTGAACCATCTTTTTTGGGTACTGTGAATAGGTTGGAATAAAAGCCCTTGCCTTTTTCTCTTAAGGGGACCTGGCAGATGACCCCCAGCTCCAGGAGGCCTTGCACTGCTTGCACTAGCTCCTGAGCTGACACAGGGTCCTGAGGAATCCAGGATCTGATGAATCTTGGAGGGGGACAGGCAGCAAACTCTATCTTGTAACCGGAGGACACTACCTCCTGAATCCATTGGTCTGAGACATGAAGCCTCCAGATGTGAGCGAAGTGCTGCAGCCATCCCCCCCACCCGGATGGGTGAGGGCGCCCCATCATGCCTGAGGGGGCTTGGGGGAAGATTTTGCTTTGGGACCCCATGTCCTCTGCCCCTGCCCCAGAAATCTCCCCGGGTCCCAGGAAAGGAAACCCCCCTCCCCTGTCTGGCACCACGGTAAGGGGAGGAGAAGGAACCCTGACCCCAAAAGGGCCTAGATTGACGCCTGCGCTGGGGTAGCCTGCCTCCCTTAGCAAAAAGGTCCAGGCGGTCCCCAAACAGCCATAGTCCTTTAAAGGGGAACCCAGTGAGGGCTTTCTTGGCAACGTTGTCAGCAGCCCACTGGCGCAGCCAAACCGAGCGGCGTATAGCCACCACGAGGGCAGAAGTTCTGGCACACATTCTGATGGTGTCATCCAATGACAAAATTTACAAAAACATCACAACTGGAGAGTGCATTAAACACCTCACAAGGCAAATCATCAGGGGCACTATCAAGCATATTTCTGATAAGGGTTCTAGTGGCCACAGCAGTAATGGCAAAGCCACAGAACGGGCGCAGCGCCGTCCCCACACATGCAAAGGCGTGGGATGCCAGCTGGTCAATGCGCCGGTCCTCATCATCCCGCAGAGTAGTAGGAACAGGGGAATGCATGACAGAGGTGTTAGATAGCCCTAGGATCGGGGCATCCACCTCGGGGGGGGGGGGTGACCAACATTTAACCACCTCAGCAGGAAAGGGATACTTCCTATCCCAACTTTTTGGAACCCCGGGAAGTTTACTGGGGCGCTCCCATTCCTTGAGCACAAGGTTATGGAAATGTGCCTGCTCTGGAAATTCCAAATGTGATCTTGCTGTATGGAAAAGCTTCCCTCTTTGCCTGGGAGCCTCAACAGGGAGAGAGATAGACAGAACCTCAAAAATCTGGGTCAATAATCTGTCAGTGTCATCGGGGGCCCAGGGGTCATAGCCAGAATCGTCATGACCCCTTGGTCTCTCATCAGATGAGCCTGAATCAGAAAAGAGCTCCCCTTCATCAGACGGGGTATAGCCAAAGAGATTCATAAACTCCTAAGTTCCCATAGGGAAAACAGTGACATTAGGCGTCAAGTGCCGCTTCTTAGCAGGGGCCTTACGCGCTAAGGACTTAGCAATCAGCTGCTCAACAGTAGCCAGTCTAGAAGACACATCAGGCTGAGAATCCACTAGTATGCAACTCAGCAGGTGTGAGGTTTAAGCTTGGGGGAGCAGGCGAAGTGAAACAAGGTGCAGCCACCGGCAGGCCAGATTGCAATGCAAGCACCTGCTCAGCACAGGGTACACAGACCCGCACCTTGTCAGCGTCAGCATGAGGCTGCCCACACGCAACACACAGCCGGTCTTGTCCCGAAGGGACCCCGGTTACATTATCCTGGGATGCCTCCATATGGTGATTATAGCGGCGCTATACGCAGATAGGGAATAACGCTATATAGCAACCCCGGATGCCCCAATAACCCGCTAGGGAGTATTATTTTTACAAGGCCTACAAGTTATATACGAATACAGGGCCGGGAGAAGCCAAAAGGGTTCACCCCGCCTGAAAGACATAAGCAGACAAGACCTGTAAGCACACAGTAACAAAAGTGAAAGATATAAAGCCGCCCGCGAGGGCACTTACGGACCGCGGTAGGTAGGGGTCTGTCACGCATGGGTCAACCAAGCAGGTTGAAGAGCGAAGAGCGCGAAGCTAGAACATGCAAGCAGCCAATGACGGTGCACCAGCTCCTGAGGCAATGGCGGCGCCAAGCACGGAACCAAGTCAGCGTGCGGCGGCGGCGGCAATTTTTTAAAAAGACAGTAAAGGCAAGTCAGCGCGGCGGCTGACACAAGACTAAACAGAATGGAAAAAGAGTGTAAAACACAGAATGCATAGCATACACACACACACACACACACACACACACACACACACACACACACCCTCTTTACCCCCGAAGGCTACAAGGAGGATGAGGGAGGACAGCGGCCACTTAAACAGGGCCCACCGATGGGCAGGGGCAAGGGGCACTAGTGCGGGAGGGGCATCCCATAGAGGCTCACCATAAGCCTGAACCGCCTACCCTTTGGTGGGGGATTGCGGTGGAGCAGCGCTCCTAAGCACCTAACAGCGGTGCTGCCTACCTTCCCCCCACCAGCGCAGCCAAGGCTGGGAGGCATATTACTAGTGGAACAGGTGGGAATAGTCCTACAGGGCCGCGGGCTAATAGCCCCGCTCACCTGCGAGTAGAGAGCCATTTCTCGTCCTTCACAGCCAGACTGCAGAGAAATTCTGGGGATTTGTGGGAGGTCCCTGGGTATTTGAGGGGGCCGGGAGGAGCCTATTTTCGATGTCTCTGCAGTCCAGCGCCATCTGGCGGAGTATATCCCAACTGTAAGTATTAGATTTGGAGCAGGACGTACTGTATACTAAGAATAAAAGGTTTTGAGTTCCCTCATTCAGTGGGCTGCTCTGGGGCTTGCTGCCAGTTTGCAGGATTTTATTCCCTTACACTACAAATTATTAAATAACCTGGCAGCATAAATATTAATACAGGAATGGATAAAGGCCAACTCCAGCCAAATTGTTTTTAATGTAGTGGGTAAGAACCAATGCAATGTTCAGTCACCTTATTGGTTTAAGTTAACTCCAGGTTCTTGTTATCCTAAACTGAAGAATTTAGGCTATAGGAGGAACTGAAAGAGAAGAAACACCTCAATAAAGGGTTCTGCTGCTTCCCCATGATAGCCACAAAAAGGAAGACTAAACCTCCAAAATAGATTGCAAAAAAATAAAAAATAAAACACTGAAAAGTTCTAGTAGCGTGTTTATTGTATCGTATGGCAGATATAGTAGGTACAGGGCCGGACCCAGCACAGGGCGAAACCCGGGCAATTGCCAGGGCCCCTGCCATCTTTAGGGGCCCACTCAGGCTCACACTTGTCCATGGTATTATTTTACCACCAAATGATGGGTGTTGTTTGCAGACCTACTCATGGCTGGCTTCAGAAACAGGGGATAATCAGCAACAAAGGAAAAGGTGGCATGGAATGGAGGTAGCGAGAACCAGGTGACAACTGATAGCAATGATAAAGTCTTTAGTGGCAGTGGAGCAAGCAGTAAGGGCGCTTGGTGGCAGCAAAGAATACAACAAGGTTTAGAGGATGATTGGTGGCTATAGGAAGGGCAATAAGGACTGGAGGACTCAGCAGCAGAAGATGACCCTTTTGTGACAGCAGGGACAAAAGGTGAAATCAAGTGACTCATTGCTTGGGGGCCCACTAAGACTCTCTTGCCCAAGGGCCCCCACATACCTATAGCCAGCCCTGGATAGGTAGACTGTCTTTCTTCCGGTGGCACCAGGTTGCCCTTAGTAATTGGACTGTTTAATGGAGCGATGTGCAAGCAAAACCTGTTTAAGAGGAACAAAACCATGGATTTTGCCTATTCCAGGTTTTGTTCCTTGCCATTCCCAGATTTAAAAATAGCTCTGGTTATTTAAGGTGGACAAAGCCCTTCAAGAGCTGGCCCCCAAATCTCTTACTGTGTGGCTTGTTTTTTCCCCATGGCAGTTCCAGGCACAGGTATATGAAAACTAGATAAAAAAAGACAAGTAACCTGTTTTGGATCCCAGGCTATTACTGAAAACAAGTCGCCATTAAGTTTTTATCCCATTTATACAGGCAGACATTTGTTGCAATTCCAGAGGGAAAAAAAACGAAAAAATATAAACACCCATTGTTGAAAGCGATATGACAAAAAATAAGGGGAACTTTAAAACAAACTTCACCCTTTACACCTCCGGTTCTCTAGCCAAACCAACCCACCTAGGCTAAATCCGTTAAACCGGACCTCCACCCTGACTAAAAGTCTATCTTATACGTTTCCCCCACCCTGTACATACCCACATTAAAAAATCTGCCTGTCTATACCTAGTGTGTATTCTGAGCTTTTAAACATCCAAGGTGGCAGTCTGTGGAGTCTCAGGCTGCCTGCAGACAGGAGGTGTGTCTTCTGACTGTGCTGCTCTGCATTCTGGGATTCTTGTCCTTTTCCTGACCCTAGCACAGCTATAACCCACCTCCTGTACATTTGCCCCCCCTCCTCTCCTCAGTATGTGATGTTTCTGAGGCAAGATGGTGGCGCCCTTATTTTCGAGTCCTGAACACAGTTGAAGCCCAGTGGAAGAATAAAAAGTGACTACAAAACGTAAAAATACAATTCTGTGAAATACTCACCTGTAGAATTGGTATTATAAGTATACAGTACGTCCTGCTCCAGATATAATACTTACACTTGGGTTATCCTCCGCCAGATGGCGCTGCACTGCAGAGACATGTAAAACAGGCTCCTCCCGGCCCCTCAAATACCCGGGGACCTCCCACAATTCCCCAGCATTGAAAAGCAGTGAACAAGAAGCTGGGAGAATTTAACCACCCAAAAACTGGTAACTATAATTAACAACAATCACCATACAGGGGATCCAGAATAATGCAAAAACCAGGGTGGGGTGGAGCAGGACGTACTGTATACTTATAAAACCAATTGTACAGGTGAGTATTTCACAGAATTGTATTATTCTTAGTATACAGTACGTCCTGCTCCAGATAGATTACTTACACTTGGGACATCCAATAGCAGTGTCCATAAAGTAGTGTGGGATCCCCAATAAAAAAGGTAACAGCAGACAGTTTAAACCACTGCCGCCTGCAAAACCTTGCGGCCAAAAACAGCATCAGCTGAGGCCTTAACATCAACCTTGTAAAACCTTGAAAAAGTATGAACAGAAGACCAAGTAGCGGCCTTGCAAACTTGTTCAACAGATGCCTGGTGCTGGAAGGCCCAAGAGGCACCAATAGCACGAGTAGAATGAGCAGTAAGGCGGAAGGGAGGACTCTTCCCCTTAGCAGAATAGGCCTGAATCACAGCCTGACTGATCCATTTTGCCGATAGTAGACTTGGCAGGAGCCAAACCCTTGCTAGGACCAGAAGGGACCACAAAAAGAGCATCAGTTTCCCTGGAGGACGCAGATACTACTAGGTAATACTCCAGACACCTGACCACATCCAAGGAATGCAAAACCCTTTCCTTAGCATTGCTAGGATTAGGGCACAATGAAGGAAGAACAATATCTTGATTCAAATGAAAAGCAGACACCACCTAGGCAGAGAATCCGGCTTAAAGCGGAACACCACCTTATCCTGGTGTCTCTCAAAGTATGGGGGCTGGATAGACAGAGCCGCCAGCTTAGACACACGCCTGACCGAAGTAATAGCCACCAGAAGACAACCTTGAGGGTAAGTACAGCCAGAGCAGCATTCTGAATAGAATCAAAGGGAGCAACCTGCAAGGCAGGCAAGACCAAGTTCAAGTCCCAAACAGGGACCATAGGTTTTCGTGGGGAACGCACATGAGTAACCCCCTGAAAGCAGTCTGAACCAAGGAATGCTGAACAAAAGACTTCTGAAAGAAGACAGAAAGGGCAGAAACCTGACCCTTCAAAGTACTGAGTTGGAGACCCGACTCCAACCCATGCAGTAAAAAACTCCAGAACCCTGGGAACTGAGAACACCCGACAGGGAAGAGACCTAGACTGACACCAGTTAATGTAGGTACGCCATACCCTATAATAGATGGAAGAAGAAGTCTTCTTACTAGCCTTCACCATGGACTCAACCATCGAGGCAGACAAGCCTTTCTCCATCAAGAAGGAGGTTTCAGCAGCCAGGCCGTCAAAGCCAGAGTTTGTAATTGGGATGACGTAAGGGGCCCTGAGTGAGCAGATCTGGCACTCCTGGCAGAACGTACTGATCTACTGCCATCTGCACCACGTCAGCGGCGGCTGACACCACATATACTAGTCCAAAAAAGACTTTACAAAAGGCCATATGCACATAATCAAGATACACTGACACCCCCCCCTTTCTTTCCCCCCCGAAGGCTACAGGGAGAATGAGGGAGGATGGCGGCCCTTTGTACAGGGCCCACCGCTACCGGGGCATGGGACAATAATGCGGGAGGGGCATACTATAAAGGCTCACCTTCAGCCTATACCGCCTACCCTTTGGTGGGGGACTGCGGTGGAGCAGCGCTCCATGAGCACGCATGGTGCCGCCTACCTTCACCCGACCAGCGCAGCCCAGGCTGGGAGGCACATCACACGAAGGACGGGTGGGAAAAGTCCAACGGGGCCGCAGGCTAATAGCCCCGCTCACCTGCGATAGAGTGATAATTTCATGTCTTCGCAGTAAGCCCTGCAGAGAAATCTGGGGATTTGTGGGAGGTCCCCGGGTATTTGAGGGGCCGGGAGGAGCCTGTTTTACATGTCTCTGCAGTGCAGCGCCATCTGGCGGAGGATAACCCAAGTGTAAGTAATCTATCTGGAGCAGGACGTACTGTATACTAAGAATATATATTAGTTTTAGATGATGACAAATAGTTTAAGTTTGGGCTTTTCATTAAATGATGCTGAAGGTCCGGTTTAAGGTTGTAAAGTTTGCTAATGCAACAGTTATGGGCCTTGTCAGGAATGTCAGTCCTACCGAGGAAGTAGGGAAGCATCCTCTATCACAGCATTCACCTACACAGAATGTTGAGCGACAATGGGCGATGTGCAGCCAATCAAGTGGGGTTAGTAACACATGTCACCTGAGGAGCGTCAGGGTGAGCAGAACCAATCTGCTAACAGATGAGGAGAGAAACGGATTTCAGATAAGGGGTCTGGCAAACTCCTTCACCCCGGCCAAATCCAAGCCTCTCATCCTCCTCCTCCAGCTGAGAGCCAGAACGGCTGCTGCACCAGCTATTAAATTGGCAGCGTGTCTCCTGGCTTTAACCAGTGAGTTGCCAAACCCTCACGCTGGGGGACAGGAACTTGTGCTGCACACTGTATAACCAGAGAATGGTAAGCACATCAACTCAAAAAGCATTTTTTAATTTAGATTTAATATAGCACCAACGTATTTCTAAAGTGCTTAACCAATCAGAATACTATTTTAGGGATGTGAGCGAGGCACATTACAGAATTGCTTTTTATATGTTAGTGTTTGCATTTGGTAGGAAAAAAATCCTATACTCTGGGATAAATGCCTTTGACATTTTAAACTGTCCTTCATAACAGAGTATAGGATTTTTTCCAGCCAAATGCAACATAAAAAGCATTTCTGTAAAAGTGCCTCGCTCCCATCACTTAAATAGGATACGGATTGTAAAAGCACTGTAGAATACATTGGTGCTATATTAATAAAATATATATTATTTATTCCTTTAAACCTACTGTCACATGCAACCTATTCCGCTCCCTGATAGAGAAAGGTTGGATGGTGTGACAAATGCAGCGTCCCTAGAGACCCTGTGGATGTAATGGCACTTGTTAATCTTAAAGAGGAAAACCAACCAGAATTTTCACTCTCTTGGGTATTGTTCCTCTGCAGCGGGCATGTGCGGCTTGCCAGCCAATCAGCAGCCCTAGCTTAATTCATTCTTTACTTAATTAACCAATCTGATGTCAGATCAACTAATTAAGCCTAGTGAAGCTCGTGCATGGCTCTGGGCGCTTCTCCGCATGCCCACATATGCCATTTAGAAAGGCAGCGCAGGAATGGACCCTCTGCTAGAGAAAAGTTGGGATGTCGCCACTGCATGTGTTGTGGGATTGCAGGCTAGGCGAGTTTACTCTGCTAACCCTGGGGGGTTCACAGATATTTGGAATGCCTCCAGTAATGAGGAAAAACTGGGGTCTTAGATTATTTAAAGAGGACCAAATTGGGATGCCCCTGCCCCACTGTCGGTATCCTCCAGAATCTACTGTAATCTCACCTTTTTCCCCCGTCCCCGCTGTGCATGGGAAATCCAAATGGAGTGCATCTCATCTCTAGCTGTGGACATGTTCACACCATCCATTCAGAAAGACCTGGAGCAGGTGCACACATAGCTAGAAGTATGCTGGGGATGAGACTCCCGACTTTTCACTATCATGGGCTATGTTCCTCCTTCTGGGAGCCATCACTATTTGGGATGATCCACTGTGTGTAACCCCCCTGATTGAGTAAAAGAATTTTTTTTTGTGGCTAATTTGGGATGCTCCATAAAAAGAGGGACCACCACCCTAAAGCCCTATAGAATCTAGAGGTGTTTGTTCCTATTTTCTAATGGCAACAGGTCTAGATCAGATCAGAGAACCAAGAGTGGGGCAGGAGCAAGCGCGCTGCACGGGATGTGTCCACTGCGCTCCCAATTGCCAAAGGCCTGCGTGTAAACAGAGCCTACATTAAAACAAATGAATAGTAAACAATATTGGCCACTTCATGCCCTAATCCATATTGCCATCAATATGCCCAAGCACAAAGTCTTTGCTAATTTTTAATGATTAAAGGGCAGAATGGGCCAAAACTTATGGGCGCAGTTTCGCTTATTTAATATGCGGAGGTTTTCTAGCCTTTCTTGAGCTAGGATCGACTTGTGATTATTTTTGGTACTACTAGAAAAAGGCAAATTTTAAAGGCCTTCTCTTGCTGCCTACTTTATTACATAAAAAAATAAACGATGAATGCAGGTCACGTTAAAGTGGCAGCAGGGAGCATCCGATGGATGGGAACCCAGCACCGTACACTAGTCAGGGAGCTAATTTGTGCAGCGCTCCAAGGTCCCTGAAAATAAAAAGGCTTTTATGAGCGATGGGCAGTAGCGAGGAAAATCAGGGACACAGGGTTATTGGCAAACTTCATGCTCCAGATCCAAAACGGCTTAGCCGGACTTCCCCCTTTAAAACTGCACGCACAACATTTCCAACTGCCTGTGTGTGCATAACGACAATGGTCCTATTTGTTCACCATCTTTCTCCATAGAATCATTTGGTGTCCTCCTGAACAAAGGGGGGGGGGGGGGCTCTACCATAGAGACAGGCAGCCAATAGATAGGGAGATGTATTCTAAATGTTGCATGGCAAGCCAAAAAGCGAGATTCCCCAAAGGTAATGATGCGGCTCCACCCCAGGGCGGTTATTGCCTCTCTAAATCAACATCATAAACTAATAACAAAGAACACAACAACTGAAACGGCATTCAGACATGAATGTGACAACACAACCTTGTCCAAATTTTTTTTTTTGTTTTTGCCCGGCAGCATTTATTTTAGGACTGCGCTATATCCAGGGAAGCCTTCCACTGAATTTCCAATTTGGGGATGAAATGACAGTCAATTGGGGAGGGCCTAATAGAATTATAAGGAACATCCCTGGTCTTAGTTCTGTATCTTAAACCGGACCTTTAGCATGATTTAATGAAACGTTCAAAACCTTAAACTATTCACCAGCATCTAAAATTAATGTATTTTAAGTTTTTAGTCACTTACTTATTATTCTTTCCCCCCACTGGGCTGCAACTCTGTTCAGGACTCTAAGATATGGGCGCCGCCACCTTGACTCAGAAGCATCACATACTGAGGAGAGGGGCAAATGTGCAGGGGGTGGGTTATAGTTGTGCTTTGCTCAGACAGAGCAGAGACGGGGTCAGGGAAAGGACAGCAATCCCAGAATGCAGAGAGACACTGTCAGAAGATACTTCCTGTTTGCAGGCTGCCTGATGCTCTATGAGCCGCCATCTTGGATGTTTAAATCAGGAGTACAAGATAAGCATTAAGTAAAATGAACAATAGAGGCGCATAAGTGCTATTAAAAAAAAAGACAGACACCATCCATGATTCTATAAGACTCTTGGGACAGTGGTCTACACATTTATGGGGCATGCCGAGTTGAGTGGAACCCCGGGGGCCGTCCTATTGAGACACATCTTTCCCAAGCAATCGCTGTGGCCGCATCTCCGCTATATCTCTAGCTAGGCACACACTGGCACAAGGACTGATTGTTTTTATTATGTAGCTGATATGTCTGTTTAACTGAGCAAAACCTCAAACCTACCACACAACTGACCATTGTGCCAATCCCACAATGCATGTGCGGGCTCTCATGCAATCAGCACTTTATGCTGTCCCTACTAAAGCACCGTTTTGAAAAGAGCGCCGACATATCTGAATGCGTGGACGCCGGAGCGCATAGAGGCTGGGGATGAGGTCACAGTCCACAATTTGCAGTGTGGGAGCTCCAGAAAGGTAGTCGATTGTGGGCCTAATCGGAGAGTTTACACAATACGGCATTCCAAAACGTGATGCCTAAGGGGCACTTAGGTCTTTTAGAGGGTCAGGGTCAGCCCTGGAGGTGATGGATCCACTTTATGGCCACATCCAGCCCATCTGTAACTTTGGGCCTTTTTTTAACCCCATCCATGTTGGCAACAATGCCCAGACCTGGGTACTATGTGGCCAACAGCATCAAGGGTGTGCTAGACCACTGTCTCAACCTGTGGTATAAATACACCGCGGGGTGCGCAGTGGGGATCAAGAGCACACCATTGGGGAGGCCCTGAAAATCTGGTAGATTATTTCAACAGTCCAACATTTAAAGTGCTATGAGACTTGTGATTTCTTTTTTTTACACTATTTGTAACCAATCCCTTCCTTGGGGTTACTCTTTTTGCTCAAGTGTTCTGCGATGGAAGTCTGTGAGCCACAGTTGAGGGCCTCTTCTCTAGAATGACTGCTCTCACCAGTTAGACTTTGCATTTAGCTTGGGGTCTCTTTGTAAATCAAGCCCATGCATCGAAGTTTGGACATGAAGCCACGTAGAATCAGGTCTGCAAGGTTGGTATTTTTACAACGTTACAAACTTAAAAAGAGAACAAAGGGTAGGGAAGTTGATCATTTTCAGACAAGAGACCTCTGCTAGAGAGCGTCTCAACTCTGTGGGCTGCAGCAATGAAAAGGATGTCTACAACTAAGGTTAATCAGAGTATCAAGTCACCAAGCGGCATGACTTCATTAAAGCGCTCACCTGTTCCCAACTGTTACCACTCTTGTCGTCGGAACACTGCAATCTATTTTTACGGGACCACAGGCAGCGCTTGTCGAGTATCTATTGCAATTGTCATGCTGAAAGGCCAAACAACTTTTTTGAAAGTTCTGTGTAACGGAATAGAAATCCATCTACCTAGTGGACAGCTTCCTTTCCACAGAAACTTTTTTCACTTTACCACTTTTCTAGATCTTCCTTTCGCAAAGAAGAACTCACACAGATACTTAAACCAGACCTTCAGCATAATTTAATGAAAAGCCCAAACCCTTAAACTATTTTCCAGCATCTAAAATTAATACATTTAACGTTTTTAGTCACTTTTAATTCTTTCCCTCACTGTCCTGCAACTCTGTTCGGCACTCTAGGATATGGGCACCGCCATCTTGGCTAAGTAGCATCACATACTGAGGAGAGGAGAGGGGTCAAAGGTGCAGGGGAGCGGGGTTATAAAGCTGTGCTTTGCACAAACAGAGCAGAGCTGCGGTCAGGAAAAGGTCAGCAATACCAGAATGCAGAGTGGCACAGTCAGACTTCCTGTCTGCAGGCAGTCTGCTCCTCCATGGGCCGCCATCTTGGATGTTTAAAGTCTTATTAAAAAAATCAACCTACCTGCATCTACTGCATTTTCTGAGGGCAATCTGTATGTACAGGGTGGAGGAAACATACAAGTATGCTCTTACTTAGGGTGAAGGTCCGATTTAAAGTGAATCAGAAGTTGTCCTGCGCAGCTGATCGGTGTTAGTCCAGCAATCAGTAACTCACTTGATTGCGGGATCTGAGCCGCAGCATCCCGAGCTGTCCAGGGTGAAAACATGCGGTCGAGTTTGATCAGGACCAACCATTAGTCAAAGAGGAGGTGTAGTGTGGCCTGACATGCCTCCCCTCCATTGTAGTGAATGGAGAGGATGTGACCACACCCCTGTGACTGATGGCAGGCCGGGGACTCATGCCCCAGGGCTATGTGGGAATAGGATTTGGTGCAGGCTCAGATTCAGCAATCAGGTCAGTTACTGATAACTGGACTAGCACCAATCAGCTGCATATGACAAAGGGCAAATATCCTTTTGTTTTCTGTTTTTAGTTGCCTGACGAATTACTTTAAAGTGAACCAAAACCCAGCTGGATCGGCCCAGGAATCTATAAGATTCCCAGGCCGATCCATTCCCTCCCTGCGGGGCCCCGCTGTGGAAACTCCCCCAGGACGCCCGCTACACTTACCTCAATCCCGGTTCAACGTCGCATGCGCGAGCTGCATCTCACGCTTCTCTCTAGCGGGGTCCGTGCCTGCTCCGGCCATTTGTGAATCACGCGAAGCGCGAGATGCAGCCGTGCATAGCTCAGCGGCCCGGAGCCTGCTGATTGGACGAGCGGCCGCGCATGCGCCGTAGGACCCCGGTGAGGCGAGTTGATCCGGGCAATCTGGGGTGTTTCACATAGTGGGGCACCCCGATCAGCGGCCGCAGCTTGCACATGCACTGTTGGCCCGGGAAAGAAGGTGATTTTCTGGGCAACCTGGGGGGTTCCTCACAGTGGGGCATCCTGATTCTGGATGCCCCGGGGGAAGGGACTCCAGCATCCTTCTAATCTTATAGATTTCAGGGGTGTTTGGGTGTGGGTTTTGGTCCTCTTCAATTCCCAGGATTTTATAGCCTACTTCTCCTTGGGCTCATATGCAGACTGAAAGCCAGATATTTCATATCCTACTTCTCGTGATGCCCCGCTGTGTGAAAGCCCTATTCACTTACCTTGTTTCCCGGTCCAACGGCGCATGCATGAGCTGCATTCCCGCTATCCCTCTAGCGAGGATGCAGCCATCAGCATAATCGGGACGGGAAGAGGCGAGTTGCCTTATTCAATCGGGGGGGGGGGGCTCACGCAGCATGGGGGGGCAATGCTAAAGCGCACCACTGATAATGTTTCCAAGCCAACCCAAGAATCACAGGTAACGATTTTTAGCAAATTAGTGAAAACCGAGCAAAAGCCATACAGGTAAATAGGACGCCGGCATTTTAATTAACACATCTGATTTCCCGGCTTAAGGAGAAATCTGAAGAGAGCTCATTAACACATCGAATACGGAAGAATTCTTTAATGACGGCCGAGCTGCAGAGCCGCCATCTATAAATATCAGGAAGGATTAGAGAACCAAGTCTCAAAGGTTGCGTTTATTTGTTACTAGAGAGACCAATACAATGAACACATGCCAGGCTCGGGGGGGGGGGGGGGTTTGGGGTCGATTACAAGGACTTTAATAATGATGGAGGAGACCGGTCATTTGCATATAAGTCTATTAAAAACTGATCTGTAAAATTTTAAATAGTCTTCTAATTTACTGCGGATATAAAGGCATCATAGATGACCTGCAGGACCAGGACAAGACAAATATTTCCTTTTTATTCCATAGAATTCATTGTTATGCACAACGTTTTGAGGTCATGCAAGGCCACTACTTTAGGTAAACAGGACATCAATAGAGCAAATAGAACAGTGACTTAGGAGATTCTATAACCAAACTGTCCGACGCATTGATGTCACTAACTGCCTAGACAGTATAACTGTATAGACTTTATACGCTTAGACAGGTGTAAAATTTGATTTTTCATGTGAGCCCTTTGCTGCCTTGGATGGCAACGAACCTAAAGCACTCAAAGACACTGAAATTGTATACAGCCATACGTATGTATGTGCCTCAAGCTTAGGGCTCTCATCAGCAGAAGGCCAGAAGTATTTGACGGTATGGGGGGGTTAGGGGGGTCACAAGCCCCCTTGTGGAGAGATCCATGTAACACTTAATATAATCTGAGCTAAAGATACCAAAAGATCCTCTACCTAAAGGAAAAGAGGTGCTTTCCTAGAAAGGAAAGTATTTACAGTGTCCAACACAAGGAATAATAGAGTTACACACCACTCCCTGCAGTAGATGGAGCCATGCAAATCATTTCTATGTCTATATATTGTCTGGGGAGTCTCTTTAAAAGAATTCTGATCAAATCGGATAGAAAATCTAGCCGGTTGTGATTGTTCTCGCATAGGTCCCTAAGCACAGTCTCGATTTCAATCATTGCAATTTGTACGCCAGTAGTAAATTTTGGATTAGCCTGGAACTTTCAGTTTGATCGGACTGCAGTTTGAGAATTAAAATCGATCGATCAACCAGAGATTGCCACTTTGATGAGCATCACTTTTGTTCTATTTTGTTCACAGGACTTTAAAAATTAACCTAGATCAAGAGGACCAGTGTCTTTTTAACAATCGCCCATCTGCATCCAGAACCTTATGGGGGGGGGGGGGGGGGGTAGAGAAATGCCTCACAAGTCACAGCAGTACTGCTGCAAAATGACAGCACCGAAAGGCAGGCATGTCAAAAAAAGAAGAAAAAAATATATATAAAATTGTTTCTGGAAACTTCTGGTTTCTAAAAAATAAAAGAAAAATGAGCAGACAGAGCGTCCGTCATTATGCAAGAGCCTTATTTTAATTTCCTTCCCTTCCCTGGTTTTTAATGGCAGGCTGAGGATTAAGCACGGTTCTGGAATTTATCCACCAAATGTATTAACCCGGCAGGAAAGCAAAATAACTACCATTCTAGGCAGCTATAACAATGAAACAATGATTACTTAGACTTCAATTATTGTCGGCGAGGGCTTTCAAACACAATATTAAAAAGAGAAAAGAAAAAAAAGTTTCGAAGTCTTCAAATTTAATTTAAGGCAAGATAATAAGCAGGTGCTTAGGGATAAATTGAAAGGAATAAAAAAAGTCAAGGAACAATCGGTAGTGTCCAATTAATTTGAGTAAGCATCTGTGAAGCCACTAAGAAAATGCTGCTCATTATATAGGACCATATAGGAGATTAATGTAAAATATAGGATAAGCTACCTAAAAAAAAATTGTAATGAATATTTTTGAACTACATTTTTGTAATAAAAAATATTTAATATAAAGTCTACCCCCTTCCCTCCACTCCCACTTTGATAAAGAAAAAAGAAAAGCCAGTAGAAGGTGACAGTCCTGCACCTGTTGCACGCCCCCCCCATCAGGCCTGTTTCTAGGGGCGGGCTAACAGGTTCCTTGGATGCCACAGTCATTTGGGGCAGCTTTATAGCCAGTCATCCTGTTTTCCCGCAGATAAATCTGGGTCACTGATAGTGTTGCCGCCCCACCATATTGTGCTCAGTCATGGGTGAGGGTCACATTAGTAGTGCAGGCCATAAGACAGGCCCACTCATCCCTCTCCCCATATTGGGCACAGTCAAGTGGAGGGGGGCACCGCCTGCTGCCAAGGTAGAGGCAAAACATGGCACAGCAGTAGAGAACAGGACATGGTAGAACCGTAGGGTTCCAGTGGTAGATGGGTTGGCAGGATATGAGTGGGAATTGTGGGGTCCCAGCTTTGAACAACAGGGCATGTTGAAAACTAAGGCCCCAGCAGTGAATTGGACTACAGGACATGGTTGGAAATGGTAGGGCTCCAGCAGTTCACCACAGGTCATTGTAAGAATTGTAAGCTTCCAGGCAGTGGACATGGGGAAAATTGTGGTGTCCAGGCAGTGGACGACAGGATATGGTGGGAACGGTAGGTTGAGAAGACAGGACCTGGTGGTAAATGTAAAAATCCTGGCAGTGTATGTCAGGACATGGTGGGAATGGTAAGGTCCCAGCAGTGGACGATAGGACATGGTTGGAGTTGTAGGGTCCCAGAGGATGCCAATACATGGTTGGAGTTGTAAGGTCCCAACAGTGGATGACAGGACATGGTGGGAGTTGTAGGGTCTCGGCAGTGGACGACAGGACATGGTGGGAATTAAAGAGCCTCCTGCGGATTGTACTGCTCTGCTATATCTAAAATAGGCAATGGGCTTCTCTCACCCCCAAATGTCTGTTTAGCTTGTGCTCAGGCTCCTGCTAATATATATGCATCAGGCTGCTGTAGAGGCAGAAACTACAATTTACAAGGCCGAATAATACACAGAATAAGGGTTTCATACAATCTCTTGGAGCAATTTTGGAACTTGGAAAATTTGTAAATATGTTATTTCTTTGTAATTTGCATGCATAAATCCAATGTATATATGTTCTGTTAGTATTGTTTATTTTTTATAACAATGCATTACTGCCTAAATGTTAAGAAATCCATGTATTTATTTATATGTACCTGGCCTAATTACTGGCAAGTAATTAACCATGTTTGGGGCAAATCTAGCAAAGCAATAAAGGACAAACATGGGGGTTGATTTAGAGCCAGGAGACAACTGTCATTGACTCTAATTGTCTACTGGGTGTAAATTTTCACCTAGCTCTGAATCAACCCCAAGGTAGACAATGAAAGTCAGTGGCAGTTTTCTCTCGTAAAAAGGGAGTGAGAATTCTCACCAGACTTTTGACCCCATATTAGCATACGTGCAAGGCATGAAGGATGCAGTGATCTTTTATTTCAAAAACACTCAATGGAAGCAAGATGGATCTTCTAGATCAAGGGTACTCAACCACTTCTTGTAAAGGTCCATTTAAAAGGCATCAGGTGAGAGGTGAAGGTCCGGGTCGAGGGCTGTTGGGGGGGGGGGTGAATAGGTATAAATCAGCACACTGGGGAGGGGCTATAGATTCTCCAGGCAAAACTAAAGAAGGCTGCTTGAAAGAGACTTTATATTGCAATGCTAGGTGCCAGGGAGTCATCACACTGGCATGGAGACTAAGCACTACATCGCCGATCAAGGGGGCAGCTCAGAAATACAGAAGCAACTGATTCAGGACTGTCAGGGCAAGGGGTCCAGAAATCTGGAGCAGAGGTCCGCATTCGGACCCCGGTCCGCCAGTTGAGTATCGCTGTTCTAGATCATGAGGTAAAAGCACAAACAGCAAGTCACCACACCGAACACCACGCAGCCCCACTTCCTGTCACAGGTAAATATGGCCATAAACCTCCGAGAATCTCCGAGGTCAGACACAGTGACACGGTGCTAACAACATGCGGCCTAATTACAGATGATAAACCTAAACAGAATATATTTCTAGTGGAAGAGCAGATGTCTGGTTAGGTCAGAGATTGAATAAGGGAAAAAATAATAAGCCGGCTCCATGCCTGAATTAGCTCTACAGGCTGAAACACATGAGGAATGGACATCATTAAACTGGCCCTTTGTTAGTGTGCTAATCCCCCCTTCTCATAGAAAATTATTGAGAGAGAGAGAGCGCGGGTCAGTCTTTTAATGAATCATCGATTTGGATTCACTCTAAAAACTGCATCCCTTAGAATAGACCGACCTATACATTTTTTAAAAAAAATCGTAAAAAAAAAATCTAAAAAGCCCCACAACAATTAGGAACTCTGGACTTTTTTTTTTTTTTTTTTATCATTTGACTCCACATGCAGTCGCTTCATTCAAAACAGCCCGGCTAATGCTAGAGGCATGTTGGCTGATCCTTCCCCAGCCTGTCGTTTGGGAAGCATGTGAAGCTTGCACTACTACGGCTATCGGGGGTCAGCAAAGTGGGTGGAGGAGTGCCGACCTACCCCTCAGCAGTTTCCAGTGCAACACCATTTCCCAGTCTCCACATTATGAATGGGTCTTGTGGAGGATAGAAGGAGCCTGGAGAAGGTAAGCTGGCAAACTTCTCCACCTCCCACCAGACTGCACCATTCAAATTATTTGGAGCGGGGGAACCAGCAAGTTTTTTATAGGATGGGGGAACATTAAACACTTTAAAGACTGGTGCTCCCGCTCATTAATTTTTTCCTCACCCCTTCATGCAATCAGTAAAGCCCTGTTTTATGGAAGCCATTCTCCCTACCTGCAATCTGTTACTATTGGCAACCATAAACCAAGTCTGCACACCAAGAAGTGATCCCTGTATACAGAGAACCGTTGCTATGGCCGCTGCTGAGGTGAGGGAGCTCAGATAGTGATAACTGCCTCCATAAAACAAACATTTTCTAGCATAAGAAAACATTTAAAAAATACTAAAACAGCCCAACACCTTGAGGAAATCATTTTGGCACACAAAAAGAAACATTTCAAATATTCAAATCGAAAGTGGACTTATGCTTTAAAGTGGTCCAAAACCTGGGATTTGCACTACATCGGTTTTGGTCCTCAGTTCGGGAGGACCCACTAAGCCCCCCCCCCCCACAAGATTGCCCGGTCTTTTTCCCCGGTCCTACGGCACATGCATAGGCGCGTGCAGCCAGTCAGCATGCTCCGCTCCATTTGACCATTTTGGCATAGTGCTATGCCCGATCCACTCGTCACAAACGTAGGCGCACAGCCAATCGCCACACTCTGTTTCATGTGGCCCTTTCGGCATAGTGCCACGTCCGATCCATTCACGGCACATGCGTAGGCGTGCAGACATCAACAAACCCCCTCCATTGGAAAAAATACAATTCTGTGAAATACTCACCTGTAGAATTGATATTATTTGTATACAGTACGTCCTGCTCCAGATATAGTACTTACACTTGGGTTATCCTCCGCCAGATGGCGCTGCACCGCAGAGACATGTAAAACAGGCTCCTCCCGGCCCTCAAATACCCGGGGACCTCCCACAAATCCCCAGTATTGAAAAGCAGTGAACAAGAAGCCGGGAGAATTAACCACCAAACTGGTAACTATAACAATGGTAACAATCACCATACAGGGGATCCAGAATAATGCAAAAACCAGGGTGGGGTGGAGCAGGAGTATTGAGTATTGAGTAGGAGTATGAGTATTTCACAGAATTGTATTATTCTTAGTATACAGTACGTCCTGCTCCAGATATAGTACTTACACTTGGGACTTCCAATAGCAGTGTCCATAAAGTAGGGTGGGATCCCCAACAAAAACGACAACAGCAGACAGATTAAAACCGTCACCTGCATAACCATACGGCCAAAACAGCATGAGCTGAGGCCCTAACATCAACCTTGTAAAACTTTGCAAGGTATGAACAGAAGGCCAAGGTAATGGCCTAGCAAACCAGTTCAACAGAAGCCTGGTCCTGAAAAGCCCAAGAGGCATCAAAACACGAGTAGAATAAGAATCAAAAGCGAAAAGGAAGATTCTTCCCCTTGTTGGAATAGGCCTGAGTAACAGCCTGACGAATCCAATCGCTAACAGTAGACTTGGCAGAAGCCAAAAAACCCTTCCAAGGACCAGAAGGAACATCCATGCAAGTAATAACCAGGGTCAAAGCCGCCCAACTCCCCGAGAGCAGACGAGACCGGGCACATTCAGGATGTAGTGACCATAGGCCCCAAGGAACATCAGTTCTCCTAAAGGACACAGTGACTACCAAGGAAAAAACTTCCAACACCTGTTCAAGGAATGCAGAACCCTTTCCTCAGAATTGCTAGGAAAAAGTCACAGCAGGAAGAACAATATCTCGAATCAATGAACATAAGACACCACCTGATGCAGAGAGTCCACCACCACCTTATCCTGATGTATCTAAAGAAATGGGGGCTAGGTAGACAGAGCCGCCCGTTAAAACACCCCTGACCAAGGTAATGGTCACCAGAAGGACAACCTTGAGGGTAAGAACAGCCAGGGACAAAACCCTGCAAGCAGACAGAATAAAATTCAAATTCAAATCCCGGCAGGGACCATAGGATTACATGGGGGACGCACATGAGTACCCCCTGAAAATACAACTCTGAAGAACTCACCTGTAGAGTTGATATTATACGCATACAGCACGTCCTGCTCCAGATATAGTAATAACATGTGGGTAATCCTCCGCCTCGTGCGCCGTGCACTGCAGACATGTAGAAAACAAGCTCCTCCCGGCCCTACATATACCGAAGGACCTCCCACAAATCCCCAGCATTGAAAAGCAGTGAGAAGAGAAGCCGGGAGAAACAAACCACCCAGAAAACTGGCAATAATATCAATTGACAACAATCACCATACAGGGGATCCAGAACAAGTGAAACCAGGGTGGGGTGGAGCAGGACGTGCTGTATGCGTATAATATCAACTCTACAGGTGAGCACTTCACAGAGTTGTATTATTCTAAGCAGACAGCACGTCCTGCTCCAGATATAGTAATAACATGTGGGACATCCAATAGCAGTGTCCATAAAATAGGGTGGGATCCCCATGAGAAGGGCACAGCCAACAGTAAAACGCTGTCACCCGCAACCATGCTACCAAGAGCAACGAGAGCAATGCTCTAACCTCAACCTTTGAACCCTGTAAAAGGGAGAACTGAACCCAAGCAGCGGACTAGCCAGCTAGCCCGCCAGAACTTAGTGCTAAGAGGCCCAAGCCAAGCACAAGTAGTAAAAGAACAACAAACAATAGAGAAGGAGAATCTTCTCGTGACAGAATAGGCCAGAAGAAACAGCCTAACCATGCTACTGCAAGAGAGCAGCCATGGCCACTCCGAACTCTCCCCAACAGGGAATACTGACAACAATACTCAGCAGAAGCCGAAAGAATACTCTAGGCTCAGAAGGTCAAAACCAACCGAGTAGAACCAATCCAAAGGTCACCTCACCCGTGGAGGTAATCAGCTTAGGCCCAGCAAGGCAATATGGGTACCACATACCCTGACACAGAGTGGCAGAAGGAGGAAGACGAAGAGGAGGAGCTAGGTCCTAGCTCTCCAAGAGAACAAGACACCCAGAGATGAGTCATTTCCAACGGGGTAAAGAATAAACCCGGCCTAATGCCAAGTAGAGCCTGAAGATCGGGGCGAATAGAAGGAGCCTGACTATGCAAAATAAACCTCATGAGAGAGCATACAGGCCCACTGTCCTCAGCAGAAGCCTCTGCGGACCACACCCCACTGGGCCACCCAGGCCCCCAGCATAGCGGTTTTCCTCGCCGCCAGCGATATTGCGCAAACCTTCGCCTAGCAGGGTGAAGAAATAAGACAGTACAGGTATAATGTCTAGCCAGAACTACTAACCTAAACGTAAAGGTTAGACCAATCTGGGCCAATAAGAAGGCAGAACCCTGTGATAGTGACGGAGTCCAACAGGTCCATACCAGTATGAACTCAATGGAACAATAGAGAACCTCCTGCCATAGGAGGGCATCCATCGGGGCTAATATCTATAAAAACGTAAGGAATGATGATTCCCACATAGATCAGAATCGGAGCTTCCCTGGAATAGAGTTAGACCAGGACTTTCACAGGGAACAAGGGACAGGCCACCGTCCTACCAGACCAAGAGTTCCCAAATGGGCAGTTCCCGAAGGGAGTAGCTCAGCAAGATAGAACCCACCGAGAGCTCGTTGAGACAACAAAAACAATAGGTAATTGGACCCTTTAAGGTCCCCACCTCGGAACCGCAGGGGATTTAAGAAGGAACAAGCCCCCCTGTCATCCTGCAAGATTTGGCACCATGGTGACCACCAACAGGGAGAAAAAAGAAGGTAGGGGATGATCCCTGACGGATCCCTTGAAGAAACCCGCGGAAGAGTAACCGCCTCCACTCGAAGGAAGATACACAGACCTAGATCCAGGGTGCTGAACCCCTATCCAGGACTAATACCTAAAGTGCCTCAGAGCCCAAGGGCACAGAGAATAAGGGATAACAGCCTAGCAGCCACCAACGGCCACGCCTGGTGCAATTCTGCCTGGGGATAACAACCTGACAGGAAGGAAGGCCAGACCTTGACCCAGAAAATCCATTATAGTCAAGAAGAGGGCACTAGCTGGAACCGAATCCATATGCAATCCTGGGAAACTGGAGGATGGAACGGAGTAGGACCCATCCTACGACTCCCTCTTGTGAGTAAGAAGGAGGACCTGAGAGGTCCCTTGGTAGCTACCACCTGGTTTCATGCGAGACATCACACCCCTCCTGAGCCTAGCAGGCACATGAAACTCAACAAGGGAACCAGCCACCGCCACAAACGGCGGCTATAACCGTCAATACCCAGCTGTAGTGGGCTCAGTGTCCAGAAGACACCTTGTAGTCATAATAAACATCTCAGCCCTCCACTGGCGGCCAGAGGAACCCTGGTATATAGGGCGCCAACGGCCCATTCAGAGGCGCCAAGCCTAAATGCCTATGGATACAGATGCCAAACCCCCGAAGGGTTAGAATGATAGACTCCCTTATCCTCAAGGGAAATGAGGAGCCACTGGCTTAGAGGCCCCAGTCTCTATATGTTAAGGGCGTTCTGGCAAGGAAGCCAGACCTAACAGGCCAAGGAAAGCCTGCACCCATACCTGAAGAAAAATAGGGGACCGGAGTGCTCCTGACCGACTGAGGGAAGGACCACCCAGCAAACACTGTCCCGTATCCGGAGGAGCTACCTCCTAAAGCCACCAGAACGAGGCAGGATGCCTCCTGATAGGAGTAAGGTGCCGTGGCCATCCCCTCACCCAGGGGGGTGAGGGCGTCCCATCATGCTTGAGGGGTTTCGATGAATGAACCAGACCCCGCAAGGGGCATCCCCGGTTCCTGCTTAACACTATGATATGGAGGTGGAGGGGTATCCCTGCTCCGAGGGGGCCGAGACGGCCGCCCTTGATTGGGTGAACTGTCCTGTTTTCCAAATAGGTCCAGACGCAGGGTGCTGTAAGCCGGAGCTGTAAGGAAGGGGGGTTAGGAACCCCAATAATCGGTGCGTCTACCACTGCAGACGAAGACCAAATATCAACCATCTCGGGGGGGGGGAAGGGTATTTCCAAACCCAATCCTCTGGAGCCCCTTGAAGCTTAGCGGGGCATTCCCATTCCTTAAGTACAAGAGCATGGAAGTGAGTCTGCTCAAGAAATTCCAAGTGCGCGGGCGCTGTATGGAAGAATAGTAAAGAAAGAACAACGCTTATAGAAATGCTCAGCTGTATGGAAGAACTCCCCTCTCGGCCTGGGGACCGCACCGGGGGGCGAAATGGACAGGGCCTCAAAAACCCTGAGCAACATACCACCAATGTCAAGCTGGTCCCAGTCATCCTGACCAGCATCATCCTGACACCTCGGCCTCTCATCAGAGGAATCCAGGTCAGAGAACAGGTCTCCATCTTCAGATGGAGCACTAGCACGCGGAGAAGAGGACTCCTCCGAGCCCATAGCACAGGCTGAAGCCGGGGGAGTCCAGGGCCGTTGTCTGCCAGGACCCACACGGCCGGACAACCCTTCGACGATCTGGTCAAGCATGGGCCGTCACCACAGCATCTAGACCAGTGGTCCTCAACCCTGTCCTCAAGGCCCACCAACATGTCATGTTTTTTGGATCTCCAAATAGCCAGCTCTATTGCTCTGCAGCGGCACTAATTACTCCACCTGTGCATCTTTGTGGAGATCTGCAAAACCTGGCCTGTTGGTGGGCCTTGAGGACAGGGTTGGGGACCACTGATCTAGACGATGCAGCAAACCATGTATAAGGCATACGGCGGCAGCCGAGAAACAGAATAAGGAGCAAGCAGCGCGGCTCTGACATCTCGGAGTTAATAAGGACAGAATAAGGCCACAAGTGTGACATACCGGTACACTGGGACCGCAACACACATAACCCCCCCCCCTTTTCTTTTCCCCCTAACTAGTTGGGGAAATGAGGGAGGATGGCGACCCTACACAGGGTCCAGCGCTACCCGGGGTACGGGGCTATAATGCGGGAGGGGCATCCACTAGAGGCTCACCATCAGCCTAAACCGCCTACCCTATGGTGGGGGATTGCGGTGGAGCATGGCTCCGTTAAGCACTCAAGGTGCTGCCTACCTTCACCCGACCAACGCAGCCCAGGCTAGGAGGCATATTCTGTTCACAAGAAGGACGGGTGGAAATAGTCCCGCAAGGCCTCGGGCTGTAAAGCCCCGCTCGCCTACGAGAGCGTGATACTTCATGTCTTCGCAGTTCCAGCACTGCAGAGAAATCTGGGGATTTGTGGGAGGTCCTTCGGTATATGTAGAGCCGGGAGGAGCTTGTTTTCTACATGTCTGCAGTGCACGGCGCCCGAGGCGGAGGATTACCCACATGTTATTACTATATCTGGAGCAGGACGTGCTGTATGCTTAGAATAGAAGTCTTAACCAAGGAAGACTGAACCAGAGACTACTAAGGCAAGGTGGACAGGGCAGAACCTGACCCATCAGAGTACCAACTCCAGCTCATGCTCCAGGAAAACTATAATGAGAATAAGCCGCCCGCGAGGGCACTTACAGTACCTCTGTAATCAGGAGCGTCCCACGCGTCACGCGCGAACAGGCAAAATGGCGTCGTGTACCTCGAAGGGCGGGCCAGCGGTCCATGACGCGGAGCGCGCCAAACCAGACCATGCCCTCCCGAAGAGCGCGAAGTCCGACAACAGCCAATGAGGACACGCAGGTGTCTGAGGTAACGCCGCCGCCCCGCGCGGAGCCTTCAACTAAGGAAGAAGCGTGTGCGGCGGCGGCAGTCCGCAAGTAAAATACATAGAAAGGGCGCGTCGGCTGATGCCTTATCTATAAAAGTCCAAAGACAGACAAAGGCCATATACATGCAAGGATCCAATACAGACCACACAGGCACACCCCCCCCCCCCGACTACGGGGGGGAACGAGGGAGGATGGCGGCCCTTGGTATAGGACCCACCGCTAGACGGGGCAAGGGGCAGTAATGCGGGAGGGGCATCCCATAGAGGCTCACCATCAGCCTACACCGCCTACCCTTTGGTGGGGGACTGCGGAGGAGCAGCACTCCATAAGCACACGTGGTGCTGCCTACCTTCACCCGACCAGCACAGCCCAGGCTGGGAGGCACAACACAACGAAGACGGGTGGGAATAGTGCAACAGGGCCGCAGGCTTTAAAAGCCCCGCTCACCTGCGAGAGAGTGATACTTCATGTCTTCGCAGTCAGCACTGCAGAGAAATCTGGGGATTTGTGGGAGGTCCCCGGGTATTTGAGGGCCGGGAGGAGCCTGTTTTGCATGTCTCTGCAGTGCAGCGCCATCTGGCGGAGGATAACCCAAGTGTAAGTACTATATCTGGAGCAGGACGTACTGTATACTAAGAATAATGTACCTGTGGCATAACAACCCATCCCCTTACTATCAGAGAGCCATTGCTGGGTCACTAGCTGGACAAAGCTATGAGGGTAAAGATAAGTACCTTTTTATTCCCAGTACGGTGTGGGTTAGCTTGGTTTTGTGCCAAGGATCTTTCCTGGCACAAAACTGCCAGTACATTTTTGGGTTAGCTTTAAAACTTTGAGGCCTGGGGGGATCTGGGGGAGGCTATTCCACAGATTTATAGTTCTTATGGTAAAGGATTGTCTTTTTTTCTAAAGGCAGAGGGAGTGCCCCTTGTCCTTACAGAGGATTTTACATTAAATGTTTTTTCCCCATTTTTGCATTGACCATTTATACAGGTTAATGCACCCCATTAGACATTTCCAGTCAAGACTAAATAGATGTAATTCCCGTAATGTTTCTCCATAACAAAGACTCTTCATTCTCATCAGTTTGGTGGCTCTCCTCTGCACCTTTTGCAAAATCAGGGCATCCTTTCTACAAACCAGTGCCCCCGGAACTGGATAGCATGTTCCAGATGAGGGTGCACCAGTGCCTTGTTAAAGCAAACCAAAACTCTCAAAAACTGCTCGATCTATATGGTTCCCCACCCCAGGTACATTACTGTCGTTTTCCCCAGGTATGGCATTGGTTTCAGACAGGATACCATTGTTCCAAACTAACCGTTTAAGCCGCCCTCCTTGTAATCTCATGCTGGGTACAATTAGTGGTTGGGCCTGCTAATGCATAATATCTTAATGGCCTTGGAAGCAGCAGCTTGACATTGCATATTGTTATTAAGCCTGTGGTTTACCAGTACCCCACCCAAATGCTTCTGAACCCCTCTTTACTCCACTGAGGACATATGTGGTCTGCAGAATATTACACTGCATTACTTTACATTTATTCACATTGAACTTCATTTGTAAGTGGATGCCCAGACACTCAAAGTGTCCTGAAGCTTATGAGCATCATCAAGGTGAATAATAGCGCACCACTTACAACCGGGGACCATTCAGGGTTGGCATCATTAACCACAACTTTCTGCACACGATCCATCAGACAGTATTCTATCTAGTTCTAAACTGTATCTTCTAACTCTGAAGATCTCCATTTCCTCTGAGGGGCAGTGTCAAATGCTTTTAAAAAAAAGCAGAAAAAAAAGCTACCTACAGTCTATGCTTCTAATCACCTTTGGAAGCCTATGATGTTAGACTGGCTGCTCTCAGTCCAGACAGTGACGCGAATGCTGGGTTTACATGAGCAGAAAAGCAGGTGACCGACCATACAAATCTTTAGTGTTTGACTGTTCAGATGCCAAAGCTTTGTTGGTCAATCGTTCTAGCAAAAAAACACTATGTGGGTGACTTCTGTTCCCACATTCCAACCATCAAATGATAAATGGGAAATTTCAATTTTTAATCAGACAAAACAATGAATGAGAATTGGTTAATTGGTACGCCCTCATATTGATTGATCGCAGCGGACGTTTCCTGGATGCCACCTTCCGGCCTCTGCTGCCGCCCAGGGCGCACTCCCTGCTCTATGCGCAGCTCTGGCCGCCCATTCACTTGATCTGTGGCGGTAGGGGAAAAGATGGTGCATGCCAATGGCTCACACATGACCTCAACTAGCTTTCACCAAGTTAGAAAGCCTTCCCAGGTACCAGACAGATTCTGATAAGGGGAAAAAAATCTATTAGTAATACAGGACAAGGCTACTGAAAAAAGAGAAGACAGCAGGTAGATCTCAAAACGGAAGACCACATAAGATTTTAGACATATCATATCATAGACATGAATATATCATTTTACAATATGCAAATATTTAACCTGTAAGTTGCCTGGCAGAAAATATTTTCATTCCATTTCCAAATATCAAAATATTTCTGTAAGAAGTACCCCGTACTCCAGAAAATGATTGATCAAGAAATGTTGTCAGAGTGCCAGCTCCCTAACCCCGTGTGGCGCTCCACAATGTGAAAGCTCCCCAAGCATTAGCGGCACGTAGCCCAAGCTCTCAGATAGGTGCGGCAGAGACATGCTACAGACACAAACACAACTCCCTGGAAGAAAACATCAAATGTTGCCTGAAAGATCACACAGGCATTCTAATTTATCAGGCACTCATCTAGCAACTGTTTATCTACCATGCTCAGCAGGATTTACACTAACTGGTCACTTAAAGCGGACCTTCATCCTGAATAAGAATATATCTTATATGTTTCCCACACACTGTACATACAGATTGCTCACATTAAAAATCATCCTGCCTGCATCTACTGCATGTTATGAGCCTTTAAACATCCAAGATGGCGGCTCATGGAGCATCAGGCAGCCTGCAAACAGGTAGTGTCTTCTGACTGTGTTGCTCTGCATTCTGAGATTGCTGTCCTTTCCCTGACCCCAGCTCTGCTGTCTCTGTGCAAACCACAGCTATAACCCCGCCCCCTGTAATTTATCTCGCTCTCCTCTCCTCAGTATGTGTGATGCTTCTGAGTCAAGATGGCGGCACCCGTATCCTAGAGTCCTGAACAGAGTTGCAGCCCGGCGGGGGAAAGAATAAGTGACTAAAAACTTAAAATATATTAATTTTAGATGCTGAGAAAGAGTTCTTGAAGGGTTTGGGCTTTTCATTAAATCATGCTAATGGTCTGGTTTAAAGCCAACTATCTGGCAATAGGTTTAGGCTGGGCCAATCTGACCAAATCTGAATCCATTCAATGAGTCATGTTGCCACAAGGTCATCCAGAATTCCTTTTGGTGCTCCAAACCACTGTCAGGACAATGGCTGGGTACTACTCAGACTGGCATGGCGACCACAGCATTGACCAGTAATCTGGCAGTATGACCGATTCTTCAGCACTGAGCAGCGTGCTATGCCCCTTCTCCAGCTCTGGTAGAGAGGTAAGCTTATTCTGGAGCCGTCATGTGCACATAGAGGAGATTTAACCCTCTGGGTTACAGCCTTCCAGAGGTTAGTATTAAAGTATTCAACTTAATTGAAGTCAATGTCACCATGAGCCACACAGGCTGGAAGTCAGAGGATTCAGTGCATGCAGTAACAGGTAGGTCCCTTCCTACTGGAATCAATAGACTGGTCAGAAAATGTATGAACGTTTACTGGGCGCAGAGCCTTATTTGGATTAAAAAAAAAAAAAAGAGGAAAGCAGAAATATTGGGCTAGTCCAGCTATAAAATCAATTGCCTGGTTATACTCAGCACCCCATGGGCTGCACTCGAGGTTTTAGGGCAACTTCAGGTAAGCCTGCTCCCAATTTATCTATTGCATTGTATGTCCCAAATGGGGCTCTCAGAGATTAGAGTTAGGACTGCACCTCACAGAGGCACCTTGGTGGTGCAGCTTAAGCATACTTCTGCAGATGTGTGTGACCAAGCCTCTGTTTTTAACCAGATTTAGAGACAGATTTTAGGTTGGTCTGCAAGCTAACAGGGTTGAGTGCTGTGGCTCCTTTAAAAAACTTTTGTATCCTCCAGAGGGGAATGCTAAACTAGGTGACCTATGCGGGCAAGATCGCGAGGACCCCCCCCCCCCCCGATTCCCTCCCCTCCTCCCCCCTCCTCCCTGTTCCACCTTACCCCCCTTTCTTCTTCCTAAACCATCCCACTCACCCTTACCCTGTGTGTTTCCCTCCCCACTTGTTCCTTGTGTTTTGCTGCTCTCTCGGCGGCCCACCCCTCGCCGGTCTCCCGGGCTGCGGGCCCTGGATATGGGTGTTCCCCGCGGCTGCTGGTGCCATGGCTCGGTAGGGCCGGGCTGAGTGGCGGGGGGTGTGCTGAGGTGAGATGACAGGAGTGTCCGCTTGAGATTGCTTCCCCCGATGCAGGAGACGATGTGAATAAAAACTCAATACTGGCATTCATACAACAATCGTTTATTTATGCCATAATTATACTGCAATTGTACTGTTATTTACCATTAGGAAGGCCAAAGATGCTGAGTTTTTTCTTGGTTAATAAAGTGGTGTATTGTTGCATGCGATGTAACGTTTGCCTCCCCTGCGCGGGATGGATTTCTGCCTGCCTGATCACCTGTACCTGTATCGCTTCTTTTTCCTGAATAAAAATATTGACGGTAAAAAAAAAAAACTGTATCCTAATTGCCCTGCTAACGTGCACCTCCCAGGTTAGTTATAAAATGGTCTGAGCGGCTGCCACCCCTCCTTTGCTCACCAGATTCAGTCAGTCCCATACGTTCACAGGAATAAAGGGGGAATTTCTTCTTCCCCTTTTCCTCAAATTGAATCCTGCGGCTCAAGTCGGGTTGACGACCCTTTACTTAATGATAGGTTAGAATAGAGCCCTCCACAGTGTGCTTGTATCACTCCCTGGCACTCCCATCACAGAGGACAACATGACACAAGGCAAAATGTATTTTAGGACGATGATGGCAATATAGCCAAGTTAGTTCTTTTTGAAAACCATGAGAACACGTTCATGTGTAGCCCTACACAATGGAATCACTTGAGCGTGTTTGGACAATGACTTTAAAGCCCTGGGTGGTGAGCCGTGGAGTTCGCTGGCCTTATCCTGGGGCACCCAAAATAGAGATGCCCTGTCGCGTGAAACCCCTGGAGTCTCTGGTGAACCCTCCTTTCCCGGCGGCTCCTACAGCGTTGTAAATAATCTGTGCCCACATCCCCGTCAGCTTTGGGCTGAGGCGCGCTCCCACATTCAGCAACTGCAGGAAGGGCAGGGATGCTCCCTTATGCCAGGCTCTATCTAAACAGAGAGATATGTTAGACATTAAAGAGGACCTTCAGCCTTATTTAATGAGTAGTCCAAACCCTTAAAATCTATTCCTCAGCATCTAAAATTAATATATTTAACATTTTTGTCACATTTTATTCTTTCCCTTACTGGCCTGCAACTCTAGGATATGGGCGCCGCCATCTTGACTCAGTAGCATCACATAATGAGGAGAGGAGAGCAGGATAAGGTGCAGGGGGCGGGATTATAGCTGTGCTTTGCACAAACAGAGCAGAGCTGGGGTCAGGAAAAGGTCAGCAATCCCAGAATGCAGAGTGGCACAGTCAGAAGACACTTCCTGTTGGCTGGCAGCCTGCACCTCCATGGGCCGCCATCTTGCATATTTAAGGGCTCAGAAAATGCAATAGATGCAGGTAGGATGATTTTCAATGTGGGCAATCTGTATGTACGGGGTGAGGGAATATATAAGATAGGCTCTTATTTAGGGTGAAGGTCCGGTTTAATAGGACCAAGATATGGTGCAAATTGGAAAATACCCTGCGTATATGCCATGGGAACAGGGAAAGGTACGTGGGGTTGACCAGGGCGGTTTCAGACCGCTTACAGATTTCAGATGCTCTGGGGCATAAACCAAAAACTGGGATAGTGAAAATCCTGGGTTTTGGCCTACCCTCTGGGTTCCAGCCTTCAATATCTCAGCATACAACTTACTAAAAATAAAATTCACCAGGTAGGCCCCTACTATAAACAGTAGGCTGGTTGGGATATTTATGCAAACTTACTGGGGGCAGAGCAGGATTTGAAAAAAAAAATTAAAAGCAAAAAATACCGTTTTGTGAGTACTCACTTTTAAAAAGGGTATTATGAGTGTGCCATACACTCCACTTCGGTCTTCATGACATCTGGGTAATCTCCAGTAGAGGGCGAACTTCTGCAGAGATGAATATGCAAAAAAGAAAGCCCCTCCCGGTCCATATATACCTGGGACCTCCCACCAATTCCCCAGTGTATAAAAGCAGTAAAGGGACCAGGAAGAACCAAATATAACCTTAACAATCAAAACCAATGGTTCACCATATAAAAGCCCCGGAATACCTGAAAAAAAGGGGTGGGGCGAAGTGGAGTTTAGAATACCCGTTTTAAAGGTGAGTACTCACAAAACGGTATTATTCTAAGTGTGCCATACACTCCACTTCGATCTTCATGACATCTGGGACATCCAATAGCAGTGTCCGTCATGGGTAGGAACCAGAAACAGTAAAGAATGTACCAACTCAAACCACTGCAGCTTGCAGAACCTTGCGTCCAAAAACAGCATCCGCTGAAGCCCGCACATCAACCTTGTAAAACTTGGAAGAAAACGGAAGACCAAGTAGCAGCCTTACAAACTTGTTCAACAGAGGCTTGGTGCTGAAACGCCCCGGACGCACCAACAGCACGAGTAGAATGCGCAGTGACCCTAAAAGGGGGAGTCCTCCCCTTAGCAGAATAGGCCCCAACAATGGCCTGACGAATCCATTTGCTAATGGTAGACTTGGCGGGCGGCAAACCTTTCCTGGGCCACAGGGCACCACGAAAAAGGCATCCGGAAGGAAGAAGTAGTCACCAAATAGTACTTCACACAGCGAACAACATCCAAATTGTGCAGAACCCTCTCCTTGTCATTGTTAGGCTTAGGACACAAGGAAGGGAGAACAATATCCTGATTGAGGTGGAACGCAGACACCACCTTAGTAAAGAAATCCGGCTTAAAACGAAAAACCACCTTATCCTGTTGTCTCTCAAAGTAAGGGGCCTGAATCGTCAGAGCCGCCAACTCAGAGACACACCGAACAGAGGTAATAGCCACCAAGAAAGCAACCTTCTGATTGAGAACCGAAAGAGCCACATCCTGTAGCGGCAAAAAAGGAGGACCCTGCAGAGCCGAAGGAACCAAATTCAAATCCCAAACAGGAACTACAGACTTCCGAGGGGGCCGCACATGCGCCACCCCTTGGAAAAAGGTCTTAACCAGCGGGTGTAAAGCAAAAGACCTCTGGAAGAAAACCGACAGAGCAGAAACCTGTCCTTTCAAAGTACTAAGCTGCAACCCAAGATCCAGATTATGCTGAAGAAACTCCAAAGTCCTGGGTATAGAAAAAACCCTGCAAGGCAAGGCCCTAGCCTCACACCAATCAATATAGGACCTCCAAGTCCTATAGTAAATGCCAGAAGAGGACTGCTTCCTAGCCCTAATCAGGGTCTGAACAACAGCCTCAGACAAACCTTCCTCTTTCAAGATGAAGGTTTCAGCAGCCAAGCCGTCAAAGCCAGTGTTTGAAAATTGGGGTAAAGTAGTTGACCCTGAGATAGCAGGTCCAGCAGCAAGGGAAGCCGGTACAGGTCTACGGCCATCCTTACGATGTCTGCGTACCAAACCCTTCGCTGGTGCCCCTTCAAGAACCAGTTTGCGAACTACCTTGCCCAGCATGGAGACAGGTGGAAACAGGTACAGAAAACCCAGGTCCTTCCAAGCCAATGACAAGGCATCCACTGCCAGAGACAGAGGATCCTGAGAAAGAGACACAAAGGCCGGAAGTTTGTGATTGTGCCTCGAGGCAAAGAGATCCACCTCCGGAGTCCCCCACTTGCGGCAAAGATCCAGAAAAACCTCGGGGTTGAGAGACCACTCTCCGTGGCGAGAGGATCCCCTGCTCAGGGGATCCGCCTCCGTGTTCTCCACTCCCGGAATGTAGATTGCCGAAAGGCAAGGAACATTGCTCTCCGCCCAGTGCAGGATCAGAGAGACTTCCCTGAGGGCACTCCTGCTGCGAGTCCCTCCTTGGTGATTTATTTAAGCTACTGCCGTTCGGTTGTCCGAACGAACCTGACCCCGTAAATGTGGGGACCCCGTAAATGTGGGGTCAGCTGAGCCAGAACCAGACGAATGGCTCTGAGCTCCAATACATTGATGGGGGTGTGAGCCTCCTGGGGACCCCACACCCCGCTGAACTGATGACTCTTCCAATAACCTCCCCAGCCCGACAGGCTGGCATCCGTGGAAACCATCTCCCAACAATGGACCAGAAAGGATCTGCCCTTCACCAGATTGCTCGAGTCCAGCCACCACCGAAAGGACTGCCGAACCCTGGGAGACATCCTGAAGGTTGATCCAATGACTGTGGGCACCTGTCCCAATACGTCAATAGGTGACGTTGAAGAGATCTCATGTGAAACTGTGCAAACGGCACCGGCTCGAAGGAGGATACCATCAAACCCACCAGTTTCATCCCCTGTCGGATAGAGGGACAAGGACTGGCCAGAAGAAGGCGGATCAGGCCCTGAATCCCCTGAACCTTGGTCTGGGGCAGAAACACTCTGGCCCGAATGGTAACCAGATCCATGCCCAGAAATGAAATCACACGAGACGGGGAGAGAGAAGACTTGGTGCGGTTGATCACCCACCCGAACCTCTCCAGGGTTGACACCACCTGGTGGGTGTCCAGCTCCGCCTGATGAAGGGAAGAAGCGAATATCAACAGATCATCCAGATAAGGCACAATGCGAATGCCCTGAAATCTGAGCAGAGCCATTATGCCCGCCAAAACCTTGGTGAAGACCCTCGGTGTCGAGGACAGACCAAAGGGAAGAGCTACAAACTGATAATGTTGATCCTCCACCGCAAATCGGAGGAATCTCTGACGTGCCTGAAAAATCGGAACATGCAGATACGCATCCTTGATGTCTATGGATGTCATAAAATCACCTTGGGGAAGAGAATTGATAGCCGAGCGCAGAGTCTCCATGCGGAACTTTTTGGCTCTGAGAAATCTGTAGAGAACTAGAATGGGTCTCACCGAAGCCTCCTTTTTCGGAACCGTGAAAAGGCAGGCGCAGGACGTGCCCGACCTCTGCCTCTGTTCCAGGACGAGCCCCTGACACCTGAGAAGGCCAAACCCCTAGTCGCTCTGGCCCCTCGAAAGGAAGGAGTGAACGAGCCCGCCCCCCGAAAGGGGCGGCGTTGTTTCCTCCGCTGAGGTAACTTACCTCCTTTGGCAACAGCATCCAATTTATCTCCAAACAGCCGCGAACCCAAGAAGGGAAGAGCTGTGAGCGACTTCTTGACTCCAACGTCCGCTGTCCACTGGCGGAGCCAGACCAATCTGCGCATAGCCACCAGTAAGGCTGACGTCCTACTACACACGACAATAGAGTCTTCCATCGCAGCCATGACAAAATCCATGAACAATTCGCATTTCTTAAGGATAGCGAACTCAGCGCCAGATGGATCAAACTGAGCGTTATTCAGCCAGTCCCTGATAAGAGACCTGGTAGCAAGCGACACCAGGGCAGATGCACTAACAGGCCGCAGGGCCGAGCCCACGTTGGCAAATGCGTGGCACACCATCTGATCAAGGCGCTTATCCTCGCCATCCTTAAGGGAAGGGTGTTCAGCCAGAAGAGTTGGTCAAACCTAAAACAGGCGCATCGACCTCGGGAGGATTAGACCAGCGCTTAACCGCCTGCACCGGAAAAAAGGGATACTTCTTATCCCATCCCTGAGGCACACCAGGAAGTAGACTGGGCCTCTCCCATTCTCTAAGGATCAGTGCATCAAAATGACCCTGGGTAGGGAATTCCAGACGGGGCTTGCAGGCCCCAAAAAATTCCCCCTTCTTGAGAGGGGGCGCCTCAGGCGGTTCAATATCCAACACCTCCAATAAATGTGACAAAACAGTGGCCGTATCTACGGCATCCCCCAGTGCCTGCCCGACATTGGAATTCCCAGACTGACCATAGTCATCCTCTGATTCCTGATACAATTCCCCCTCCTCTAACGGGGAATAATCTGACAAATCAGCGGACTTGTTGTATCCCACAATGGCTGGGCCAACGACAAATGTCTCTTTTTAGCCTGGGCCTTCTTGCCCACCGTGCTAGCAATAATTTTCTCGATGCTGGCCAACCTAGCCCAAACATGAGGACTCCCCACTGGTACCAATGTCACTTGGGGTACGGATAAGGTGAGGAGGGGAAGGCGATGAAGCGGGAGGAGCCGACCCAGAAGGCTGGGTACCAGACTGCCGCGTTATGGCCTTTGTGCGCTTGGTATACAGATCAGCACATTCTCCCCCGTAAGGGATACCCCGCACCCCACACATGGCCCGGATTGTCCCAGAGGGATTCCGAGCCCAGTATCCTGCGGAGCCTCCATATGGTGAATTTTTGTGGTCAGTCGCAAGACCGCAGGGAATTACGCATAAGCAACCCGGGATGCCCCTTAAAAGTCCCGGTGGGAGTATTTTAGGTGGACAATTTTACACTAGGGACCCCAGGACCAGGAGGGACCCCTTAATATGCACATATACAGGGCAACCTGTAACACACAAAACAAGCAACATAAGTGCAGAGCTGTGTAAAAATGGCCACAACCTAACATGTAAAAAACCGCAGCATTTGATCATGAAGCCACACAATTTGTATATACAGTATATATATATATTTATATCACATCCCAGCCAGACAGTGTAATTAAAGCACACACACGTTCCAGAGCAGTGGGGGCCCCCACTAAATAGGAGCCCCCACACACACAAGCTAAGGAAGTGGCCATCAGGCCCTTACCACACCGATTGCTATGCGGCCTGCTCGAGAAGATGGCCCCCACGCAGCCTCATGCCTGAGGAGGGAGAGCAGGGGGAGGGCAGGCCAGCGCAGAACGCGCGTTTGCCGAGGCCCCTCCCCCCTCCCAGCAACACGGACCCCTAGAAAACTAGCACAGCAATCGCGCCAAAGGGGCGGGGCTACCGCGGCCACGCCAAAAGCCCGGCCCCCTTCCTGAACGCAGCCTGAGGGGGAGAAGCTCCCCCCGGCTGCCATTAGTCCCTGGTATGCCAGTAAGGCAGTAAGACACTCACACATACACACAGTAAAAACACTTAGCACACAGGGACACAAGCTGGGGAAAAAGAAATATCGGTCAGGCCAGGCCACCCCCCCCTGGAGGGGAGTAAGGGACCCGGAAGGGGGGGGGGGGAATACTGCCAGAAGCCGGCCATAAGCCTAACGGGAGGGGGCATCCCACACCAGGATCACCAAGAAACCTGGATAACCGCCTACCCCATAGTGAGGTCTCACGGTGGAGCAGTGCTCCTGCTGCACCCTTAGGGTGCTCCTACCTTCACCAGGACCCGCAGCCTAAGCTGGGAGGCTCAATATGGGGCAATTTAGAAGGGTCCTGGCAGTAATAGGGATAATAGAAGGCCGGGCGCGAGTCCAGCTTACCTGTAAGTAAAGAAGTCTTCATCTTCTGTCTTGTCGCCTTCCCTGCAGAGAAGGAACTGGGGAATTGGTGGGAGGTCCCAGGTATATATGGACCGGGAGGGGCTTTCTTTTTTTGCATATTCATCTCTGCAGAAGTTCGCCCTCTACTGGAGATTACCCAGATGTCATTAAGACCGAAGTGGAGTGTATGGCACACTTAGAATATATTAACTAGGCAGTTTATTGACCCAAGAAAAGGTAACCGCTCACCCTTGTAGTATCCAGGAACACAGCTGTACAGCTCCTGATTAGTGGCAAACAGAGGAGGAAGGGTAAAGCTCCTACGACCAGCAGTGACATTAAGACACAATATTAAATCATAAATATTAAAAGCATCTATTCCCAGGAGGTTTATATACAGGTTTTATTCAGAGAATACAAGTTCGTGACAGAGCTACTTTTACGATGAATTTAGGTTAGCTCAGCATTTTAAAGAGGAGCAACCCCCAGCCTAGAGTCTATAAGACAGTAGGGACGGTGGTCTCCCTCTGTAGAACTGAGGCATTAACGGTCTGTGGCAGGCCAGGGTTATGTGAACAGGCAGCAAAACCACACACGCGTGCACACTTCTCTTTTGGGAGCCGAGCTGGCGGCTTAGAACTTGTGCACTTTCTGGAATGCTCGTCATCTCTGCTATGAGAGTTTTTCAAGACCAACTTGAAAATCAAGTTTAATCCTCCAGGTAGTTTGCCAGAATCCGTGAGCACACCCCACATGCACTTCAGCAGCCCGTTTGCCCAGGTCTGATCATCTCAGGAAGGTCCTGAACTTCATAATGGATTTTAGTTTAACTCCTTCCTTCCCTTTGTCACGGTGAATAGGCCAACTGCAAAGAAATATGAAATGATCTCATACGGTAATGATCCTGAATGTGCCAAGCAGAGATCACTCAGACATTTTCACAGCAGAAATTTTCCTCCCAGCATATTTGGGGGGGGGGGGGGCATTTTAAACCAGACCAACAGACTGGTGTAATTGGAAATAAAAGGTAGTGGTCACATTGGAGCTTCCTCTCCCAACTGACATAACTGAAATGCGCAAAACTTCCTAATTGCAGGTGGCCTGCAAGCCCATGTTTTTTTTTTGTTTTTTTTTAATTTATCCCAGTAGGCATAGAAAAAGGTAAATTATTTTTTTTATGTGCAGCAATTTGACCGGGGAGGGATGCATATGCGCACTGTTTATTGTGTTGGCCTGAAGATTCTGAAACTTGCCTACCTATTGGAGCAGTAGCTTGTCTATGGTGCTTTATGCCCACCTCAACCCGCTTTCACTCCCAGTGGGCTCAAGTACCAGGGGTACCTGTACTGGAAGTAGATTGTGCAGCCAGACTGTAAGGTGTGTTTGCAGTGCATCCAGACCTCAAGATTCAGGACTAACCACTGACCTGCCACCCACACAGCTGTTCGCTCACCCACAGCACCAGTAAGATAGGATGGCGCTGATTGCCATAGATGGAGCTCTGATTGGAGGCGAGCATGTTCAAGTGCCCCAAAACTGGGAATAGGGGGATTTTACTGCGCAATCTGGGGGATTTCACATTGCAAGGACATCCAAAATAGGGAATCCGTGGCAGCAAGAAGAAAATTACAAAAAAAAAAAAAAGCAGGATAGTCAAAATCTCAAGTTTTGTTTCCCTTTAAACCCATCGTTCCTTGCCTCGCTGTGCAACCTGGTTTCCTAGTTAATCTTACCCAACGGCGTATACACAGGCTCTTGTACAATCAGCTCTGTATGTGCATATTATTGATCGTCAATATGGCTTTAGACACAGAGCTTGGCAATGGGGGCGCGAATGCGGGTGCATTCCCAGTTCCCTTTAGATTGGGGCGCACTTTCACCAGTCATCGGAGGTGCACCTCAGCCCCAGGCTGGTGTTTACATCACAGTGGGAGCCAGGGCGAAGGCAAGTTTTGTGGCAACCCCCCCCCCCCCCAGTGGCTCACAGGAGCCATGTAGCATGCATCTTCCACCCAGCCTATCAGGAGGCATCTGACAACCAGCGCCATGGCGTGCAGCTAAGAGGGAAGCCATGGCTATTAGCTTAATGCAATCGCTTCTGCCGTTACTGTTTTTACAAGCTATGAAGATATTAACTTAACAAAAAGCACAGTGACCTTAGCTAGAGCATGCAGGAGCTGGAATTAATGACATTTAAATCTGGTCTTGTGTTTAGACAGCGGCAGAAACGCACTTGAATTCAGGGGAAAAAAAAAACTGAAGAGGAAAGGATCGGGCCCGCATTTAGTGTGAATATGATTGGATAAACTGTTTGCATGACAATTTGTGTCCTTGTAATAGGGGAGCAGTGACCAGGGCTGTGGAGTCGGAGTCGAGGAGTCGGAGGAAATTTTGGGTACCTGGAGTCGGAGTCGGCAAACAATGCACCGACTCCTACTAAATTTTGATTTAGCAAGTTTAGTTTAATCTGTTTTTATTGGTAAATCAAAGAAAATACATACAAAATGTGGTACACAGTACAGCAGAACATCCATTAAACAGACCAACATTACAATAGCTTTACATAGTGCCATAACAGTTCCCTGATATCCGTTATCCCGCCCTAAGAACATTGGGGACGCCAAGCCGGCGCGCTGCGGGAATCCCACCCCCGTGTCATAATGAACCAAAGCCTCTCCGGTCCAACTCCACGGCCACCCAGGCACGACAGGGTCCCGGACGTTGAACAGGGGACTCCTGTTCTTCCCTAGCAATTGGCATCAAGCCGAGCGCCCCAAGAATCAGACCGGAGACCGCTGCAACCACGTTACATCAGCCGATAACAAGCCAAACCCCACAGAGCCCGGCACACCGACCCCACACCCCGCCACCCAGCCAGGGGGGACATCCCGCATGGCACAAATCAGTAGCTGAGTAGATATAATGCAACAAAATGTGATAGTAACCAAGATAAAAGATACCAGGTAACAACCCTATAAACAGGAGAGGGAAAAAGAGAGAGGGGGAGGGAGGAGGGGTGGTAAAAAAAGGAAAAAGGGGGGGAGGGGAAGTGCCCTGAGCCAGACCAGAAATATCGACCCTTTCATCGCAGTAGCCTTTGCTCAGTGCTAGACTAGAGTACAGTACGTTGCCCATTGGCGTCCACACTGTATTATTGTATTAGCGCTCGGAAACGATCTGAGTCCCGGAAGTCAATCCAACAGGCCCAAGTTGTGATGTATTTTCCTATCAAGCCTTTATCGCCCAGGATGAGTTCCTCCATTCGTCTAATATGTTCAAGATCCACTACCCACTCAGCCAGGGAAGGGGACCCCCGTGTCTTCCAGTGTCTAGGTATAACAGCTCGCGCTGCCGATAGAAAGTGCAGAAGTAAACCCTTTTTGTGTTGAGATATGGAGCCCTCTATAAGGGAGAGGAGGGTTAACTGAGGTGTGTTGTTCACTTTCGTGCCCATTGTCTCAGTGTGCATATCCAAGACCCTTTCCCAGAAAGATCTAATAACTGGGCACCCCCACCATATGTGCGTCATATTTCCCTCCTCTGCCAGGCAACGCCAGCACCTACTTGAAGTCTGGGGTGCATATTTATGGATGTCCGCCGGACATCTGTACCACCTTGAGATTATCTTAAAATTCCTCTCCTGCGCCGCCCCCTCCAAGGTGGATTTATGCATCAGGCTAAACATCTTAGATAGATCTTCCTCCAAGAAAGGCTGACCCATCTCGTTCTCCCATCTGGCTATGTACCCCACTGGGTTTGAATGTATATTGGACACCAGTGTCTGATACAGTACGGAGAGAGCATGGGGTACATGTGTCTCAGAAGAGAGAAGCTTCTCAAGATCCGTCAGCGGATGGCTCATCATCTCACCCAGGCGATGGGAAGATATATAGTTAGCAAATTGTCTGTGAAGGAACCAGGACACATGCACCCCAGGGAGTTGTGCTCTGATTACCTCCAGTTCTGGGAAGCCCGACTCCCCCATGATATGCCGTAAACGCGGGTCTGCCACCGCCTGCCATCCCAGAAAGGACGAGACCCCCACTCCAGGCGCAAAGTCCGGGTTCCCAAAAATGGGAGTCAAAGGTCCCGGACCCCGAGCCAATGGAAATTTTGAGGTCAGTTGGTCCCAGACTGTAAACAAGTGCTGCGCCAGAAAGGGTAGGGATTTAAGAATGCGCCTGGGTTGAGGCCCCATCCAGGGCAGAGAGACCAACGGGAGGGGCGATAACCCCTGATTTAGCAAGTTTAAATGTCCCAATTCACAAAAAGTTATAATTAATGACTTCTCTATTGTAAGAATAAAGACCAATGCATGCAGTGCCTCACGTAACCGCAAAACGAACACGTTAAGTGACAGTGAAGAAGCATGCTTTTCATGTGCTTCACTATATTGCACGCAACGCACAATTAGAAGCGGCAATACTTATACTTTGCATAGTGTTGTGTTCTGCTGTTACAGGGAACCCATGGGTAACCTAGCCTCTCACTGATAAGGGATTAAGTAAATATGTTTTTTGCAGGACTAGAGACACTTGTATAAGTGAAGGGAATGGAGGATCAATAGTTCAAGACTGAAGCTGTACCATTGGAAAAACTGCTGTCATTCAGCAAAAGGCTATAAAAACTTGTAAACTTCGATTGTTAGCTTAAACTTTAAACATGACTATGGGATTCTACTAGGGAAATCATGTTTTATAATAAAGGCCCCTTTCTGGATCCTCCCACTGCCCTATCTTCAGCAGAAGATCAGCACACAAAGGAGAAGGCAGCTTCTGCCCAACTACCTCTCTCTGCTAATGTAATGACATGTATGTTGCCTTTCTTTCCTTCAAAGAATGTATAAAATACATTCACATATTAATACAGAGGAGTCGGAGTCGGAAGTACAAAAAACTGAGGAGTCGGAGTCGGAACATTTATCTACCGACTCCACAGCCCTGGCAGTGACACACTTGTAAAATGGACATGTAGCCAGAAAACAGTAAAAGGATCAGGAACAGCTTTCACAAAGTTGGAATCAAAACACTTTAAAGCAGACCAAAACACTCTAAATCCACCCCACCCCCCTCCAAACACCCAAGTACCTCAGTCAATGCTACTGTTTAGAAAAAAAAAAAAAAAGGGAGAAGGGCCCTCTTTTCCACTCCGTAGCCACATCAAGCCGGCAGTTTTCAGATTGTAGATTGGCTGATATAACAAGTACACTGGCCACAGGCGCTCCCATCCTCAACTTATCTGAATGTCTGAGAGCTGGAGTGCGGAGTGCTAACGGGAAGCACAGGCCACAAAAACACAATGGGAGCCCAGGCAAAGGAGAGTTATCTGGGCAACTCAGGTGTTTCACACACACACACACACTGGGATAGCGAATCAAGATTCTGGCCCTGGATTCTAAAAGTCACTTGCATGTTTGAATCTTCTTTAATGAGGGACACGAGCCAAAAGATCAAGCAAATCAACAACTTTTAAAGCACATATAAGGCTTTATACTCGCCTTACCTCCCCTGATGCCCATCACACCCAGTGCATATCATATTAACGTTCAGCAGATCAGTGAAAATCTTGGATTGTGTTGCTTTTTAAAATTGACATTCAATCTAAATTTGTGTCGCCCGCTCAAATGCTTGTTGCAGCGCGGTATAAAAGACATCACAGAGAAGAGGATTGGTTTTTCTACAAAAAATGTAGCAAAAGGAAAATGAGGCTCACACGTGTATAGTAACAGCAGTCACCACAATGTGCTAAGTTTTAGGCATGCATCTAACCGGCTATTTGCCGACAGAATATAAACAACCTAAGAAGAAATCCATTGTCACAAGACCAGGTCTGACTCAAGATCAAAACGATAAGCCCCAGGAATCAGGCCCCACATTGGCTGTGGGGTATATAAGATGCAATGAGCAGGCATGCAGCACACAACTGAGTAGGTGATGTGTGGAGACACATCCTTAACCCACATCATCCAGACATGTGGCGCTCCAGTATGGCTGCCATAAGCAACCTGTAGGTGTACAGTATGCGGTGGTGGCAGCATGTTCAGAGAGACCACCTTGGCCAAAAAATCCTTCACATGAAACACCACTTTGTCTTCATGCGGCACCAAAAAGGGTGATCTGATTGAAATCACTGTCGGCTCCGAAACCTGCCGTATGGATGTGATCACCAAAAGAAAAGCAACCTTCAACGTGAGCGTCAGGGAAGCCTCCGCCATGGGTTCAATGGGGCAGCCCTGAAGTGCTGATAGAATCATATTGGGATCCCAGGGCCAGGAATAGCCACCGCCGGAGGCTGAACATGCATGAAGGTGCGGATTAACCTACACTCCGCGATCATCCATTGGAAAAAAAATGTACAAGACTGAGACCTGGCCCTTAAAGTGGAACAACACCCTCCCGGATCGGCCCGGGAATCTAAAACGGGCATTATGTACCTGAACCGGAAGACCCCGTAACTGTGGGGTTAACCTAGCCAGAACCAGACGAATGGGTCGGAGCTCCAATACGTTGATGGGGGTGTGAGCCTCCTGGGGACCCCACAACCCGCTGAACTGATGACTCTTCCAATAACCTCCCCAGCCCGACAGGCTTGCATCCGTGGTAACCTTCTCCCAGCAAGGGACCAGAAAGGATCTGCCCTTCACCAGATTGCTCGAGTCCAGCAACCACCGAAATGACTGCCGAACCATGGGAGACATCTTGAAAGGTTGATCCAATGACTGTGGGCTCCTGTCCCAATACGTCAATAGGAGAAGTTGAAGAGATCTCATGTGAAATTGTGCAAACTGCACCACCTCGAAGGAGGACACCATCAGGCCCACCAGTTTCATTCCCTGTCGGATAGAGGGACAAGGACTGGCCAGAAGACGACGGATCAGGTCCTGAATCCCCTGCACCTTAGTCTGGGGCAGAAACACTCTGGCCCGACTGGTATCCAGATTCATGGCCAGAAATGAAATCACTCGAGACGGGGAGAGAGAAGACTTGGTGCGGTTGATAACCCACCCGAATCTCTCCAGGGTGGACACCACCTGGAGGGTGTCCAGTTCTGCCTGCTGAAGGGAAGAAGCAGAAATCAACAGATCGTCCAGATAAGACACAATGCGAATGCCCTGAGATCTGAGCAGAGCCATTACGCCTGCCAAAACCTTGGTGAAGACCCTCGGTGCCGAGGTCAGACCGAAGGGAAGAGCTACAAATTGATAATGTTGATCCCCCACCACAAACCGGAGGAATCTCTGATGTGCCTGAAAAATTGGAACATGCAGATACGCATCCTTGATGTCTAGGGATGTCATAAAATCCCCTTGGCGAAGGGAATTGATAGCCGAGCGCAGAGTCTCCATGCGGAACTTTTTGGCTCTGATAAACCTGTTGAGAACCTTGAGGTCTAGAATGGGTTTCACCGAACCCTCCTTTTTGGGGACCGTGAAAAGGTTGGAGTAGTAACCCTTGCCTCTTTCCAACTGAGGCACCGGGCATATAACCCCCATATCCGGAAGGCTTTTCACTGCCAACAGGAGCCCCTGCGCAGCCTGAGGGTCCGAGGGCACCCGAGACCGTAAGAACCTTGGGGGCGCCCAGTACTCGAACTCCAGCTTGTACCCGGAGGAGACCACTTCCAAGATCCAATTGTTTGTGACCTCCCGGGCCCAGACCCGGAAGAAGAGCCGCAGCCGTCCCCCCACCCTTACGGGTGAGGGCGCCCCTTCATTGCTGAGCCGGTTTAACGGCAGGCTTGGGCTTGGAACCCCAGGCAGGCGCGGGATTTGCCCGACCTCTGCCTCGGTTCCAGGACGAGCCCCTGACCCCCGAGATGGCCAGACCCCTAGACGCTCTGGCCCCTCGAAAGGAAGGAGTGAACGAGCCCGCCCCCCGAAAGGAACGGCGCTGCTTCCTCCGCTGAGGTAACTTACCGCCTTTAGCAACAGCATCCAATTTATCTCCAAACAGCCGCACACCCAAGAAGGGGAGAGCTGTGAGTGACTTCTTGGCTCCAACGTCCGCCACCAGCAAGGCTGACGTCCTACTACACACGACAATGGAGTCTTCCATCGCAGCCATGACAAACTCCATGAACAATTCGCACTTCTTAAGTATAGCGAACTCAGCGCTAGCTGGATCCAGCTGAGCGTTATTCAGCCAGTCCCCGATAAGAGACCTGGTAGCACGCGACACCAGGGCAGATGCACTAACCGGCCGCAGGGCCAAGCCCATGTTGGCAAATGCGTGGCATGCCATCTGATCAAGGCGCTTGTCCTCGCCATCCTTAAGGAAGGAGGCGTCAGGGGTGTTCAGTACAGAAGAGTTGGTCAAACCTAACACAGGCGCGTCGACCTCGGGAGAAGACCAGCGCTTGACCGCCTCCACCGGAAAGGGATACTTCTTATCCCATCCCTGAGGCACACCAGGGAGCCGACTGGGCCTCTCCCATTCCCTAAGTATCAGCGCATCAAAATGACCCTGGGTAGGGAATTCCAGACGGGGCTTGTAGGCCCCCCAAAATTCCCCCTTCTTAAGAGGGGGCGCCTCAGGTGGATCAATATCCAACACCTCCAATAGATGTGACAAAACAGTGGCCGTATCGACGGCATCCCCAAGCGCCTGCCCAACATCAGCATCACCAGACTGTACATAGTCAGTCTCCATTTCCTCATACAATTCCCCCTCCACTAATGGGGAATAATCCGACAATCAATGGAATCGTCGTCAACATCCCACAAGAGCTGGGCCGACGACAAATGTCTCTTTTTAGCCTGGGCCTTCTTGCCCACCATGCTACCAATTAATTTCTCGATGCTGGCCAACCTAGCACAAACATCAGAGTGCGACTCCCCGCTGGCACCAATGTCACTTGGGGTACGGATAAGGCGGGGAGGGGAAGGCGATGAAGCGGGAGGAGCCGACCCAGAAGGCTGGGTACCAGACTTCCACGTTATGGCCTTTTGTGCACATGGTATACAGATCAGCACATTCTCCCCCGTAAGGGATACCCCACACGTGGCCCGGATAGTCCCAGAGGGATCCCGAGCCCAGTATCCTGCGTAGCCTCCATATGGTGATTTTTGTGGTCAGTCGCAAGACCGCAGGGAATTTACGCCTAAGCAACCCGGGATGCCCCTTACACGTCCCGGTGGGAGGATTTGAGGTGATCAAATTTACACTAGGGACCCCAGGACCAGGAGGAACCCCTTAACATGCACAATAATGAAGCAATCTGCAACACACAATAAGGCATATCAATTACTATACAGTAAATAATTATATATATTTATATAATTTTAATTAAATAATTAAATGGCAAAACCTGCAAAAAAACAGCACCACAGGGGGCCCCCCACCAGAGAGGGACCCCCAAGTGACAAAGAGGTGGCCAACAGGTCCCTCCTTGTCCCCAAGAACGGCAGCAGCAACCGCAGCAAGGCAGCAAAAATGGCCCCTGATCCAAGGAGAAGCAGAGAAGCAGGAAGAGAAGGGGGGTGGGCCAGCGCCGAAGGCGCACTTTTCCGGCCCCACCCCCCCTCCCAGCAGTGCGGATCTGGCCAGTGAAGCCCCCGCAAAACGCGCCGAATGAGGGGGAGAGGCTACCGCGGCCGAGCCGAGCGCCCGGCCCCCTTTTCTTAACACAGCCTGAGGGAGAGAAGCTCCCCAGGCTGACAGGAAAGCCACCACGGGCTAGTAAAGCACCATGCACCAATTCATCCAGGGATACTTCCAGGAGATCCACACTCACACACAACACGAAGTAAAGCGAAACACCAACACACACATACAGTCATATATAAATCTTAATAAATGAAAAGGGAGAGACCGAGGATGACGGCCCGCCAGCCCCCCCCCCCCCCCTTAGAGGGAAGTAAGGGACCCGGAATGGGGGGTGGGAACCGGCCATAATAAGGCCACAGGCATGTAGGGATGGGGCATCCCGCACCAGGATCACCAAAAACCTGGATAACTGCCTAACCCATAATGAGGCCTCACGGTGGAGAAGGCTCATTCTGCTCCCATAGGGTGCTCCTACCCTCACCAGGACCCGCAGCCTAAGCTGGGAGGCTCAAATAGGGGCAATTTAAAAAGGGTCCTGGCAGTAATAGGGATAATAAACGGCCGGGCGCGGGCCCGGCTTACCTGCAAGTAAAAGAAGTCTTCATCTTCTGTCTTGTCGCCTTCCCTGCAGAGAAGGAACTGGGAAATTGGTGGGAGGTCCCAGGTATATATGGGCCGGGAGGGGCTTTCTTTTTTTGCATATTCATCTCTGCAGAAGTTCGCCCTCTACTGGAGATTACCCACATGTCATGAAGATCGAAGTGGAGTGTATGGCACACTTAGAATATCGGGGCACCGCACAAGATGGTGATGTCTGATGCAGTTAGTGAGGAGAAGGGCGGAGCCACAGACCACAAATACGGCCGTCCCTCCTCCCGTCCTCCACTGTAAGGCCCGAACAGGCAGAAGCCAAGCCCCCGACCTGAGCTGGCCTGCCCCCTTCCCGTGCTCTCCAATAGGCAGGCCGCAGGCCACATGCCCCCCCCCCCCCCAGAACGCAGTAGTAAAAACACCGGCCGCCTAACTCGCCCCCCCCAGTAGCCATGGGGAAGGTAGACAGCAGCCAGGGTGGGTGGATGACTAAGGGGTTAGAGGGAAACAGGGCTCAGTGGGAGGCACACAGCAGGGAAACCATGCTAAGCCCAGGCATCAGGTACCCTGTGGGAGTCCTGATCCTCGGGACTCAGGCCCAGCCAGATGAGCCCCGGCCTGCTTACCTGGACCCATGCGTGCTCCCCTCACTCTGCACGATCTCACAGTATCTGCTTCGGAACCAACTTACAGGGGTCCCCAGGAACGCTGCAGCTGGTGGGGAGCTAGGAGACAGAGTCAAAGCCCCCGCTCCCAGTCAGCACTGTAGCAAAAAAGAAAAAAAATCCAGAACATCTTCTTAGTCCCTTCTGACTGCAAAGAAAATAACTGAGGATATCATGCCACAGCCTGCCCTATATAGGCCGGGAGGAGCTTGTTTTTTTCCATGCAGTCCCCGTCTACGGCTGAGGGTAACCCATGTGTTGCTAATGGTGGTGTCCCGAAATAGAAGAGTTAAGAAATAACAGTTGAGGACAAAAATACCGTTTTGTGAGTACTCACCTTTAAAACGGATATTATAAGTGTGACATACACTCCGCTTCAACTCTTCATGACATTTGGGTTATTCTCCAGCAGAGGGCGAACTTCTGCAGAGATGAATGCAAAAAAGGAGCTCCTCCCAGTCCATAAATACCTGGGACCTCCCACCAATTCCCCAGTGTAAGATAGCAGCAAGGGGACCGGGAAGAACCAAATATAACAATACTAACAACCAAGAAACAATGGTTCACCATATAAAGGATCCGGAATACCAAAAAGGGTGGGTGAAGCGGAGTGTATGTCACACTTATAATATCCATTTTAAAGGTGAGTACTCACAAAACGGTACTATTCCAAGTGTGATATACACTCCGCTTCAACTCTTCATGACATTTGGGACATCCAATTGCAGTGTCCGTCAAGGGTGGGAACCATAAACAGTAAAGAATGCACCAACTCAAACCACTGCAGTTTGCAGAACCTTGCGGCCAAAAACAGCACCCGCTGAAGCCCGCACATCAACCTTGTAAAACTTGGAAAAAGTATGAACGGAAGACCAAGTAGCAGCCTTACAAACTTGTTCAACAGAAGCCTGGTGCTGAAAAGCCCAGGACGCACCAACAGCACGAGTAGAATGCGCAGTGACCCTAAAAGGGGGAGTCCCCCCCCCCCCCCCCCCCTTTGCAGAATAGGCCCCAACACTGGCCTGACGAATCCATTTGCTAATGGTAGACTTGCCGGGCGCCAAACCTTTCCTGGGCCCGCAGGGCACCACGAAAAAGGCATCCGACTTGTGGAAAGAAGAAGTAGTCACCAAATAGTACTTAACACAGCGAACCACATCCAAATTGTGCAAAACCCTCTCCTTGTCATTGCTAGGCTTAGGACACAAGGAAGGGAGAACAATATCCTGATTGAGATGGAAAGCAGAAACCACCTTAGTAAGGAAATCTGGCTTAAAGCGAAAGACCACCTTGTCCTGGTGTCTTTCAAAGTAAGGGGCCTGAATCGACAGAGCCGCCAACTCAGAGACACACCGAACAGAGGTAATAACCACCAAGAAGGCAACCTTTTGAGTGAAAACAGAAAGAGCAATATCCTGTAACGGCTCAAAAGGAGGACCCTGGAGAGCCGAAAGAACCAAATTCAAATCCCAAACAGGAACCATAGCCTTCCGAGGGGTTCGAACATGAGTGACCCCCTGGAAAAAAGTCTTAACCAGCGGGTGTAAGGCAAAAGATCTTTGGAAGAAAACAGACAGAGCAGAGACCTGTCCTTTCAAGGTACTAAGCTGGAACCCAAGATCCAGACCATGCGGAAGAAACTCCAAAATCCTAGGGATCGAAAACACCCTGCAAGGCCCTAGCCTCACACCAGTCAATATAGGACCGCCAAGTCCTATAGTAAATGCCAGAAGAGGACCGCTCGCTTCCTAGCTCTAATCAAGGTCTGAACAACAGCCTCAGACAAACCTTCTTCCTTCAGAATGAAGGTTTCAGCAGCCAAGCCGTCAAAGCCAGCGTTGGTAAATTGGGATAAAGTAGTTGACCCTGAGATAACAGATCCGGAAACATGGGAAGCAGGTACTGATCCACTGCCAGCCTTACGTCGTCTGCGTACCAAACCCTTCTTGGCCACCTTGGAGCCACCAGAATTGCTGGTGCCCCTTCCAGAGCCAGTTTGCAAACTACCTTGCCCAGCATGGAGAAGGGAAGAAAAAGGTACAGAAACCCCAGATCCTTCCAAGCAAGGGACACAAAGGCTGGGAGTTTGTGATTGTGCCATGAGGCAAAGAGATCCACCTCCGGAGTCCCCCACTTGCGACAAAGAGACCGAAAAACCCCGGGGTTGAGAGACCACTCTCCTTGGCAAGAGTACCCCCTACTCAGGGAGTCCGCCTCCGTGTTTTCCAAGCCCGGAATGTAGATTGTCAAAATGCAAGGAACATTGCTCTCCGCCCAATGCAGGATCAGAGAGACTTCCCTGCGGGCACTCCTGCTGAGAGTCCCTCCTTGGTGATTGATGTAGACTACCACCGTCCGATTGTCTGATCGATTCTGAACCGGAAGACCCTGTAAGTGCCAGGACAAGCCGAATGGCTCTGAGCTCTAAGACATTGATGGGGTTGTGAGCCTCCTGAGTACCCCACACCCCGCTGAACTGATGACTTTTCCAGAAAAAAATTCCCTGAGCTCTGAATAGGGCCATTATGCCCGCCAGACCCTCGGCGCTGAGGTCAACCCGAAGGGAAGGGCTACAAACGGAAAATGTTGATCGTCCACCGCGAACCTGAGGAATCTCTGATGCGCTGGAAAAATTGGAACATGCAAATACGCATCCTTGATGTCTATGGATGTCATGAAATCCCCTTGACTAAGGGAATTGATGGCCGAGCGCAGAGTCTCCATGCGGAACTTCTTGGTTCTGATGAATCTGTTGAAGACCTTGAGGTCCAGAATGGGTCTTACAGAACCTTCTTTTTTGGGGGACCGTGAAAAGGTTGGAGTAGTAACCCCTGCCTCTCGCACCGGGCATACAACTCCCATGTCCAGAAGATTTTTCACTGCTAACAGGGGCCCCTGTGCAGCCTGAGGGTCCAAGGGCACCCGAGACCTTAAAAATCTTGGAGGAGGCCAGTACTCGAACTCCAGTTTGTACCCGGAGGAGACCACTTCCAAGATCCAATTGTCTGTGACCTCCCGGGCCCAGACCTGGAAGAAGAGCTGCAGCCGTCCCCCCCACCCATGCAGGTGAGGGCGCCCCTTCATTGCTGAGCTGGTTTACCCGCAGGCTTGGGCTTGGAACCCCAGGCAGAAGCGGGACGGGCCCGACCTCTGCCCCTGTTCAAGGAAGAGCCTCTGACACCCGAGAAGGCCAAAACTCTGCCAGCTCTGGCACCTCGAAAGGAAGGATTGAAAGAGCCTGCCCCCCGAAAGGGACGGCGCTGTTTCTTCCACTGAGGTAACTTACCTCCCTTTGCCACAGAATCCAACTTATCTCCAAACAGCCGTGTACCCAAGAAGGGAAGAGCTGTGAGCGATTTCTTGGCCACAAAGTCCGCCGTCCACTGACGGGGCCATACCGATCGGCGCATGGCCACCAATAAGGCTGAAGTCCTACTACACAAAATAATAGTCTTCCATAGCAGCCAAGACAAAATCCATGAACAATTCAAATCTTGTAAGCGTAGTGAACTCCGCGCTGGCCGGATCAAGGTGAGCGTCATTTAACCAGTCCCTAATCAGAGACCTAGCAGCCACTGACACTATCGCAGATGCACAAACAGGCCGCAAGGCCGAGCCAACACTGGCAAAGGCATGGCATGCCATCTGATCAAGGCGCCTATCCTCACCATCCTTTAGGGAAGTGGCGTCTGGGGTGTGAAGCACGGAGGAGTTGGTCAACCCCAAAACTGGCGCATCGACCTCGGGAGGAGAAGCCCAGCGCTTAACCGCTTCCACCGGGAAAGGATACTTCTTATCCCATCCCTGAGGAACACACGGAAGCCGACTAGGTTTCTCCCATTCCCTAAGGATCAGTGCATCAAAATGACCCTGGGTAGGGAACTCCAAACGAGGCTTGTGTGCCCCCAAAAAATTCCCCCTTCTTGAGCCTCAGGCGGCGCAATAACCAAAAACTCCAAGAGATGTGACAAAACCGTGGCCGTGTCAACAACATCCCCCAGCGCCTGCCCAACATCAGCCTCGTCAAACTGTACATCATCAGCCTCTGACTCCTCATACAATTCCCCCTCCTCTAACGGGGAATAATCCAACATATCAAATTAATCATTATCAATATCCCAAGTCACCTGGACCGACGACAAATGTCTCTTTTTAGCCTGGGCCTTCTTGCCCACCACGCTAACCATAAATTTCTCGATGCTGGCCAACCTAGCACAAACATCGGAATGCGACTCCCCGCTGACACCAATGTCACTTGGGGTACGGATAAGGCGGGGAGGGGAAGGCGATGAAGCGGGGGGCGCCGACCCAGAAGGCTGAGCACCCGACTGCCGCGATATGGCCTTTTGTGCACATGGTATACAAATAAGCACATTCTCACCCCTAAGGGATGCCCCACAACCCACACATGGCCGGGATTGTCCCAGAGGGAGCCCGAGCCCGGAATCCTGCGGAGCCTCCATATGGTGATTCTTGTGGTCAGCCGCAAGACCGCAGGGAATTTAAGCAATAAGCAACCCGGGATGCCCCTTAAAAGTCCCAGTGGGAGGATTGTGGTGATCTATTTTAAGACTAGGGACCCCAGGACCAGGAGGATCCCCTTATGCACATATACGATGCAATCTGTAACACACAATGAAGGCATCATAAGTCACAATCGCCTCAAAATATATATATATTTTACATATATCTCCATATATACCTATATACACACATGCGAGAAAAAAAAGGAGGCCCCCCTGCTAAAGAGGGGCCCCCGCATAAGCTAAGGAAGTGGCCAACAGGCCCTTACCGGCCAGGAGCAGGAGCACACAGGATCAGCCACAGCAGCACCAAGATGGCCCCCGGAGAAGAGCCTCATGAGAAGGGGGGCGGGCCAGCGCAGAACGCGTGCTCGCCAGGCCACGCCCCCCCTCCCAGCAACGCGGATCCCAGCCATGGGCTGGCCCGCAGCATCACGCCAAACGAGGGGGCGGGGCTACCGCGGTCGTGCCAAGAGCCCGGCCCCCTCCCCGAACAAAGCCTGAGGGGGAGAAGCTGCCCAGGCTGAATGAAGGAGGCCAGTACAGTTATGGCCCCATGTACAAGGCAAACACCTGTCAGCACCAACACAAGTGAAAACACTCACACACAGGGTCACACACACATAAGACCAAAAAACCAACCCAGTATAAAGGCCAGTCAGCCCCCCCCCAGAGGGAAATAAAGGACCCAGAAAGGGGGAATCCCATCCAGAATCTGGCCATAGGAATGAAAGGGACAGGGCATCCCACACCGGGATCACCAAACCCGGGCAACTGCCTACCCCTTGTAATGGGGTCTCACGGTGGAGCAAGGCTCCTTGCACACCCATAAGGTGCTACCTACCCTCACCAGGACCCACAGCCAAGGTTGGGAGGCTCAAATAGGGATAATTTAGGAAAGGTCCTGGCAGCAATAGGGACAAAAATGGGCAGGCGCGAGCCCGGCTTACCTGCAAGTAAGTGAAGTCTTCATCTTCTGTCTTGCTCGCCTTCCTGCAGAGAAGAAACTGGGGAATTGGTGGGAGGAGCTCCTTTTTTGCATTCATCTCTGCAGAAGTTCGCCCTCTACTGGAGAACAACCCAAATGTCATGAAGAGTTGAAGCGGAGTGTATGTCACACTTGGAATAAGCTAACAGCGAAACCCAGCTGTCAACACCTCCTGTAAAGTCCCCTGCACACACTAATTTAACTTTTGGGTGGACAATCTCTTTAGGAGATCTTTAAGATATAGCTAGCCACTGCTAAGAGGCGGAGATCGAGGCTCAACCCAGGCGGAGTTAGAGAGTGTCCCACCTGTCTATAAAAGCCTGAAGACCAGCCCAGCCCTTTTTGTCTTATCTAGGGGGTCACAGAGCATCACGTCGGAAAGAACCAGGAACAAGTGGACACCCCTGCATAACACCTGCACTGACAACTGACATACACTTTAACTGTTCAATTCTGATTACTACTGATGTGTATTTGCCATTCCATCCAGTATGGGAATATGTTCATTGTATGTATACAGTTTGTCTTGTGTGCGCTTAAAGTTATTAAAAATATGCCTTAATCTCAGGCTGCTCTGTCATCTTGAATCCACTCATCCGTGATTCTTGGGTTATATGTACGCTACTGGGGCTTGCTTCTGGCCTGGCAATTCTGGTAAAGGACAGGGAAAGGTGGCATTCCGAGGGAGCTCTATTCAACCGCAGCCTGTCAGAGTCTTGAATGGCCTGTAACAAGGGACCGTATCGTGTGATCTTGCTGGCAGAAACATCAGTCAAGACCGTGGGTAAAGCCTCAGATGCGACTTATACCAAAAAACAAAGAGGCGGTGCCGCTTTTCAGGGTCACCTGCTCATTTTTTTGTGCACAGGGGGATCGGTCATATGGGAAGCTTTGAAGGGGACAAGTAAAAGCTACATTTTAAATAGTTTGCAACATAATTCTGAATGGTGTGCACTAGGTAAGATTCGCCAGTGTCCCTCCATGCACTGGGCAGTTCCTAGCAGGGAGCGGTCAATATGTCGCTTCAGAACCCAGGGCACATTCAAATCTTAGCAAAAAAAAAAAACGAAAAATTAACAAAAAGCAGAGTTGCTCCGGGACGTATACCATAAGCTGAGATTTATAACAGGCTAAGCAAGTATAACAGCATATCGCCTAATTAAGACACAACACCAACAGCACAAAGCCGATGAAAGAGCGGCATTGCTCAATATCAAGTTCCCCGTCCAGTTTGTCTTCTTTCAAGACAACTAATTCAGAGTTCAAATACAAATGAGACCGATCTTTGACACCTCCAGCCCTCTGCCATGACTCATGGGCTTTCACAATTTGCATAACTACAAGGGATTAAACCCTAGCGCTGCATTGCTCCTGCGTATTGTACTGAAAGTGGACTGAAACCGAAGCCCGATCTATAATATTCCCGGGCCAATCCGTTCCCTTCCCCCAGGGCATCCAAAAACACGTACCTTATTTCCCGGTCCAACAACGCATGCCCAGGCCACGGCCGTATCCCCGCTATCCCTCTAGCAGGGCGTCCATAGATCAGCGGCTCCGAGCGCGCTGATTGGACAAGCGGTCGTGCATGCGCCTTAGGACCACGGTGAGGTGAGCTGATGTGGGAGATCTGGGGGGGGGGGGGGGGGTCTCACATAGCGGGGCACCCGGGTGCGCGGGGGGGGGGGGGGGACCAAAACCTAGGATAGTCAAAATCTTGGGTTTTGGTCCACTTTAACGTGGTATAAAACCCTTTTCTGACGGCTGATCTCAAGAAGGTCGCCGACGTGAGCCACCTGCTGGCCACATCCCTGGTTTCCCTGTAGACTGGGTAGCACTCCCACGCTCAGCCTACCTATATGGCTAGGTGCAGAAATGAATCACAGCTATAGGAAACCAGGGATGTGGCCACCAGCGTTGGGGAAGCTGCACAACATGGCATCCCAATTTAGGATGACCTGGGGCCCCTGCTGTGTTTTAGAGAACAGGTCAGACTGCATCCCGAGATGCTTTTTACCCGGAACAGCCATTTTACACAACATGGACGTTCTTAGCGCAGGGGGGCATGCCAATTGCCAGTTCAGCCCCTCCTCTCCAGTGTACTTATCCCAATAAACCGCTGCAGTCACTGGGTTTGCAGGTTCACAGGCCAATCACATCACTCAATTCTGCTGGGGGACCGAGAAGAAAGGTAAGACTTCTTCCATTTCACAGGGTGAATGCGCAGGGAGGGGGGGGGGGGCGGGGTCAACTAGGTCAACTAGGAAACCCCCCACATTTTGTGAAAACTGGGTATTTTAAATGGAAGTCCAATCATTTTGTAAAACTCCACCCACCCCCTCCCGCCCCCGATGCCAAGCCTATTTAGGGTAATAACCAAGAACCTACCCACTAGGGGGGGGGGGGTTCGAGGCACACTAGACGGAAACCAGAAAAGGAGACTTTGAATGACAGGTCAGTCACCCAATCCAGTGCAGCAGAATGACTGTCACTCAAGTCTAACTACAAAGAATTGTGGGAGAAATTTCATGATCCTTTGCTAGTATGCCCCATGCAAAAACTTTCCAATTTAGGAAAGCACTCTTGAACCTTTAGTCTTCCTGTACCACCTAACATGGGTCTCTCCCTAAACAGGTTTATGACGATGTCCAAGTTCAACGGTCACTCAAGCCCATGGCTGCCATGAAGAGCCCCTTAACCCCCACCACCCCCCACCGCCATAGAGCGATCAGCTGCAGGGAACAAAAAGAACAGCATCCTTTTGTTTTGATTTTCTTTTTAGCTGGGTTGTCAATTAACAATTTCAGTCTAACCTTTTCTAAGCACATGTTGAATAAAGAATTCCCGATCTTTATTCCTTTGGAACCCTTGTCTGTCTATAGTAACGAATAGATTAATATTAAATAGTTGGGCTTTGAAGTCCGTTTGCTTGTATTAAGGACGAACTTCAAAGTGAGTCAACTGATGCATTATACATTTGCGCCTGGCAGAGAGGGGATGCTTTTACCGCCACCTCGAAAGACCCACCGTACATTAGGGAACACCTGTGTTGGCGAGTTAGCCGTCATGCCTTCCGCCTATTCAACAAGTTTCACTGAATTTCTGCAAGCTTTTAAAAGTGGATTAAAACTGTATCAATTACTTATTATTCTTTCCCCCACCGGGCTGCAACTCTGTTCAGGACTCTCAGATACGGGCGCCGCCATCTTGACTCAGAAGCATCACACATACTGAGGAGAGCAGGATAAAGTACAGGCGGTGTAGTTATAGCTGTGTTTTGCACAGACAGAGCAGAGCTGGGCTCAGGGAAAGGACAGCAATCCCAGAATGCAGAGCGACACAGTCAAAAGACAGTTCCTGTTTGCAGGCTGCCTGATGCTCCATGAGCCGCCATCTTGGATGTTTAAAGGCTCATAACATTCAGTAGATGCAGGTAGGATGATTTCTTAATTTGAGCAATCTGTATGTACAGGGTGTGGAAAACATAAGATATGTGCTTATTCAGACTGAAGGTCTGAATAAGCACATTATTTATGCTCAATTTTGAACTTTGTAGGTCAAAAACTAAAATGCTTCTAAGAAAAACCCTCCCTCCCCATCACAACAGCAGAGCTGAATATGGCCGCCAGAAGAGAGAAAGAGGACGTCCCCTGATAACACAAATCAATGAGGTCATTCTGGGGCCTGGCCAGACTCCACAGACTGCTTGTTCACAGTCACTCCTCCCTCTCTTCTCTTGAACTTTTAATATAAACTATGTGGAAATGAGATCCTATGACGTATTCGCGGATGGGTTTTTCGTTTCAGACCCGATGTATGTATGTGAAAATAGCCCCTTTTCCTGTGTAAAGGAAGGAATTATCGCTCTTACAGTCTGTAAACTAAAATGCAGAGACATACACAAATATGGCAATGGCAAACTCAGCTGACCCCGCAGGCAGAACAAAGATTCAGCACTATTAAAGACCTAGAGACAAAACCGCCTCGTAGGGCTCCTTTAACCACAGAAATGCCGGACACATTCCTCTGTTCTAATCAACAACTCTGCATGTGCAAATTACTAACAGGGATCACTCACACCAGGCCAGTAGAAAGGTCCAATTTGGAGCATTTCTATTAGTCTTATGAGTAATAGTGTATAGGCTCTCTTTATCTTAGGATAGATGCACGTTTACATTCACTTACAGTTCAATTTCCCACCACCTCTGCTAGACATATGTCCTTGATTTCAGTAAAATACTATTTTCCAACATTGCTCCCGATCTTCCCTGCAATTAGATTCAGGTTGTGGCCCCTCCTATCAATAAGTTTTGTCTTAAAAATACTCCCCTCCGAAACCCTATTCAATTATTTCACATATTTAGAGGTCTCCATATCTCATCTTTCCATTCCTTCCTCCAGACTGTGCAAATTAAGTTAAAAAAAAAAAAAGAAGAAGGACAGTCCAGTCTAACTTTTGGCAGTCATGATAGGATTACTACGGCTGTTGCCCCACCAACCATAAGAGTTCTTTAGACAGGACTGTCCCTTTAAACTGGACCAACAGCCTGGTACAGTTAGAAAAGAAAGGTATCAGCCATTTTGGAGCTTCCTCTCTCAACTGACATAACTGAAGTGCACAGTAACAGGAAGCCCAGTACGACTTCCTTTTAGCAGGTGGCCTGCAAGCCCATGAGCGGCCATCTTGTTTTTAAAATTTATCCTAGCAGGTGTTAGAAAAAGGTAAATTATTTTTTATGTGCAGCAATCTAAATTGGGAGGTATACATATGAGCACTGTTTGTTGTGTTGGTCTGACTGAATTCATTTTTGACTGTTGGTCTCTCCTGATGAGTTTAAAGTTAAAGTCCTTCCCCCATTTCTGTTGCCTGTCATTCAACCCATTCCGGGAATCAAACCTGCCACCACTTGTCACAAAATCAGCCCCATAACCACTAGACTACTGCTACATTTTGTAGTGTACTATACAAGAATAACATTGAGATTTTAGCAAGTGCACCCATTTTTTTTATGGGGAGGTGTAGCCATTGTGGGTTCACTTAGCTAAAGCAGTTAGTGGACACTTTAAATAGATCACATGTTGGAAGTGTCTGAGGCCCACCAATAGAACGAACTCTAGGGACCCATCCCACACTTGAATGAGCATCATAAGCTTACATTCAGGGCCCATGGACAGAAACATTATGCCAAACTATATTGTATCTGTGTGTGCACTTGAAAGGTCACAAATAAGCTACACATAATTCAAATTTTGTCTGATGAAGGCCCTCAAAAGGGTCACCCTGGGGGATTTCCTGATAACCCTGTGGGCCACTCCAAAGCCTGCACATGGCCACCTCTGACCCTCAGCACTTCCAACATAAGCAAGCCCAGCAAACCACAGTGGCCCCATTTGCCTGGCTTGCTCACACTGGGAGCACAGAGTGACCAGCCAGCGTGCAAACTTGGCGCGGGGTTGTGGAAAAAGCAAGGAAATGATAGGCAAACTCTGGAGCCTGACAACAGAATTTACAGTGCAGTGCAGGAAATGGAGAGGCTCATGGGACAAGCTTCAGCTGACACACTTGCTGCCTTATTACCAATTCCTGGACCGTCCCGTCCATTTAAAGCATATGGAAATCCAAAAATGGGTCCACAGCTCAACTGCCGTTGGCTCAGAGGTGGCTGGGTTTTTAAAGAAAGGCGAAAACAGCTTTTCGACACTGAAGCCACACCATGTGGCACTTTTTGAGAGAGCCTATTGAGAGTTTCCAAGCAGCGGGGCATCCAATGTAAGGTGCTCCGAGGGTGGGCTAGAAGATTCCAGGGCCCAGTCAAGTGCGTTTTGACCCCCTTTAATGACCACAGGGCTGCGTGACTGAAACAGTCATCTGTCCTGCCAGCGGGGGGGGGGGGTTCAGATATACTGATTTGGGTTTCTGTTTTTCTTTTTTTTTTTTACTTTTTAGTAAACTAAGATGGATCAGGGATGGAGGGTTAAATTTGTGGAGCATTTTACAAATGACTCTGCCTCATAGGATTTGTAAGGCTACCGCATAACTAGGATTCCCTCCTAAACACAAAGTGCTCACAGGCTCGGCGTGCGGGGAACACAAGCGAAAATTGCAGAATGTTCTAAAATTAATGAGCGCACTGTGCCTGCAGATGAAATGATGAACACAACATTTTTATGTTTATCTTCCCAGATAAACCACAAAAGTTCTTCCCAACTAAAAAGCAAATTGGAAACACTTGTCTCCATAACTTGTTACATGGCTAAACAAATTTTCTTCCCTTTGCAGTTTATCGCTGCAAGTGACAAAACTGATCAATGTATTTTTTTTTGGTGGGGGGGGGGGTGACCTTAGGGAGGTAAATGCCTGTTTAAGAAGTAGCCAACTAACTTCAATTCCATCGTGTGCCAGGCAACACTTGCTCGTACCAGACAAAAAAAAAAAGGAAGTTTGGAGGCCCATTTTATTAAGAATGCAATCAATTTGTTCCAAATTATGAAAACGTATTCATCGTTAAAGCAGACCTTCACCCTGAATAAGAGTTTATCTTATGTTTCCCCCACCTTGTACATACAGATTGCTCTCATTAAAAATCGTCCTACCTGCATCTACTGCATTTTAGGAGCCTTTAAATATCCAAGATGGCGGCACTTGGGAGTGTCAGGCTGCCTGCAAACAGAAAGTGTATTCTGACTGTGTCTCTCTGCATTCTGGGATAGCTGTCCTTTCCCTGACCCCATCTCTGCTCTGTCTGTGCAAAGCACAGCTATAACCCAACCCCTGCACTTTATCCCGCTCTCCTCTCCTCAGTATGTGATGCTTCTGAGGCAAGATGGCGGCACCCACATCCTAGAGTCCTGAACAGAGTTGCAGCCCAGTGGGGAAAATACAATTCTGTGAAATACTCACCTGTAGAATTGGTATTATATGTATACAGTACGTCCTGCTCCAGATATAATACTTACACTTGGGTTATCCTCCGCCAGAGGGTGCTGTGCACTGCAGACATGCAAAAACAGGCTCCTCCCGGCCCTTCATATACCCAGGGACCTCCCACAAATCCCCAGCATTGAAAAGCAGTGACCCAGAAGCCGGGAGAATTCAACCACCAAAAACAACTGGTAACGATAACAACAATAATCACCATACAGGGGATCCAGAATAATGCAAAAACCAGGGTGGGGTGGAGCAGGACGTACTGTATACATATAATACCAATTCTACAGGTGAGTATTTCACAGAATTGTATTATTCTAAGTATACAGTACGTCCTGCTCCAAATATAATACTTACACTTGGGACATCCAATAGCAGTGTCCATAGAACAGGGTGGGATCCCCAACAAAAAGTTGAAAACACTGTCACCTGCAACACCTCACTACGAAGAGCGACAAGAGGAAAAGCTCTAACGTCAACATTAAAACAACCCTTGAAAGGGTACGAACAACAAGTAGTGTTCAAGCAACCTGTTCAACAAGACCTGGTGCTGAAAGGCCCAAAGATACTAAGGCACCAGAGTAATCAGAATAGAATGAGAAGAACTCTTCCCCTTAAGGAATAGGCTTGAGTAGAAGCCTAACAAGAGCAAAAACTAAAAGTAACCCAGGAAGAAGCCAAGCCTTCCCCAGGACCAGAAGGGACATCTTATCCAAGTAAAGGCTAGGCCCAAGGCCGCCGAACCCCTAGAGGCAGACGAGATCAGGCATATCCAGATGTATGTGCCCACAACCCCAAGGAGCATCAGTCCCCTAAGGGACAAGAGACAATCCAGGAAAAAAAAATTCCAGCACCTATTGAGGGAAAATAGATTCCCTTGCCTCAGCATTACAAGGAATGAATCCCAGAAGAAGGATAATGTCTTAATACCTGAGCCTAAGACACCACCTTAGGCAGAAGAACCGGCGTAAGGCGGAACACCGCCTCATCTAGGTGAATATACAGTAAAGAAATGAGGGCTAGCTAAACAGACCCGCTCGCTCAGGCACACAGCCGACTGAGGTAACAGCCCCAGAAGGGCAACCTTATGGATAAGAACAGTCAGACAGCATCCGGAATAGAGCCAAAGGGGAACACCCCGCAAGGCAAACCTAATAGAAATCAATCCCAACAGGGACCCTAGAACTACGTGGGGGATGTCACTGAGCAATCCCTGAAAGAAAAGTCAACCCAGGCAAGGAACTGAGTAAAGACTTCTGCAGAAGACGGACAGGGCAGTGCCTGAACCACCAGGGCACCGAGTAGGAGAGCCAACTCCAACCCATGCTGTAATAACTGTATAACCCTGGGAACAGAGCGCGCCCACAGGGGAGAGACCAAAACTCACCCCAATCAATATGGGTAAACAACACCCCACAATAGACAGAAGAAGAGGCGGAAGAAGCCCACTCCTAGGCTTCCAGAAGACACAGACACCCAGAAGGTACACCCATATCCATCAAGGTGGACGAATCAACCGTCAGACCAGCCAGACCAGAGTCTGTAGATAAGGGTGAAATAGAAAAAAGGGGGGTGGCCTGAGCGAGCAGGCCAGCACTCCTGACAGGACGTACAGGTCCGCTGTCCACAGAACCACACCTGCAAACCACACTCCACTAGGCCACCCAAGGGCCGCCAGTATCACTGGTTCCCCCTTCCAGAGCAATCTTGCACAGAACCCTGGCAAGCAAGGTGAATGAAGATAAGACTTATAGAACAAAATGTCCAGCATAAAGTCACGAAGCCTCATGACCAAGGTCAGAACAGTCTGAGACAGGGAAACAAGGGCCTAGGACCCATGATGGTGACGGGCCCAGAAAGATCCACACTAGACGGATCACATGGAGACACAAGAATAAGCACATCCTGTCGCAGAAGGACATCCCCAGGTTGAATATCGCAGAAAGGCAGGGAACACTGTCCTCCACCCAGATCAGTATCCAATACCTTTCTGGGGGATCATCCTGCTTCCGAGTCCACACAGATAATCAATACAGGCCACTGTCGTCCGACAGACCAAGGGGCCCCCAAATAGCCCGAACCCGCAAGGGGGAAGTCCAGTAATATAGAGCCAACCTGAAGGCCTACCACTTCCAAATTAGACAGGTGGAAGGACCCCTAAAGGTCCCACCTCCCCCGGAACCACAGGGGAATTTAGGAGAAAAAAGCCCCCCCTCCGTCGACCTGATAGATTTGGTATCCAACTGTATGAAGACGCAAGGAAGGGGGTGCCCCCTGACTGGTACCCCTAGTACCACAGTCTCAAGGGTAACCACCGTACCAAGGAGTAAGGGTACACAGACCCAGCTCCAGGGAAGCTGGAACCCAGTCCAGCATTTACAATATGAGCAGCAGAAGAGCCCAAGGGCTCTGGGCATAAGGGACAACCTTTGAACAGCCACCAACAGGCCCACCAGCTGTAATCCAGCCTGGTGAAGAGACGGGAACAGCAAGAGGGACCAAGCCCATGCAAACAGATTGTCCATTTATAGTCAAGGAAGCAGGTTCCCATCTGAACCGAATCCAAGTTCAACCCTAGGAATGGAGATACCACAAAGGGGAAAAAGAGGAATTGAGGTGATTGAGCACCCATCCAAAGACTCCCAAAGGACACCACCAACCGAGTAACAAACTCGGCCTGACGCAGGGATTGGGAAGCAAAGAGGGATGGCCAGGCAGTTCCTCGTGCGGACGCCCCCCTTGGTCTCAGTAGAGATATCATCCCCGTCATCGCCTAGGCGATCACTCAGGGAGCAGAACCAAGGCCAGATAACAAGGCCACAATCAGCAGTGTTGGAGCGCCAGCACTAACCTGTAAGGTCCTTGGTGCCCGGAAGGCATAATGGCAATGAAATAAGCGTCTTAGGTCCCCACCGACGGCAAGAGGTCCCTGGACACAGGGCACTGGCGGCCCAATTCAGAGAAACCATGCAGTAAAACCGCCTGTGAATGTAAATTGCCTCACCTATGGAAGGCCATAATGGGCAGAGTGTCTCATCCTGTTGGGAGGAATGTGGAAAGGTTAGTGTAGAGGCCCCTGCCTCTGTCTGTTAAGGGCCACCAGCAGGTGACCCCAGACCTCGCAGACCACGCATGGCCATGGAGAGTGCATTAAACACCTCCCAGGGGAGATCCTCAGGTCGATGATCAATCATCTTTCTGATGAGGGTGCTAGCGGCCACTGCAGCGATGGCCGCGGCACAGACCGGGCGCAGAGTCGTCCCTGCACAAGAAAAGGCGTGGGAAGCCAGCCTATCAATGCGCCGGTCCTCAGCATCCCGAAGGGTACGATAAGTAGTGGCCGCAATGAAGGGGGGGTTAAGAACCCCAATGATCAGTGCATCCACCATGGGAGGTGATGACCAGCAGTTAACCACATCAGGGGGAAAAGGGTATTTCCAATCCCAGTCCCCTGGAAGTTTACTAGGGCATTGCCATTCTTTGAGTACAAGAGCCTGGAAGTGATCCTGCTCCAGAAATTCCAAACGCGGCGGCGCTGTATGGAAACTCTCCCTTCTAGGCCTGGAAGCCTCACCAGGGAGAGAGATAGACAAGACCTCGAAGATCTTTATCAGTAATTCGTCGGTGTCACACAGGCCCCAAGAACCGGGGCCCGGATCATCATGACTCCTCAGCCCCTCGTCCGATGAGCCCGAGTCAGAGAATAGCCGAACTTCATCATGAAGAGCAAAACCCTGCTCAGCAGTGAACTCTTCAGATTCAGAAGGAATGGGCGAAACCGGGAGGCGTCAGGGACCGCTTCTTACCAGGGCCCAAGCGCTCTGCCAACCTCGAAATCACCTGATCGGCCGTAGGCAGTCTGCGCGGCACGACTTGCTGGTCATTCCCGCTCGAGTGCGACTCATCAGGAGTGAGATTTAAGCATGGGGAGAGAGGTGTATTGAAACGAGGCGCAGCCACTGGCAACCCTGACTGCAGGGCCAGTACTTGTTCAGCACAGGGTCCGCAGACCCGTGCTCTGTCCGCATCAGCATGGGGCAGTCCACACGCTGTACACAGCCGGTCTTGTCTCGGAGGGACCCCGGTCACATAATTCTGAGATGTCTCCATATGGTGATTATTAATGTAATATATATGCCAGTAGGGATTTATGCAATAGGTAACCCTGGATGTCCTAAAGACCCGCTAGGAATGTGGGAGAAATTTGTAAGCCTCCTACAATATATGTTAGGCCGGGAGAAGCCACCGGACTGAAAGACAGAAGGAGAATAAGGGGTGTCAGGGCCATGCGCAACAGAAAATACTAATGATGAAAACGCCAGCGAGGGCACTCACCGACCTGGGGAGAAGGACCGCCAACATGCGCGCGCGAAGATCAACAAAATAGCGCCGACCGAACCTCGGAGGGCGGGTCTAAACTGGGCGTGATGCGGAGCGCGCCACGCCAGGTCTCCGCCTCCCTGAAAGAGCGCGAAGCTCTGAAGCAGCCGTTAAAGGCTTGACAAGCCAAGCATAGAATATGTCAGTAAAGGCATCTGCTAGGGGATAATCGTAAAGTCTAAATACGCCACCACCATTCTGACGCCCGTAGACGTGCACAAAATTAGTTTCCTGCCCAAGATGCAGGATAATAAAGCAGGACGTGCTGTACACTATTGCATAGTAAATTGAGAAAGGCCAAAAACAACGGTGGCGGCCAGAATAGAAAGGGCAGCGCGGCTCTGACACCTAGTTGCCGGTCAGGGGCAAAAGCACGGCCATAAGCGTGACAATACCGTACACTGAGACCGCCAACAGACACACCCCCCCCTTCTTCCCCCCCCCCCCCCCCCCGAGTACGGGGGGAAACAAGGGAGGACGGCGACCTTTTACACAGGGTCCATCTCTACACGGGGCAATAATGCGGGAGGGACATCCACTATGAGGCTCACCATCAGCCTAAACCGCCTACCCTTTGGTGGGGGACTGCGGTGGAGCATGGCTCCGTTAAGCACGCCTAGTGCTGCCTACCTTCACCCGACCAGCACAGCCCAGGCTGGGAGGCACATCACAAGGAGGACAGGTGGGAATAGTCCAACAGGGCCGCAGGCTGTAATAGCCCCGCTCACCTGCGAGAGAGTGATACTTCATGTCTTCGCAGTCAGCACTGCAGAGAAATCTGGGGATTTGTGGGAGGTCCCTGGGTATATGAAGGGCCGGGAGGAGCCTGTTTTTTTCATGTCTGCAGTGCACAGCGCCCTCTGGCGGAGGATAACCCAAGTGTAAGTATTATATCTGGAGCAGGATGTACTGTATACTTAGAATAGAACAAGCAAATGGCTAAAAATGTAAAACATTAATTTTAGATGGTTTACGGGTTTGGGCCTTTCATTAATTCATGCTGAAGGTCCGGTTTAAGAATGCAATTAAACCGCGTTCCAAATTATGAAAATGTATTTATCCGTAATGGAGAGTTTCTGCTTCAATTCATTTTACAGAGTGGTCTCCCCAAGCTGCTGTTTTGATTTGAACTGTCTCCCACCCTCATACCTTTTACTTGAGGATGCTCCAAAGGCTTTCAATAGGGTTGAGATCAGGGGAGGATGGCGGCTCACCATTTCTCTCATTTAATGCCCATAGCAGTCAGTGACTCGAAGGTATCTTTGCAGCATGAGATGCGGTATGGTCTTGCATGAAGATGATTTTGCAAGGAGTTTTTATCTGCCGTCAAGAAAGTCCAGGTAAACTTACTAAACCCCCCTCCAGGAAGTTTCTGGCCGGCAGACTCACTAATACCTAACTACCCTAACCCAGCAGGGACTCTACTCATCCCATAGGATAGCATAATAAAAACTTTGTGCCAGCACATCCTTTTAAAGTGGCCCAAAACTGGACCTAAAATACTTTCCAAACGCTTTCCAAGAGGGTATTCTCATACTAAGGTCCTGAAGCGGTCATATGTGGCAATAGGTAAAATGTTCTGCGACTAGCTGCTCCATTGGCTCTTAAAGGAAAACTTCTGTTGTCAGGTTTTTGGAGTTCTGTCTTAATTTCCTTCCTCTTTTGGGATGTAAAATAATCATTTTCATAGCAACAGAGTTGCAAACAAATAGCAAAAAAATAACTGGTATGCTTAGCAGATTGAAGACATTTTGCCACACAATAATGGAAACTTTAAAAAATGCCACTAAAAGTGGAATTACCCTTTAAAGGAGCACTATCGTAAAAAAATGGGCCAATAATAAAAATACAAATAAATATGCTGGATAGCAGGAGGAGGGGTCACTTATACACCTCGCATAAAGAACTATTCAGCCAGGCTTGTTTTTTTTTTTTTATAAATGGAAAGAAGAGGTAATTGGGTGACAGGTTCTGTCACCCCTGGATTTTATTCCTACCAGGAGAAGAAAACCACAGGCTTGGCAGGAGTTTTATTCAGTTCTCATTAGCCAACTTGTTTATATGGGTTTTTTATATTAAACAATGTCGCGATAGTGCTCCTTTGAGTCTTTCTGAGCGATTTGTATGGCATTTGAAAAGCGGACCAAAACCCAGCAAGGGAGCCTCACTCTGGCAATTCAGTTATGCTTGGCTGGGGTCCGAGCAATGGAAGGAGGGGTGCCAAAGGATGGGGGACCGAAATCCTAAGGAAAGCAACTGGTGAACCAAGGGGGAGTAGGGTATCACACGGCAAGGAATCCTAAGTCAGGATGCCCCTGGAAGAGGCCTTTCATCCAGCCCTGTAATCTAGTGCAGGACTTGCTCACCACTAGCTCAACCAGAAGTATTGCAATAATCACAAGGATTGCAGGTAAGCCAAATCTGCAGTATTTGAGCTTTGCACAATATACAGAAATGATGTATTGTTGTTAGGGAACCTTCCTGCCCCCCCCCCCCCCCAATCACGCATCTATTTCATTATTTCCTCCTTGTTACATGTAAATAAGCAGCTTTTTATAAACATGAGGCCAAAATGGTCGGCATTCAATTACAAACAAACGATCAGCATATAAAAAGGGATGAAAGGCAAATAATCATCCTTCTCCTTTTCTCCTAATTTACACTCCTAATCATGCTCCAAACAAATGATTTCCAAAACATGACGGCTTCCAAGTGTAGCTAAATTGTCTCCAGATTCAAGACTCCCCTCATTTGCTGGAAAGACAAAAGCTGCCTTTATGGTGTATGAAGCAATGTCTGCCTCACAAGTTCTCCTTTATGGAGCTTGATGGGTGCCGAGCACCCAACAAAAGCATTCTATTCCTTTATGTGTTCGGTGCCCTCCTACTAATGCTGCAACATGAAATTAGCAACTCAAAACAAAATCAGCCGCAAATTATGTCACTTCTACAGCGCCACAGAAGAGGGTGGCGCTATAAAAAATAACAAACAAACAAGTGTGGCGTATTCTAAAAAAGCTTAAATCCCATCAGCAACATTCAGCCCTTTTTATTGGTGCTCCTCCAGGCTGCCCTTTACTATTCTGCACTTGAATGCCTTGCCATTAAAGCAGACCTTCACCCTCCCTTTAAACCATTTCCCATGGGGATATTCTGATTTGGGATGCCTTACAACTAAAGCAGAACAAAACCCAGGATTTTCACTATCCCGGGCTTTGATCCATGCCCCAGGGGCACTGCAATTTAGAGTGCCTCGCTAACAGAAAGCCCCCAGATTGCCCATACAAAGGTACCTTTCCCCCGTCCTACAGCACACGAGTGGGCTTTTGTCCACCCAAGTGGTTTTGTTCAGCGTGACATGATTATATGGCCCAGAATTTGCTCCAATTTCAAGGGTAAGTCCAGTTGCATGGACTTACCACAGACCTGCAAATCAGAGTATGAGCACAAGACTCCCCACTTACCTTACTCCTGCAGCGCCGGAATGGTGAGTGGGCGTGACATCAATCCAGAGCACTTCCATTGACATTAACACCTTTGTACACCAGGAACTTTTATGGAAGCACCCATTAATGTCAATAGGAGAGCCCTGGGTTAAGGGCACACCTGCTTCTCATACCCACGCTGGGGGGGCGAACAGCTGCGTGGGAGAAGGGTGGTGGGGAGTCTCGTGCCCTCTGATCTGTTGGTCTGAAAAGGTCCTTTAAGAAGACCAATCCACAAGATTTTCCCCATTCTGGTGATTGGTTGGTTTTCTTGGGGCATCCAAACTTGCTATGCGACCTCTCCCTGCTCACCTTTACAGCAGTTCTATGGCACACAATTGGGTTCTAGTCCAATCAGCACTAAATGCTGTGCCTATTTGAAACAGAGCTATGGCATACAGAGAAAGGGGAGTGTACACATCCCTGGTCCACAGTGCCCTCTCAAACCCAGCCTATAAATGGCTGGGCACCGGAGAATGCTTCAGCCGCAAGATGCCAGGTATGCTGCAATTTCTGCCATAGGTCCGCCGCAAGGGTGAATTTTGTGGTGGTCAGTCTTCAAGATTTTAAAATGGTGGTTGTTCAGCTTTAAATCCATATAGATATGCAACAGAAGAAATACTCCACGCCGTCTACACCACATCAGGTGACAGCGATGCCAATGCGCCCTCACAAACAAAACCGCGAGCGATAAACCATCGTAGCGCATAGACAGGTTTGCTAGTGTTTGTTTTTGAAGCCTCAGGAGCAGTATTGCATCGATACAGCAGCCCAGTCTGCTAACCGCTAGTACTTCCATAAGCAGTTCTTTGAGAGGAAGTCATTGAATCCTGGATTTCCTGCTTGAGTGCTCAGCCAAGAACTTCAAGATTTGCAGTGGTTTCAGCAACTGACTCACAGTGATTCATGGGTAACCGACTGCGCTCCGTCATTTGTTTCTGATCAGAGAAAGTTTGTCTCAATGAGGAAATCCACTACTGGCAACAGACAGGGCAATTCTGCAGTCTGGTGTATCTCAAATAAGAAATACACAAATATGAAGTTGGAGAAAATACATTTTGAATGGACTATCCTAGTGTGCCAAGATCTTCATCATCAACTTTGCCCAATAATGGGATACTCTCCTTATATTGCAATTCTCTTTGGTGTATGGCTTTAAAGTTCCTGGGCAGACATGCCAGCGCCCCCCTCCCCCCATTTGCGGAGTAAAAATGAGCCACTTCAAAGCATCTCAGATACATACATTACATATACTAAGCCAAGCCTCTAGTGTTGCTTGCCATTCCTGGGCGTGGCAGAGGCAGAAATTGGACATGTCGCAGCTTTGAGAGTCTGGAATATGCTTGAACAAGCAGGAGTTGCTCGCACTGGGAACTCTATGGACAGAGTGGCTGTTAAACCACTACAGCGCATGGTCATGAAGGAATAAATTAAAGAGGATGGACAGCCCTTTGATGGCTATAAAGAACATTCAAAGTAAAAGCTAAAATTAATGCAGCACAAGACTCTCATACCATGACCCAGTCCACCAGGGAGCTGATCTCCAGATTGCCATCTGCATGGCTGTGTGCAGGAGCAGCATCACAGCTAGCAGTGTTGTGGGAGAGACTGGGAAAGGTAAGGTTACAGGCACCTTCAGGGGTTTCATACAAAGAGCCATCCAGATTTCGGATGCCCTAGGGAGGTTTAGAGGGCAGCCCTGGAATAATTTGAGACTCCAGGGCAGGCATACTCGCTCCCCCGTGGAAGCCCAACCCCCCCCCCCAGGGTCGTCCGAAAAACCCACCTTCGTTCCCAGTCCAACAGTGCATGCGCGAGCAGCTGCCGCATCCCACTATCCCTTTAGCAGGGCACAGGCATTTGTGAATGGCCGGTGCGGGCACACTTCCTGTTAGAGGGTAGCGGGGAATGTGTCCGCCAGTGCTCGGATCTGCTTGCATTGGACAAGCTTCTGGATGAAGGGGTCGAGTGGATCCGAGCATGCTGATTGGACAAGCGGCCGCGCATACGTCGTAGAACCAGGGAAAGGCGAGTTTGTTCGGGCGACCTGGGGGTTTTCACACAGCGGGGGATTCCCGGTCAGAGTGCCCCGGGGGCAAGAAACAAAATATAGGATAGCCAAAATCCTGGTTTTTGGTCCACTTTAACCCGATTTCTGCTGTACCTTTCATTTATCAGTAAAAATTATAAATATTTCCCTTTTAATTAAAGTAGAACAAAGCCTGGAATTTGCACTATCCCAGGTTTTGGTCAGTAACCCTTGGGGCACCTCTATATGGGATGCCCAGCTGTGAGAAACCTAGATGGTAGGAGGATAGAATATATATATATATATATCTCTTGCCAGCGTTCCCATAGCGCTGATGTGGCTCTTCTCCACTTAGCTTCTTTGGCTATGCAGATTAATGTGCAGCAAAAGAAATCAACTGGAAGCTTAGCCACACTCAATCGTGGGCCGCAAGCGGTGTGGGCTTGCTAGCAAGGTAAAAATAACAGGCAACTGGTGAAAGTTTCACACTGTGGCACCCCAAATCAGGATGCCCCAGGAGTGAGGATTTAAAACGACCAAGAGTCTTACAAAAGCAAGGTCCGGTTTTGGCCCACTTAGCCGCTGAATAACTAATTTATAAAGCACCATCCTGTTCCATGGCTCTGTACAAAGTATACCCAGGGGGAAAAAAAGGCACTAGCAGTGAAGATCCCTTTTAAAAAGCATTAACGTTTATTTTTAGGAATACTTACCTAATATATCAAAGTGCATGTCTTAATTTCAGGTCACGTCAATCTAAAATCTATGACCCACGTGGGCTGCGATAAAAACCCAAGGCCAAAAAGGAAAGCAAGCAGCGAGCATATCAGGGCGCATTAAATTCATCTCTCTTCCGGTCGCGGCAGACTTGAAATTGGTACAATAGCATGGCAGGTGGTACTGCGTTCCCGTGCCATAATGACAGCCCTTCTGCAGCACCGCAGACGAGATTTTAATCAACAGTGAGAGCGTGGAGTTGGGGCTGTTGATCTCCATTATTTAGAAATTAATGTATAATTTGAAGCCAGCTGTGACAAATAAGGGAATGTGTACATTAAACAAATTCCGCACAGCTAAAACACTGACAGATTGTGCGATCGCCAAACTGAGTCAATGTTCTCAGCTTCTGCATGTTTGCGCTCAACCGTTTCTGTTAATTATCCAGATTAACACAACTTTAGTATGCAATGATATTAAGAGTGGTGGGCGGGGACACAACCGACTTATTAGCACATAAACAGTTCATAGAAGGCTACTTAGATGGAACATAAAGCACATTGGTTTATCAGCTAACAGGCTCCGATTATTTTGAATCCCGCTGCTCACCTCATCCAGCTCTGCTGCCCTAATGTCAGTTTCTCCACTGGCTGCCAAGTCCCACAGCAATTCCATTTTAGAACTCCAATTCTAACCTACAAAGACTTCTCCAGCCTGCCACTTCACTACATTTCATCTCTAATCCAACAATATCAACCCAGACACAGCCTCTGCTCCGCCCCCAACCTTTCTCCAGTCCTTCTCAGAGTTCTGGAATACCCTCCCAAGCTCAATTTGCCACTCCCCAACCCTCCAAGCTTATAAAAGGGGTACTTACTTTTTGTCCCTTCTGCTGATCAGTGCTAGCCCAAAGATCAGCAACTCACCTGATCACTGGATCCAAGCCCACGCTGCAGCCACCTATTCCCACGCCACCTGGGGCCTGAACATTGGTTCGGGATTGATGGTGTGCTGGGCTCATGATTGCATTAGTCGCTGGCGCGCTGCCACGCATTTATTGCAATGGAGGTAGTGTGCTGAGGCCCGACACACCCCCTCCATTGAGGTGAATGGGGAGGGTGTGGCCAGACCCCCTGTGACAGAAGCATGGAGATCAGGCCCGTGGCGTTGCAGGAAAAGAGGGCTGTGGTGGAGGCTCATTTCCAGTGATCAGAGTAACCAAATAGCTAGCGTGGCCATGCTCTGCCTAGGGATGTAAGAGGTGCTGCACAGCAATCACTAGTGTGGCTAGGCTTCAATGCAGTTTCGCCAGTGGCACATTAATATGCACGGCCAAAGAAGCCCATTGAAGGAGAGCCATGTTTGTGCAGTGGGAATGCTGGCAAGGTATGTATAAGCAGCCCGAAAGGGGGGAGAGACAGAGGATGGTGAATATCCATTGTTTTGGTCCAGTTTAGGAATACCAGACAACCAAGGGAGCATCACACTTCCCCAGAACAAGGAGACCCCAGGGAGGGAAGGTGAAGGTTTTGGCACAAAAAACCCACCAATGCACATCAAGGACTTAAACTTAAAACTTATCAGGAAAAACTTAAAGAACTTAATCTGTACAGTCTGGAGGAAAGGAGGGAGAGAGGGGACATGCTTGAGGCCTTGACGATTCAATAAGATTGAGGAGGGAAGGGTTTTTAAGAAGAAACTTAATGATAGAACAAGGGGGCACAACCTGAAGCTAATCGGAGGGAAGATCAGGAGCAATGTTAGAAAATATTTTACAGAAAGAGTAGTAGATGCTTGGAACAAACTTCCAGCAGAGGTAGTTGAAAAATCGACATTCAGTGAATTTAACACTTTAAATGCCAGCCACGTAAAATTTACGTGGTTGCCTCTCCGCCACTTAAGTGCCAGCCACGTAAATTGTACGTGCCTGGCATTCCCCAATCACAGTAAAAAAAGTTTTTAAAAAAGTCACTTACCTGACCCCTTGTTCGATCCGGCCGGGTCTCCTCTTCAGCCAGCGGGGCTCCGATCGCCGATTGGGGCTCCTCCGGCTGCAGGGGAGGGCCCGGAATAGGGTGCCCCCCCCCCCCCCGTTTCAGCAGCCACCGGGATTGCCTGTTAAAAAAAAAAAAAAAAAAAAAAAAATGACAGTTACTCACCTCCGCTCCCGCCGCCTCTCCTCTTCATGGGGGGAGGGCTCCGATCACCCCCCCCCCCGGCTCTTCTGTCTTCTGGAGGGGGGGCATAACAGCCCTCCCTCCGCCGCAGCTTCCGATGGCGGCCGCCATATTGGATTTTAGCCCCGCCCCCGTCACCGCCGGGGTGTCATCGGGGCACCCGGCAGTTCTCCTCTCAGATGCCGGTGACGGCTAGGCAGAGAAGGAGGGAAGTAGGTGATCCTCCGATCGCCTGCCTCCCCCCTTCTCTGCCCAGCTGTCACCTGCATCAGATCGCCGCGGGACACTGCATCTGAAGATCGGAGGTGAGTAAAGGTAACTTTTTTTTTTTTAATAAACTTTTACAAAAACCTGTGTGTGTCTTTTTTTTAATACTGTTAACCCTTTGTGAACTGGTAAGGGGTCCATGAGACCCCTTATACCAGTTCACAGGGCTCGGGGGTCTGGCAAGTCACCTGCGGCAAGCGGGTGACTTGCCATTAACCCCTGGCCCCCCAAATTACCTGCCTCCCCAAAGCCCAGGGGGGGGCAGAAGAGCCGTGGCGTTCTACAAGCCCCCATAGCTGGTCACAGGCTGGTTACGCTGGGTAGGGGGGACCTCACGCCATTTTTTTTTTGGATTTTTAAGGGTTTTAACCCTTCAAACCCCCCCCCCCCCAAAAAATGGGGTCCCCCTCCCTTCGAGGAGGGACCCTATGTCATTTTTTTTTTTTAATTAACCCTTTGTTACCTGTAACCCAGTAGGTATAAAAGGCTTCCAGCAGCAGCAGGAGAGCAGAAGCCTAAGTGATCAGCGTGGGACACAGGGATGGATGGGAGGTAAGTATTTTTTAAAAAGTGTGTGTTTTTTTTACTTTTAACCCTTTGTGAACTGGTAAGGGGTCCATGTGACCCCTGTACCAGTTCACAAGGCTCGGGGGTCTGGCAAGTCACCTGCGGCTAGCGGGTGACTTGCCATTAAGCCCTGGCCCCCCAAATTACCTGCCTCCCCAAAGCCCAGGGGGGGGGGGCAGAAGAGCCGTGGCCCTAGGCTATGACGGCTTGTAGCCGCAGGGCCAGGGGCCACTAAAGCTGGCCCCTGCGCCCTGTTCTACAAGCCCCCATAGCGGGTCACAGGCTGGTTACGCTGGGTAGGGGGGACCTCACGCCATTTTTTGGGGGGATTTTTAAGGGTTTTAACCCTTAAAAATCCCCCCCAAAAAAATGGGGTCCCCCTCCCTTCGAGGGAGGACCCTATGTCATTTTTTTTTTTAATTAACCCTTTGTTACCTGTAACCCAGTAGGTATAAAAGGCTTCCAGCAGCAGCAGGAGAGCAGAAGCCTAAGTGATCAGCGTGGGACACAGGGATGGATGGGAGGTAAGTATTAAAAAAAAATAATAAAAAAAAAAAAAATATTTTTGTTAATAAAGTTATTTTGAAAAAAGTGTGTCTTTTTTTTTTTTACTTTTAAACCCTTTGTGAACTGGTAAGGGGTCCATGTGACCCCTATACCAGTTCACAAGGCTCGGGGGTCTGGCAAGTCACCTGGGGCTAGTGGGTGACTTGCCATTAACCCCTAGACCCCCCATTACCTGCCTCCCAAAAAAACCCTTATATTCCCCCAAGAAATGGTGCCCCCCCCCCCCCCGTAAAGGGGGACCCCACACCAATTGTTTTTTATTTAACCCTTTATTATGTGGATAGTAGTTGTATTTTATTTGTAAATGTTATAAAGTGCTCTTCTAAGTTTAGGGGATCTCCTGGACGGGAACGGGGGGCTACCAATACATATGTGGTATCATTGTAATCGGGAGAAATGGGGCTTTCACGTGCAATATGGTTTTCTTTAATAAAATAAATGTTTTTGTTAAAATAAAGGAGACAATTTAAAAAAAATACATATTTTTTTATTTTTTTTTATTTACTTAAAAATATATTAAAAAAAGTAGAAAAAATATATAAAAAAAAAAGTAGAAAAAATACAAACAAGACATTTCATGTTAAAGTCTAAACTCTGCCACAAAAAGAAATTTGCAATTTTCTTGGAAATTCCTGCAAAAATCACACTTAAGCATGGCGCAAAATGGTGAAAAATTACCTGTCAGCAGAGGGTGACAAAATCTCAAGTAGGCTGGCAGTTAAAAGGTTACAGGTACCTATGCATGTTGGGTATTGTTCTGCTCGGTAGACCTTGCGCTTTCAGATTTAGCTTGTTTTTTCTTATTTGCATATTGATATTTTAGGAAAAGGTGTTTTTTATTCTGTTTATACAATTTTTTGTGAAACCCTGTGCAACCTAAGAATTCTTCGAGATATTACTCCCAGAAAGATGAGCCCACTACAACAAGCTGGGTACGATTAGAAAGCTTAACATGTGTACTTTCAGAGAATATATGGTTTATCAGGGATATTCCAAATGTAAAGGGTTGTTTTGGTAGAAAAAGCACAAGGTGCGCACTTTGTCTGCAGAGCTGAAATTTTGAAGTAAAATTACCATTACGCACATGCTTTACTTTGGTGTGTTTGGCAACTCTCTCCTTGACTGAACCTATGCATGTTGGGTATCGTTCTGTTTGGGGGATGTTGCTTTTTCAGATTTTCAGTTTTTTATGGTTTGCATATAGTTTTTTTTTTAGGAAAATGTGGTTTTGATTCTGCTTTTTTATTAATTTTTAGGGAAACCCTTTGTAACCAAAGAATACATTGAGGGATTACTTCCAGAAAACGGCACCTATGTCAACAAGCCTGGTACGCCTAGAAAGCCTGAGGTGTATACTTCTAGGGAATATATAGTTTGTGGGGGGTATTTCAAATGTAAAGGGTTGTTTTTCTTGAAAAACTGCAAGGTGCGCATATTGCAAAGCATAGTTGTATGTTATCTCAAAATCTCCTAAAGCGTTGTTTCAGTTTGGGGGAGTCTCCTGGGCAGGAAAGGGTGTCTACCTATACATATGTGGTACCGCTGTAACCGGGAGAAATTGGGGTTTCACACAAAATAAGATTTTATTGATAAACTTACATTTTTTATTACAAAAAAAACACTACAAATTGTAAAAAAAAGAGTTTTTTTTTATTTTTTTGCACAATTTTCACTCCAAAATATTGGGAATACACTTAGAAAATGACAAACAAGACATTTCATGTTAAAGCCCAACAATATATCATTTTCCTGGGAAATCCCTGGAAATCCCTTCAAAAATCACAGTTGAACATGGGGAGCGCAAAATAGTGCAAAATGGTCTGGCAACAGAGTGTGACAAAATTTCCAGGAAGGCTGGCACTTAAAGGGTTAAACATGCCTGGGATGGGCGCACATCTATCCTAAGATAAATAGAACATACAGTATACACATAAGGGCAGACTAGATGGACCGTATGGCCTCCTTCTGCCGTCAACAGTCAACGTAGGTCTGTTACACGTGCCTGCATAAAGAACAGCAGAAGGAGTAAAGGAGTGACCGTGGTTATATCCTATATAAAAATGTTTCTTCCTCTTCTCCCCCCACAGACAGTCTGATAACAAGGTTGACAAACCATCCACAACGCAAGGTGCAGAAATCAATAATGCCAAATCGCCCACTGTCATTTACTCACCAGCCTTTTAAAAAAGGAATGCATCTATAAAGCAGCAAAAATAACCTCTAAGTGCAAGTCAGTGTGGAGGAGCTCAGCACTATCCCGAGGACGCGGGGCTGGCGGCTTGGGAAGTAATCAGCAGCTAGTTTTCAGCTGTCAATATTCTTTATAAAGCAACACTCTCTTTATAAGTGTTGCAACTGGAAAGAAGAAGCTAACGACAGACTGTAAAGGGGAAGGGCTCATTTTTTGGGAGGTCACGGTGTGAATTTTACTTTCTGCTTCCAAAGGGAGGGCTGTCCCTTTTACAGGCACATGCCCATTTTAAATAAAATACCCACATATTTTATCATATAAACACCATATAATACACACAGATACCGAACAGCATCCCACCCCCCCCACCCCAAACACATCATCACATCGTACCGAGTCATGTATTTTCTGTGGCCTGACAGCCGATTCCCACAATCAGATAAACTGAGCATCCGTTGAGCGAACAAATGACTCAGATGCGAGCGAGCAATTTGCATTCTGAGCATTGTCATCTAATGGTTCATTAGAGCCAAGCCAGTTTCTAGGCTAAATTGCACTAAAGGCAATCAATTCTCCCACCACAGTAGCCAGCACCATTCCACAATAATTATTAAAGTGGGACAAAACCCTTGGCAGCTGGCCACTGGTATTCCCCCAAGGGCATTCCAAGTCAGAATGCCCCGCTGTGTGAAACCATATACTCCTGGCTCCTTCATTCTGTCCCCCCCCCCCCCCCCCCCACATCTGTGGAAGCAGACATAGGCATCACAAGGCAGCTTTTTCCGCCATTCTGGGAAGCAAAATGCAGGAGCTTGGGCCAGTATGAGGGCATGCTTCCTCCCTTCACCCTACAACCTCCCCCAGGAGTTGCCACAGGGAATTTAGAGCACCCAGGGGGCACGCCAGCACAATGCTATGCTCAGATCCAGAGGCAAGACTCAGCAGTCAGATCGGCACCCCCTTACTTTCTAATGCCGAGGGTGACTGCATTTCTAGTCCAGGCCTAGAAACAGCCATGTTTCTGTGAGATCGTGGTCGATTTAGGTCTCCATGAGTCAAGAGTAATGCGTCCAATTGTGGCCGAATTATAGATTTTTCATTCCCAATTCGATCTGTGGAAACAGGCCATAACTACTTGCTCTAACCAAAGACTAAAAAGGTTCTTGTGGTTATAGAACATCTGCTTTCCAGCCCATCAGTTCTGTCTGTAATCTAAACATTCGCCTCTTCCAGGGCTGTGGAGTCTGAGCTAGTTTTGGCTTGAGTCGGTAGAAATGTACCAACTGCAGGATTAAAAAAAAAAAAAAGAGAGAGAAAAGCTCTTACTAATATCGTATAATGAATGTAACTTTCATAAGGAAGAAGTTTAGAAATGTTCATCATAAATATATTCTATGTTCCATCAACCTAAGGCCATTTTTTAGACCAATCAGTGATATGCAGCAGCAGGGTCTTCTAGTGATAATAAAGGGTGAGTTCTCCATTCACCCCTGTCCCTTATGTTGCAATCACACCTGTGCAGTTGCAGTCCCTGATCCAGTTACAGTTCAGGTGCACTATCCGCACAGGTGTGAAGGCAGCCAAACTGGAATCAAAAACTGCATCCGCATTAGGTATAGTGGAGATGCAGCTGCAGCCTTGGAAGGCACCATGGGATTGCTGGCCAAGTATAGCGGATGACACGGCGGGGCATCTCAAATAAGAGTGCTTAAAGTGGACCAACACCCAGGATTTTGACTATCCTGGGTCTTGGTCCACTTCGATGGGGCACCCCCGATCGGGGTGCCCCGCTGTGTGAAACCCCCCCCAACCCCCCGAAAAACTCACCTCTCCGCGCTCCCAGCGCCAACGTACAAGGACGTCTAAGCGGCTGCCGCCGCCGCCGCCTCCCGCGCGTCCCTTTTGACGCGCGCGCGCCCGCGCCGGCCATTCGCAGACGGCCGGCGCGGGCGCGCGCACGCCTGCAGGGGCGCGAGGGAGGCGGCGGCGGCCGGCCGCCGCCGAAGATCAGGTAGGGTTTTTCGGGGGTTTTGGGGGGGTTACACCCCGCGGGACATCCCGATCTCGGATGTCCCGCGGGGTGGGGGGTGATCGGCCCGGGAATCTTATAGATTCCCGGGCCGATCACCCGTGGGTGTTGGTCCACTTTAAGGGTTGAGGCAATCTACCTCCCTTGTGTTATAAACACCATGGTATCCATCTTTCCTCTAAGTAAAACTATAACCTTTCTGACCCTTGTGAACCACAGAGGGGCCTGCGATCAGCAGACCACCACCCAGGAACAACACCCGGAAAGCCCAAGCTTCTACTAATTGGTATCCTGGGACAACCCAACTCCTTAAAGTGGACCAACACCCAGGATTTTGACTATCCTGGGTTTGGTCCACTTCCCCAGGGCACCCCGATCGGGGGTGTCCCGCTATGTGAAATCCCCCAGATCGCTAGCTTCAACTCACCTCGCTCCTACGGCGCATGCGCGGCCGCTCACCCAATCAACGCGCTCGGAGCCGCTGAGGTATGTGTGTCAAAACGACATCTTAGCTCAGTGGCTCCGAGCACGCTGGCAGCCGCATTCACAATTGACCCGCGCATGCGCCGTTAAACCGGGCATTCACAATTGACCCGCGCATGCGCCGTTAAACCGGGATTCAGGTAAGGTTTGCAGGCATCCTGGGGGGGTTTCACACAGCGGGGCATCCAGCCCCGTGGGGAGGGATTGGATCGGCCCGGGAATCTTATAGAATCCCGGACCGATCCTGCTGGGTGTTGGTCCACTTTAAAGCGATATAAAATCCCGGGGGGGGGCGTAAAACTCATCCTTGCCCTGGCTTCCCTGGTGATGTTAACCTTGGTGGCTGCATCCCCAGCATCTTTGGGCTGAAGTGCTCTCCCATGCTCAGCTGGGAGCAAGCCCTAGTCTAAAGAGGAACGGGGATGTAGCTGCTCCCTATTGCCGAGCTTGGTGTCAGAGCCATATGCCGGGCATTAATATGCAAAGCATAAGGCACTGATTGGAAGAGAGCCAGCGCATGTGCCTGGGGAAAGGTACATTTTTATGGGCAATTAGGGGGGTTTCACATAGCAGGGCATCTCAAATTGGGATGCACCCTCGGGAAGAATCACCTGGGTTTTGTTCCGCTGTTAAGTGGACCAAAAGCAGTCCTGGCATCAAGACTCCTAGGCTGCCCGATTCCTTCTTCTTGGGAAATTCCCTAACCCCCAGTCACCCAACATGCCTACTTTACCAACAAGAGCATGGTGCATGCACAGCCGGCCTCACTATGCAGGGGCATAGATGCTGCGTGCCGATTATGTGTGGCTAGGATTCCATTGAGCATCCCCAGCCATACATTATTCTGACCGGACGGGGAAACTGAATGGAGGAGAACTAATCCACGGGCTTGTGAAAAGGTGAGAGAAAGAGCTAATGGTGGGGTTTCACACAGAAGGGCATCCTAAATCACCATGCCGCAGGGGGCGAACCAACACCTGGGATAGTTGAAATCCCGGGTTTTGGTTCACTTTAAGGCACACCCATCTGGGACCACAAACTTGCCTTGAGGCAAGTCTGGGGGCGCCCACACTAATCATCCAGTGGACCACATCAGGTGCTCACTCCTCATTGCTAAGAATGAAGGGTACCCGAGTGTTGACTTTCCCTAACAGTGTCCTACTTGCTACAAACTGTATAAGGAACCAACCACAGCTTGGCCCACTGGCTACAAACCAAAAGGACCCACTGGCTAATCTAGCATACCTAAAGATTGTACTTACCAGCCTGTGTTACGTATACCTTTTTGACAACACCTGAGGAAGCCCTACCTAATTTTTTTTTTTTTTAGGACAAAACGCGTTGGGCATGCTATAAATCTCCCCAATATCCTATGCCGATAGAAAAGCTTCTGAAGGGAGCACGTGTAGCGATACAAGGTGGCTGTGTAAAGCCTTGTTCCTGAAGTGCGATAACTGCATCGCTTATCTTAGATAAGTGATAGAAAGTGCTGGTTGAGTTCTGCGGGTGAGGCATAATAAACATTCTTACTCACTTACTAGCACACATGTAGCTTGTGCCGTCAGTTAAATATATCAGGCAAGCAGCCGGTGCTCCTCGCGCTCCGCCAGTACAGCGCGTGGCCGTGTAAACATAGCGTTTGGAAGGGAAATTACAGTCTTACGACAAGGACAGGTTAATAAAAATCAGCAAGATATTCATAGTATAAAAACACTTTCTTTCACGCTCCTGTTTAAATCTTTGCGTCCTCGCCAGTTTGCAGCACGGCAATCGCCTGTACCGAATCTACATGGAAAGTTACTTTTATTTTTTTTCCTCAATGGCCCCATTCACACCTTTGCGGTGCAGAAACTTCTGCGTGTAGCTTCTTGGGCTTACTATGCCCACAACTTACACCAATAGGAATCCACGGTAGCATGCGGGGCTCTTGCCTGGTACAGGAAGAAGCACAAGGATGACGGGTGTGGCGAGGGAATAGAGGAGACAAGCAAACATCATGAACACAAACATCATGAACACATAACCTATTGAATACCCCATAAAGAGGAACTTCTGCACCGCCACATCCCGGCTCACCTCTAGTAAGGAGCAGATATGTCACAGCTGGCAGCACACTCTGCTTCTTCCAGAGCGGCTTGGCTGCTTAGCCGTCAGTGAAGCCGAAGGGAGCATAGCGAAAGCAAGCACACCGCCCGCTCAACCAATCGGTGCATTTGTTCTTGCCCCAGTCTGCACCAGGCAGGTGAGTGAATAGGGTGAATACACACAGCGGGGCATCCCAACACCCTAAAAATAAAATTCTGTGAAATACTCACCTGTAGAATTGGTATTATTTGTATACAGTACGTCCTGCTCCAGATATAATACTTACACTTGGGTTATCCTCCGCCAGATGGCGCTGCACTGCAGAGACATGCAAAATAGGCTCCTCCCGGCCCTTCAAATACCCAGGAACCTCCCACACTCCCCAGCATTGAAAAGCAGTGAACAAGAAGCCGGGAGAATTAAACCACCCAGAACAACTGATAATGATAACAATGATAATCACCATACAGGGGATCCAGAATAATGCAAAAACCAGGGTGGGGTGGAGCAGGACGTACTGTATACAAATAATACCAATTCTACAGGTGAGTATTTCACAGAATTGTATTATTCTTAGTATACAGTACGTCCTGCTCCAGATATAATACTTACACTTGGGACATCCAATAGCAGTGTCCATAAAGTAGGGTGGGATCCCCCAACAAAAGGTGACATCAGGCAGTTTAAACCACTGCCGTCTGCAAAACTTTGCGGCCAAAAACAGCATCAGCTGAGGCCCTAACATCAACCTTGTAAAACTTCGAAAAGGTATGAACAGAAGACCAAGTAGCGGCCTTGCAAACTTGTTCAACAGAAGCCTGGTGCTGGAAGGCCCAAGAGGCACCAATAGCACGAGTAGAATGAGCAGTAAGACGGAAGGGAGGATTCTTCCCCTTAGCAGAATAGGCCTGAATCACAGCCTGACGAATCCATTTGCTAATAGTAGACTTGGCCGGAGCCAAAACCTTCCTAGGACCAGAAGGGACCACAAAAAGAGCATCAGTCTTCCTGAAGGACGCAGTAACTACCAGGTAATACTTCAGACACCTGACCACATCCAAAGAATGCAGAACCCTTTCCTTAGCGTTGCTAGGATTAGGACACAAGGAAGGAAGAACAATATCTTGATTCAAATGAAAAGCAGACACCACCTTTGGCAGAAAGTCTGGCTTAAAGCGGAACACCACCTTGTCCTGGTGTCTCTCACAGTATGGGGGCTGAATAGACAGAGCCGCCAGTTCAGACACGCCTAACCGAAGTAATAGCCACCAGAAAAACAACTCTGAGGGTAAGCACACCCAGAGCAGCATCCTGAATAGGCTCAAAAGGGAGCACCCTGCAAGGCAAACAAAACCAAGTTCAAGTCCCAAAGAGGGACCATAGGCTTACGTGGGGGACGCACGTGAGTGACCCCCTGAAAGAAGGTCTTAACCAAGGGATGCTGAGCAAAAGACTTCTGAAAGAAGACAGACAGGGCAGAAACCTGACCCTTCAGAGTACTGAGTTTTAAACCCAACTCCAATCCATGTTGTAAAAACTCCAGAATCCTAGGGATTAAGAACTCCCTACAGGGAAGAGACCTAGACTCACACCAATCAGTGTAGGAACGCCATACCCTATAATAGATGGCAGAAGAAGTTTTCTTCCTAGCCTGTACCATGGTATCCACCACCGAGGCAGACAAGCCTTTCTCCATCAAGATGGAGGTTTCAGCAGCCAGGCAGTCAAAGCCAGAGTTTGTAAACTGGGATGGCGTAAGGAGCCCTGAGTGAGCAGATCTGGCGCCTCTGGCAGGACGTACTGGTCTACTGCCATTTGTACCACGTCTGCGAACCACACTCTTCTTGGCCACCTTGGGGCCACCAGAATCACTGGCACCCTTTCCAGGGCAATCTTGCACAGAACCCTGCCCAGCAGGGGGAACGGGGGAAAGACATACAGGAGCCGAAATTCCTTCCATGACATTGACAGAGCGTCCGAGGCCAAGGCCAGAGGATCCTGAGACAGGGAGACAAAGGCCGGGAGCTTGTGATTGTGATGGGATGCAAACAGATCCACATCCGGTATGCCCCACCAGTAACACAGGGACTGAAATACCCTGTTGCAGAGGGACCACTCCCCCTGACGGGAAGTCCCCCTGCTCAGAGAGTCTGCCAGAAGATTCTCTACCCCTGGGATATAAACAGCCGAAATGCATTGAACATTGGCCTCCGCCCATGTCAGAATCCGCGACACTTCCTGGAGGGCACCCTTGCTCCGGGTCCCTCCCTGATGGTTGATGTAGGCAACCGCTGTCCTGTTGTCTGAGCACACTTGTACAGACCGACCCTGCAGGTGATTGGTCAACTGCTCCAGTACCAACCTGACCGCCCGTAGTTCCAGAATGTTGATGGGTAAATGGGCCTCCTGAGGGCCCCACCTCCCCTGGAACCTCAGGGACTTCCAGAATCCCCCCCCAACCTGACAGACTGGCATCCGTGGTGACCGTCTCCCAGGAGGGGGCTAGAAAGGACCTGCCCTTTAGCAAGTTCTTGTGGTCCAGCCACCACGAGAGGGACCTTCTGACCAATGGGGGAAGCACACAAACCCCGTCCAAGGACGCGGGGTCCTTGTCCCATACTGATAGAAGGTGAAGCTGCAGAGGCCTTGAATGGAACTGAGCAAAGGGCACCGCCTCGAAGCTCGCCACCATCAGGCCCACCAGCTGCATTCCCTGCCTGAGGGAGAGCTGGGGGCACGAGAGCAGGGACCGCACCTGCGCAGTCAGAGCTTCCACCTTCTGTTGGGGAAGAAATATTCGTGACTGAACCATATCCAGAATCATCCCCAGGAATAGGGTCACCGACGAAGGGGACAGAGAGGACTTGGGATGATTGATCACCCAGCCGAAGGACTCCAAGGTGGACACCACCAGCTGAGTGTCCAGCTCCGCCTGCTGTAGAGGCCATGAGACGATGAGGATGTCGTCCAGGTAGGGCAGCACTCGAATGCCCCCTGACCTTATCAAGGACATCACCCCCGCCAGCACCTTGGTGAACACTCTGGGAGCTGAAGTGAGGCCAAACGGTAGGGCCACAAATTGGTAATGTTGATCTTTCAACGCGAATCTGAGAAAACAGGGATGTGAAGGTAAGCATTTTTGATGTCCACAGACGTCATAAAATCCCCTGGGCGCAGAGAGCCAACGGCCGAGCGCAGAGTTTCCATGTGAAAGCACTTGTTCTTGACAAATTTGTTGAGGATCTTTAAATCCAGAATGGGCCTGACTGACCCATCTCTTTTGGGCACTGTGAAAAGGTTGGAGTAGAACCCCTCTCCCAATTCTCTCAAGGGAACCTTGCAAATAACTCCCAGATCCAGAAGTCCTTGCACTGCCTGCATCAGGACCTGAGCTGATACCGGGTCCTGGGGGATCCGGGACCTGATCAATCTTGAGGGGGGCCGCACAGCAAATTCTATCTTGTAGCCAGAGGTAACTACCTCCTGAATCCACCGGTCTGAGACTTGGCGCCTCCAGACGTGCGAAGTGCTGTAGCCGTCCCCCCACCCTGGCGGGCGAGGGAGCCCCATCATGCCTGAGGGGTCTTGGGAGGGGCTTTGGGTTTGGTCCCCCAGGAGGAGCCAGGACGTCACCCCCTGCTCCTATGCCAGGAATCTGCGCGAGCCCCCGCGAAGGACACTCCTTTTCCCTGCTTAGCGCCTCTGTAGGGGGCTGAAAGGGGGCTCTGGCTACGAAAGGGCCGAGGCTGCCGCCTGCGCTGTGGTAACTTACCTCCTTTAGCAAAAAGGTCTAGGCGGTCCCCAAACAGGCGCAGCCCCTTAAATGGAAGCCCAGTAAGGGCCTTCTTAGCAGCATTGTCGGCCGCCCACTGGCGCAGCCATACCGCGCGGCGTATAGCCACCGCCAAGGCGGAAGATCTGGCACACATCCTAATAGCATCATCCGATGCCGACAGGATAAAGTTCACAAATACATCACAGTTAGACAGTGCATTAATAGTATCAGTAGGCAACTCGTCTGGGCCGTCAAGTGCATTCCTGACCATGGTCCTGAGCGCCACAGCAGTAATGGTCAAGGCGCAGACCGGGCGAAGCGCCGCCCCTCCAAACGCAAAGGCATGGCACGCCAATTGGTCAATGCGCCGGTCCTCAGAATCCCGCAGCGTAGTAGTGTCGGGGGAGTGCATAATAGAGGTCTTAGACAGCCCTAGAATAGGAGCATCGACCTCGGGGGGCGATGACCAGCACTTGACCATATCAGCAGGAAATGGATACTTCCTGTCCAAACTCTTAGGGATCCCGGGAAGTCTACTGGGATGTTCCCACTCCTTAAGCACAAGGTTATTGAAATGGGTTTGCTCAGGAAATTCCAATCGAGCCTTAGCAGTATGAAATAGCTCACCCCTTTGCCTGGGAGCCGCAACAGGGGGTGAGATGGACAAAACCTCAAAAATCTGAAGCAGCAGTTTATCAGTATCATCCGGGGTCCAGTGATCAAAACCAGAATCGTCATGACCCCTAGACTTCTCATCAGATGACTCTGAGTCAGAGAACAGCTCCCCTTCGTCCGAAGGAGCATGGCCATATAGATGCGTAAACTCATCAGACTCCGTAGGGAAAGGAGCAGAGTCAGGGATTATGTGCCGCTTTTTTGCGGTGGCCTTGCATGCTAGAGTACTAGCAAGCAATTTCTCAACACTGGCCAGTCTAGTAGCCACATCAGGATGAGAATCCCCGCTTGTAATGGGGGTTAGACTCAGGCTTGGGGGGGTAGGTGAAGTGAGGCGAGGTGCAGGCCCAGCCACAGGAGGGGCGGGAAGTACAGCGCCTGCTGTGCACAAGGGACGCAGACCCGTGCATTGTCACCTCTGATAGGTGAGACCCCACAAGCTACAAACAGCCGGGCTTGTCCCGAGGGAACCCCGTTCACAATATCCTGGGATGCCTCCATATGGTGATTAATAGGCACAATAGGCCAGTAGGGATTGACGCTATAAGCTACCCTGGATGCCCCAAAGACCCGCAGGGAAGTGGGAGTAATTATACTAGGTACAACTGGCAATTACACCGGGACGGGAGAAGCCACTGGATTCGACCGTCTGAAAGACATAATGGGAATAGGGATGTCAGAGCCATGCGCAGTAAGCAAGAATGATGAAAATCGCCCGTGAGGGCACTTACAGACCGAGGGAGGAGGAGGACCATTACCGCGCGCGCGACGAGTATCTAAATGGCGCCAAGTGAACCTCGAAGGGCGGGCCAGAGCGGGCTGTGACGCGGAGTGCGCCAAGCCAGGTCCCCCCCCCCCCCCGAAGAGCGCGAAGCTCTGAGACAGTAGTCAACGCAGACAAGAAAACGCGAGTGTATGACACACTTAGAAAAAAATGGGTTTGCCAATGAAGCCGCCGCAGCGTCTGAGGAGACGCCGCCGCCTGTTCGCATGCCCATCCAATAAAGGCAAGAGACTCGTGCGGCGGCCTATATACAATAAAGGGCAAACAGCGCGGCTCTGACACCAGGTGTATAAGTCAAGGACAATACTAAGGCCATAACGTGTAACTCAATACATTAAGACCACCACACACACACACCCCCCCCTTTCTCCCCCCCCCCCCGAGCTAAGCTACGGGGGGAACGAGGGAGGATGGCGACCCTTTGCACAGGGTCCACCGCTACACGGGGTATGGGGCAATAATGCGGGAGGGGCATCCACTAGAGGCTCACCATCAGCCTAAACCGCCTACCCTTTGGTGGGGGACTGCGGTGGAGCATGGCTCCATAAGCACGCGTGGTGCTGCCTACCTTCACCCGACCAGCGCAGCCCAGGCTGAGAGGCACATTACGAAGAGGACGGGTGGGAGTAGTCCAACAGGGCCGCAGGCTTTAATAGCCCCGCTCACCTGCGAGAGAGTGATACTTCATGTCTTCGCAGTCGGCACTGCAGAGAAATCTGGGGGATTTGTGGGAGGTCCCTGGGTATTTGAAGGGCCGGGAGGAGCCTATTTTGCATGTCTCTGCAGTGCAGCGCCATCTGGCGGAGGATAACCCAAGTGTAAGTATTATATCTGGAGCAGGACGTACTGTATACCAAGAATAGGTGAAAATTGGGTATGTGTTCCTCTTTAATATTTGCCGCCACCCCCCTCCGCCCCATGTACAGAGTGAAAAAAAAAAAAACCTCCATCCAGGATGTGGGGCAGAGGATGGCAAATTATGTCGGCAAATGTCTGACGGCAAAGGCTGGCCTGCGCGCTGGCTTCGCCACAGGGAGGAGCCCTTTATACCAGCAAGTGAGATGAGAGCTCAAAAATTTTTTTGCTGTGTGTCTTTTTCTACCCTTAACACCTTTGCGAACTGGGTAAGGGGCCCTTAGGACCCCTATACTAGTTCAAAAAGCAGGGAGGGCTGGTAGCCCCACCCCCCGCATCACTGCCAGAATCCCCAAAGCCCAGGGGCAGTGCAGAAGAGCCTTTGCACCTGGTCTGCCAGCCTGGGCTGGTTTTACTGGAGAGGGGGAACCCCACACTTTTTTTTTTTAAGGGTTTAATCCTTGATAGTGAACTGCAAGGTGCAGTTAGTTGAATGTCTGAAAATCTCAAAGCACTTTTTCAGTTTGGGGAGCAATATTTTCTTATTTTTTAAAATAAAAAAAATGTAACATTTAAAATATATATTTTATTTTCACCCAAAAATATTGAGAAAGCACTGAAAAAAACTTTGCTTAAGCAAACAATATATAATTTGCCTGGAAATTTCTACAAAAAACAGTCAAATATACATAGTGCAAAATGATGTAAAATAGCCTGGCAACAGAGGGTGACAATCTCTAGGTAGGCCAGTGCTAAAAAGGATTAAAGGCAGATTATAGGCAGGGGATAAATTAGCTAAGTTACTGCTCACCCCATGCTGGCTATCAGGGGTGGCATCTAATTTACCAGCACTTTCCACTAATAAACACTATAGAACTTTCTTCCTTCTGCAGACTAATTGTTTAGTTCCCAAATTATGAGTCCCCAAATGAATGGACTTCTGAAGGGACCGAGACATGGAAACATGTATGGATGAGTCAACCTCTGCTCTCTGCTGCTGAGGAGGTCCTGCAGTGAGTTCATTGGAAGAAATATAAAGCAGGTTGAATAGATGAAATATGTAGCCTGGAATGTCTCATTAAGTATCCACCCTCAGGTTGCATGCGTAGCTACAGTAAACCTAAAAAGTGGACCAAACCCTTAAAATAACCTTGCCCACTTATGGCCACTTTTGCAGGGGGAACTCCCAATTTTGGATACCCCGGTGTCTGAAATCCTACTGGGATCGCCAATATACAGACCAACCAGACGATGAATGCGCAGGCTCTTCATCATTCAGATGGGGGCGGAAGGGGGAGGACGCAGGTAAACTAGAGATGTGGGTAGTTCCTATGCGGGCTCTCATCCAATCTGTAAGCTGTAGTATTCACGCATCTACACACATCAGAAAAATAGCAATAGGCTGTTATTCCAGCACTTGGCAGATCAGGAAACAGGCTATTACAGTTGAACGAATCTCCCCAACAAAACCAGAATAGTACATTCGTTGCCTAAGATTCTTTTTCCTTCCATTGAAAGTGGGGTGACCCATGATTTTGTCATCTATATATTGATTGGGATTTCTATTACCAGACTATTTTTTTGTGACGGCACAACGTGGACTAGAATGAGCTTTGCTTTTAAGGCCAAGACAGACAAAAGGTCAAAAGCAGTTAAAGAAAAAACTTTTTTATAAAAACACAAGAACAGCCGGGATTGGGAAAAGGCCCTCGGGAGACATCGAGGACAGAACTGAATTCTAGTAAAACAGATGTCCCAGTTATGGAAACGAGTGGGAGCCCATGCCCAGAAATGGTAAACAATTTATACACACACGCGAAAAGTAGATTTCACACTTGTGGGGGAGAGAGAAAGACACACGAGGGGGGCGTGCTGGATTTTTGATTTATAAAATCAGAAGGTGCAAAGCTTGTTCAATTAAACCTGCCAGTGGATGTAACCCAGCAACAAAAAATACCGTTTTGTGAGTACTCACCTGTAAAACGGGTATTATGAGTGTGCCATACACTCCACTTCGGTCTTCATGACATCTGGGTAATCTCCAGTAGAGGGCGAACTTCTGTAGAGATGAATATGCAAAAAAAATAAAAATAAATAAAAAAGCCCCTCCCGGTCCATATATACCTGGGACCTCCCACCAATTCCCCAGTGTATAAAAGCAGTAAAGGGACCAGGAAGAACCAATTATAACCTTAACAATCAAAACCAATGGTTCACCATATAAAAGCCCCAGAATACCTGAAAAAAAGGGGTGGGGCGAAGTGGAGTGTATGGCACACTCATAATACCCGTTTTAAAGGTGAGCACTCACAAAACGGTATTATTCTAAGTGTGCCATACACTCCACTTCGATCTTCATGACATGTGGGACATCCAATAGCAGTGTCCGTCATGGGTGGGAACCAGAAACAGAAAAGAATGTACCAACTCAAACCACTGCAGCTTGCAGAACCTTGCGGCCAAAAACAGCATCCGCTGAAACCCGCACATCAACCTTGTAAAACTTGGAAAAAGTATGAACGGAAGACCAAGTAGCAGCCTTACAAACTTGTTCAACAGAAGCCTGGTGCTGAAAAGCCCAGGACGCACCAACAGCACGAGTAGAATGCGCAGTGACCCTAAAAGGGGGAGTCCTCCTCTTAGCAGAATAGGCCCCAACAATGGATGGACGAATGGAAGAATCCATTTGCTAATGGTAGACTTGGTGGGCGTCAAAACTTTCCTGGGCCTGCAGGGCACCACGAAAATGGCATCCGTCTTGCGGAAGGAAGAAGTAGTCACCAAATAGTACTTCACACAGCGAACAACATCCAAATTGTGCAGAACCCTCTCCTTGTCATTGTTAGGCTTAGGACACAAGGAAGGGAGAACAATATCCTGATTGAGGTGGAAAGCAGACACCACCTTAGGAAGGAAATCCGGCTTAAAACGAAAAACCACCTTATCCTGGTGTCTCTTAAAGTAAGGGGCCTGAATCGACAGGGCCGCCAACTCAGAGACACGCCGAACAGAGGTAATAGCCACCAAGAAAGCAACCTTCTGAGTGAGAACCGAAAGAGCCACATCCTGTAGCGGCTCAAAAGGAGGACCCTGCAGAGCCGAAAGAACCAAATTCAAATCCCAAACAGGAACTACAGCCTTCCGAGGGGGCCGCACATGCGCCAACCCCTTGGAAAAAGGTCTTAACCAGCGGGTGTACAGCAAAAGACCTCTGGAAGAAAACCGACAGAGCAGAAACCTGTCCTTTCAAAGTACTAAGCTGGAACCCAAGATCCAGATTATGCTGAAGAAACTCCAAAATCCTGGGTATAGAAAAAACCCTGCAAGGCAAGGCAATGCCCTAGCCTCACACCAATCATTATAGGACCTTCAAGTCCTATAGTAAATGCCAGAAGAGGACCGCTTCCTAGCCCTAATCAGGGTCTGAACAGCCTCAGACAAACCTTCCTCTTTCAAGATGAAGGTTTCAGCAGCCAAGCCGTCAAGGCCAGCGTTTGTAAATTCGGGTGAAGTAGTTGACCCTGAGATAGCAGGTCCGGCAGCAAGGGAAGCCGGTACTGGTCTACGGCCATCCTTACAACGTCTGCGTACCAAACCCTTCTTGGCCAACTTGGAGCCACCAGGTGGTTCCCCTTCGCTGGTGCCCCTTCAAGAACCAGTTTGCTAACTACCTTGCCCAGCATGGAGACAGGTGGAAACAGGTACAGAAAACCCAGTTCCTTCCAAGCCAGTGGCAAGGCATCCACTGCCAGAGATCATGAGAAAGAGACACAAAGGCCGGAAGTTTGTGATTGTGCCTCGAGGCAAAGAGATCCACCTCCAGAGTCCCCCACTTGCGGAAAAGATCCAGAAAAACCTCGGGGTTGAGAGACCACTCTCCGTGGCGAGAGGATCCCCTGCTCAGGGAATCCGCCTCCGTGTTCTCCACTCCAGGAATATAGACTGCCGAAAGGCAAGGAACATTGCTCTCCGCCCAGTGCAGGATCAGAGAGACTTCCCTGAGGGCACTCCTGCTGCGAGTCCCTCCTTGGTGATTTATTTAAGCTACTGCCATTCGGTTGTCCGAACGAACCTGAACTGGAAGACCCCGTAAATGTGGGGTCAGCCGAGCCAGAACCAGTCGAATGGCTCTAAGCTCCAATACATTGATGGGGGTGTGAGCCTCCTGGGGACCCCACACCCCGCTGAACTGATGACTCTTCCAATAACCTCCCCAGCCCGACAGGCTGGCATCCGTGGTAACCGTCTCCCAACAAGGAACCAGAAAGGATCTGCCCTTCACCAGATTGCTCGAGTCCAGCCACCACCGAAAGGACTGCCGAACCCTGGGAGACATCCTGAAAGGTTGATCCAATGACTGTGGGCACCTGTCCCAATACGTCAATAGGTGAAGTTGAAGAGATCTCATGTGAAATTGTGCAAACGGCACCGCTTCGAAGGAGGATACCATCAACCCCACCAGTTTCATCCCCTGTCGGATAGAGGGACAAGGACTGGTCAGAAGAAGGCGGATCAGGCCCTGAATCCCCTGCATCTTGGTCTGGGGCAGAAACACTCTGGCCCGAATGGTATCCAGATCCATGCCCAGAAATGAAATCACACGAGACGGGGTGAGAGAAGACTTGGTGCGGTTGATCACCCACCCGAACCTCTCCAGGGTCGACACCACCTGGTGGGTGTCCAGCTCCGCCTGATGGAGAGAAGCTGATATCAACAAATCGTCCAGATAAGGCACAATGCGAATGCCCTGAGCAGAGCCATTATGCCCGCCAAAACCTTGGTGAAGACCCTCGGTGCCGAGGTCAGACCGAAGGGAAGAGCTACAAACTGATAATGTTGATCCTCCACCGCAAATCGGAGGAATCTCTGATGTGCCTGAAAAATCGGAACATGCAGATACGCATCCTTGATGTCTATGGATGTCATAAAATCCCTTTGGCGAAGGGAATTGATAGCTGAGTGCAGAGTCTCCATGCAGAACTTTTTGGCTCTGAGAAATCTGTTGAGAACCTTGAGATCTAGAATGGGTCTCACCGAACCCTCCTTTTTGGGAACCGTGAAAAGGCTGGAGTAGAAACCCCTGCCTCTTTCCGACAGAGGCACCGGGCATATAACCCCCATGTCCAGAAGGTTTTTTTTACTGCTAACAGGAGCCCCTGTGCAGCCTGAGGGTCCGAGGGCACCCGAGACCTCAAGAATCTTGGGGGCGGCCAGTACTCGAACTCCCAATTTGTACCCGGAGGAGACCACTTCCAAGATCCAATTGTCTGTGACCTCCCAGGCCCAGACCTGGAAGAAGAGCCGCAGCCATCCCCCCACCCTTGCGGGTGAGGGCACCCCTTCATTTCTGAGCTTGGGCTTGGAACCCCAGGCAGGCGCGGGACGTGCCCGACCTCTGCCTCTGTTCCAGGACGAGCCCCTGAGAAGGCCAAACCCCTAGTCGCTCTGGCCCCTCGAAAGGAAGGAGTGAATGAGCCCGCCCCCTGAAAGGGGCGGCGTTGTTTCCTCCGCTGAGGTAACTTACCTCCTTTGGCAACAGCATCCAATTTATCTCCAAACAGCCGCGAACCCAAGAAGGGAAGAGCTGTGAGCGACTTCTTGGTTCCAACGTCCGCCGTCCACTGGCGGAGCCAGACCAATCTGCGCATAGCCACCAGTAAGGCTGACGTCCTACTACACACGACAATAGAATCTATGAACAATTCGCATTTCTTAAGGATAGCGAACTCAGCGCCAGCTGGATCAAACGGAGCGTTATTCAGCCAGTCCCTGATAAGAGAGCTGGTAGCAAGCAACACCAGGGCAGATGCACAAAGAGGCCACAGGGCCGAGCCCACGTTGGCAAATGCAAGGCACGCCATCTGATCAAGGCGCTTATCCTCGCCATCCTTAAGGGGCGTCAGGGGTGTTCAGCACAGAAGAGTTGGTCAAACCTAAAACATGCACGTCGACCTCGGGAGTAAAAGACCAGCGCTTAACCGCCTCCACCGGAAAAGGATATTTCTTATCCCATCCCTGAGGCACACCAGGAAGCCGACTGGGCCTCTCCCATTCTCTAAGGATCAGCGCATCAAAATGACCCTGGGTAGGGAATTCCAGATGGGGCTTGCAGGCCCCCAAAAATTCCCCCTTAAGAGGGGGCGCCTCAGGCAGTTCAATATCCAACACCTCCAATAAATGTGACAAAACAGTGGCCGTATCTACGGCATCCTCCAGCGCCTGCCCGACATTGGAATTCCCAGACTGAACATAGTCAGCCTCTGTTTCCTGATACAATTCCCCCTCCTCTAACGGGGAATAATCTGACAAATCAGCGGAATTGTCAGTAACATCCCACAAGGGCTGGGCCGACGACAAATGTCTCTTTTTAGCCTGGGCCTTCTTGCAAACCGTGCTAGCAATAATTTTCTCGATGCTGGCCAACCTAGCCCAAACATGAGAAAGCGACTCCCCACTGGTACCAATGTCACTTGGGGTACAGATAAGGTGGGGAGGGGAAGGCGATGAAGCGGGAGGAGCCGACCCAGAAAGCTGGGTACCAGACTGCCGCGTTATGGCCTTTTGTGCGCTTGGTATACAGATCAGCACATTCTCCCCCGTAAGGGATACCCCGCACCCCACACATGGCCCGGATTGTCCCAGAGGGATCCCGAGCCCAGTATCCTGCGGAGCCTCCATATGGTGAATTTTTGGGGTCAGTCGCAAGACTGCAGGGAATTACGCATAAGCAACCCGGGATGCCCCTTTAAAGTCCCGGTGGGAGGATTTTAGGTGGACAATTTTACACTAGGGACCCCAGGACCAGGAGGGACCCCTTAATATGCACATATACAGGGCAACCTGTAACACACAAAACAAGCAACATAAGTGCAGAGCTGTGTAAAAATGACAACCTAACATGTAAAAAACCACAGCATTTGATCATGCAGCCACACAATATATACATATATATACACCACATCCCAGCCAGACAGTAATTAAAGCGCACACACACGTTCCAGACTAGTGGGGGCCCCCGCTAAATAGGAGCCCCCACACACACACAAGCTAAGGAAGTGGCCATCGGGCCCTTACCACACTGATTGCTATGCGGCCTGCTCAAGAAGATGGCCCCCACGCAGCCTCGTGCCTGAGAAGGGAGAGCAGGGGGAGGGCAGGCCAGCGCAGAACATGCGTTTGCCGAGGTCACGCCCCTCTCCCAGCAACGCGGACCCCTAGAAAACGAGCACAGCAACCGCGCCAAAGGGGGCGGGGCTACCACGGCCGCACCGAGAGCCCGGCCCCGCCCCCTTCCCGAACGCAGCCTGAGGGGGAGAAGCTCCCCCAGGCTGCCATTAGTCCCTGGTATGCCAGTAAGGCAGTAAGACACACACACACAGTAAAAACACTCAGCACACAGGGACACAAGCTGGGGAAAACGAAATATCTGTCAGGCAGGGCAGGCCAGGCAACCCCCCCCCCCCCCGGAGGCCAGAAGCCGGTCCTAAGCCTAACGGGACGGGGCATCCCACACCAGGATCACCAAGAAACCTGGATAACCGCCTACCCCATAGTGAGGTCTCACGGTGGAGCAGTGCTCCTGCTGCACCCTTAGGGTGCTCCTACCTTCACCAGGACCCGCAGCCTAAGCTGGGAGGCTCAATATAGGGCGCGAGCCCGGCTTACCTGTGAGTAAAGAAGTCTTCATCTTCTGTCTTGTCGCCTTCCCTGCAGAGAAGGAACTGGAGAATTGGTGGGAGGTCCCAGGTATATATGGACCGGAAGGGGCTTTTTTTTTTTTTTGCATATTCATCTCTGCAGAAGTTCACCCTCTACTGGAGATTACCCAGATGTCATTAAGACCGAAGTGGAGTGTATGGCACACTTAGAATATTACACCAATAATGAAAAAAAAAAAAAAAAAAACAAATGGACAAAAACCTGAGATTCTGTCCAGCATTGAGTTTTGGTCCACTGTGTGAAAACCTTTGGGATCACCAATCTATTCACCGGCAACACCACGGCGCATGGGCAAACGCTAATCCAAGCAGCGAGCATGATGTGCATTTTAAAGCGGTAAACTATTGGGGGATCAAGCTTCAGGTAAGGATTGCAGGGGGTTCCAGCTTTCCACAAGACTTTCACAATGTAGCCGCAACAAATTATTATCTACACAATGCGTGGGGCTGGCAAAGGGCTCAATTTGTCAACTGAGCCTGAGATTGATGACTGGGAGCAGTGGTATCCCCAGTCTCCTGCGGACTGATGCACACTACCTCCTCCAGATGCATCCCATGCATGTGCCGTGGGATCAAAGGGTACGCTTTACAGTGATCCTGGGGTCATCCATAATTCAGATAGGGAATTGGCCAGGGCCGGAGGATTGAGGTTTCGGTCTGCTATGAAGTGGAGTCTAAAAGGGCCAGGCAGACAAAGTGCCCTAGAGCATACCAATCTCAATGTATTTGGGGTACAGAGGATAAAGGTAAAGGATAAAGGTAAGATTTCTCCGGGTATCGGCCAGGCGGGAAGCAGGTAAGCAGTTTTTTGTGTTCCTCACATCCCTGGCAGCTTGCGTTCGCTCCCACTGCAGCCATTTAGATAGGCTCGACATTGAAATCAATGAGAGCAGTCTGCTGAAGGATGTAAACCCGGCAAACTGCTCTCATTGGCCACGTGCACGCTCATGCACTGCAACAAAGCGAAAGATTTGTTTGGGACTTAAGGAGGGGTCTCCCAATTCGGGATGCCACAGAGCGGAATAAAACATGAGTTTTGTTCTGCATTAAGAACAAAAATAAACCATTCATTACACTACACAATCCCCCCCAAATAAGGGGGGGGGGGTTACACTGCTCTTCTGAATTCCAAGGCAAGTCTACCATGCAGCAATGTATCCAATACCAGCAGTTACAGCAATTGTCTTACAAAACAGAACAGAGTCACCATGCTGCTCACAAGAGGCTGACAGCAATCCTCCTGCTTAGTGTGTGTGTGTGTGTGTGTGTGTGTGTGTGTGTGTGTGTTCTGATCCTTTTTATTCATGGCCATGTAACAACTCTCCCGTTTTCTGGAAATCCACTGAGATGCAAAACACAAGCGAGGCCATTACCTTTCTAAACAAAAAGGAAAGAAATATGAAATATGAATAATGTAGGCTTTTGAAGCCTAGGCCTGGCTAAAACGTACAGCACAGAGGGCAATTCACATGCAGGATTCAGCACTTAACAAGAAGCCCAGCCAGGAAGGGGTGTGCAGATTCAGCAGAGCGGGCCCCAGTGCGTCTCTAGACAACGAGCGTGCCCGCCTAGGGGATGAGCAACTCAAAAACACCTGGCTTTTTTTTTCTGTAAATTCCAGCTGCCAATAAGCTGCCGGTACAAATCATGTCATAGAAGCCATTTCATCTGGTCGGAAAGGATAGGGGCAGATTGTAAACAGAACAGGATTACGTAAGGGGGGGGGGGGGGCAATTAGCAATCTTGTGCCAAAATAAGCGAGAAATGTTACAGAAAGTACACTAAAATTCAATCTAGCAACTTTTTATTTTACATATACAGTTTTAAATATACATTGAAATACTCATGTGATATATAGTAAGAACCTTTTAGGCATTTAAATTAGTGTGGGGAAAAAAAAATCTTCAAGCTAGGTAAAATTGCCCATGAGAGATAACCCCCCCCCCCCCCGATACCCCTACACCATTCCTTGCAATAGAGGGGGGTGTACCAAATTATGCCAGTCCATCCATTGCAATGAATGGAATAGTCGTGTGGGGGGAGGAAACACAACCCCCAGTATGCTGCAGCACTGGGAGACAATCGCTGGAACTCCTCTTTAACAAGCCATGTCACAGTTATATTAATATATATGCCTACCACTTTTGCTTCACTCACAGCTTGGCCACGCCGATCCATTCTTTTTAATGGAGGGGGTGTGCTAAGGGTATGTGAGAGTCATCTGTGCGAGACTACTGGTACGAGTATATGGTTTATTTTTACCCGGACAGGGGCTTTGACCCTTTAACTGCCAGCCTACCAGGAGATTTTGTCACCCTCTGTTGCCAGACCATTTTTTAATATTTTGCACTGTACATGTTAAACTGTGATTTTTGAAGGAATTTCCAGGGATGTCACTGGAAAATTATATATTGTTTTTTTCAGCAGTCTGGGCCTTGGTTTACTGTATTCTCAATATTTTTGGGTGAAGTATGTGCAAAAAAATAAAATCTATTTTTTACAATTTGTAGTTTTCTTTGTAATAAAAAATGTATTTTTTTAATAAAGATTTTCAATAAAACCATATTGTTACAACGGTACCACATATGTATAGCAGGCACCCTTTCTTGCCCAGGAGACTCCTCCAAACTGAAGGAGCGCTTTAGGAAATATTCAGATAAAATCCACCTGCTATACGCACCTTGAAGTTTAAAAAAAAAAACAAACAAAAAACAAACAAAAAACACAACCCTTTCCTTGTGTAATGCCACCCACAAACTATATTCTCTGGACACCTCAAGCTTTCTATGTGTACCAGGCATGTTGATGTGGGCGCTGTTTTATAATAGTAATCGTTAGAATTTTTTGGTTGCACAGGGTTTCCCTAAAAATGAAAAGCAGAATCAAAGCCACATTTTAAATATTAGAAAGCAAGGTTCCCTGAACAGAACAATAGCCAACATGCATAGGTACTGTCAAGGGTAAGGTTGCTAAACACCCCCAAAGTAAAGCATGCACTGAACCGTAATTTTACTTTAAAATTTCAGATCTGCAGACAGAGTGCACACTTTGCGCCTTTTCAACCAAAACAACCCTTTACATTTGGAATAGCCCCCCCCCCCCCACAAACCATATATTCCTCGAAAGTACACACATTATGCATTCTAGGTGTACCCAGCTTGTTGTAGTGGGCACATCTTTCTGGAAGAAATCCCTCAAATTCTTTGGTTAAAGAAAAGCAGAATAAAAAACACATTTTCCGGGGGCGTGGCTTGGCCGGCGGGCAAGATGGCAGCGTTTCCCGAAAGCATTGATTTCTGCATCCCCTGCTGACCATGGGCAAGAGCAACAGATCGGGGAAAACAGCTAAAACACAGAGGGCACCCCAGAACCCAAGCACCAGGAACTTACTAGACATGTTCAAGTCGCAGTACCACACGCGCCTAAGATGGCGGCCTCGTTCTCACCTGAAAGCTCCCCGGACAGATCCAGTGTGGCGGCTTTTGAGAGAGAGGAGCAGGATGTCGCAGCCCAGCTTAGTCAGCTCCCCACCCGCTCGGAGTTGGCGAGATTTGCGGGGGAGATCAAGTCCACCATTGCGGAGGCAATAGCTGACCTAAAGGCTGACATGCGGTCTTTGGCCCTGAGGATGGAAGGAGTGGAGAGAGAGGAGGTGATCACAAGGCGCAGACTGCGGGAGGTGAGCGAGGTCGTTAATGCGCATAACAACTACATGATTAATGTGCACAGACACCTGGAAGACTTGGACAACGGAAATAGAAGGTGCAATATAAGGGTGAGAGGTGTCCCAGAAGCGGTGGCGCAGGATCAGAACGCGATCGCTTTGCTATCCATTTTCAACATTCTCCTCGAGCGTCCACCAGACACTCCAATCGGGTATCAGATGAGTAAGGAGAAATTGTGTAGTATCTGCTTTCTGGAAAAAGAAGATGTCCCAGGTTTTGTTGAAGCACACCCACTGATTCAAGAGACACTAAAGAGGGTCAGACTAATAGGCATTCATATTTGATCTCGGTTCCGGGCCCACTCATCCCAATCAGAAACAACCCAGCCTTCCCCCCAGGGCTGGATAAAAACTTCCTAGCACAGTGCAGGGGTTTGAAGTCCCCTAGAATGATACACCTGTATGATAGAGGTCAGTTATTGTAAAGACAGGAGCTACAAGAAAAGTGGGGGGGTCCAGTTCCGGCTCTTTCATACTTCCAATTGCATCATTTTGCTAAGAGCAAGGAGATGAAGGGAAAGGGAGCAAGGGCGCTCTCAGAGGTGGAAAAGGCATGCTTGGGAGAAGGTCCCAGGGACCACTTGTCCCGAGTGATGCTAAATCAGAAATCAAGAGACCTTGGGAGGACAAGTGGCAAAAGGACCTGGGCCTGGACCTTGCACCTGACGATTGGGAAGCTTTGTACAAGGGACTGCATAAAGGGGTTGCTAATAGCTCCATAAAGGAAACTAATTATAAAATAGCCACTTGTCGGTATAGAACCCCAGAAGGACTTCATGGGATCTTTCCTGGAGTCCTGGATCAATGCTGGAGGTGTGATGCCCGGGGCGCTTCCTTTCTTCACATCTGGTGGTCGTGCCCGAAAATAGCTACTTTCTGGGAGAAAGTTCATGAGGTTACGGGGAAAATTTTGGGTGGCTCTTTGGATTGGGGACCAGCGGGATACCTTCTGAATTGGTCAGCTGATGGGAGAGGTGTGGGGAGTTTGAGTCCTCTGGGGATCCATCTGTTGAATGCAGCGAGAGTTCTGATACCTAGTGGTTGGAGAACTCAAAAGACCCCTTCACTTAAAGAATGGTACACTCAAATTTATTATCTGGAAGATATGGAGGAAATCTTACTGACAAAACAGGACAGACTAGAAACCTTTAGAAAGACCTATACAATTTGGGACATATTTAAAGATTCTGATGTATATAAAGAGGCCTTTAGATAAAAGTTGGGACATAGCAGAAAGGGATAGTGGATTAGATAAGGTGGGAGAAAAGGATGAAAAGATTTAAAAGGTTAGGGAACTATGGTTCTTCCTGCCCGGGCACGTTGGAGAGGGTTCCTGTTGTGGTGCCTCGGTGGGGAGCTGGGCTTGCTCCTCCCCCCCCCTCTCTCCTCCCCCTCCCACCTCCCCCCCTTTTTTCCCCTTCCCCCCACTCTGTTCATCACCCCTATACCTACCCTTTGCCTTTCCTTACCCCATTCCCTCCCCCCTTTCCTTTTCTTCATTTCTCCCTCGCTCACCCCCCCCCCCTGACTGCCCTTCCCCAGTCTTGTTCCTCTGTTACTCTCTCTTTTTTCCTCGCCTGAGATTGCACCCTTTTTTCCCCTCTGAACTCCTGCCTTGCCATTTCCTCCTAATTCTCTCTCTTTCAATATAAGTCTCCCACAGATTGAAGATGAGTGTTTCCTCTGTTAAGAAATGTATGTGATATTGCACCCGAATAGCACCTTTGGATCCTGCTATGTATAACCTGCAGGTGGATTGTCTGATGACATGTTTGAGCATTATATGTGACTGATGTGTCCTTATTTCTCTGTTCTCATGTAACTCTGTATTATGTGTACCTTTGAAAAATTCAAATAAAAACAGCTTGATTTAAAAAAAAAAAAAAAAAAAACAAAATTCCTAAAATATCAATGTGCAAACAGAAAAAAAAAGCTAAAATTTGAAAATGCAATGTCTTCTGAACAGAATACCCAACATGCACAGATACTTTTAACCCTTCTAACTGCCAGCCTTCTTTATATGTTGTCAGCCTCTGTTGACAGTAACTTTTCACTATTTTTAACAAAATAAATAAAAATTATATTTGAAATAAAAAATTGTATCTTATTCAAGAAAACCTGTGAAAGCCCCATTTCTCTCGATTACAACAGTACCACATATGTATCTGTAGCCCCCCCCCCCAAACTGGAACAACCACGTTATAACATTTAAAAAAGGTAAACTACAACCACCATCCACACTATAAAGGCCAAGGGGGCCAGCTATGCAGGGTTTGTAGAACAGGGCACAGAGGCCAGCTCCTGTGACCCACAGCTGAGGAGGCTACAAGCCTGCATAGCTGTCGCGGCCCAGGATCTTCTGCCCCCCCCCCCCCCCGCGCTTTGGGATGGCAGGTAATGGGGGTTAGTGCCCGGGGCATGTGAACTTCGTACACCTTTGGCCAGTCGGGATCCCAAAAGCGCAACACGCTTTCAGATACTAGTTTGCAGGAGTCCATTGACAGTGGGACCAGGTGAAGGTAAGCAGGGAGGCTCGTGCCCCTTCGACACACCTGATTTAAGATTCGTAGAATGTGGATTTTCCCTCTAGGTCTGCGGTCTGCAGGAATCCAAAAGTGGACTCTAACATAAATTCAATAGTGGAGTACAACAGACCTCTGCCACTTGTTAGCACGGCCAGTTCAAAGCAATAAGCCGAGGGGTCTTTACCTAGGCTTCAGCTATTTCCACATTAATTACACAGCCCTCGCTCCCTCTTGGAGGAAGTGACAGCATTATTTCAGCAATTAGCACTCGCATCCTTGATAAACAAGAGCTTCTCCAAACCAGGCAAAGCTAGGCCTGTCTAAACAGCTGGGAGTCGGATATAAAAAGGAACATTTACTGACTGCAATATTTAAAAAGTATAAAAACACACATGCACACCAACCAATTTCACATTTACCATAATTAGTAAATCTGTAACTGCATCCATTATTTTCACCACAAACAAAGTGTAGGAATATGTATTAAATTTCTACACAAGGAAAATAGCTCATACCAAACCAGTACAGGAAGAACCCCAGATATAGCAAAATGTAAAGTTTTGCTGCATTTCGCTATAAGTCACCGGTCCATAGCGACCATCTCCAAGTTCTGCCTCCAACATCCAGAGCAAAAGAGAAAAAGCATGATTTAACAAACCGAAATTCGCCCATCAATGTTTCTGCAGAGACTGGAGGTTGTCAGTTTTAATGGTCACAAAGGCGATTGGATTGGGGGGGGGAATTAAAAAAAAAAGAAGAAGAGGGGTTCACACCAGAGCTCTTGATGTTCACGTTCTTATTTCTCCAGGATCACAGCAGAACGATGCCTTGCTGAGAGAATCGATACAATCTTGTTTGATCCTGCCTAAAACGTAATGATTTTTGGAAGATCCCCTGATCTTTTCTTAGAAAAACAGCACACTGAGAATCCGCGCTAAGACTGAGTGGCGGCTGTGTTTACCACCAAGTAAAAGCGGTTAAAGCTGCTGTTTTCTAAGAGGGACAGCAAAGTGTGCTGCTGCACTACGCAGATAATAAGTAAAAAAAAAAAAAAACACAACAACATAGAATGTATATTATTCAGATGATTGGGTTCTCCGCCCACCAGTCTATCTGAATCCCCATTCTCCAGGGCTGGCCTATGAAGCAGGACTTGATCAGCCAGCCATGGAGTCTTTAAGACAAAGGGGTTCCCAAACAGTACTACTACCACAGGCAGTACGCAAGATCTATTTGATTGTATCTTAAAGCAGAAGCCCAGTCAACCCGCCACAGATAGGCCAAGCATACAGCGTTGATTGGACAAGAGGCCATACATGTGCCGTAGGACCAGGACCAGGAGATTATTTAGCAAGCCGGTTGGGTTCACACATCAGTGCATCCATAATCATGATCCAACTGGCCAGGGAATAAAACCCAGTATAGACAAATTCCCGGGTTTTAACTTTAAAGTGGTCCAACACTCAAAATGGCCACTGGACCGCATACAATGGCCCAAATGACCGCAAAAATCCTGCCCGCCCCCCCCCCCCCAAAAAAAAAGAAAGGGCAGGAGTTCTGTTTGTGCTCAAGGGGCAGAGCAGCATGAAATCTGGCCAGAATCTGGAAAGGTTTAAAGAAACTCAGGAGTGGAGGATCCTTGGATTTCCTTATCAGCAATCCTACGGGGCAGGCTAGCACACTGCAACCAATCATGCACAAAGGCCCATCAAAAGAAGAAAGCAAAAAGATCACCCCCCTTTAGTGTAAGAAATTTTTTTTTTGCACGATCTCTGCAATTGTTTCGTCATAATGACTGCAGTGTGTTGCACAGGAGCCTCATCACATGGTACACATTCATACATTTTTGGTGCAGTTGACGTTCAGTGCTGCAGGAAATGTGTACATCAAGCAATTTTCTTTACACCTAATCCAGCTTCACTAAGCCTATCACACCCCACACCATATGGCAATGATTCTAGACTGTGACTGTTGAACCAAAAGACCCAGCAAGTCTCGTTACATGGATGGCTTTACACCTGACACCTCCCACTCCTATGTATACACATGCAGTCATAGCCAGGGACAGCCATGGCCTAAGTTGTAAGGAACCAATTGCATGACCCAAAGTGAATTCAGCCCCCTGTACTCTGACATCCTTAACCCTTTAAGTGCCAGCCTACCTTGAGATTTTGTCACCCTTTGTTGCCAGACCATTTTGCACTATTTTGCGCTCCCCATGTTCAACTGTGGTTTTTGAAGGGATTTCCAGGGATTTCCCAGGAAAGTGATATATTGTTTTTTTCCGCAGAGTCTGGGCTTTAACATGAAATGTCTTGTTTGTCATTTTTTAGGTGTATTCTCAATATTTTTGGATGAAATATGTGCAAAAAAAAACCCCAAAAAACTATTTTTTTACAATTTGTAGTGTTTTTTTGTAATAAAAAAATGTAAGTTTCTCACTAAAATCTTATTGCGCGTGAAAAACCAATTTATCCCGGTTACAGCGGTACCACATATGTATTGGTAGACAACCCTTTCCTGCCCAGGCGACTCCCCCAAACTGAAACAACGCTTTAGGAGATTTTCAGATAAAATACAACTATGCTACGCGCTAAGCGCACCTTGCAGTTTTTCAAGAAAAACAACCCTTTACATTTGAAATACCCCGACAAACTATATATTCTCTGGAAGTACACACCTCAAGCTTTCTAGGCGTACCAGGCTTGTTGACATGGGTGCAGTTTTCTGGAGTTAACCCCTCAATATATTCTTTGGTTGCACAGGGTTTCCCTAAAAAAAGAATAAAAATGCAGAATCAAAACCACATTTTCCTAAAAAAAAAACTATATGGAAACAAGAAAAAAACTGAAAATCTGAAAAAGCAACATGCCCCGAACAGAACAATACCCAGCATGCATAGGTTCTGTCAAGGGAAGAGTTGCCAAACACACCAAAGTAAAGCATGTGCGTAACAGCAATTTTACTTCAAAATTTCAGCTCTGCAGACAATGTGCGCACCTTGTGCTTTTTCTACCAAAACAAGCCTTTACATTTCGAACGGGAATATCCCCCATAAACCATATATTCCCGGAAAGTAGACATTTTAAGCTTTCTAAGCGTACCCAGCTTGTTGTCTTGGGCTTATCTTTCTGGAAGTAATCCCTTGAAGAATTCTTAGGTTGCACAGGGTTTCACAAGAAAATGTATAAAAAAGCCGAATAAAAAACACCTTTTCCTAAAATATCAATATGCAAATAAGAAAAAAACAAGCTAAATCTGAAAGCGCAAGGTCCCCCGAGCAGAACAATACCCAACATGCATAGGTACTATTAACCCTTTTAATTGCCAGCCTACTTGAACTTTTGTCAGCCTCTGTTGGTCGTTTTTCCCCATTTTGCGCCATGTTTAACCGTGATTTTTGCCGGAATTTCCTGGAAAATATATATATATTTTTTTTTGCAGCAGAGTTTAGGCTTTAACATTAAATGTCTTGTTTGTAATTTTTCTGCTGTTTTTTAAATATTTTTATAAAAAACAAAAAAATAAATAAAATAATATTTTTTAAACAATTGTCTCCTTTATTTTAAATAAAACATTTGTTTTAGTAATGAAAACCATATTGCATGTGATAGCCCCATTTCTCCCGATTACAACGGTACCACATATGTATCGATAGCCCCCCATTCTTGCGTTTTTTGGGGAATTTTAAGGGTTAGGGTTAGGCTAAGCCTAACCCTAACCCTTAAAATTAAAGAAAAAATGACATAGGATCCCCCCTCCCAGGGGACCCCATTTTTTGGGGGGAATTTTAAGGGTTAGCGCTAACCTAACCCTAACCCTTAAAGTGGACCAACACCCAGGATTTTCACTATCCTGGGTTTTGGTTCACTTCCGCGGGGTTGCCCCGCTGCGTGAAACCCCCGAGAAAGGTATAAAAAAAAAAAACTCACCTCACCCCGCTCCTACGGCGCATGCGCGAGCGCTCGTCCAATCAGAGCGCTCAGAGCCGCTGTGGTATGCACGGACAAGGGACGGACAACCATAGCAGCTCCGAGCACGCTGGCAGCCGCATCTCGCGCTTCCCTCTAACAGGGAGCGTGCCCGCGCCGGCCATTCACAAACGGCGCCCTGCTAGAGAGAAGCGTGAGAGGCGGCGGAGGCCCGCGCATGCATCGTTGGAATGGGGATAAGGTAAGGCGAATGGGGCGTCCTGGGGGGTTTCACACAGCGGGGCATCCCGATTTCGGATGCCCCGCGGTGAGGGATCTGATCGGCCCTGGAATCTTATAGATTCCCGTGCCGATCAGCCTGGGTGTTGGTCCACTTTAAAAAAAAAAAAAAAAAGAAAGACGTAGCATCCCCCCTCCCGGGAAGGGGGGGAACCCATTTTTTGGCAGAATTTTAAGGGTTAGGCTAACCCTAACCCTTAAATTTTTTTTAAAAAATGAAGTAGGGTCCCCCCCCCCCCGGGAGGGGGGACCCTACGTCATTTAAAAAAAAAAAAAAATTAAGGGTTAGGGTTAGGCTAACCCTAACCCTTAAAATTAAAAAAAAAAATGACGTAGGGTCCCCCCTCCCAGGGGGGGGGGGACCTCTTTTTTTTTTTGAATTTTAAGGGTTAGGGGGCGGGGCTTATCACAAGATGGCGGCGCCCGTCGGAGCAGGAGGGGGGAGAGCCCTTTCAGCTGAAGAGCCAGGGGGAGGCGATCGGAGGCCCCCCCAGTGAAGAAGAGACCTGTCGGGAGGCAGCGCGACCTAAGGTAAGTGAATGTCATTTTTTTTTTTTTTTTTTTTTTCACAGATAGCAGCTGCTGCTGCCGAAGCGAGGGGGGCACTATTCCGGGGGCTCTCCTGGAGCCATCCGAGACCCCACGGGGGATCGGATGGCACCAAATTAAAGAGGAGACCCGGCCGGATCTAACGAGGGGTCAGGTGAGTATTTTTTTTTCTTTGCCCACTAGCAGGGGTAGATGCCAGGCACGTGAATTTTACGTGGCTGGCACTTAAGTCCAGGAGAAGCAACCACGTAAAATTTACGTGGCTGGCATTTAAAGGGTTAAAGGAAAACTCTCCTTTTGTCTGATTTTTGGTGTCTTAGGGGTTTTCCTCTTCTGGGATGTAAAAAGGAACGCGTGAGTTAATCTCAGCCGTAGGCGGTGACTGCAAGATCGGGGAAAATTAAAAAAAAAAAACAAAAAAAAAAAAAAACAAAAAGCAGCTCCTCCCGACCTATAGAGGGCAGGGGCAGGCCCGTGGCATGATCTCCTCAGTTGATTAAAAAGCAGTTCAGCCACAGCCCCAGGAAAGGAGAAACACTAACCTGTGCACAACTCAACAGTGCAACAAAACTAAAACCGTGTAGAAGGCATCAACCACCTCAGTTGTAACACAACAGTAGGGCAAGTGTGTGCCCCGGAATGGAAAAGGAAATTTACCGATAAGTGCACAAATTCCCCTTCTCTCATCCCTTCCATTCTGGGGGCAAAAAGCATCTCATCAGGACCCTCAATAAGGGTGGGACAGTGCAAGAACAGCTGACTGCATCAACATAACAAAGAACAACGGCACTGACACCTCAAGCTTAGACCCCCGAAGAGGGGTTTCACCACCATTCGCAACGACTTATGCCTCAGAGCGGCATGGGCAGATGATTTGACAAAGTCTGTAAAATTTGGTGAAAGTGTGGCGAGACGACCAGGTCGCCACCTCACAGACCAGTTCCGACGCCTGGTGTTGGAAAGCCCAGGATGCAGCTATCGCCCTGGTGGAGTGAGCAGTGACCCAGAAGGGGTGCTTCTTTCCCCTTGCAGGATAGTCAAAATTCTGGGTTTTGGTCCACTTTATCTTGTGGGGCAGGGGAGAGCTAAATTTAGTTTTTTACTTTTTCAAACCATGTAGTCACCAGTAGTTCTGTCAGCCCTATAGCAAATCTTACCGACCGCTCTCGTTCCCGCAACCCAGCAGCAAAAAGCAGAGAGGCCGCTCCCTTCATGTCAGTCATGGCGACTGGCCATGCCCACTCCAGTCAAAGCAAAGAAGAATTGAAATGAAAGGAGCTGTGGTTCCGGTCGTAGTGAGTGATGCAAGGAGGCAGCCAGGCAACCACAGGCCGTGGTCGCGAGCTGGGATGGTACAGTCTTGATCTCATTTCTAAACTCCTGGTATAGGACAGTCAGCTGCACGGGACAATAGGTGCATTTTATTTTTGCCCAGACGGTCCCACTATTTGCAGGCCAGTATAATCTTGTGCCTATAAAGTGATTTATGTAAGCATGACTTGGGAGTATTCATGAAATTGCTTGCCTAACTAACTAAAGTGGTATAGGCATCAGAGCACCTTGTAATGCCATAAATATTTCAGGCAAATCCCCACATCTAGCTAAATAAATCACAAAACTACAGTCAATGGGAGCTATTCGCCACTAAAAATGCTCAGCAACAATATTTACCTTTCTACCCAAAACCATATACACTGCAAACATTTTAGAATTCAACATACAAAAAAAAATTAACACCCACCCTTTGGTTCAAACAGTGCGCCGCCTAGCTCTTCCTCTTAAAAGCATACTCGTGTTCAGAGCTTTCAGACATTCCATTCAGACCCTGATCAGCCAGTCAATAGATGTAACCAGTAAAATAATTGGCATTTTTCAAAAGTCAAAACAGCTGGGAGAGAAAACTAAATCCACCAGTAAAATACATGCCGAGAGGGGGGGGGGGGGGATGGGGCGCAAGACATTTCCGTCCTTCCCAATAAATTAAACCAACCAAAGCATTAAAACATTGAAATGTAAATGAAGTCCCGCATTTTGGGTTTTTAAACCTCTCGACATTCATTTATTCACAGGCCATTTTGTATTCCACAGAAAAGTGGTTGAGACCCTACACCGGTCTTATGATGGAGTGTGCTTTCACATTGTGGAAAATGGGACATCCAATCAGTGCGTTTAAAAAAAAAATGGCTGCTGCAGGATGCGAGAAACAAAAAAAGGAGAAATTAAACATTTCAGCAAGGAGAGGCAATAAAGTTCTACTCTCCAAAATATAAAGAAAACACGTTACAAAAGATAGAGATAGATATATAGAGAGATAGATAGATATATCTATCACACACACCACTTAACATTTTCAACTGATTTAGGAGGGTGTCAACAAACCAATTAATACCGCCTCCTATTGTAAAGCACCACAGAATACTGTGGCCCTTATTATTATTGGAAAGCGGTCCTCAGTTATTCAGAATTTCACCTTATTTATTTAGGACTGTACACTCAAACACAACTGATTACAATCAGGCCTCTCAGCAAACGAGCTGTCAAATTGGAACAACAATTTTTATATTTTACTTTATCTATAACTCAAAACTAAGATTTTAATATTCAAAGAAACATTAGCAGCCTAAATTTCAAAAAAAAATTATAGGTAAACAGATTGCTTTGCTGCTTCTCTACCCAACTTGGATACTTTTTCGAACAAAATTGTTAACCAGTAAAATAACACTATTTGTGCATGAACACAAATGGCTTAGTTATAAGAATATTGCATAATATGGTCTATTAAAATGTATTTATCGCAAATGTTAAAATGAAAGGCCTGCCTAAACACAGCTGCACATTTAGAATTACACAGGTGAACGCAAGGACTACATCTTTTTTTTTTTTTTTCCAACACTAGAAAACACCACTGGATTCGGTATATATATATATATATATATATATTCACACACATACATACACACACAGCAACAGGCTTAATACGCAAATTACCGGGCAAAATCAATTTGTATTTGTGTCGGCCTAAAAGCCCTTTCAAAGTTAAAGGCTGGTTTCTTCGTTCGTCGAAGGGTTATCCAACCCCTCAGGCGAAGTTCTTATGGGATTTACAGTGAATTACTTCATCATTAAAATAGCTTGCAGCCTCTCGCGGGAAAAGCCCAGCAGCAGACAATCTAAATACTACTTCTGTTGCCTTAAATGCATTCCGTGCAGCCATAATTAATGCTACGCTGCAGATGAATAACCCGTTCACAAAAAAAATAATATATATAAAAAAGGTGGACAGGCTAAAGTCTGGGCATTAACAAGTCAATAATGACAACAAAAAATAAACGTAACACTTGAAAACAGCCAACCATGGCTCTCGGCATGCAAGAAAAAAAAAAAAAAGTACATAATATTTACTAAAGCCGTATGGTGTTTAGAGGAAGGGGGGGGGGCAAGTTTCATGAGCTGCCACTCCTTTGTTCAAGTTTAAAATAACAAGGGCCAGCCATTTAGCAAAAGAAAAAAAAAAAAGAAGAAGAAGAAGAGAGGGGTCAGTGGCCGACTACCAAAACATACCTACCAATGCATATAGGCATTTGTCAAGCAACCCCCGAAGAAGATGCCTGCAAGCAGAACATGCGGAACAATTCAACCCCGCCATGGTCAGATCCTAGCAGCAAAAGTTATAATATGTAACAATGCTTCAAAGGGCCTATACCAAGCAACCCCTAGAAATGATTCTCACCCCCCCCCCCAAAAAAAATGTATATGTAAGTGTGTGCATTTAAACATTTGGAAACATTACAGCATTTGGTTGATACATACTTTTGAAGGGAAAAGGTGTGCATGTGTACATAATTATATATATTATAAAATGCCTTTGTATGAATTTACATAAAACATTCATCCTTCAAGCTTGAAATCTTTACACAACAACCACAAATGCTATTACAGTAATAGAAGAAATGCTCCTTTACACTAGTTAGGATTTTAAATAAAAGGAAAAGTCAATATCAACAAATGCAACGCACATAAAAAAAGTAACAAAGCAGGTTTACAAATCTAAAAGTAAAAAAAAATAAAAAAACAAAAAAAAAAAACGACATGAAATATGGAGCATTGAAATCACTAATCCAGTGTGAGGTTTTTGTTCCTTTGGGATGTGTGTGTTTTTTTTTTTTACTACAAGTGTGCTCTAGAGTGGGTACATGGCTGCAGAATGTTTGCACTTCACAAATAAAAGCACAGATGATCACACACATCACCAAGGCAGCAGCCTATGCTGAGATGTGTACCTCTTCAGCATAGGCTGAGCCTGGAAGCAACAGATGGGGGGAGAGGTGGCAGCAGTGTATATTTTTTTTCCCCTACCAGAAAGGAAGTTTGGGAGAAATCCTTTCGGATTTGCAGGGAGCGTTCTCCGAGCACTGGGATTCCGCCGACTCCAGGTGCTTTTCCACTTGAACTCGGAGAGGAGCAGCAGCCCTGGAGAAAGGGGAAATAAAACATCTTTGACTTTCATGTTTCTCCATGCAAGCTTAAAGAGTGCACATTATTCCAGAGTAAAGAAAGTGTGTGTGTGTGTGTGTGGGGGGGGGGGGGTGCAGGGGGCTGGTTTCCCTTTCCCAGGCAAATCAGGCGTTGCCGAGTTCTTCCTTCTTCAGGAAAAATTTGAAAAATTTCTCTTTTTTTTTTCCAATGTCAGAGCTGCTGAGCAATTCAGGCATCTCAGAATGCTTCACGGCTGCTCTGAATACGCAACTCGCTTTCCTTCCTCATGTGATTAGAACTGCATCCCGCTTAAAATTAAGCACATTGCACCCCGTTAAAAAAAAAAAAAAGAAGAAAAAAAGAACAGAATACCCAGGAAACCTCATACACTTTCACCTGGAACTCTGCAAATGTAGGACTACCTACTGGACACCACAGCTGGCACAACGGGACTGCAGTACCCCAACATTTTAAGGGGAACAACCCCCACATCCGAAGCGCAAGACCAAAAAACTTCACACCAAGTCTCCAAGACTACAAAGTTACCAAAAGCCCAGATTACTAGATGGACGCCCCAAACCCTGCACCCCTCATAAGAGAGCAGCTTAGGAAACAGTCCATGAAACGTACCCCAATTCTCAGAAGATGTCACCTCATGCCAAAAAAGGGGCGAGAAACTTATTGCAATGGATTGTTCGAATTCTTTGGAAACTGCACTGGAAACACTGGAAATCATATTCGGGGTTTAAGGAGGACCTATCTGATTTACGTCCCAGAAACTTTCTTCTCGACTGGTCATTAGTGCATGAATAAGCAACTTCATATTACTAGTAATTAGGTTTATAAGAGGAACAGGATGCCACAAGTCCAGATTGGAGGCTTATTTTAGATTAGCTTCTATCAGATGGGCCAACAGGAACAGACCATTCTTTCTAAATTGCTAAAAATACGAAAATGTACCTCAAGAGGGTCCAACCTGGAGCTCGGTCACCGCGGAAGCAAAGGTGCTTCTAGAGTATGAGATATGGCTCAAGATTTTTTTTTTTTTTTTTTTTTACACAGAACGTACACTAGAATTTCATGTGTAGGTATAGACCACAAAAATAACTATTTTGAATTTTCAATCTAAACATGTCCCAGAATGAATAGGATTTGTTTTTCCAAGCCGATCAAATCACCTAGTGTATGGTTAGAGGACCAGTAAGACAGCAAAGCCAATAGGGACATGGAGTTCTTTTCAGCAAAGGGTGCCACACTCCTTAAATGCCAGTGCCACCAAGCATCAGCATCCCCATAGACTGGTTCAAGAGGGCGGCTCTACAACCATATAGACTGCTTCCCAATTCTGCAGGAAACCATAGGATTGTATGCCATGTACCTGATTGGAGGGCATCTCGGACACCATGGCATAAGGGTACCAAAATTTTCTATATGCAGCCGTCCTTTGGGATGAAAGCATGGACCTCAGAACTGTAAATGTAAAGGACACTTAAGAAAGCACTGCCCCCCAGGCACATGAAGCTGAGGTAGCAGGTCTTCTGTCACACAGCACCATTAAACTTAAATAAGGTGCATAAGATCCCAACAGAAAGTAAAAACTCCAAAGCTGCACAGGGCTGCCAAAGACTCGAGCTCCAGTGTAGCGTAGTATGAAACAGGGTGTCCCAAAATTCCTTTAGAATTGGGCAACCGATAAAACAAGACATGGAGGAGTAGAATAAGTAGCACACGCACAGCATGGCCTCTGTCAACCAGCACTGCGACTGGTGCTGAAAACTCCAGAGTACACCAAAGCTGCTGCACCCAAGCCCCCCCCCCCCCATTTACAACGTCTTTCACAGATGCCCCAGCTCCTGTGAAAGACAGGGTGGCAAACCCCCGGGGCACTATGACATGGGTCCTATTTCTGCAACCCAGAGCACAACATTGCACACCAGTTCCTACATAGATAGGTAATCAATACTTGGCATGGGGGACCCAGGTCAGAGACTGTAGGTCACCAGTGCTGAACCTGTTCAGAATGTACTCCAAAGCTACTGCACCTACATCCCCTAAAAGTGCCCAAAAATAACTCCATGCTTGGTGCCCTTCTTTGGGCACTAGGACGTGACACTGAACCACAATTCCTTCAGAGATGGGTCCCATGTAGGAGGGGCAGTTATGGAGCTCAACAGTTAGCATCCACCACGTCCTCTGTCATCCAAAAGTGATATTTCAAGATGCTGAACACAGGACCGCAGTGCTGCAAATCACAGCGAGTACTCCGCAGCCGCACCCCAACTCATTGTAACTGTAGCTCCCAAGCTCTATGTTTACTGTAAAACAGAATTACTAATCCCCCCCAGTCACAAAGACTAATTTTCTGCCCAAGGTGTAGGTGCTGCAAATTCTCTTACAGCTGGGGCCCCAAAGCAATAACACATGGGTGCCCACTGGCAATGAGGCACCCACGTGACCATGACCCCCGTCACCCAGCTTTGCGGCCCCTTCTGGGCTCTGACCACAGAATTCCAGTGCTGCAAACCACCCAGAGAATTGCACCCTAAATATTTTAGTGCTGGGGCCCCAAAATGACAACCAACATGTCCCTGGGCACCCAGCTTTTTGACAGCTCCAAGACACTAAATCATTCAGTGCTGGGGCCCCAAAACAGGTAGCACCCACTACATCCTCTAACACAGACTACAGTATCCACAGTGCTGGACCCCCTGAGAGAGTACTACAAAGCTTCTGCACCCCAATTTCTGGCGGGACAAGGGCCTAAAACACCAACAGATTGCACCCAACACATCCCTGGGCAACAAGCTCTGTGACACCTCCAGGACACTGAAATGCTTTTAGTGCTGTGGCCCTAAAGCAACAACAGGTAGCACCCCCCACATTAGCTGACACCAGTGCTAAATCACCCTCCTTAGATTACACCAAAGCTACTGCACCCCAACAGTGCTGGGGCCCCCGAATCTACAAGGCCACACCCACCTCACCCCCTGCCAACCTGGCACTGTGACACTTCAATTCTTGTAGTGCTAGGGCCCCAAAGGAACAACAGGTAGCACCCACCACATCTTCTGTCACCTATCCCTGATACATCCAGTGCACTGAGTAGGATCCCAGTACTGCACTTCAAAGCTGGTGCACCCCAAATCCTTCAGCGCCAGGGCCCTGGAGCAACAACAGGTAGCATCCTACACATCTTCTATCAGTCAGCTCTGACATCTCCGGTGCACCCCCTCAAATCCTGGGGCCTCAAAGAGGGAGCACCCAAAAAGTCACCCAGCTGACACCGACTATAAAAGCCAACGAGGGTACCCCAAAACATCTGCACCCCAAATCCTTCAGCGCTGGGGCTCCAAACAAAGCAACAGGTAGCACACACAAAGCCACGCACCTTTCACACAATTCCAGGACAGACTATAGGGGAGGTTACTCTAAAGCTGTTACACCCCAAATCCTTCAGGGCCCCCAAACTAACAAGGCATTGGGGGCCCCATAGGTAGCACCCACCACATTCTGTGTTTACCAGCTCTGTGAAACCTACAGGGCACAGACTATAGGAGCACCCCAAAGTGTCAGGACACAAATGTTAAAAGGCATTGGGAGGGGGCAACAGGTAGCATCCATCATGGCCCACAGTGTGACACCCATAGGACACCGACTAAAGTAAAGGAGCCCCTCAGAGGAGCTGCACCCCTGCTCACCATACCCCCCCCCCCCTCACTCACTCCAGCACCGGAACTAAAAGGAAGTCACCCCCCCCCCCCAGCACTCCATGTGCCACCTCAGAAAACACCCCCCCCCCCCCAATCCATGACAGACCCCCCATGCCCCCCCTTCTTCCCTCCACAGAGTAAGAACTTACCCCGGCCGGTGGAACGAGCAGCAAGTTGTGTGCGGAGGAGCCCCGGGGAGGGAGGGCCGGCCGTGCGGTCAGGGGAACGGGACTCGGCTCGAGCGATGCGAGGAATGCTCGGAATGAGGACAGGAATGAAATGAACGTCAAGACCGAACCAGCCGACTGCTGGGGGGCGTGGTCCCCGGTGACGCGACCCCCTGACGTCACGGGGAAGTCCGGAGTTGGGCGGGGGGAGAACGAGAGAAAAAAAGAGGCCACAGCCGCCTCCTTCTTCTAACCTCCCCTTGGAGCTCGGAGGGAAGGGTCACGTGATGAGGGATCGAGCGGGCCGCTGCCAGGCAAACACAGCGAGAGAGGGAGGGGGTCACGTGATTCGGGATTGAGCCGGAGCTGTGAGGCGATGGAAAAAGGCGGGAAGGCGCCCTGACTGATAGGAGCGAGGGAGAAAAAAAGCATACGTTCCAACTTTTCATGGTGGGGAAGAGGGATTGCTGTTAGATAAAGCTACGACTGAGTAATGGATAGGAGATAAGTTGTAACAGTTATAACATAAACATTTTGAATAGGCAAATTAATCAGATTCACATCTGCGTGTTAAACATCAAAGAGGGAAATGGACTCACATAAGGGACACGTGAGAGGGGATACATGCTGCTATATACGCAAATCTTGCATGTAAATAAGCAGCTTTTGCTATTTGTAAAAAACTTCTCATATTCTAAGCATACAGCACGTCCTGCTCCCGAATAGTAATAACATGTGGGCAATCCTCCGCCTCAGGCGCCATGCACTGCAGACATGTAGAAAACAAGCTCCTCCCCCACAAATCCCCAGTTTTCTCTGCAGTGCTGAACTGCGAAGACATGAAGTATCACGCTCTCGCAGGCGAGCGGGCCTTACGGCCCAAGGTCCTGTGGGACTGTTTCCACCCGTCCTCTTCAGAAGAAATATGCCTCCCAGCCTAGGCTGCGCGGGTCGGGTGAAGGTAGGCAGCACCTGGTGTGCTGAACGGAGCCTTGCTCCACTGCAATCCCCCTCCATAGGGTAGGCGGTCAGGCCGATGGTGAGCCTCTAGTGGATGCCCCTCCCGCAATCTTGCCCGTGCCCCTCACAGACTTAGTCCATGGACACCGTCCGCTTCCCCCTCGCTTCCTCCCGTAACTCGGGGGAAAAGAAGGGGGGGGGGGGGTATGTGTGGCAGCCCTAGTGCTAACTTCACTTTTAGACCTTGGTTTTTTATTCTTGGGGTCAGTGTCGCTCCTTGATATACAGTGCGAGCCGTCTTTTTCATTAACAATCTGCCTAGTCGGCATCATCATTCCAGCGTGTCAGCATTTTAGAAGTACGCCTTATTCCCAACTGTTCTAAGTTTTTGCCGTTGGTTAGAGCTTCGTGCTCTTTGGGGGAGGCGGAGACTCGGCATTACGCGCTTCGCGTCACAGCCCGGCCTGGCCCACCCCTCGAGGTTCGCTGGCGCCATTTTCTCTATCTTCGCGCGCGTGGTGCAGTTCGCCTCCTCCCTTGGTCATGTAAGTGCCCTCTGGGGCGGCATGGTTCTATGTCTTTCAGGCTGCGCATGGCACTGACTCCACCCCTCTTGTCCCATTATGTCTTTCAGACGCCAGGACTTCAGTGGCTTCCCCCGGCCTAACATATATTACAGCGGGTCCACTTTACAAATTCTCCCACATTACTAGCGGGTTTTTGGGGCATCCAGGGTTGCCTATTGCATAAATCCCTGCGGTCATACTGCTTAATAATCACCATATGGAGGCATTTCAGAATAATGTAACCGGGGTCCCTCCGGGACATGACCGGCTGTGTGCAGTGTGTGGTCAGAGCCCCAGGCTGAGGCTGACAGGGCACGGGTCTGCAGACAGTGTGCAGAACAGGCAGGTTTGCCAACGGAGGAACCTCCCTTCCTCCCGTCTCCCCGCTCCCAAATATCACTCATGACGAGTCCCACTCGAGCGGGGATGACCTGCAATCAGTGCCGCGCGTGTTGCCCACGGCGGAGCAGGTGCTTTCTGGATTGGCGGAGCGTATGGGCCCTGGTAAAAAGCGATCCCTGATGCCTCCTGGCTCCCCGGTTCCTGACGATACCGATGACTCTGCTGATATGCTGGACCCTGACCCTTCTGAGGAAGGTGAGCTATTCTCAGATTCGGGGTCCTCGAACGGGATGCCCAGGGGCTGCGATGATTCTGAGCCCGGTTCTTGGGGTCTGTGTGACACAGATGAAATTCTTATTAAGATTTTTGAGGTTTTGTCAATCTCCCCCCCTGGGGAGACCCCCAAGCCTAAGAAGGAGAGTTTCCATACAGCGCCGCCGCGCTTGGAGTTCCTAGAACAGGAACATTTCCAGAATCTTATATCCCAAGAATGGGAATCGCCTTGTAAGCTTAAAGGGGTTCCAGGGGTCTAGGAATGGAAGTACCCTTTCCCTCCTGATGTTGTTAATTTATGGTCAGCTCCCCTGGTGGTGGACGCACCGGTTATAGGGGTCACAAACCCCCCTTTCATGACTGCTCCTTTTTACCGTACCCTTCGGGATGCGCTCTGCACCCGGTTTGTGCCGCGGCCATCACTGCCCTCACCGCCCTGAGGGGTGTTTAATGCCCTATCAGACTGTGAAGCGTTTGTGAAGTTTATTCTATCAGCCCTGGATGACACCATTAAGATGTGTGCTAGAACCTCAGCCCTTGCAGTAGCTATTCGCCGCCTGGTCTGGCTGCGACAGTGGGGTGCTGACGAGGCTACAAAAAAGGCTCTCACTTGCCTTCCCTTCAGAGGACGGCGGTTATTTGGGGCCCGTTTGGACCTTTTTGGTAAAAAGGGTAAAGCACCCTTGCGCAGAAGGCCGCTCCGGACTCCACGAGGCAGAGTCACCCCTCCACCTCCCTACGTTAGTGTCAAACGCGAATCTGAGGTGTGCTTCCAACTGTTCGGTGTGGATTTCCACCATGGGGTGGGCAGGCAGCGTCCTTGGCCTTCTGGCAGGACTAAGTCCAAATCTGCCAAGACCTCCCAAGCATGAAGGGGCGCCCTCGCCCTTCTGGGCGAGGGTACTGCTGCAGCAGCTGTCTCCCATCCAGGAATATACCTTCTCCTTCTGGTGGTTCCAGGATGTAATTCCCCTGGACACAGGATGGCTTTTGCTGGGCGGTCCCCCTCATTGATTGTCAGGGTGCTTCTAGTCCCTGGTTTTCCTTCAGGAATTGGCGCAGGCCGGACTGGGCCTACAGTGTTTGGGCTTACTTACAGGTTGCCCTTAACGGTATGGGGCTATGGCCTCTATATTATCCTTCCTCCCTCCCTCAACAGTATGAGGCAGTCTGGGCCGCGTTGGCCTATGGCAGGCTTGGCAATTCTACCTTCACATGTAGTCCCTATATGACACCTCTGTCTTGGGTCACGGGCCCCCTGTGCAGGGGGGGCTTTCGGCCTCTTGTGAAGTACTAGATCTTCTTAGTTTCCCTTGTGTCTGCTGGACACCAAGACCATTTCTAGATAGTGTTGCAGGACCAACCCTGCGGATTGAGGCATTATTTGGGGCCTCTCTTTCGTTCCCAGGCTACTCGCCATGGCGCGAAAGGGGGTGATGTTTCTGACACGCCTGGGGGGGGCGTCTGCGTTAGGACCTACCGGGTCGTCTTCCTTACTCCCCAGTCTCTGCATCAGGCCGAGTGGATTGGTCGGCCGGCAGTGTCCCCTGGGAGCTACTGGATGGTTGCTCAGTCACCTCAATCCCTCATGGTCCCTTGTCCGCTATTCCCCATTCCTGGGATTCGGTTCAGGCTTGAAGCCTTCTTCTCTGGCAATAAGGGGAATCCTGGTTACGGGGGCTCTGCCCCCCTTTACTGGTGCCTTACCTCCACCGGCGGGATGGCAGCTGGTGATGATGTCACTTATATACCGAGCCCTTGGGCCCTTCGGCACAGTAGGTTATCGGGCTTACATATGTTCCAGCACCCTGGTGCTTGGTCTGTGATCATGCCCCCTTGGTAAGGTGGTTCCTCTTGAGCTTCTCATATTTAAGGGCCCCGTCAGGGGGCACCCCCTTCCTTATTGGCATCTTCCAGTGAATGGTCACCCTGGGTACCAAGTCCTGCAGGTTTGGCGGAGGAGGGGAAATTCTTCCACAATCCCCGTGGTTTCTAGGTAGGGTCCCCTAGAGGGTCCTTCTTACCTGCTGGTTTTGTTGAAACGGTGTGCCCTCCGTTGACTCTATATGGCTGGCCTTCTCCTCCTTTAGGATCGGTCGGTTTATTGGGGGACGCCTGGTCTGTTGAATTACAATGGCCTGTTTTACTACTGGTCTAAAGATTGAGGCGGGATGCTCCCTCTGGAGGGTCCCTGATCCTGCCTCGGGCGGGGGTCTACTTCCCCTGCTTCTCAGCGGTATTCGCTTCAATGGATGCTCTTAGCGGCAGGTTATGCTAGTGTGGCTCTGTTGGGTCTCCCTCCTAACACCGGGGCTCTGCCCTTGTTTTTGCTGTCCCAGAATATTCTGACTCTGGTCTGGGGGGCTGAGTATTTTAGGCACAGACTTGTTATTTATATGCCTTCTCTTCATCACCCTACTTGTGGGTTCTGCGCACGGTTGGCCTGATAGAGAGTCCTGTGAGATGGATGGCCTGGGTGGCCTTGTGAGCTGTGCTTCGCAGATGCCTCTGCTGAAGTCTCCTCACCTGTTCGCTCTCTCAGGAGTGCGGTTCTACCCTTGTCAGGTCCCTTCCCTTGTCCCAATATAAGGTTCCTGTCTGGGGATTGACAGCTGATTCATTCACCCCTTGGTGACGGGCCTTATCTTCTGGATGACTTAGTATGAGGGGGGGTGGGGAGCAAGCTCCCCAGCTTCCACTTCCTCCGTCTATGGGTTATTTGTGGTAAACCATATTGATTGGCATGAGCCTTGGTCTCTTCCCTGTTAAACGTTCTCGGTTCCCAGGGCCTTTAAAGTCATTACAGCGTAAGTTGGGGTTGGCTCCCCATCTGGGGACTCTGAAGGTGCAGGTTCTGTCCTGGCCTTTCCTGCAGGAGTCTGGTTCTGTCGCCCTCGTGGGGAATTCCTTTGGGGATTGCTTAGCTGCATCTCCCAAGTAGTCCCATGGTCCCTGTGGGGATCACTTTTCATTTTTACCCTGCGGATTTTCCTGGGGACTTTTGCTGGACGCTGTCTGAGCTGCCTGGTAGTCCAGGTCGCTTCTCTGGGGCCTCCTGACTCCGTCAGACGTGTGCCTAAGAAGGTGGATCTGGTTACTTAACCTTGGCTCGTGATATATATATATATATATATATATATATATATATATATATATATATATATATATACAGATGTATATGGCTACAGGCACCCCATACCTTGGGGGTGTTCCTTCTTACGACGGGCCTCCGTTCCGAGTGGTCTGTAGTATCAGCGTTTTAGTCCATTAGTCTAACTATGGACTACATTCCCTCTACAGGTGTTGCACTTTTCCCCATGAGGGTTTTCATGGCCTTAGGGGGACTGATGCTCTTGGTGTCTACGGGCGCCTCTTTATGTATGCGCCTGATATCTCCTTCCAGCGTTGTTGCGCCCTTCGGATTAATCCTTCTGGATGTTCCCTGATCCTGAGTGAAGCCTTGGCTTCGTGATAAATAGGGGTCAGTATTCCCGCCTTGGTCGTGTGACCTGTTATGTTTCCCTTAGTGGGTGTTACAAGTTTTGCCACGAGGCTTCCTGGCCTGTGGGCTGGTTGGGTCATTGCACTGACCTATATTTCTCTTTAGGGGAAAGAATCTTCCCTTTTTCTGTTTATTCCGTTATATTGGTGCTTGGGTACCACTGGCCCTTCAGCACCGGGGTTTTTTCTGTTGATTAAGTTGCTAGACTTATGGCTTGTCTCTTTTCATACCTTCTGGTCTTGTTATGAGACTGACGTTAGAGCCTTTGCTCATGTCATGCCTGTTGCAAGTTTTGCAGGTGACAGCGCCTTTACTGTCCGCTGTGCCTTGTTTTTTCCTGGGGATCCCACCCTGCTTATGGACACTGCTATTGGATGTCCCACATGTTATTACTATTCTGGATCAGGACGTGCTGTATGCTTAGAATAATACAACTCTGTGAAGTACTCACCTGTAGAGTTGATATTATATGCATACAGCACGTCCTGCTCCACCCCACCCTGGTTCACTTGTTCTGGATCCCCTGTATGGTGATTGTTATCAATAGATATTATTACCAGTTTTTCTGAGTGGTTGTTCCTCCCGGCTTCTCTTCTCACTGCTTTTCAATGCTGGGGATTTGTGGGAGGTCCTTCGGTATATGTAGGGCCGGGAGGAGCTTGTTTTCTATATGTCTGCAGTGCACGGCACCTGAGGCGGAGGATTACCCACATGTTATTACTATCCTGGAGCAGGACGTGCTGTATGCATATAATATCAACTCTACAGGTGAGTACTTCACAGAGTTGTATTTTTATCCAGGTTGTGCTATAAATGGGGTGATATATAAACCAAACCTCCCAAGCAGGGCCGGATTAAGTGTGGTGGAGGCCCCTGTGCAGTATAAAATAATCCAGCCAAGTAACTGATTGGTGGTTGTCTGGCATCCGCCTACTTACTGGAACATCAGATCGAGTCCCTTGCAGCGGGTACGTGCTGCTCGGGAACTTCTGCTTTGCCATTCTGGGTGGGGAGTAGTGTAGTCACCCGGCTGGTTCATCAGAAAACAGTTCCCTGCATTGAGCTGCCAGTGGCTGTGCTTGGTGACTTATGTGCAGTGACAGCTCTGCACCCATCACTGTAGCATTGCTGATGGTGGCTTTGCCGCTCTAGACTCTCTATCCTGCCCTCTGGTGGCTTTGGCTGCAAAAAAGGCTTGCTGGCCCTGCGGCCCATCAGACCAAAGACTGAAACGCCTCCTGAACCAGACCATAACTCAAAGGTTGGTGGAGGCCGCGGGATGGCGCCCCTCTCATAATCCGGGCCCTGCTCCCAAGTGTCCCTCATTTGCAAGGACAGTCCCTATTTTGAGTCCACCCCCTGTCCCTCATTCTCATTTGTCCCTCTCTGGGGTGTAACATACACAGCTGCTATTTTTATATATTTTTGTAACTGTAACTAACAATCTATCTCCTATCCATCTAAGAAGGACCATCGGAGGCCCTGGAGTCTATCCGAGTTCCACTCCTTGGGGCCTGGAATTGGGAATTGTTTCTGGATCTCATAGTGCATGAGCGGGCCTCCGGTGGCATCCCCTGCACCACTTTATCTGATACGAGCACCCTCGACGGACAGTTTGTGCACAGTTGGAGGGTACGGCTGGGGGGAATCTCCCAAAGGTCAATTACTTCAGCATTGTTTGCCATACCTTAATAGGCACAGCTATCAATGCTGATTGTAGTAGTACCTGTGCATGTGTCATGGGAGCGGGGAGCGGACTTGGAACCTGGCAGTTCACACACACAGGGGCATCCCAAATTGAAGTCTGACTGGAGTCCTAAGCAGTGTGGGGCCTAGTTTAGCGACTTTCGAGCCCAGTGGGGTTTGTTTCTTCCTGGGTCACTACTGCAGAATGCAATGTTGGCACGCTGTCTGCAGGATGCACAAGGACCTGTAAGTTCCACAAGGTACAACTAAGGTGTCGGCACCTTGCAGCTCCAAATGTTATATGCACAGAGAGCGCTAGGGTAAACAATGCATTTGTACCTTAGTTCTGACCTGCAGGACCTCCCACTCTGGTCGCTGGCACTCCCAGCAGACAGAGCACCGACACTGCATCCTGGGGTAGCACCAGTCCGGCACTTGTGCAGCAGATGCTGTAAGGAGGGAGTGGGAGACCCCCTTCTCCCATTGGCCTGGTAGCAGCTGCCTTCCCTGCCTCTATGGTATGTACGCTCCTGGTTAGAAGATATGTCTTAGGTGTCTTTGTATTGGCCTTGTATATATTTATCCACAGTGATTAGTTCCTTTCTAAGGCGTCTTCCTGTATTTCCTTTGTATATATTTATACACAGTGATTAGATCCCCTCTAAGGTGTCTCTCTGTATTTCCCTTGGATATATTTATACACAGTGATTAGATCTCCTTGTATACATATTTATAGTCGGCATGCGACTAGGAGCTATGGAATAGGTAAAATGTGGATCCTCCTTATGTGTTGCCTACGAGTGCCCTTTGTTTTATTCCAACAATGGTTCCAAAACAATCAGAACATGCAAATGTATGTAAATTGCTGAATCACACATGTTGGTGAATTGTTCCTCGCTCATGTCTATGACAATATTTTGTTTTTCTTTCAGGTTTTTGCAGAGCAGTCGGTGGTTCCTTTGTCCTTGCTGACTGAGGGAACCCTTATGTTGGAAAGCTTACACATGCAGTTGTCATTTTTTCCATTGTCACGCAGCGAACAAAAAGCATTTGTTTCATGACTCATGAATGATGTTGGTCACCTGTGATCCTTCATCCTGGTCTCTCTCCTGACCCGCATTATCTTCCTGGTTGTATCCTGCATCACCCAGAGGCTGTTTCAGAGGCTGTCACCAATTGAACTGTCTTTGGCGTCCACCCTACAGTTAAAGCTGAACAAAACCCATCCAGCCTGGCCATAGAATCTAAAAGATTTCAGGGCCGGCTGCTGGCTTCTCCCTAAGCCATCCCAAATTGGGATTCCCCGCTGTGTGAACCCGGGGTACCCATAAAATCTCACTTTTCTCTGGACCGACAGCACATGCGCAGGCTCTCATCCAATGAGATTTGTCTGCCATGACTACGTCATTCGGCAAAATGCTCTCTATGTTGTGAATGAAGAGCGCTACAGACTGGAGCAGGAGCGTGCACACCACTGGGGATGTGGCAGCACACCCCCCCCCATTCTAGTTAATGAGAGCTATTTGCCAAATGACATAGTCATGGCAGACGGCTCTCATTGGATGAGAGCCTGCACATGCGCTATTGGAACGAGGAAGAGGTCAGTAAAAGCGGCATTCGGGGGGGGGGGGGTATGCCCTGGGGGAACAGAGCAAAACCAGCAAAAGTCGAATTCACAGGTTTTGTTCCACTTTAAATGCAACACTTACCAGCATATTCTTAGAGCTTATGCTTTTCGGTGAAAGGTCTTAGAGATCCGATCCTGGTGCCCATGGACCCAGTTGTGTGCTGTGAGGCTACGTTCACACCTGTGTGGATGTGTTTGCTTTCTGCAGATCTGTAGAAAAAGTAATGTAATGTATCCTCTATGGCCTCTACATTTTGGTACAGTGAGGTTGGAATGTGGCAAAAAAAATTCCTGCTTGCTGCATCCAACCAAACTGCATATGAAGATCTATACTGTGTCTATTCTATGGAACTGCAAAGAAAAACGCAGTTGAAAAACGCTGTTCAACTGCAAAAAGCATGACGCACCTGATCTGCAACTGCATAGTGTGAACGTAGCCTGAAACCAGACACTGCTGTTTGATTTGGCTCTGCCCCCGAACGTCCAGGAATGAAATGAGACCCACGTATATGTGCATTATGATTTCCAGATCTAAAAAAGGGTTCAGTCCATGAATAATGTACATATGGCTTCATAACGTTTTGTTAAAGTCTTGGTCCCAGCATGTCTGGGAGAGATACTAGTGCCCTAATCAGTTTGTATTAGCCATAGGGGCTCCTCACTAGTTAGGCTTGAGTTCAGGGGCCCACTGGGGGATTCCTTGATGGGCCAGACCGAACCTGGTCAAAACTCAGAGGGAACGCTTCTCGTTATTTTCAATGATCAAGTTCAGAAATCTGCCCTGTGTCAAAGAGGAACAAAACCTCTGTGGTTTAGTTTCTCATTCCTGGTGCATCCCTATTTGGGATGCCCTGCTGTGTAAAATTGCCCTTGAAAGCCCTGTATTCTTATCTCGCCAGCAATTCTATGACACAGATGCGGGCTCCCCCCTACAATCAGCTTTCTGATGTGCATATTAAAGCGGGACAAAACACAGAATTTTGACTATCCCGGTTTTGTTCCTTGCTCCAGGGTGCATCCCAAACTGGATACCCCCCTGGGGCAAAGATTCCAAGCCCGGCCGCTAGCCAGTCCCCTGTAGATTGAGTGGTGTCCTGGGATGGATGATTAACTCGCCCTGGGGGAGACCCCGCTGATTGCCCCTTTCTGACGATCCCATTGGGCCACATCCCTGGACATCTCTTGGCTGTGGCACATCCAGCCATTTAGATTTTTTAGCACTTTTCTATGCCGGCCTCTGTGTGTAAACAGAGCTGTATGTCGAGCATTAATATGCACTGATTGGACAAGAGCCCATGGATGCGCCATAGGACTGGTTTAAAGGTGAGTTTTAAAGGCCAGCTATAAGGTTTTACACATCTAAAATTGGGATGCTCCAAGCACAATGACCTATCACCATGATAGTAAAAATCCAGGTGATAGGTCCACTTAAAAGTAGTCCTAAAGAGCATTAGTGTAGGAAAAAAACAGCTACAACATCTAAAATGTAAACATATCCTTGATAAGTATGCTTATCAATGATTAATGCCCCCTTCTCTTCCAGCTGCCCCAGGAAATTCGCTGCCTCCCTTGCCATCTTGCTGCAACTGGGAGTTGTATGTATCCCATAATCCTCCCAGATTGCTTGATTAAAATCTTGTGACTGTGCACTGGCCAATTCAGTTTCATTCGGGCCAGGTCCCAGTAGCATGGGAGCTGCTGAAGGTGGCATCAGTCCTTAGTCAAAGCTTAGTAACGCTACATGATGCGTAGAACAAGGAGCACGGCCAACAGCAACATAGAACAGCGGTCAAACGGTGCAAAGGTTGCCAACAAGGAGTAGGCAGCACATGGTCAGACATGGCAAGGAGTCCAACAAGCATAAGTGGGCTTGGTCAGACAACAAATAAGATGGATTGTGACCTGTGGCACTGTCTGAGAATAGGGGAAACATGGCATCGGTAGCGAGTCAGCAGGACATGTTGAGATGTGTCCAAGCAGGGGCATACATTGCCCTGATGGGGCCCCATAGCAGGGTCCCCATCATCAATGAGGTCTACAAGTCCACAGGATAACACACAAATGAGCAGGAAAAAAAATAAAATTAGAAATATATATAACAATTAGTAAGATAGATCATTAATAAAATAATGGATTGTGGCCTGTGGCACTGGTTGGGGATAGAGAAACATAGCATCTGTAGAAACAAGAAGTCAGCAGGTCATGGTGATATGTGGAAAAGAATCTCAGCATGGATCAGTCGGATGTGGTCAAATGGGGCAAAGGTTGGCAGGCTATGGTCAGACAACAAGAAACAGCGGCACTGGGATGTGGCAGAGGCTGGCATCAAGGAGTCAGCACAATGTTGTTAGATGTCAACAACAAGGAGTCAGCAGAACATGGTCAGACATGGCAGAGATTGGCAACAAAACTCCGCAGGACATGGTCAGACTTGTAAGCGGTTGGCAACAAGGTTTTTAGCAGGACATGGGCAGTGACAAGAATTGAGTGGTCGGATGTGGAAGAGGCTGTCTAGAAGATCAGCAGGGCTTTGTCAGATGTGACAGAAGTCGGCTCATGTAGTGAGCAGGACATGGTCAAATTTCCAAGGTGAAAAACAAAGATCAGCAGAACTTGATCAGATGTGGGATTTGCAGGGCATTGCCATATGTGGCAGAAGGCAATGTGAAGTCAGCAGCACATCAGACATGGTAGTGGTCCACAACATGGATCAGCAGCAATGGTCTGAACAGAAGCTCCCAGGCTTACCTGATTGGCTTCTATGAGGAGGCGATTAGAAACCTGCGCAGAAGTGCGGCTGTAGATATAGTTTTTCTGGATTTTGCAAAAGCATTTGACACTGTCCCTCACAGACATTATTGGGGAAAATTAGGCTTCAGGGTTGGAAAATACAGTAACTCAGTTATCCTGTAACTGGATTGAATACTGGCTGAAGAATCATGTGCAGAAAGTTAATGTTACCTATCCTGAATGGTACCCGGTAGGAAGCGGTGTACACCAGGGCTCAGTGCTGGGCCCACTATTATTCAACTTGTTTATACATGATATAGAATATGGCATTAATGGCACTGTCTCTATTTTTGCAAATTGCACCAACATATGTAGAACAGTGCAGTCTATTGAAGATGCTCACAAGCCTAGGACACTTTGGGCATCCACTTTAAGTTTAATCCAAATAAATGTAAAGTAATGCACTTGGTATGTAATATTCTACAGGCCACATGTGTCCCCGGGGGAGTTAAGCTGGGCGAGTCACATTCTGAGATATTATCATACATTAATAAAGGCATAAAATCAGGGGAAACGCTGCCACTTTAGAAGGCACTGGTGCGCTCTCATCTGGAATATGCCAGTCAGTTTTGTGCACCACTTCATAGAACGGATGCCCTGATTTTCGAAACGGTGCAGAGAAGAGCCACCAAATTGAAAAGAAGAATGAAGGGTCTTAGTTATGAAAAAATATATTATTTAGTCTTAAAGTGAACAAATTTTAACTATCCTGGGTTTTTATCCGTGCCCCTCTGTGTGAAACCCGCTACGACGCATGCGCGGCCGCTCGTTCAATCAATACGTTTGGATTTGCTCGAGCCCCTTCGCCCAGGAGCTCGCTTAATGCGAGCGGATCCGAGCATGCTGGCAGCCAGATACCCCGCTACCTTTTAACAGAGTGTGTTCCCATGCTGGCCATTCACAAATGCCTGGCACGGGCACACTCCCTGCTAGAGGGATAGCAGGAATGCGGCCGCTGCTTGTGCATGCGCCGTTGGAGCTGGGCCAAAGGTGAGTTTTTAGGCGATCTCAGGGTTTCACACAGCGGGGTTCCCCGGGGAAGAGCGAGTATGCCTGTCCTGGACTCTCATAGACTCCAGGGTGGGTTTTGGTCCTCTTTAAGATGAGATGTCTAAGGGGGAACATGATTAACTTATAAATATATAAATGGCCAATACCAAAAGTATGGGTAAAAGCTTATTCATGTAAGATCATCTCTAAAGACAAGGGGGCACTGCCTCCATCGGGGCCAAAATGACTATACAACCAGTGCCGTACCGGTTCCCAAGGCAGCTTCCTGGCTGCCTCCAATTAGAAGAGATAGCAGGCTTGTGGGCCCTAGGCAACAGGGGTACTGTGTCTAAGTGATGTGGCGCATGGCAGTTGCGAGATGTTGGTTGACAATGCCAGTGACTATCGCAAGCATGGGAATGGTGGAAGGGTAGGTACCTTCTCGTGACACTATAGCAGAAGAGCATAATGCGTTGTACCAGCATTGTGTTTTGTTTTGTAAAGTCTATGGCAAACACTGTAAAAATGCAACGCAGTGTAAAACACAGTTCACCCAAGCAGTTCCCGCACGTGTGAACCCGGCCTCATGCCGATGACTGATGTCTTATGAGTCGCTGGAATCTTAGCGTTGGAAATTGAACCACAATGGGCAATGTCTGCTGTTAGCCCAGGTTTCAGGAATCCTGTTTCAGAAGCTATTTACAAACCTCTGTTTCACCAGCCTCCGTTAGGAGATATTTGCACAGTGATGGGACTTGCTTTAACCAGAAAAGAACTATGCCCTATTTATTTGGGCCTAAGGCAAGAAGGCGTTGTTCCACAGTCTATAGAAAAACATTGTTTCCCATGGGCCCCAATAGGGTGCACCATATATATACATGCTGCCCCCGGAGTACTTTTCACCTTCAAGGCCATGGAATTATGTTGTTTGTGCAAGTGCAAGAGAATGTATATGGAAAGTGACCGTCTCTGCCTATGACCTTGTTCGCGATAAATGTCTTGGCAGAAAAACAGTTGTTGACCTGTCGCTTTAAACCACATTTACACTTACAACAGAATGCTTTGCTGTGGGGTTTAACACATCTTACTCCTTTTTTTATTTAGACTGGACCAACCCCCATTTTACTGTGTGGCATACAGCCCTGTTTACACACAGAGCCCGGCATAGGGGAGCAGAAGCGGACGCATCTCTGGCTACTATTTTGTCAGACGGCGGTCAAGAACAGGACCACTGCCGGCCAGTCACGCTTCATTGGGGGAGTGTGGTTTAAAGTGGACTAACTCGTCCAAGCACCCGGTGGCTTCTGAATCAGGATGCCCTGATCTGTGAATCCCCCCAATCGTCTCAAGCACTAACCTTTCTGGGGCTCCTACGCCAGGTTCGTGGGCCACAGCTGCATCCCCAGCATATCTGTAGCTGAGGCACACGCCCTCTCCCAGCCATTCAGATAGGCTGAGGCCGGAGTGTGCTGTACATCACAGGGAAACTGGGGATGCGACTGCTCCTGCTTCCCTATACCAGGCCCTGTGTCTAAACAGGGCTGTATGCCGCCAATGAATACACACGGCTCATGGTGCTGGTTGGACGAAGGTCCGCGCATGTGCCGTGGGACTGGAAAAAGTTTTTGGGGGGACCCGGGGGGTTTTGGTCCACTTTAAGGTAAGATTTAGGTGGACTGTAAGGTGTTAATCATGGAAGGGCACTCCAGCAGTGAGATGCCCCAAAGTGTTTTTTGTAAAATGGGTGTTGGTCTGGTTTGAAGGAGCTCTATTGCGAAATCACCTAATAGTAAAAATCCATATATGCATGCTAGATAGTGAGCAGAGGAGTTACTTATGCACCCCATCTGGTAAAAGTAAGACCAGGGGTGACAGGATTAGGGGCAGGCGTACTATTCCACTTTTAAAGGGATGATCTTCTCCATTCTTAATGTCTTTTGAGCTAGCTTATGGGATCAACAGCATTAGACACTCTAAATATCTGCCTAATGTGTTGCATAATGGGTAAAAGCATCTACACACATCAGAAGACTTGCAATAGCAATGAGCCGTTATTCCAGCAAAAGCTGTCTCAGGGGAAAGGCCAATGGAGTTGAGCAGATCTCCCCTCTAAAAGCAGAAGTGTACATTTAAAGCCTGTCACCCCTGATTCTTTTTCCTTAAATTAAAAGAAAGAAACTGGCTTGGCAGGGATTTTTTAATGCAGGCTGTGTAAGTAACGCCCTCCTTTTTTATATTTAACATATTTATGTGGCTCTTTATTATTGGCCCAGTTTTTGTGATTGTGCTTTTTTACTGGGGTAAATTGTAAAGCACATACAGAAAGCTCATGAATGGGACAGTTGTGGGCAAAAATGTAAATTCTATATTTAAACCCCCCTCAAACTCTCCCTTCTGCTTGATAATAACATGTACTTTTATGGCCTGTTTACATGGAGAGATTGTCGAGTGAAAAATCGTTAAAGCGACCGCAATTTAGCGATAATCGCCCAGTGGAAACGGCTGCTGTGATCAAGCTATGAACGAGAATTGGTTAATCGGTTGGCCATCGTATCATTTCATTTCGTTCATTGATTGATTGTTGGAATGTGTAAACCGTACTAAATCGTACTAAAAAAAATCTTCAGCGTCTGAACATAAGGCTCGATTCAGAGAGACAAAAAAATTCTTCCGTTTTAGTGCACATCTGTTTTTTTTTTTTAAATGTTTCTGCTCTCGTATGTGTGTGTGAGCGATTCTATGCATGCATTGCAATCCTTCTGTAAAGTTTCCGTCCGTTCGTACGGCAGATTACGAATACGAGGATGTCATTTTCCAGCGTGACTTTTCCGTTTCATTTTCACATGTTACAACATAGGCTTTCGTTTTTGCACTTTTCCCATCGTATCCTCCCACGAATCCTTTGCGTTTCCTGGTAGTTTCTGTTTCCCTTTTTCAATAAATAATCGTCCAGACGGAAATCCTTACGATCTTGCGCCTGCACTATAAACTTAACTCATTAAAGTGCTCGCCTACATATTTGCCACCCTCACTTCTACTACAATGTTTAGCTAAATCACTTAGCACTATCCTCCATCTTCCCTTTTGGACCCTTAAAGCTCACCCAAACCACTTAGCACTATCCTCCATCTTCCCTTTTGGACTCTTAAAGCTCACCCAAACCACTTAGCACTATCCTCCATCTTCCCTTTTGGACCCTTAAAGCTCATCCAAACCACTTAGCACTATCCTCCATCTTCCCTTTTGGACCCTTAAAGCTCACCCAAACCACTTAGCACTATCCTCCATCTTCCCTTTTGGACCCTTAAAGCTCACCCAAACCACTTCGCGGTTAGGTTCTTCCATTTTATCCCCCTAAAACTTACCCAAATCACTTCTCGGTCATGTGAATATTCATCTTTAAATATTTCTGGGCCCATTAGTTTTGTGTTAATTTATTTTGTAAATGAAATGACACTGTAACATTTTTTTTTTTTATTCCATCATAAAATATAACATTTTTAAAAAATTTTAAAATTTAAAATTTTTACAACTATAAAAAACAAAATACATAGCAAAGGCAGGCCACAGAAAATTATTCTTCATCTGTGGTCCCCAACGAGTTGCGCAGCTCCTGCATCTCGCCCACCAACTGAAGGACCCTGACATTCAGTTGTGCCACTCTGGCACGTGTGGTCTAATTACGTAAATTACGTAACATAAATTAAAATTTTGGTATAACCATGTTGGGGTCATACTGCAGTGCCCCCCCCCCCCCCCCCGTATGGTCCAAACACCTAAATCTGGACTTCAAAAGCCAGAGGGCCCTCTCTACCACGGCCCGGGTTTTGCATAATGCCCGATTAGAGAACCCCTGGCCCGCATTCTGCATGCAAAGAACGGGCATCAGGAGCAAGGGCAGGAGTGGATATCCACAGTCCCCTGAAAGAATTTAAAAATACTAACATAAAATACACATTCTAAGCTACAATATTGTTTAACATGTCATCAAGGGCTAAAAACAGCCATAGGTTAAGTCATGAGTCATCAACTATATTCATTGCCATACAGTGAAAATGGATTGATGGAATGTGAGCAAACTTACCCAGGAGCCATACACCAGATAATTCTCCTGACTCAAACTGACGAAATAATCCGGAGCTCTGCAATATATAAGCATCATGGGACGACCCTGGATGCCCTGCAAGAACACTGAGGAATCGCATAGCTGGACCAAACACTGCTTGTATGTTGTGCGAGTGGCACATCTTGCGGTTCCTGCAAACAAATATAAAATAATTACACAAAGCAAAGGTAACCAACTAAAACAATAACTCCTACAACAAATTAAGATTCAAGTTCAACAATCCAAATATAATTCACAAAGGACATACGTCTAAAAAAAATAGCAATTATGAGGATGTGTGGGAAATAAATGTTTACATGCTAAGGACTAATTAAGGTCAGCATTAAAATGCTTCTATAAGGCATACATGAAATGTATTAATTCAGGTATGCATTGCTATACAATTTATGGCCTCGGCCATGCTGATACATGCAATGCCTTGGTGCTAAAGGCGCACAGCCTCCTCCACATAGCCGCAAAACATGTTCAACAATAGCAATCCGAGCCCTCAAAGGTCCCGTAAGTGGATCGGAAATGAAACGGATTTATAGGGTGGTTGTCTGTTGGAAATCGGCTCTCTGACGCAAGCCCATCCCAACAACGTAAGTTATCTGAACGAAATGGAAAATGATCTGAACTAACGCAAATGATCCGATTTGCTTTCGTTCATCAAAAACGCATATATACATTTTCCCGAACGTTCGTACGAATGAAAAATTAACGAAAAAAAGCAAAAAAATTACAAACACCCACTAGAACTTTCACAGACAGCTACGGAAGTCCAGACGAATGTGTCTCTGAATCAAGCCTATAGTTGCTCAATCTCAGAAGATTTGTATAGTAGGTCGATGAGTGAATATCCAGTTGATCTGCTTGTATAAACCCAGCATTAGTCCTTTTGTAGGCAATGTTTATTATAATAATAAATAACATGATAATAATTGTAATGCTACATCAGAGTCTCTACTGTCACGATGTTTGAAGTTTCCCATGAAGCTGGTCCTTTGTTATGCTGATTGCTATGAGCCTGGCACTGGCAGCCTGCTATGAGAGGACCCATGGACGCTGTCCAATAGTAACATCAGTTCTGTTGCAGAGTTTAGGTACTGGGTGCATGGGAGTCAAATCCAAATAGACGTGTGGTGTAACAGGAACTGGCTTTACTGGAACATTAATGCTGCCTTAACATGGTGGCTAACACAGGGCAGGAAAAAGAAAGTGATAGAGCACAGCTGAATATACAAGAAATGCAACACGTCCGAATAATGCATTGAGAGACTACAGATAGGCATTGATAACAGCAGCATAGCTTGCCATAACTGTAAACTGCAGTCAATCTGGCAAAAGTCCCAAAATCGCATTCAGAGACAAACAGAAGCTGTTGCATTATATTTTATCTCCAACACCCCCTCTAAACAGCTGAGGCTTTTAAGCTCATCTTCTTTGTAAGCCTCAAGTGTCTTTCAGCTGTCAGGGTCTTAGTAAGGATATCTGCTGTCATATCCTCAGTAGAGCAGTAAAGTAACTGAATAAGTCCTTGTTCTTTAAGTTCCTTGCTCTCAAAGTGCTGACTCTGAGTTTTCAGTATTTCTGCTTCATCCCCTTCTTTCTCAAAGCAAATCAGGATATATGTATGTATATATATATATATATATATATATATATATATATATATATATATATACAAATAAGAACATAGAACCATCTGTCTGCCAGTGTATTTGTGTATAAGCAGGGATCTGCTTTACTCCTCTGAAAGTCCTTACAGTAAGCACTTCATTTATTTTTATATTCCATGTTCTAGCAGCTTGCTTTAGACCGTATATACCCCTCTGAAGCTTGCATACTGGGTCTGGCCTTTGTTCATCTTTGAATTCTGGTGGTTGTTCCATGTAGATGTCTTCTGTTACCTCACCATGTTTTCACATCAAAGTGTTTCACTTGCAATTTCTTTGTGGCTGCTACTGTCAGCAAAGTCCTTATTGTAGCATGTTTGACTACTGAAGCAAAAGTCTCATCATAGCCCTCTATGTTGGAGAATATCCCTTAGCTACAAGTCTTGCTTTGTATCACTCCACTATGCCATCTACATTGTACTTCACATCAAATCTCCATTTACAGCCTATGGCTTTCCTTAACCCTTTAACCGCCAGCCTACCTTGAGATTTTGTCACCCTTTGTTGCCAGACCATTTTGCGCTCCCCTTGTTCAACTGTGATTTTTGAAGGGATTTCCAGGGATTTCCCAGGAAAGTGATATATTTTTTTTTTCAGCAGATTCTGGGCTTTAACATGAAATGTCTTGTTTGTCATTTTTAGGTGTGTTCTCAATATTTTTGGATGAAATATGTGCAAAAAAACACCCCAAAAATTTTTTTTACAATTTGTAGTGTTTTTTTGTAATAAAAAATGTAAGTTTGTCAATAAAATCTTATTGCACGTGAAACCCCAATTTCTCCCGGTTACAGCGGTACCACATGTGTATTGGTAGACACCCTTCCCTGCCCAGGAGACTCCCCCAAACTGAAACAATGCTTTAGGAGATTTTCAGATAAAATACAACTAAGCTACGCGCTAAGCGCACCTTGCAGTTTTTCAAGAAAAACAACCCTTTACATTTGAAATACCCCCCAAAAACGATATATTCTCTGGAAGTACACACCTCAAGCTTTCTAGACGTACCAGGCTTGTTGACATGGGTGCAGTTTTCTGGAAGTAATCCCTCAATATATTCTTTGGTTGCACAGGGTTTCCCGAAAAAAAGTATAAAAAAGCAGAATCAAAACCACATTTTCCTAAAAAAAACTATATGCAAACAAGAAAAAAACTGAAAATCTGAAAAAGCAACATGCCCCGAACAGAACAATACCCAGCATGCATAGCTACTGTCAATGGAAGAGTTGCCAAACACACCAAAGTAAAGCATGTGCGTAACGGTAATTTTACTTCAAAATTTCAGCTCTGCAGACAAAGTGCGCACCTTGTGCTTTTTCTACCAAAACAAGCCTTTACATTTGGAATATCCCCCATAAACCATATATTCCCTGAAAGTACACATTTTAAGCTTTCTAAGTGTACCCAGCTTGTTGTCGTGGGCTCATCTTTCTGGAAGTAATCCCTTGAAGAATTCTTAGGTTGCACAGGGTTTCACAAAAAAAATGTATAAAAAAGCAGAATAAAAAACACCTTTTCCTAAAATATCAATATGCAAATAAGAAAAAACAAGGTAAATCTGAAAGCGCAAGGTCCCCCGAGCAGAACAATACCCAACATGCATAGGTACTATTAACCCTTTTAATTGCCAGCCTACTTGAACTTTTGTCAGCCTCAGTTGGTCATTTTTCCCCATTTTGCGCCATGTTTAACCGTGATTTTTGTCGGAATTTCTTGGAAAATATATATATATATTTTTTTGCAGCAGAGTTTAGGCTTTAACATTAAATGTCTTGTTTGTAATTTTTCTACTGTTTTTTAAATATTTTTGTGTAAAAAAAAAAATAAAAATAAATAAAATAATATTTTTTAAACAATTGTCTCCTTTATTTTAAATAAAACATTTTTTTAGTAATAAAAACCGTATTGCATGTGATAGCCCTATTTCTCCCGATTACAACGGTACCACATATGTATCGATAGCCCCCCCATTCTTGTCCAGGAGACCCCCCAAACTGAAAAGAGCAATTTATTACATTTACAAATAAAATACTACTATCCACACTATAAACATAAGGGGTTAATTTAAAAAGAAAATGACACAGGGACCCCCCTCCCAGGCTAACCCTAACCCTTAAAATAAAAAAAAAAATAGGGAGGGGGGTCCCTATGTCGTTTTCTTTTTAATTTTAATTCTTTAAAATTTTAATTTTTAAAACATTTTTCTTTCTAATCCCAGGGGGTGGGGGACCCCATTTTTTGGGGGGAATTTTAAGGGTTAGGGTTAGCCTAAAAAGTGGACCAACACCCAGGATTTTCACTATCCTGCGTTTTGATCAACTTCCGCGGGGGTGCCCCGCTGCGTAAAACCCCCGAGAAAGGTATAAAAAAACTCACCTCAGCCCGCTCCTACGGCGCATGCGCGAGCGCTCGTCCAATCAGAGTGCTCAGAGCCGCTGTGGTTGTCCGTCCCTTGTCCGTGCATACCACAGCGGCTCTGAGCACGCTGGCGGACGCATCTCGCGCTTCCCTCTAACAGGGAGCGCGCCCGCGTCGGCCATTCACAAATGACCGGCGCGTGTGTGCGCCCTGATAAAGAGAAGCGCAGAACTGGATACACCTAGAATATGAAAGCAGCCTAAAACCCTCTAACCTTTCCCCGATTGCCCCCCACCCAAGTGATCTGTGATGCTGCTGCTTTTTTTGGTCACCCTAGCCATGTCTACCCGGCAGATTTGATATAGCTGATTGGCTGATCTCTAATGTGCCAGCTGATGTGACAAGCCCATTGCTTGCCTATTGTCATGTACCCCATCGCAGCATTGTGCAGGTCTACAATTCTGTCCCTGATGTCCTTAGACAGCTCTTTGGTCTTGGCCATGGTTCAGAGGTTGAAGTGTGATTGAGTGTGTGGACAGGTGTTTTCTATACAGGTAACAAGTTACAGGTAAGATTAGGAGGGCTAATTAAAGAAAAATGTACAGGACTGTGAAAGCCAGAATTCTTGTTGGTTGGTAGGTGATCAAATACATATTTCTTTTAGATTCTTTCTCTCACAGTTAAAGTGTACCTACGATAAAAGGTACAGACCTCTCCATACTTGGTAGATGGGAAAACTTGCAAATCGGCACTATATCAATTACTTATTTTCCTCACTGTCAGGAGTGGACTGACCATTGGGAGCAAGGGGAGAACTCTCTGCACTGCTTTTAGGCCAACTGGGCTGGTACCTCACCCAGACCCTGACCCACAGAATTTACTCAGACCTCTTGTAACAACCCCCTTAGGTCCATGTCTCCCCCCATAACTGGCCCCATTGCATCCCCCAGCCAAGACATTCCAGCTCATGCTTTATCCCGAAAATGCTCTAGCCCCAGAATCATGGCTGTAGAGATCCTGACACAGTATTGCCCCTACAATAATAAAGCTGTGGGCACCATTTCTTTGAGAGTGGCCATTTCCACCCCTGACAATGATCTGCCCCTGCAGTGCTGAATCCTGAGCCGATAAACACTCAAGAGTACCCTGGGAGTGGGGCTCAGCAACTCATGGGCTGGTCAGGATTAGTAAATGGGCTGATGTTTGGTGACTATATATATATATATATATATATATATATATATATATATATATATAATAAATTGACACTTGCCTCTGTGGAACAAGCTTTATATCATCTATTTTAACTGAACAAAAAGTATTTCGATATGGCTGACAATGCTTTCACACATTCAAAACCAATGAGATAAAGATAAAGGGATTTTGTCTTCCCTTCTCTTTTCTCTGTTCAGAAGCCGCACTAAAAAATCTTTATTCACAATTTATAATAGATGTAACAATCTTAAATATACTTTCAATTTATAGTCCAGCGCAAGGAGTTTAAAATAACTGCGTCAGTCCAGTTATATACAAAAATCCAAAGAAGCTATGTAAAACATAGAAAAACTCAGCGGGAGAGTAAAGGGTTAATTAAACCTTCTTTTGATTCAATCCAGATTACTTCACCACCAGTGCTTCAATAATACCACTGTGTAGCCCAGCCACCAACAACAAATTGCACGTACCAGAGAGACTCTTTAAAGAAAGCCCATCAAAATGTCTTAATTCCAAGTCGTAGAGTGGTCCTTAATCCTATTCCTTCATTCAGATCTCCTCAGCGTGTTTGCAAAAACGTTATCACAGAAAAAAAAGTAACCAAAGCTGAAAAGATTTAAAAGTAGTTTTATTTGCGCTTACCATATCAAGATTAAAAAAGTGCGTATCATGTATTCAACCCGTTCCTTAAATAACTGCCTTGTGTCTCTTCTACTCCAATAAGAAAAGCGGACCACTCTATGACTTGGAATTAAGACATTTTGATGGGCTTTCTTTAAAGAGTCTCTCTGGTACGTGCAATTTGTTGTTGGTGGCCGGGCTACACAGTGGTATTATTGAAGCACTGGTGGTGAAGTAATCTGGATTGAATCAAAAGAAGTATTAATTAACCCTTTACTCTCCCGCTGAGTTTTTTCTATGTTTTACATAGCTTCTTTGAATGCTTTCACACAGCTGAACCTGTCAGCCAGGGATACATTGCAAGCCTTGCCCCTCCCTTTTTTACCCACAGGTTCTGTACGAAAAAAGGTGCAGCGTTTATGTAACCTGCAAAACGAGTTATACAGGATTATGCCTTTTTTCCCTCTTAATTTTAAAGAAAAAGAACACCTGACCCATCAGATGCTTGTTCGTCTGCTAGCTCAAAAACTTTGCTGGCTCTGGCTACTATGGGGGCTGTGGGTCAGCAATCTGTTATACCGCTCTCTGTGCTGCTTTCTCTCTTGTTATTTATACCGAAGCACAGCCCCCTAAAAAGGGACAGGCTTATCATTTCCTGGGGCCCCATGCAAAGTTGTGTCTAAGGGCCCTAATTAAAGACTAATTCTGCATAACAAAATACACCTTATACAACCTTGATCGTCTTACTGCAATCAGAAATAACCCATTCTGGTTTTGGTTTCCTCCATGTGCCATAAAGGAGAAGTATACAGTATACCTGATGGATAGGTGTCACACAAAAGGGGCACCCTACCATACCCCAGAGACAGGGAGTCACCTGACTCATTGTATGTATAATATGGTAATCAACAGTCACGGCAGTTCTGGAAATAACATAGACCCAATCCAACTCTTGTTGTGGTTCTCTTTGAAATCTTAATCTGGTAGTCTGCAATGCAGCTTTCCCTATTTGGTATCTATACATTAGTCGGGTGTTGTTGTGGCTATCTGTGCTTCCATATTTAACCTGCAGCTAAGCTAACAGGGTTTTTAAAGGGTCTATCTAGCCAAAAAATAAAAAAAAAGTAATGCTGACTATCTGTTTTGGCTTACCCTAGTTGCATAAAACTGGATGCAAAATCATGTAATGCAGCACACAGTCCCAATCTCTTTTCACTGTAAAACTTGAGGTTTACTTTAAGAATTCAATGGAAAAGGTTGTCACATTGTTGTTATGAAAATTTCAGTTCAAATTACACCCCAGCCTTCTTGTTTTCTTTGAATAATGCCTTTTTTTGCAGGCCTTATTCTGAAATAATTACTGTGCTTATTTTCAAGAGATATCCCTCTTGCATCTGTGCAGAAGCTTAGATCCCAGCCGAGTTGGCAGCCTGATTCCTGGATTAAGACTGGATCTCATTGCGGCAGACAGCTTGCTTCCAGGACTTCTCACATGCGTGCTGATGTTTAAAAGAAGCCACCTTACATCATCATAGGGCTGCCTGGTCTTCAGTGATTCCTGTGTGATTTGGTATCATGTGATCTTCAGCTATCCTGGTGTTCCCTGTATCCTGTCCTCGGTATAGACCGACCACCTGGCTTGACCCTGGCTTTAACCTTTGCTTATGAGCCTCCAATATCTGTGCTGATCGTTGGCCTGTTAGCTCCTATGCTTATGACCAACTGACTACTGCTCATCCACGTATTACACTACTCAGCTAGCACTGTGTTAACCCAGTTTACTGTTCAGGCATCTCACTCCCAGCCTCCCTGCAGCCCATTGTGTCCTCCCTTGGGGGGGGGGGGGGGCTCAAGTGAAGACAAGGGGAGGTCTTAGATTCTGGGATTCTAGGTTGAATGTCCTGTCAGTTCTACTTGGTTAACTGGCTTAGGAACTGGGAACATAACATCCCACTCCAAGTAAAATGTTTCAGTTTTAAAGATAATAAACCTATAACCTCAGGGACAATGTCTCCCTCACCTCCTGGGACACCATGAGTTCTCGTGAAGCTGGCCCTTGCTCACTTCCTCACTTTCAGTACGCACCTTGTGTGTCAGGGACACAGACTTTATTCAACGCCTGGGGCCTACACCCACCCTCCTTGGCTCAGAGGCCTTGTTTCATTTGATGTTCAGAAAAAGGTGGACACATTGCCAGATTTTACATTATTGTATGTCTCTACATTTTCGCTTTGTTTTACAGATTTTCTAATATAAATATATATATATATATATATATATATATATATATATATATGTCTATTTAAGTAAAAAATCTGTTTAAAACATTTGGCTGTGTACCCCCCCCACCATGGGCTACTAGGCTGGCACACCAGGCATAGGGGCTAATAGGCTGGGACCCAGAGGCCAAGCAGCTGGCCTCCATGCCCTTCAGTACACATCAGATGCGCTTCCATGTGTGCCGTACCTGCCCCATGTGATTTTTTTACATCATTGGAGGGGGGGGGGGACATGGAAAGGGAATAACCCTCAATACCAGATGCTGGCAGTATAACTGCTAAAGCTGCTGGCATCAGAAGACCTGCCCATCGGAGACAGAAGTTTGTGGACGGGTGAATACTGTTACATTTTTTCGTGTTATTTTTTTAAACTAATTGGGTATGTCATGGGTGGAGAGACACTTGACCAGATAATCTGACCCGGATCTTGCTATTATCTGGGATGGGGTGAGCCAGACTAAATCAACAAGCTTTAGCCTGGATCCAATTCCCACTACTACTCTCCATGCTCCGCCATGTTTTTGTTCAACGTGAATTGCAGGGTGTGGCAGTTGATATGGCCAACTTGAAGGTACTAAATCTTTTGTAGTGTATGGCCAAGGGTGGGCAGAGAGGGTGAGTTTTAGGCTTTGGAGGCAGAAGGTAAATACGCGTCTCTAATGGAGTCTCTAATGTGACTGTATATTGCCCTTATCAGGAAACCACCAAAAGCTGGAACTTCTCTAAGAATAATACAGCAGTGTATGGTGCGGGAAAAATGATGTGACATACGAAAAGATTAGAAACTAGCAAGACAAGTGTGTGTGATCGTGAGCAGCCTGGGTTGTGCTAAAGAAGGATGGTTTTTCCTTAGGCAGTGTGCAAATTTAAATGAAATCGTGTCACTTGATGTTTTTACATATTGACAGGAACATAAAGCCCAACTGCAACTTCAATATTTCAGTTTTAAACTTTAACCTTAAAAACCTTAAAGGGACTGTAAACCCAATACGGCAGCAAGCAGCCTGCCATGTGCCTATCATCCATTTTTTTCTCCAGTGCGGGGATGAAGCCATGGGCCAGGGCTCTGAAGTTTGCCCTTTTTTCGATTTCATTTCTCCAGAACCATGCAATGTCTAATAGCCACTCTGTCTCTTGTAGCTGTCAGTGAAAGTGAGTCTGGCGATCCACAGTGGTTAAAGCTGTCTCTAACCACAGCAGAGCATGTTTATGGCTCAAAGCTGTTCCATGACATGCCCTTCCCAGCTCAGCCTCAACCTAGAAATTGAATAGAAAAAATCAACTTGTTATAAGAGTCCAGGGCCATCCGAGTTCCACTGCTTGGGGCATCCCGAACTGGTATGCTTGCAGTGTAAAACCACCCAGAAGCCTTGTTTCACTCACCTTGTCCTAAAGCCCTTGCCGTGTCTCTGAGCCGCTACCACATCCTGGCTCACCTCTAGCCATGTACGCACCCATGCCCGCCCTTTCTGAATGGGCGTTGCGGGCATGCGATGGCTAGCAGGTGAGCGGGAATGCGGCTGCCGGCACACTCGGCTCTCTTCGGTGCCATTCGGCTGCCTACCCGTCCATGGGGCTTAGCCGTCAGCGGCGCCGAAAGCAGGCCGCTCAGCCAATCAGCACGCTCATTCTCGCCCCCGATTCTTCAACGTGGGAGCAAGAGGAATAGGAGTGAATGGGTCAGGATACACATAGCGGGATGCCCCCACTGAGAGGAACAACACCCTGAAAAGTGAAAATCGGGTGTGTTGTTCCTCTTTAACATACATGAGGAATTTACATATATTCAGAAATTTTGAGATACTTTGAAATGGCTCATTTTACACTGTTCCCAAGGGGGAACAGTGGGATAAAGTTAGTGTGTGCCTGGACAGGGAATTTAAAGCAGACCTATACCCCCAGGGGCAATGTCCCCCTCACCTTTCGTGCATCCAGTAATACTATACCAAGATTTCTAAGCAATACAATCAATAAAATTGGTCACATACCATGAGTACCTGTAAAGCTGATCCTTGCACTTCTCAATGTCATAATAGCAGCCTGGTGCTAGCGGTCCTTCTGTGATGGCCACCCACAGATGGCAACCAGTGCTGGTAACAATTCAGGAATGAATGGACCTACTATGACAGGGCCCACAGGTAACAGCCGATGCTAAAGACAGTTCAGGATAGAGCAGCCCTGCTATGACAGGAACCCATGGGCAGCCTTCGGTGAAAAAAAAACAATTTAGGACTAAGTGGGCCTATTATGACAGGGCCTACAGGTAACAACTGCAGACAGTTCAGGTCAGATAGGCTCTGTTATGATAGTACCCATGGATAGTAGCGGATGCTTATAAGCAATACAGGAGGTGCCCAGGCAAGGCTATGAGGCAGTGGCATTAGGGGCATATATACTAATGTGGGCCAGCACATTTTTAGCTCAGTGCACAGCTTACATAGAGAAAACAAGGTGCTGGCACCCTGTGCAACCTATGGCTGTGACCTCCAGTGCTCTCTGCAGACAGAAACTGACCATTCCAGGTCCCACAGAATTCTGCAGTATCATCAATCAGTATATCTGCTCTTTTTTTGGAGGGGGGCACTATGATTTTTGCCGTGTGAATCCTATGTGTGCCCATGAATTGTATTGTTAGACGTAGTCAAAGGTTGGGAACTGGGCAATGTGGTCAGGCGTACAACTGTTCAGCAGAAGGGCTTGGCACTTGAACATGGTTAGAAGTGGCAATGGTTTGCAATATATCTTGTCACTTGGATTTGGTCAAAAGTCAGCAACAAGGCTTGGTATGTCTATGTGGTCAGACAGGCAGGGTCAAAAACAGGGCTTCTAAAAGGGCTGCAGGAGAGCTGAGGCAGGGACACAACACAGCATTTTGGAAATACAGTTGTGCCATGCTGTCCCTGGAGGTGTGCTTTAAGCTACCCCCCATCAAAGGGCACAGCATAAGCAATGTGGGGGAGTTGAGGAGGTTAGAACTGGACTGTTACGCCTCCAGATTTGTGTTACCCATGCACTTGAAGCTTATGAGATATGCTGGAAATCGTAACATTTTACCTCTCAATCTGCGCAACTGCACATGTTCAGTGGGCACGCTGTCAGTAATGTCAGTTGAATGATTTCCTTTGGTGGGACACTTGCACCAAAAGCTCCAAGGGACAATTTTTTTGTGTGGTCCTAGAGGAATGGAATTGAAAGGAGGGCAAATTTTGGAGACTAGAAAGTTTTCGTCTGGTGGGTCCCAAGAATGATTTTCTCTGATGGGCCCCAAGAATGACCTCCCCTGACAGGCCAAAAAAATGATTTCCTCTGGTGGGCCCAAGGTATTCTAGCCCATTATTGGTCACTGCTGCTTATCCTTATTAACACGTTTAGGTTTCTAAAAAAAATTTTTGTTACATATCCTTCTAATACTAGTACGGCGAGAAAATGGAAAGTAATATAAACATCCTGTTTCTTCTGCTTTGACCACATATTGCCCTTATCAGGAAACCACCAAAAGAAGGAACTTCTCCAAAACTATGAACAGAGATGATTTGACATTAAAATGAAAAGATTATAAACCAGTAAGGCAACCATGTGTGATTGTGTGATTGATCTCTACCCACCTCACCTCAGACCACCTAATCTTTTCCCTCCTAACCCCTGCCAGCTTCCTCTAATTGTGCCTCACCCCTGCTCTCCTTACCTCTGCTCTCCTCGCCCACTTCTTCCCACCTCTGCTCATTTTTTCAACTGCAACTCTTCCTGCTTCACATCTGCTCTCCTCACCTCTGCCCACCTCACCTCAGCCCATTGCATCTATTCCAGCCCACCCTACATCTGCCCACTTCTTCCTACCTCAATTCTGCCCGCTTCTTTTACCCTCACAATTTCCTGCCTCGCCTCACCATCTGCTATCCTCACCTCTGCCCACTATATTTCCTCCTGCCTCACCTCTCCTTTTCCCATCTCTCCTCTGCCCTCTTCTTCCCTCCTTACCTCTTCCTACCTCACTTTTGCTCTCCCCACATCTGCCCACTTCTTTCGACCTCACCTCTTCCTGCCTCACATCTGCTCTCCTCACTGCTGTCCACCTGCCCACTTCTTCCCACATCAGCTATTTCTGCCTAATCCCTGTTCTTCTTCAACTATTCCCACCTCATCTCTGCTCATTGCATATTTACTTCTGACCTCTTGCCACCAAACATCAGCTCACCTCTGCCCACTTCTTTCCACCTCACTGCTACTCTCTTCACCTTTACCCTTTGAACTTTTCCTACCACACCCCCGCCCACCTTACACCTACCTTCTTCTTCCCATCTCACTTCTGCCCCATTCTTTTAACTTAACCTCCACCCACTTCACATCTCTCTCTTAGCTCTACCCACTTCTTTCTGTTTCACCTCTGTCTACCTCTACCCAACCACTTTGTTTCTTTTCACCTCTTCCTGCCTTACCTCACCTTTTCCCACCTTACCTCTGCCCAATTATTTTCACCTCACCTCAGCCCACCTAAACCTTGCCTTCCCATATCAGCCATTCCTGTCTCACATCTGCTCACCTCACTTTTACCCTTCTGACCTTTTCCCACCACACCTCAGCGCTCCTCATCTTTCCCCTCCCCCTGCCCAAGTCTGCAGGGACATAAAAGCATGCTGGTTACAGCTTTTCTGCAGTAAACTTTCTATGCTTACATTTTATTGCAGCCCAAAGAAGTGGAACAATAAGGCTATGTGGCCCTTATACCAAAAAAGTTGTGCTCCTCTGCTTTAGTACATGAGGCACAGGTAGATCCCTGGTGCAGACATTAAAGAGGAACAAAACCCTGATATTTGACTTTCCCAGCTTTTGTTCCGTTCCACCTCTGTGAAACGCCCCCGAACGCAGCTGTCCACTGACCTCTTTCCAATAGCCCATGCGCGGGCTCTTGTGCAATGAGAGCTGTCTTCTGTGACTATGTCATTTGGCAAACGGTTGTCATTAACTATAGTGGGGGGCACGCTTTTGCACTCCCCATTGAAAACAAGGAAAGTAATTTGCCAAATGACACACGGATGTTACAGCAGAATACTTGCATTGGGTGTGAGCCCCCCAATTATGCCATTGGAGCATGGAAAGGTTAGTGTGTACGGGCACCCCCGGGGGTTTCACACAGCCAATGGGCAAAGGTTAGTGTTTATGGGAGCCCCGGGTGGTTTCACACAGGCAGTGGCTGGCCCTGGAATCTAAACCTGGGTGGGTTTTGTTCCGCTTTAAATGAGGCTCCAGATTTGCTCAAGCAATAAGATATTTACGGTCACATTCAACCCCTAGGATGTCTCAGGCCTGCTCATACTCTGTAATGCAGGCAGGGTGCTGGTACAGGCCAGGGCACTGCTCCTAGCAGAAGGTGGCCTGCTTGGAAGGGCACAGCTATAGAATGGGAGAAGGGGTGGACTGGAGTGTTGTGGGACTGTCACAGAATTTACTCTGGGGGCCCACTGTATAGTTACATGCAAACATTATATAGCTTAAGCAGGGCTGGATTAAGTGTGGTGGAGGCCCCTGGGCACAAAATCTGGTGGAGGCCCCAGATACAGTATTTTTTCTCCCTTTATAATATAATTGTCCAGCCAAGTAACTGATTGGTGGTTGTCCGGCACCCGCCTACTTACTGGAATGTCAGATTGAGTCCCTTGTTCCACCCTTGTGCAGGTGTGTGCTGCTCGGGAACTCCTGCTTTGCCATTCTGGACTGGGGGGGGGGGTGTAGTCGCCCATCTGGTCCAGCAGAAAACAGTTCCCTGCATTGAACTGCCAGCTGTTATGCTTGGTGGCTTATGTGCAGTAAGCGGCCGCTGATTGACAGCTCTGCACGCACCCATCACTGTAGCATTGCTGACGGTGGCTTTGCTGCTCTAGACTCTCCATCCTGCCCTGTGGTGGCTTTGGCTGCCCAGGTGCAGGGGGCCCGCTGCCGCCGATAGCTTTGTTGTTGGCCCCGCGGCCCGTCAGACCAAAGATTGAAAAGCTTCCTGGACCAGAGCATAACCCAAAGGTTGGTGGAGGTCCCCTTTTGCAGGGCAAGTGGTGGGGGCCCGGGGTGCACGCCCTTGCATCCCCCTCATAATCTGGCCCTGGGCTTAAGCAAATGCAAAACTGTATTGTGTGTAAATGGATATGCTGTGTTTTCCTGCCATGGACACACCCAGTCTTACCCTATCCTACTCCTATCCTAAAATAATAAACAGCATAATAATTACTACTAAACATTGCTCCACCTGTGATGTGCTGGGGCTGTTAGCAGCATTCATACCTTGGCATCCAGGGCAGGGGGACCTTCCTAAGGCCCATCGGGGGATTCCATGGTAACTGGATGGACCAGTCTGAGCCTAAATAGGAGTTACAACATAGTAAATGTCATAGTTACCCCCCTTCCCCCCAAAAAAATCTGTGATTTACACTCACAAGGTTTTGGTCCACTTCACAGGGGCATTGTTAGTTGGGATGCCCCTCTGTGTAGACCACCCCCAGAATCTCAGAATTCTTAGCTTCCTCGACAGCGTATGCATGGGCCTCCTTCGATGATTATTCATTGCTGTGTGTCTTCTGACAGCTGCTCCCTACAGTTTATTGCACCTGCCCCCAATCACTGAGATCTGGCCGCTGCGGTGTGCACGCAGAGAAGGAATTCTGGAGGCAACCCGAACATAAGTATTTTCAACTCTAGGGCCGGTATTAGTGGGTTTTGGTCTGTTCACGTTCAGGGAGACGTGAATGGTGAGCAGACCATTAGTCAAAGATTATGGTCTCATTGGAGTGTCAGCGCACTGTGGGGCCCCTGGTAGCAAGAGTATATTATATTGCACACTTTTTGTTAGAGAATCAGGGCTATTTCCCCCTCCTGACACGAAATATCACCTGTTTCCCGGGGTCACCATCACACAAGGCAGGAGATGTTTGTCGCCATTGAGAAGTTTATACAGATGAAATTTTCCAGGAGACGCTGACATAGAACAGCTTGACACATTACTTATCTAGAGACCAAGAGACCACTTCAGCAAAACAACATGATGGAGGAAGCATGGGAACTCGACTCAAGAGCGCGGCCTCATTGTTTGTTCCAAAAAATAGACATTCTCTATATTTCTAGAAGTACATACCATCTTAACCCTGGACTGGCTGAGCTCTACTTTTGATCAGGAGCGGGCTTATCATTCTTGGGGCCCAATGCAAAGTTGTGTTTGGGGGCCCTAATCAAATAATTTTTTTGTATGAAAAAATGCAATAGTAACATCAGGTTGGTTAAGAACAGTTTAAATGGATTGCGAGAACAGATTGATGCTCATGCGCCATAGGATCGTCAGTAGGTGAGTTTTTTCACACATCCTAAATAGGAGAGCAAAAACACCCGGGAGAGGGAAAATTCTGGATGTTGTTCCTCTTTAACATTTCGATTATTAAACCTTACTAAAATTTGAAGTGGAACAAAATCCAGATTTTTGTGCACGTGTTCGGGGGGGGGGGGGGGGGGGGCAAAACCCTATTTGATCAGTGGTTGAGGGAGTGTTGGGGGGGCCTTTACAAGCCCCATTCTGTGGTCCACAGCGGGCGGCATCGCATCAGTAGGTGGTGGGGCTCCTGGGCCCCACGGTAGGCACTTGGGCCTTATTTTACAGTGCACAAGTCTTCGGTCTCCTGCTCTGATGGCGGCCCCGACCACCAATGTGGATTTTTGATTCATCCCTGTCACATCTGACTGTAATAATTACTATGTACATAACTATAATTTTATTATAATGTAATAATTGTTATTTTTTATTTTTTATAGGTGCTCAATTTATTCATCTCTAATGTAAAGGTAAAATATTGCTACAAAAATATAGAATATCAGGTGAAGTAGGTGAATTGGCTGCTATGGCCATAAAAAGAGAGAAACTCATTATATGGCCACCATCCTTCCCTGACCACAAGCTTATTGAGACCTATGTATAGTCTATATAGTCTGTATAGTCTTTTAGTGTAGTTCATTTAGTGGCAGTATATACTAGATTTAATTTACTGACATGGTACAGGCCAAATGACAGTAACATCATAGCCCTTCTCTCATATAAGATTCAATATTTTCTGCCTCCCACCCCTATGTTTCTTTGTCCTAAAGATATTCCAAAAGGTCTCAATAAGGTTGTGGTCAGAGAAGGATGGTGACCACATGATGAGTTTCTTTCTTTTTATGGCCATAGCAGCCAATGACTTTCAGAGGCATCTTTGCAGCATGAGATGGGGCATTGTAATGCACGAAGTTGATTTTGCTATGGAAGATTAGCTTTTTTTTGAACCCTGGAAGAAGGTAGTCAGTCACAAATCCTATATACTTTAATATCAGAGACCTAAAAAGCCATGAGAAACCAGACCATCCATGAGTTTAACAGGAAAAGCAAATATTACTATCTATAAGACACTTAAAGGAAAACTCTCTTTTTGTAAGGTGTTGGGTGTTCTGTCTTATTGCTTTCCTCTTTTGGAATGTAAAATAATCATTTGCGCAGGATTGTGTCCCCAGGCCTGTGATCTCAGCACGCTGCTTACATGTTTCTTATGTTCCAGTGGATCTATCTTGGTAAAGTAGGAGTGGCTTTCTTGCCCTTCACTAAAGCTCCTAGTATTCTTTTCTAACTACAAATACCAGAATCCTTCAACTGTAACAGGTGTGTTTATTTGCAGCTTAGGCTAAACAAAGCAGCAGCAATCACCCTTTTTTAGTTTCAATATTTTTTATTGTGTATTTTAAACAATACAAATATACAAATTTCACAGTCCATATAACCATCCCACGCAGGGGAGGTAAATAAGCTGACGATCTTATTAAGCAAGTGCGATTGGCATAATTTCTTTCATTGTTGCCTATTAGCCGTGTAGGTTGTGCACCTATCGGCTCATGTTAGGTGCCCCGATCCTTCACACCCTTGTTGCGTAATCTTTATTATTTGCGACTCAAGGTGTGTTTTAGACCGTGAATTGTATTTCAATACAGGAGTAAAGATGACACCATTAGAGAAATTACAGACGAGAGTCGTCAGAGGAAAGGGAGAAGAAATGAGATTAGGGAATGGAGGAGGGAAGGGAAGGGACTAAGAGGGGAAAAGGGGCTGGGGGATTTTTTCTACCCCCACGTTCCACCCGCCGCTACACACAGTTAATCCAGCACTTGCAATGGCTCGCCGGGCCAGGCATTTCATCTCCAGGGTTCCCATGTTGTGAGAAATTTTTCATGGGAGTCGGTCAGGATACTAGATAATCTTTCGTTTATAAAAAACGCGTTCATCCTAGCCGACACCTCCGAAATGGGGGGTAAATTGTTTTTTCCAAGCCTTAGCAATGGTCTGCTTGGCAGCAAGGAGCAGGTTTATTTTGCATCCTTGTGAGTTCTGGGGGGCCTACAGTGCAGAAGGGCAACCCATGGATCCTTTTTCGTATTGGTCTGGAAGATACCATTACCTATCCTGTACACTTGGCTCCAGAAGCGAGCCAGCATAGGGCAAGTCCACCAAGTGTGCATAAAGTCACATTCTGCACTGCAACCCCTGAAGCATGTGTTGACCTGTCCCGGAAACATCTTACCCAAATGGCTCGGCACCAAGTACCAGCGAAACAACACCTTATAAGCTGTTTCGGTTGTTAGTACGTTAATAGAGCATTTCAAGGCGTTTGTCCAGACCTCTGCCTACCCCTCCCCCCCCTGTGGCGGTGGCCCAAGTCCCTCCCCCAGTTTCCCACATAGTCTTGGGTTTTTGGCCTAGAATCATTCAGAGCAGAGTAAACTAGGGAGATTATTCCCCTTCGGAATGGGTTTCTGCTGCATACATCTTCAAAGGGGGGGTCGTCATCCGGAAGGGGATGCTCAGTTTAGTTGAGGGCAACACCCAATGCCTTAACTGGAGGTAGCGAAAATATTCATTCCGGGGGATATTGTGCCTCATCTGGAGGTCATTAAAAGACTTAATACCCTCTTTCGTGAGTAGGTGTAGTATTTTATTTATACCATGGTCTTGCCACCACTTAAAGGCGGATTTGTTTTGCTCCCCGGGGGGGAAATTTGCCCCCCGGGGGGCAAATTTTAACAGGGGGGCGTGGGGGGGACATCAAAGAGGCAGAATATCTGACTGAGTCCCATACAGAGAGCGAGTGTTTCATTAAGGGACTTAGATCCTTAGGTCTGAGTGCTGGGTCTGTCCAGAGTAGGCTGCTAATGGGTGTCGGTGCACAATTGGGCAATTCGAGAAATATCGGGGGCCTAAGAGCAGAATGCATGGGGACCAATTGGGCAATTTAGGAAGCTTTATAGTATTTAAGGATGCTAGGCACGCCAAGCCCCCTGCGTTTTGTGGGTAAGCATAGTGCGCCTAGACACCCTTGGGCGACACGTTGACCACACGAAAGCCAGTTTTCTTCTCTGCATTATACGGAGCATATATAGTGTAATTTTTATAAGCGGTAAAAAAGTAGAGCAGTTTAGGGAGTATCACCATTTTAACTGCATTAATATGGGCTATCCGAGATATTGGGTGTGGTTTCCATGTCTCAAGTAGCCGAGTTAGAGACCCAAATAGAGACGGATAATTGGCCCCGTAAGTCAGCATACCTTACGGAAATACGTATTCCTAAGTATGGGAGTGGTTCCGTAGCCTATATCTCATCCACTTTTCATTGTTGATCTTAAAGTGGACCAAAACCCAGGATTTTGACTATCCTGGGTTTTGGTCCTTTCCCCGCGGGCACCCCGATCAGGGGTGCCCCGCTGTGTAAAACCCCCCAGGACGCCCGAACGGACTCACCTCTTCCTGGTCGCACGGCGCGTCTAAGAGCAGCGGCTCTGGCGGCCCAATCCTTCGCTTATCTCTAGCAGTGCGCATGCCCGCGCCAGGCTTTTGTGAAAGGCCGGCGCGGGCATGCTCCCTGTTAGACGGAGGCGGAGGATGCGGCTGTCAGAGCCGCTGCTCTTAGACGCGCCGTGCGACCAGGAAGAGGTGAGTCCGTTCGGGCGTCCTGGGGGGTTTTACACAGCGGGGCACCCCTGATCGGGGTGCCCCCGGGGAAAGGACCAAGACCCAGGATAGTCAAAACTTTTGACTATCCTTGGTTTTTGTCCACTTTAAGGCCCGAAATTTGGGCAAAATGGTCTAGGATTTTATATAAGTTTGGGAGCGATGTAATTTATCTGGGTCAGAGCCATCAGAGCATCAGCAAAGAACAAGGCCTTGTGGTGGACCCCAGCAACCTCCAGTCCCCTGATGTCTGGGGTGTTTCTTATCGCTATGCCCAAAGGCTCCATGGCCAGGATAAAGAGGATTGGGGATAGGGGGCACCCCTGCCAAGTGCCTCTCGAGATGTTAAAGGACCCAGAAGAGAAACCCAAGTAGCGAACATGAGCTGCAGGGGTCGTATAGAGGGCTCTGACCCAATCCAAGAACCGCTGCCCGAAGCCCCATTTCTGCAGTATCCAAAATAAGTAGTTCCAGGATATTGAGTCGAAGGCCTTCTATATATCCAGTGACAATAAGAAGGCCGGAATATTTCTAGAGTGGGCATGGTGGATCAAGTGGGCCACCCTGCTAATGTTGTCCCCAGCCTGGCGAGTTGGTACAAACCCCACTTGGTCCCCATGAATAAGGTCCTCTAGAAATGTGTTCAGCCTGGTGGCTAGCACCTTGGCCAACAGTTTCACGTCAACGTTAATCAGGGATATTGGTCTATAATTGGGAATTAGCAGGTAGTCCTTATCAGGTTTGGGGATCATACAAATGTCTGCCAGCAGCGAGCTAGGGCTCAGGAAAGATAGAGGGTATTAAAGAGGTTCGATAGGTGCGGCGCCAGAATGGGGGCGAATTTCTTATAGTATAGGCCACTAAACCCATCTGGGCCTGGAGGCTTTCAGGGACTTTATGGCCTGGAGTACCTCATTTGGTGTAATAGGAGCCTCCATCCAGTCAACATGGTCCTGGGCAATTTTGGACAAATCAATGTGTTCAAAGAACTTCTCAAGTTTTGCCCTGTTTGTGTTTACCGGGGCTGACTATAAGGCTGATAGAAAACCTCAGAAGGCCGAAACGATTTTGTTGGGATCTACCGTAATGGCATCCGATTCAAGTTTTAATTTTATAGGCTGCCGTCTGTCAAGGTCAGCAACCTTTAACCTTCGGGCTAGCATAGTATCTGGCTTGTTGCCTTTGGCATAGAACTTTTGTTTAGACCATCGGAGTCTTTTCTCGGCTTGGTCGTCCAAGAGAATATTAAGCTCTAATCTCAGTCTATCAACAACCCTCTTATTCCTGGCGCCTGGCACCCTCTTCCACTTTATCTCCGCCTGCTCAAATTTTAAAGTTAGATCTTTTATCTTTTTTTGCCTCTCTCGTTTCTCTTGCAATCCAATAGTGATTTTGGGCATTTATGAGCAAAATACTCTTGAAGAGCATTCTGGATTTTGGAGCAGGTGCCCTGGGAGGACAACAGAGAGTTGTTGAGTCACCAGTTGTAAGAATGCTTAGTTGTGACCAGGAGGTCTATGGCTGCCATCACTGGGCTGTGGTCTGACCAGGTCGAGCTATAGATTCTAGTATCCAGAACAACAGGAAGCACAGACTGGGGGACTAATATATGATCAATCCTGCAAAAAGAGCCGTGTGGGTTGAAATAAAATGTAAAGTCTCGGGCGTTAGGGTCCTTTTCCCTCCAGGCATCGCAAAGACTATGGCTATTAAAAAGTTTGCTAAAAGCCGAGAATGCCCCTCCATTAGGGGATTTTCCAATGTTAAACAGCAATAAAGTAACCATAGTAAACGCCCGGATAACCATAATGGGCCCCTCTATTAGGGGGGTTGACCAACATTAAACAGCAATAAGATAACCATCTTAAGTTTACACTTAACAAGGGAGACCCTTAACGTTTTATGTGTTACCAGCCTGGAGAAACGAGTCCTCAGCCCGGGTCTCGGTTGGGGCCAGGATGGTATCCTGCCATTCGGTCCCTCTTCCTCCGGGGTTCGAACCTTCTCCCACAGGGGCTGCGAGGCCAGTCATCGAGATGACTGTTGGAAGGCCCCATCAGGTGGGTGGGTAATGGAGCTGGCGGAAATCAGGCCCAAGTCCTTCAGTTGGCCCGTCAGTTCCTCCTGAGAACTAGCCGCCAACTGATGGCCTGCATGAGCAAACGTGAGCTTAAAGGGAAAGCCCCAGTGGTATTTTATTTTGTGGCTCCTCAATATTTCTAGACCGGATCTCATGGCCCTTCTCCATTGGAGTGTTTGGGGGGCGACATCTGGGAAAATCTGGTAGCGATGGTTCTGGAAAGACAGTTCTCTCTCTCTGGCGGCCAATAGAATCGCCTCCTTTGTGCGGTAGAAGGTGGGTTTAATAACAATGTCCCTGTGGAGACCGTCCAAGCTCTTGGAGCCCAGCGCTCTTTGAGCTCGTTTAAGCTCTAGTCGTTCATAGGCATGGATGGGATCAGTTCCTGTAGCAGAGCAGTGACTGTGGCAGGCACATTCTCAATGGTTTCCAGGAGGCCCCATATGCGTACGTTATCCCTTCTAGATCTGTTCTCCAAGTCCTCCAGTTTTTGTTGCAGTGAGGTCATTTCTCCCCTGAGGGCCACAGACTCGGTCCCCTTGGCGTCCAGTCTCTTGCCAGACCTGTAGCTTGGGGAGTTCCTCTGCCCCCACTCCCTCAATGTCAGAGGAGGCCGGGGACTGAACAGCAGCCCTCCCTCCTACCTGCACTATCACAGCCTTCTGTCCGCTCCCGCTGTCTTCTGAGGGCCTCTGCTGCTCCCTGCTTGGTTTCCAACCCTTCATATCTCGCTGGGGAAGTTCCGTCTTCCCCTCCATCTGCGCCATCTTGCCTGCTGTGGACACAGAGTGCGGTGTCACCTCCAGTAGGAGAAAGCAATCTATCCCGGCTGCTGATCGACTCAGCAATCACCCTTTTTCACCTGAGAACGCTGCTTGTAACCCTTTAGCTTCTTGAACACAAGACTATTTACAGTATTAGTCATATACTACATACAGTATCATATACATTGGAAGCAAACTTCTCTACACAATTCAAAGCTGCTAGGGTAATTTTGTTTACCTGTAGCAGTACATAGCTAGAATTTATTAGATCCTACAGATACAATGTATCCATGGGGAGCAGTAGATACAATGTATCCAGTATGAGTACATCATATGCATTGAAAGCAATTTAGTTTACCGTTAGCAGTACATAACTAGAATGTATTAGATCGTATAGATACAATGTATCCATGGGGAGCAGTATTTACAATGTATCTATAGGGAGCAGTAGATACAATGTACCCAGTATGAGTACATTATATGTGGAGATGAGCGAACTTTTGAAAAATTCGATTAGACTGATTCACCGAATTTTCCGACAAAAATCGTTTCAACCCGAATTTATTCGCAACGAATTGCTATTAAAAACGGCTATTTCTGAGCTTCCTAGAGCCTCAATAGGGTTGTAAACCATTCTGCCTTGCTGTAACACGCATAAGATACGCGCTGGGTTAGTGAAATAATACTGTAAATAATTATGACATGCAGATCAGAGGCATCGCTAATAGAATCACAGAGTGGCACAATTGCAGAGAGTTGAGGTGGCATCACCATGAGGGGCCCCTATAGTGCCTGAAAAACACACCCTGGAGCTGGCAGCAGCAGGAGCCCAAAAATTAGCTGAATCACACCCTGGAGTTGCAAGCAGCAGCAGCCGCCCAAACATTGGTTGAAAGAGACACAGGAGTTGGCAGCAGGAGCCCAAAAATTGGATGAATCACACCCTGGAGTTGCAAGCAGCAGCAGGAGCCCAAACATTGCTTTAAAGAGACACTGGAATTGGCTTCAGGAGCCCAAAAATTGGATGAATCACACCCTGGAGTTGCAAGCAGCAGCAGGAGCCCAGACACTGCTTTGAAGAGACACTGGAGTTGGCTGCAGGAGCCCAAAAATTGGATGAATCACACCCTGGAGTTGCAAGCAGCAGCAGGAGCCCAAACATTGCTTTAAAGAGACACTGGAATTGGCTGCAGGAGCCCAAAAATTGGATGAATCACACCCTGGAGTTGCAAGCAGCAGCAGGAGCCCAAACATTGCTTTAAAGAGATACTGGAGTTGGCTTCAGGAGCCCAAAATTTGGATGAATCACACCCTGGAGTTGTAAGCAGCAGCAGCAGCAGGAGCCCAAGCATAGCTTGAAAGAGACACTGTAGTTGGCTGCAGGAGCCCAAAAATTTGCTGAATCACACCCTGGAGTTGCAAGCAGCAGCAGCAGCAGGAGCCCAAACATAGCTTGAAAGAGACACTGGAGTTGGCTGCAGGAGCCCAAAAATTGGATGAATCACACCCTGGAGTTGCAAGCAGCTGCAGCAGCAGGAGCCCAAACATAGCTTGAAAGAGACACTGGAGTTGGCTGCAGGAGCCCAAAAATTGGATGAATCACACCCTGGAGTTGCAAGCAGCAGCAGGAGCCCAAACATTGCTTTAAAGAGACACTGGAGTTGGCTTCAGGCGCCCAAAAATTGGATAAATCACACCCTGGAGTTGCAAGCAGCAGCAGGAGCCCAAACATTGCTTTAAAGAGACACTGGAGTTGGCAGCAGGAGCCCAAAAATTGGATGAATCACACCCTGGAGTTGCAAGCAGCAGCAGGAGCCCAAACATAGCTTGAAAGAGACACTGGAGTTGGCTGCAGGATCCCAAAAATTGGATGAATCACACCCTGGAGTTGCAAGCAGCAGCAGCAGGATCCCACACATAGCTTGAAAGAGACACTGGAGTTGGCTGCAGGAGCCCAAAAATTGGATGAATCACACCCTGGAGTTGCAAGCAGCTGCAGCAGCAGGAGCCCAAACATAGCTTGAAAGAGACACTGGAGTTGGCTGCAGGAGCCCAAAAATTGGATGAATCACACCCTGGAGTTGCAAGCAGCAGCAGCAGCAGGAGCCCAAACATAGCTTGAAAGAGACACTGGAGTTGGCTGCAGGAGCCCAAAAATTGGATGAATCATACCCTGGAGTTGCAAGCAGCAGCAGGAGCCCAAACATTGCTTTAAAGAGGCACTGGAGTTGGCAGCAGGAGCCCAAAAATTGGATGAATCACACCCTGGAGTTGCAAGCAGCAGCAGCAGGAGCCCAAACATAGCTTGAAAGAGACACTGGAGTTGGCTGCAGGAGCCCAAAAATTGGATGAATCACACCCTGGAGTTGCAAGCAGCAGCAGGAGCCCAAACATTGCTTTAAAGAGACACTGGAGTTGGCTTCAGGCGCCCAAAAATTGGATAAATCACACCCTGGAGTTGCAAGCAGCAGCAGGAGCCCAAACATTGCTTTAAAGAGACACTGGAGTTGGCAGCAGAAGCCCAAAAATTGGATGAATCACACCCTGGAGTTGCAAGCAGCAGCAGGAGCCCAAACATAGCTTGAAAGAGACACTGGAGTTGGCTGCAGGATCCCAAAAATTGGATGAATCACACCCTGGAGTTGCAAGCAGCAGCAGCAGGATCCCAAACATAGCTTGAAAGAGACACTGGAGTTGGCTGCAGGAGCCAAAAAATTGGATGAATCACACCCTGGAGTTGCAAGCAGCAGCAGGAGCCCAAACATAGCTTGAAAGAGACACTGGAGTTGGCTGCAGGAGCCCAAAAATTGGATGAATCATACCCTGGAGTTGCAAGCAGCAGCAGGAGCCCAAACATTGCTTTAAAGAGGCACTGGAGTTGGCAGCAGGAGCCCAAAAATTGGATGAATCACACCCTGGAGTTGCAAGCAGCAGGAGCAGGAGCCCAAACATAGCTTGAAAGAGACACTGGAGTTGGCTGCAGGAGCCCAAAAATTGGATGAATCACACCCTGGAGTTGCAAGCAGCAGCAGCAGGAGCCCAAACATAGCTTGAAAGAGACACTGGAGTTGGCTGCAGGAGCCCATAAATTGGATGAATCACACCCTGGAGTTGCAAGCAGCAGTAGCAGGAGCCCAAACATAGATTGAAAGAGACACTGGAGTTGGCTTCAGGAGCCCAAACATTGGATGAATCACACCCTGGAATTGCAAGCAGCAGCAGCAGGAGCCCAAACATTGCTTTAAAGAGACACTGGAGTTGGCTTCAGGAGCCCAAAAATTGGATGAATCACACCCTGGAGTTGCAAGCAGCAGCAGGAGCCCAACAATTGGATGAATCACACCCTGGAGTTGCAAGCAGCAACAGCAGCAGCAGCAGCCCAAACATTGCTATAAAGAGGCACTGGAGTTGGCAGCAGCAGGAGCCAAAAAATTGACTGACACACCTTGGAGTTGGCAGCAGCAGCAGGAACCTAGAAATTGGCTGGAAGGCACCCTGAAGTTGGCAGCAGCAGGAGCACATACATTAGCTGAAAGGCACACCCTGGAGTTGGCAGCAGCATAAGCAGGAGCCCAAACATTGCTTGAAAGACACCCTGGAGTTGGCAGCAGCAGGAGGCCAAAAATTGGCTCAAAGGCACACCCTGAAGTTGGCATCAGCAGGAGGCCAAAAATTGGTTGGAAGGCACACCCTGAAGTTGGCATCAGCAGGAGCCCAAAAATTGGCTTAAGACATAAATATGTTTTGCACCATTTGGGAAGTGTAAAACGTGGCACCATGCTGAATCTAGTCGCATGCATCAGCCATTGGTGGGTGGAAATCCTGGCTGATCCATCCCTGATTCATTTTGACAAAGGTGAGTCTCTCCACATTTTTAGTTGACAGACGAGTTCTCCTCAACGTAACTATGGCCCCCGCCGCACTAAACACCCGCTCAAATGGCACGCTACTTGCCGGGCAGGACAGCTTTTCCAGGGCAAACTCTGCTAGTTGCGCCCACAAGCCAAGTTTGGCTGCCCAGAAGTCCAGCGGATCCTCAAGGTGTGTTGGCATGGTCATGTCAAGGTATGACATGACCTGCTGGTTGAGGTCCTGCTCCAGGTCTTCCTGCTGCTCATGAGTAGCCTCACTATGCGGGTGTAGAAAGCTACTCCTTAGCAACTGAAGACTGAGGCTGCTGCTGATGGAGCTGCTGCTGCTGCTCCTGCCAACCCCCCCAGCAGGCATGGCAGTGGAAGGTGAGCGCAGAGGTCCCCCCGAGTCAGACCTGTGAGAGTATGGACCATGGAGCAGATGGGCATCGGCCAACTGACTATGTAGAATGTCTATGTAGTAGTTCAGTTTGTCCTCCCTCTCGGCGGGTTTAAAAAATGCCCCCATTTTGTGCCGGAAGCGAGGGTCCAATAAGGTGGAGAGCCAGAAGTCATCCCGCTGAGAAATGGAAACAATTCTGGGGTCACTACGCAAGCATGTGAGCATGCTTCCTGCCATTTGCGCAAGTGACTCGGAGGGACTACCTGTCTCCATCTCCACTGCATACTGCCACGGTGTGTCCGGGTCCTCTGTCTCGCCTTCCTCAAAACCCTCTAGCTCCTCTGGCTGCTCCTGTTCCTCCTCTCCTGTCCACTGACTAGATAAACCAGCAATTTCGCCAAGCCTAAACTGTGCTTCACTGGGCCACTCCTCCTCCTCTTCCTCCTCCTCCTCCTCCAGTTCAGCTCCAACGGGGTTCATGTGGCCGTAAGATGTAGACGCCATGTCTCCAGTGCCCTGACCAGCCATGGTTTCCAACATATGCTGTAGTACATGAAGCAGTGGAATCACGTTGTTCATCCCGTAATCCTGCCGACTGACAAATAAAGTGGCTTCCTCAAAGGGCCTGAGCAAACGGCAGGTGTCACGTATGAGCTGCCACTGGTTGACATTGAAGTTACACAGGGGATCATCAGGAAATCCGTGATGGCTTTTCTCTGTTCATATAATCGGTCCATGTGAAGGGTGGAATTCCAACGGGTGGAAACATCGCAAATCAGACTATGTTGGGGGATACCGTTCTGACGCTGTACCTCAAGAAGGGTGTGTTTGGCGGTATGAGTGGCTGAAGTGCATGCAAAGTTTCCTGGAAGTTGTTAGGATGTCTTGCATATGGGGGGAACACTTCAGAAACCGCTTGACAACCAGATTGAAGATGTGAGCCATGCAGGGGGCATTGGTCAGCCTTCCTTGGCGCAGCGCAAACAAAATGTTCTTCCCATTGTCGGTAACCATGATTCCTATTTTAAGTTTTCTTGGAGTAAGCCATGTTTGGATTTCCTGATGAATAAATTTAAGCAGTTCCTCCCCTGTGTGACTCCGTTCGCCAAGACAAACCATGTGAAGCACTGCGTGACACCTCCGTGCCCTGCACACATGGTAGACTAGAGGGGCACTGAGACTAGAGCCTACAGTGGAGGGTGAGGAGATGGCGGAGGATGAGGAGGCCGAGTCGCACGGTGTCACAGGCCCAACGGGCAGGGAGCGCGGAGGCTGAAGCGGCGTGACCTGTCCAAGTTGCTGCTGCTGCTGCTGCAAAGGGACTACATTCACCCAGTGGGCCGTAAACGACATGTACTGTCCCTGACCGTAGTTACAGCTCCAGACGTCGGTGCTGCCATGCACTTTGCTACACACCGACAGGCTCAAGGACTGGCCCACCTTCTGTTCAACAAAAGTGTGCAGCGCTGGTACTGCCTTATTGGCAAAGAAATGACGGCTTGGGACTCTCCACCTCGGCTCGGCACAAGCCATCAGTTCTCTGAAAGGTGCAGAGTCCACCACCTGAAAAGGGAGCGACTGCAGCACCAGCAACTTGGACAGGAGCACATTCAGCTTCTGCGCCGTAGGATGAGTGGGCGCATACTGCTGTCTCTTGGACATGGCTTCGCTGATGGATTGCTGGCGGGATGCATGAATTGGAGGAGGAGGAGGAGGAGCAGGAGCGACAGAGGATGGGTATGACGCACAGCTGCCTTCGGCTGAGGTGCTGGAGCCTTGGCTGGCAGAAATTGGGAGCGGCGTGCCACTTGGTGAGGAAGCAGGCTGGACCACCTCTTCGGAGCCTCGGTTCTCCCAGGCCGCTTTATGGTGCCGCATCATATGTTGACGCAGGGCCGTGGTGCCAACATTTGGGCCCTGGCCACGCTTCACCTTCTGCCTACATATGTTACATGTGGCCATGTTACCCTCCTGTGGATGCTTGAGGAAAAAATTGCCACACTGCCGAGTAGCTACTTTTCCCACCAACAGGCCTCACTGATTCACTGCTACTGTCGCCAACTCCAGGAACCCCTGCTCCACTACCTCCCGATAAGGTAGCCTGCCGCGCAGCAGGTGCTCTACCCCGGCCCCGTTTGGCTCCAGGCTTTACAATTGTGCCCCCATGCTGACTGCCAACCATGCTGCTAACACCTTGCTGCCTCAGCTGCTGACTCCGGGGCAACCTGCGCCCCTCTTCTCCTGATGATGACGATGAAGCCCCTTCATCACCCGGCTCCCAAGTGCGATCGGCTTCATCATCATCATCATCATCATCACTGAGTTGTGGCGTCACTGATGTTCTCGGTTTCCTCAACAGTGTATGGCGCAGGAGCTGGAAAGCTCGCAACACCCACGACACTGTCCACATCACTATTTGTCTGCCGAGCTAAAGAAGCCACCTCCATTTCATGGCTGGGCAGTAGCTGCTGACTGTCCTCTATCTGATCTGTCCTTACTAAAGAGTGGAGCTGAACTCAAATCATAGGATACGTCACTGGGGGAGGGAACGGCGTAGGACAGAGGCAATGGGAGGACGGGGACTGCTCTCGGGGCATGCCAACTCAGGGTTGTGTCAGAGGAACCTACCGACCCTAGACTGGGGGTCTCAGATGTAACTTGTGATGATGTTGATGAGCGCGTTAACCAATCTACCACGGCAGATGCTTTACTGGTGGAGACACGACCGCTAGCAGATACTGGCAGATCAGGTCTCTCACCATGACTCCTGCTGCCACTCGCCCCTAGTCTGCTGCGACCTCTGCCTGCAGAATCTTGGCCTCTGCCACTCCTCTTTCAACTTCCTGGCACTTGTCTGCCTGACATTTTTATGTATTTGCTTTATTCAGATAGGGTGCTAGGTGCAAGTTTGGGATACCCTGCGGCCTGGTGCAATGACAGCCGACAGAAACCAATGCAAAATTAAATAACTTAGTACAGCTGAGGGTGAAACACGCTTATTTTGTATAACAGATAGGGTGCTAGGTGCAAGTTTGGGATACCCTGCGGCCTGGTGTAATGACAGCAGACAGAAACCAATGCAAAATTAAATACCTTAGTAAAGCTGAGGCAGAAGCACGCTTATTTTGTATAACAGATAGGGTGCTAGGTGCAAGTTTGGGATACCCTGCGGCCTGGTGTAATGACAGCCGACAGAAACCAATGCAAAATTAAATAACTTAGTAAAGCTGAGGCAGAAGCACGCTTATTTTGTATAACAGATAGGGTGCTAGGTGCAAGTTTGGGATACCCTGCGGCCTGGTGTAATGACAGCAGACAGAAACCAATGCAAAATTAAATAACTTAGTACAGCTGAGGCTGAAACACGCTTATTTTGTATAACAGATAGGGTGCTAGGTGCAAGTTTGGGATACCCTGCGGCCTGGTGTAATGACAGCAGTCAGAAACCAATGCAAAATTAAATAACTTAGTAAAGCTGAGGCTGAAACACACTTATTTTGTATAACAGATAGGGTGCTAGGTGCAAGTTTGGGGTACCCTGCGGTCTGGTGTAATGACAGCAGTCAGGAACCAATGCAAAATTAAATAACTTAGTGAAGCTGAGGCAGAAGCATGCCTATTTTGTATAACAGATAGGGTGCTAGGTGCAAGTTTGGGATACCCTGCGGCCTGGTGTAATGACAGCAGTCAGAAACCAATGCAAAATTAAATAACTTAGTAAAGCTGAGGCAGAAGCACGCTTATTTTGTATAACAGATAGGGTGCTAGGTGCAAGTTTGGGATACCCTGCGGCCTGGTGTAATGACAGCAGACAGAAACCAATGCAAAATTAAATAACTTAGTACAGCTGAGGCTGAAACACGCTTATTTTGTATAACAGATAGGGTGCTAGGTGCAAGTTTGGGATACCCTGCGGCCTCGTGTAATGACAGCAGACAGAAACCAATGCAAAATTAAATAACTTAGTACAGCTGAGGCAGAAGCACGCTTATTTTGTATAACAGATAGGGTGCTAGGTGCATGTTTGGGATACCCTGCGGCCTGGTGTAATGACAGCAGACAGAAACCAATGCAAAATTAAATAACTTAGTACAGCTGAGGCAGAAGCACGCTTATTTTGTATAACAGATAGGGTGCTAGGTGCAAGTTTGGGATACCCTGCGGCCTGGTGTAATGACAGCCGACAGAAACCAATGCAAAATTAAATAACTTAGTACAGCTGAGGCTGAAGCACGCTAATTTTGTATAACAGATAGGGTGCTAGGTGCAAGTTTGGGATACCCTGCGGCCTGGTGTAATGACAGCAGACAGAAACCAATGTAAAATTAAATAACTTAGTAAAGCTGAGGCAGAAGCACGCTTATTTTGTATAACAGATAGGGTGCTAGGTGCAAGTTTGGGATACCCAGCGGCCTGGTTTAATGACAGCCGACAGAAACCAATGTAAAATTAAATAACTTAGTACAGTTGAGGCTGAAACACGCTTATTTTGTATAACAGATAGGGTGCTAGGTGCAAGTTTGGGATACCCTGCGGCCTGGTGTAATGACAGCAGACAGAAACCAATGCAAAATTAAATAACTTAGTAAAGCTGAGGCAGAAGCACGCTTATTTTGTATAACAGATAGGGTGCTAGGTGCAAGTTTGGGATACCCTGCGGCCTGGTGCACTGACAACAGGCAGAAACCAATGCAAAGTTAAGTAGCTTAGTACAGCTGAGGCTGAAACACACTAATTTTGTATAACAGATAGGGTGCTAGGTGCAAGTTTGGGATACCCTGCGGCCTATTGTAATGACAGCAGACAGAAACCAATGCAAAATTAAATAACTTAGTACAGCTGAGGCTGAAACACGCTTATTTTGTATAACAGATAGGGTGCTAGGTGCAAGTTTGGGATACCCTGCGGCCTGGTGTAATGACAACAGTCAGAAACCAATGCAAAATGAAATAACTTTGTACAGCTGAGGCTGAAACACGCTTATTTTGTATAACAGATAGGGTGCTAGGTGCAATTTTGGGATACCCTGCGGCCTGGTGTAATGACAGCAGACAGAAACCAATGCAAAATTAAATAACTTAGTAAAGCTGAGGCAGAAGCACGCTTATTTTGTATAACAGATAGGGTGCTAGGTGCAAGTTTGAGATAACCTGCGGCCTGGTGTACTGAAAACAGGCAGAAACCAATGCAAAGTTAAGTAACTTAGTACAGCTGAGGCTGAAACACACTTATTTTGTATAACAGATAGGGTGCTAGGTGCAAGTTTGGGATACCCTGCGGCCTGGTGTAATGACAGCAGACAGAAACCAATGCAAAATTAAATAACTTAGTACAGCTGAGGCTGAAACACGCTTATTTTGTATAACAGATAGGGTGCTAGGTGCAAGTTTGGGATACCCTGCGGCCTGGTGTAATGACAGCAGTCAGAAACCAATGCAAAATTAAATAACTTAGTAAAGCTGAGGCTGAAACACGCCTATTTTGTATAACAGATAGGGTGCTAGGTGCAAGTTTGGGATACCCTGCGGCCTGGTGTAATGACAGCAGTCAGAAACCAATGCAAAATGAAATAACTTTGTACAGCTGAGGCTGAAACACGCTTATTTTGTATAACAGATAGGGTGCTAGGTGCAATTTTGGGATACCCTGCGGCCTGGTGTAATGACAGCAGACAGAAACCAATGCAAAATTAAATAACTTAGTAAAGCTGAGGCAGAAGCACGCTTATTTTGTATAACAGATAGGGTGCTAGGTGCAAGTTTGAGATACCCTGCGGCCTGGTGTACTGAAAACAGGCAGAAACCAATGCAAAGTTAAGTAACTTAGTACAGCTGAGGCTGAAACACACTTATTTTGTATAACAGATAGGGTGCTAGGTGCAAGTTTGGGATACCCTGCGGCCTGGTGTAATGACAGCAGACAGAAACCAATGCAAAATTAAATAACTTAATACAGCTGAGGCTGAAACACGCTTATTTTGTATAACAGATAGGGTGCTAGGTGCAAGTTTGGGATACCCTACGGCCTGGTGTAATGACAGCAGACAGAAACCAATGCAAAATTAAATAACTTAGTAAAGCTGAGGCAGAAGCACGCTTATTTTGTATAACAGATAGGGTGATAGGTGCAAGTTTGGGATACCCTGCGGCCTGGTGTAATGACAGCAGACAGAAACCGATGCAAAATTAAATAACTTAGTACAGCTGAGGCTGAAACACACTTATTTTGTATAACAGATAGGGTGCTAGGTGCAAGTTTGGGATACCCTGCGGCCTGGTGTAATGACAGCAGACAGAAACCAATGCAAAATTAAATAACTTAATACAGCTGAGGCTGAAGCACGCTTATTTTGTATAACAGATATTGTGCTAGGTGCAAGTTTGGGATACCCTGCGGCCTGGTGTAATGACAGCAGACAGAAACCAATGCAAAATTAAATATCTTAGTACAGCTGAGGCTGAAACACGCTTATTTTGTATAACAGATAGGGTGCTAGGTGCAGGTGTGGGATTTTGTATAGAAGATAGGGTCACGTGCTGAAATGGAATGCCCCTGTGGGCTGGGTTTTTTACAGCAGACCAAAAAAATTAAAACTAATCAAGCTATAAAAAATGTTAAATGTGCCACTGCCAACATGGGATGCACAGTGGCCAGGATTTTTTTTAGCACAAAACACAGCAATTTAAAACTGAAGTGAAATGAAAATAAAAAAGCTTTCTTTCCCTGTCACTTTCTCTGCTGTCCCTGCCTGGATCGTTCCCGATTTTTCCCTATCTTTCCCTATCTTTCCCTGGCTCTCCCTGGCACTGTGTGGGTCTCTGTGGGTCTCCCTGCCTCTCTGTTACTCTCTCCCTGTCTGAAGCAACTTAGCAAGCTCCGTTGTCTGTGCACTGCAAGTCTCAAATGCGCACAAGCAAGATGGCCGCTGCTTTATATAGCGCTGTGACGTCACCGGGCTTCCTGGCTGCTGATAGGCTGCATGTGACTGTCCCATCATACCTTGCCCCAGGTTACATGTCTGGACATGTGCCGTCCACCATCTTAGAATGCCTGTCATTGAACTGAATGGAGTTTAAAGGAAAACTTTGATCGATCGAATCGCGGGGAAATTCGGATTCGTTCAGAATCGAATTTTTAATGAAATTCGGAACGAATCAGGGTTCGTCCGGATCGATTCGCTCATCTCTAATTATATGCATTGGAGGCAAATGCTTCTCTAGAGATTCGGAGCCTCTAAAATTGTTTAGTATACATGTAGCAGTTCCTAGATGGAAACAATGTATCCAGTATCATATGCACTGGAGGGATATGCTTCTCTGCATGATACAGAGTTCAGCACATTGTATGACTAACTTGTCTGGTGTAATTAGTATCCTTCCAGAGCTATTGGGAGTTGGTTTATGATGTTTTTTTTTTTCAACAATAATTTTTATTGTAAGACAAAAGAAGGCACAGCATGTTACAACAAACCTTACCTTTTATAAAACAGGTTATAACATCCAGGAATATAGACTTACACATATATAGCAGACATTATCTTCTTTAAAATGGAAAAAAAAAACATGATGCACAAATAGAATGAGACAGGGAAACATGGATGTGGAGCGGAAGGTAAGGAAAGGATAGTCCAAGTGGGGAGGGGATAAGGGGAGGGCAAATGGGGGGGAAGGGAAGAGGTACGGGTGTCCAAGCTCCACCAGCAGTACAGCCAACCTAGTGGGACGTTAAATTATGAGGAGGCGACGTTCAAAGTTTTTTGGTAGAAAGTGGATGATCCACCCTTCCCAAGTGGTTAGAAAGGGGGAAAGATCACCCTGCATCGAGGACGACATCTTTTCAAAGAACATTACTCCGTTGATGCGGGGTATCAGACTCCCACTGGGGATGGTCCTACTTTTCCATGATCGCGCTATAATCAGTTTGGCCGCTGTCTGCGGATAATTGTGATCTTGTGCAACCAGGGGGTTTTATATTGAGAAGGGCAAGGAGGGGCGAGGGGGTCAGGTGTAAACCAGTTGCTTTGTTTAAGAGGTAATAAACCTTGGCCCAGAACTGTCAGACAGTCCTACATTCCCACCAGATGTGGATATACGTTCCTTGCAGGCGACATTCTCTAAAGCACTCCGGCGGATAGGATGGACAAAATCTGTGTATCCTATCTGGGACAAGGTACCACCGGAGTAAGACTTTGGTAATAACCTCTTGAGCGCCTGTGTTCAGGAAATGCGTGAATGAGTTCTTCCACACTGCCTTCCATTCCTCAGCCGAGAGGTAGATCGTTTATCCACCTAGCTGTGTAGGGGGGGAGGGGCGACCCTGCGGGATCACATAGTAGCCTATCTTCCCCTTCCCAAGGGGCTGGTCCCCACATAAAATCTCAAATGGAGAGGATGGTCCCAGTGCAGGCCCCTTCCTGACTTTGGAAGCAATATAATGGGTAATTTGCAGAAAGCGGAGAAATTCCATACTCGGGATATCCCTAAGGGATTGGAGCTCAGAGAAAGTTAACATTCCCCTATAAGTCAGAAAATGTTTAAACTTGGTTAAATTTTGCATCTTCCACCAAGTGGAGTCCGCCGGTTCCAGGAAAGCCGGGAGAAATTCAGGATTACCAAAAATAGATAGCAGGGGAGTATGGGGAGAGAAAAGATTCCCTTTCAGTCTGCTGGCTTTCCAAATTCTGAGAGAGTGGTTCAGGATTGGATTGTCAATGGCTCTAGGAGCCAATGGAGGCAGCCATAGCAAATTTGAGATTTCTATTGGGGAGCAGCTTGCTGGTTTATGATGTATTTTGATCATACATTTTGCCATACAATAGAAGTTTAATGGGAGCTTTCATCAAATTCACTAAGCAGAGCACTAGCCAAAACAATTAAATAAAACCCCAAATTAAAGTAGACCAAACCTGGGATTTGGCCTGCTTTCCAAAGGCATCCCAATTTTGGATGCCTCGCTGTGGAACCCCCCCACGGTTTGCCGGTTTGAACGGCTGCTTGCAGGCACACAGGCCATAGAACACAATAACAATTGCTGCTGCATCCCGTGGCATGTCTGCCCATTCTGGCAGAGAAGACCAGGGATGCACATGCACCTTGGGAAAGAGACCCCCAGTAAGTATACTGGTGATCGCATGGGGGTTTAATAGCAGGGCATTTCAAATCAAGATGCTCAGGGGGGAGGACCCTCACCCAGCCATGAAGTCGTTTATACTCTAGGGCCAGGCTCAGCAGGTTTTGTTCCGCTTTAAACCAAACCAAAAGTCTGTTAAGCAAAGGGGAGATTCAAAAGGCATCACAATTTGGAATGCCCCATTGTGTGAAACCTCAACAGTTTTCCATATACATGACTCTATCCAGTGATCCAACAAAGCAAGCACAGGCATCCTTGATCTGCATGCTCACCACGACCTAAGGGGAGATTCAAAATGCACTGCGTGTGTCGTTCTCAGGCTGAAATACTTACCTCATCCACATTGCAGTGTGTCAGTGACCAGCCCACTGCAGGGCTGCCTGTTTATGTGTTCATGTCAATAAATGACTTCATGGGGGTCTCCACCACACATAATCTAACCCTGAGTGCAGTACAGCATCATGCATGGCAAGGATGTGAATGGGGGTTGTTAAAAAAAAAAAGTTCAGGACTTTCAATGCAAAATATAAAAGGGGGGACAGAGTTAAGCAAATAATGCTTTAAAGTGGAACAGAACCCTGAATTTGACTTTCCAAAATTGGGATGCCCCGCTGTGTGACCCCCCCCCCCCCCCCCCGCCCTCCGAACACCCAGCACAACTCACCTCTTCCTCATTCCTATGGTGCATGTACGGATGCGCAGCCAGTCAGAGCCGTATTTACATTTTCCGGTAAGCGGCTCTCATTGACTTCAATGGGTAGCGCATGCTGCTGCATCCCCCGTATCCCTGGTGGCCTTTCTCAATGGCTGGGGTGGGAGTGGACACACGCCACCAGGGATACAGGAAATGTGGCTTGCACCGTTGGACTAGGGAATGGCAACTGATTACCAGAGCCTTGGGGAGTTTTACACAGCAGAGAATCCCATTTTGGGATGCCCTGGAGAAAGCCAGGGGTCCCGTCCTGAAACCTTTTATATTCTAGGGTGGCCGCTGGTGGGTTCCGCTTTAAAGGGACATCCCAGGCAAGGGGTTAAATGATCCTGCTCTCCCCATGCTGGCTGTCAGGGGCCGCATCTTTCAAACAGCCTGTATAGTCTGCTTTATATTTCTTAATAACTCACAGTGAACTCTATCTATTCTGCAGGGCCTCTTCAGCAGCAGATGATGATTCATCCATTCTTGTTTCAATGTGAGTGTCCCCTTAGAAATCAATTCAATTTGGGCACCCTGAAAATGGTTAGCAAAAAAAAAAAAATTAGCAGAAGAAAGTTCCACTATGTTTATCAGGGCATGCAGACTTATGGGGAATGGAAGATGGCAGCCCCTGACAGCCATCATGGGGCAAGCAGAAAGCAGGCTCGTTTAAAGCGGACCTATAGTGCAAAATGAGCAGCGTGCCTGGGTCGTACTGCCCCGCTGCTAACTAATACTGCAGAACTATGGTAATTTTTGACAATAGTTCTGCTTTAACCCTTCATCTGGAATGTCCCTTTAATGTCTTTGTAGGCTAACAACATCCAGATCTGGAATGCAAAGCTCATTCTGCTGAGCCATTTGCTTCAGCTTGCATCGAGCTGCTGCAGATTTGTAGTCACCATCGGTATAGGTGTTGGCTCCCTGACTCCATGGAGGACACGGTTGACTGGTGCGGAGGCAAAGAAATCAGTATTTTGGTGAAACTGGAATAATCAAAATGTCTGTAGGGGGCTATGCATATAAACATTAAAACTAGTCATGAGATAAACATGGTGTCATGCTGGTCGAGTCTTGTCCACCTATTTGATTGCAAATGGTGGCCGAACTTCAAAGGAATCCCCTGATGCAGAAACACAGTGGACATCAATCTCAGTAACAGTTAAAAAGGTAAGTCCACTGGGTAAGACCTTCCCATCAGACCTCTGATTAGGTGTGTGCTTGGGGACGAGGCACCCCACTTACATTCCACCCGCTGCCGCGCCTCACCTTTCTCACCCACAGTGCTGGAATGAGAAGCTGGTGTGGTCTCTGCAGCTCCCATTAAGTCCAATGAGTTGCAACTGATCTCAATGAGAGCGGGCCATACTAAGGCCATGTCCACCCGCCGTGCCGGCTTCTCATGCTGCAGCTGTGGGTGAGAGATGTGCAGCACATTTTACACCACAGGGGAGGAGCCTTTGTGGTATCCCTCCCATGTTGCCAATGACATAACTGGAGGGGAGGGATGTGGAAAGGGATTCCAGGGGAATAACCTTAGTGCGACACTAAAGGAGGAAGCGAAACTTGTTTCCCCCCCTTTACTACAGATGACACTACAAGGAGCGGCACTGTCCGGCGGGGGACAGATGAAGAAAGACACAGCAATGGTGAGTTATTATTCTTATATTAAAAATGTATTTTTTTAACTTTTTGTGATTTGGTAAAGGGTCCAGGGGTCTTCTATACCAGCCCACACATGTGGTGGCCAGAGCTATTGTATACAGCATTTGAGAGTACTGAATGCTGGATACTGGGGGCTATCTGGTCAGAGAACTTCCAAACTGGATTGTCCCCACTCTGGCTCAGCACTAGTTATTACCTGTCCCTGAAATGCTATAGCCTCAGTATTGGAGCACACTCTGGCAAATCATAGCTAGTCATGGGCTGGTAAATTCCTGGGCCGATTTTTGGCTCCAGTCCACCACTGGACAGAGGGATGAGGGGCCAAAAGGAGATCGGTCCTTCTAAAAAAATTGGGCCCCAGTATATAGGAACCTATATATTGGAAGTCCAATCAAGGCCCAGTCATCACATTAGAGGTTATAGCAAACCAGCCTTATTCATCATTAGCAACAGAGGTGGGTCCTAAAGGGGATAAGTCCCTCCAGAAAATGGACAGTGGGCAGCTAGGAATTGCCTCGGCCACAGGTGTAACCAGTTCCCTCTTGCACAGTTCAGATGACCTAGTAGCTACACTTTGTGTCGGCAGCTGGCTTCTGCGCCATTTCCAAAATGATTTCTGACAGCTAACTCGTCAATGTCGCTCTCCCTTGCGTAACCTTGGTCGGCAGCGTAAACAGGACAAATAACGAGCTATAAACCCCCAGCACAAAACTTTTGTACAAGAGCCGCACCGCTGTGTTCACATACGCTCGACAAAATCCGCAGGAAAATTTAAAACCAAACTTGGAGCTGTAGATAATTAAATCTCACATGGAGCGATTTGGCACATGGCAGGAGTCCAAGTGCTAATGAAAACCATATCAGAAGACATATTAATCCTTTACAGTTTTCCAGAAATCATTAATGCAAGCATGGCAGGATCCGTCCTATTTTTAGGGATTTTTCACCCCCTGGAATAGATAGTAACACATATGGTCGTGGTTTATAATTTGTCTTTTTCTTCTTTATATTTATAAACATGTCTCCAATGTGTGGGGGCAGAATGACTTGTGAACGTGTCATAGTGTGACACAGGTTGAAAGGTCGCCACCTACTGGCTGAAAGGCTATGCACTGCACAGTACTGTTAGAGACAAGCTGATTGGTCTAGAGCAGGGGCACCCAACCCATTTTCATCAAATAACACTTTCCATTTTCTAAATGTCTCAAGTACGATCTGAATCAACACCCAAAACAACTATATAAAGTTCATGAAATGCACAAAAATGCACATACATGTTCTCATCGCCTTTTGAACTTATGGAGCAAATCAGGTTTGGGTAAGGTTTAGATGGCAGCAGATCAGTTTGGGGAACAGGTCAGTCTGTGTCCTGGCTGAGTACCACCTGAAAGGACCCAACTACCACCAGTGTTCCTAGTACCACGGTTCGGGAACCCCTGGTCTAGGGTTTTAAAGTGACCTCACACCCCAGGACCGCCACTGGGAATTTCTGGCCCCATACAACAACAGTGTTCCAACCTTTTTTCACCGAGTACCACTTTCAAATTAACTCATATGTAGCACCTGGATCTTATGTGTTGGTCATCGGCCACCATGTTAAAAACGCTCAAAACATTTTAGGCAGTACAAGACCTGTGATTTTGACTATCCTGAGTTTTGTTCCCTGCCCCTGGAGCATCCCAATTTGTCCCCTACCCCCAAGCCATGATGCCAGGGCTATAGCATTGGGGGCTGGGGCTCCTTAACTTGTGGCTACAGTGGGGCTTGGTACAGGGGGCAGAGAGGGAGACTAAGGGGGCAGGGATTGAAAGTAGGTGTTAAAAGCAACAGCCCAACTGGTCCCAAAGCAGTGCAGCCCACCAGGGGCTCCCTATGTCCAGTCCACCCCTTCCCATAAGAGTAATAAATTATAACTTTGAATCTGTCTTTTACAAAATGCATTTGCAATCAAAAAAGTGCAGAGTGCTAGGTCAGTAACGTTTGTGGTCCGTCACGGGATGCGCTTCGGAGTGGCAATCCCCCTTAGTTGTGCATCTATGGTGTGTAGGCCCCTGGAAGCAGGTTCGATTCCTGGCCACGAGACTGAACTGCTTTTGAGCGAGGCAACTAACCCTTCCTACTGCTACCCGGGAACCGAAATTAGGGAAAAGTGTACACTCACTGGTCGGATTGGTTAAATGTGGAGAAAAAAATCGTATGTGTGTGCAAGCATACAATGGCCATCTAAGTCCCAAATATCCCGCCCCCTCAAATGGCCTCACATTAGTGGTTATGGGGATAGGGCAGACACAATATAGGTTGTATAGAGTCTGGGTCCCTCTGTAATCTATATGTAATGGCTTAGCCCCTAGAAGGAACTTCAGTATTCAGATTATATGGGAAACTGAATTCCAAACAAGGGGGCCAGCCATCAAATTAGAGGCTGTTGAAACATTTAGAATTGGACCCCCAAGGCAAACCAGCCATATTCATCAGCAGCGTCAGGAGCAATAGTGTAGCAGCCAGCAGGATTAAGATCAGGGCTGCTATAAGGACCGTGTCCTTGGGCCCCATACTAGAGCTGTGGCTATCCTGCCCTGATAGCTGCCCTGGAGCAGAGGAGCGGGACTGGTCTCCCGGTCTGGGCAAGGGGGAGGGTGGCTCTGTGTCTGCAGTCCCTCCTTTAAATGCGCCACTGCCCGTTAATCAAGCCGCGATTTACACTGCTTGCTGTGGGCTGTTAGACTTACTGGTAATGGCTTTGCTATGAATACTTCATGATGACCCTCCGAGAGAGGGAGGCTCGGGTGGAGGCCTGGGAGGAAACACAAACTGAACAGAGGTTAAAACCCCACCCCTTCCTCCCCAACTCAGTCTTTTTCAAGTAACATAAGGTACACCGTAGGACTAAGGGGTTGTCATGAAGGATTCATAGAAAAACCATTACCGGTAAGTCTAATGGGGATTTTCTCCCATTATCCTTCATGACGATCCCTGGAGAGGATTAGAAAAGTAATCAACCTTAGGGGTGGGAAGCTGCTAGTAGGATCCTTCTACCAAAGGCCTGATGTTTTGCAGACAGGAGATCAAGTATATAATGTTTGAGGTAGGTGTGGGGTGATGACCACATTACTGCTTTGCAGATCTCTTCTATAGAGGCACCTGTCCTCTCTGCCCCAGAGGCTGACATGGCTCTCATTGAATGGGCAGAAACTTCAGGAGGAGAAACTCCTTTGGATGAATAAGCCTGTACAGTAGTCTGTTTAATCCATCTTGCAATAGTGGATTTTTAGGCAGCTAAGCCTCTTCTTTTTCCGTTGAAGGTTACTAAAAGTTGTTCCACCATCCACCATTCTCTGGATCTTTCCAGATAAACAATCAATGCTCTTCTCACATCTAAAATTGCGAGATCCTCTTCCTTGCCTGCTCCAGCTGGCAATATCGGGAGCACTATATCTTGGGACCTTTCAGTAGCTGTAATTTTTGGCAAAAATAAGGGTCTAAGTCTTGGAGAATTGAACAGTAAGGCTCCTTAATTGATAAGGCCTGTAGGTCACTCACTCGCCTGGCTGATGTAATGGCCAGCAGATAACCACTTTTCTGTAACCCCTTCTAATGGTTCAAAAAGGGGGAAAGAGGGAAAAGACAGCACTCAGACATTCAATAAACTAGTGTGCAACGCTGGGGGTTGGAAAAGAGCCAAAGGGCCAAAACCAAGAAACAAAGAGGGGTCCCACCACCCCAAAGGAACCAACCCCAACACAAAGGTGGCACCACTATAATATTTTATCTAATAATATAAACAACTTTATTATCCCATGTTACAGAGCAATATACATAGACATATTAAAACCAATTATTTAAAAAACATAAACACAACAATTAATTAAATAGAGGAGGGGGATCAAAAATGAGGAGGGGGAGGGAACCGGTGATAACAATGTCAAAATAGAACGCTGCTTAGCCCAATATAAGTATATTGCAAAATCACAACATGTTGACTAGCGTCTGTTAAAGGCTGGCCATACAATCACCATAAGTGCAATAATATCTAAAACCCTAAAGAGAATATATTATATATTATAAAATATAATAATTAATTGATTAATAATGCAACAAGGTAATAAGGTGCTAAATGCATGAAGTGCTACATGTATTATATGATAGCCAATTGATAATAAGAGCATAATAAAGTGCTAAATATATAAGGTGCTGCATACTATAATAACCCAATTAATAAATAAGGAGACTCACTAGCTGGTCCTCTCTTGATCTTACTGGTTAGTGATTCTCCTTATTTATTCATTGGGTTATTATAGTATGCAGCACCTTATGTCTATTTTGACATTGTGATTACCGGTTCCCTCCCCCTCCTCATTTTTGATCCCCCTCCTCTATTAAATTAATTGCTGTGTTTATGTTTTTTTAAATAATTGGTTTTAATATGTCTATGTATATTGCTCTGTAACATGGGATAATAAAGTTGTTTATATTATTAGATAAAATATTATAGTGGTGCCACCTTTGTGTTGGGGTTGGTTCCTTTGGGGTGGTGGGACCCATATTGGTTTCTTCTAATGGTTCAAAAGGAGGTTCCAACAACCCCTTTAGTACGACTGATGAGTCCCACGTTGGAAAGCCCTTAAAAGTATTGATTAATGAGTTGATTATGTCTCAACTAATGGTCTAAGAAGACTGATAGGGCTGAAGTCTGTGTCCTTAGTGTACTTACTGCTAGCGAAGCAGTACAAAATAAAGAAAAACATTTCCAGACCTTTGCATAAATAAGTCTAGTGGTCAATTTTCGACTGTCCAAGAGAGTTTCAATCACTCTCATCAAACAGCCATTTCTTTCTAGGATTGTGCCTTCCAGATCCATGCTGTCAGTTGAGGCCATGATGGGTCTGGATGCAGAATGGGACCCTGATGAAGGATATTCGGAATATATATGGTAGCCACCAAGGCTGCCTTTTCACCATTCTTTTCAGATTCAAACCAGGATCTTCTTGACCAAAACGGAGCTATGAAGATAATGTTGATTTCTTCTTGCGCTATCTTCTGGATCACTTGTGGCAGTATTCTGAAAGGAGGGAAGGCATAAGGTAGGTGAAAATTCCAGGGATGAGCCAGGGCATCCACTGGTAATGCACCCTCTCCCGTTGTCAGTGAATAAAATGTTTCGGATTTTGAGTTGCTGGCTATGGCAAACAGATCTATCTGAGGTAGACCCCGTGTCCTCACAATCTGAAGGAAAACCTTTTGGTTTAGACATTACTCTGTCTGTTGAACCCTGACTCGACTTAGATAATCTGCGAGAGTGTTTAGGGTCCCTTTTAGGTGACTGCCGACACCAACAGAACTTGTTCCTGTAAAGGAAACAGAATTGAATTTGACAGTTTTATCAGCGGTAAGGATCTGGTCCCGCCCTGATGATTTATGTAGGCAACTGTGAAAGCACTGTCGGAGCGAATCTGGACATCTTTGCCTGAGATGTCTGGCAGAAAGTGATTCAGTGCCAGCTTGACCACCAGAAGCTCTCGGAAATTGGAAGATCTGACTGCTACGGTATGAGGCCACTTCCCTTGAACATGGTAACTGTCCAAGTGGGCTCCCCAACCCCAGCTGCTGGCATCTGTTGTGATGGCAAAGGAGGGGTGGAAGCCTCTCAGACCATTTTATAACTAATCTGGGAGGTGCACGTTAGCAGGGCAATTAGGATACAAAAGTCTTAAAGGAGCCGAAGCACTCAACCCTGTTAGCTTGCAGACCAACCTTAAATCTGAATTGAATTTGTGCAAGAACATGGGGTGTGGGGTCTAGGCTGTACTGCAAGGTCTTCAACTCTTCCACCCCATGGGCTGCACACAAGGTTTTAGGGCAACCTCAGGTAAGCCTGCTCCCATTTTATCTATTGCATTGTATGTCCCAAATGGGGCTCTCAGAGATTAGAGTTAGGACTGCACCCCACAGAGGCACCTTGGTGCTTGGTGGTGCAGCTTAAGCATCCTGAATGGAAACCTGAGGGACACTGATGAACCTTTTGGACATTATAATGATCCTTTGTATCTTTTCCTGTGGAAGCAGAATCTTTTGATGAATACTGTCTATATCATACCATAGAAATCTGCATAGATGACTGGGCTTTGAGTAGATTTCTCCAGATTGACAAGGCCTTTAATAAAAGCAGGGTCTTCCTTAGATCTGCTAGGAGCAGCTCTCGTGATCTGTTTAACAGTAAAAGACCATCTAAATAAGGAATCACTATGATTCCCTGCTGGTTCTGACAAGATCTTTGTAAAGATCCGTGGGGCTGGCGACAGGCGGAGGGGTGGTAATGATAAAGTTCCTGGTATGTCTGAACCGCAAACCTCAGATATTTGCGATGTGAGGTAAGAATTGGTATATGCAGGTACACATCCTGTAGATATAGCTTGACCATCAGGGCATGCTCTATAATCCTGTTCCTTAAACCGGACCTTCAGCGTGATTTAATGAAAAGCCAAAACTCTTAAAAAACGGTTCCCCAGCATCTAAAATTAATATATTTTACGTTTTTAGTCACTAACTTATTATTCTTTCCCCCACTGGGCTGCAAATCTGTTCCGGAATTTAGGATACGGGCGCCGCCATCTTGACTCAGAAGCATCACACTTACTGAGGAGAGGAGAGTGGGATAAGGTACAGGGGGGCGGGTTATAGCTGTGCTTTGCTCAGACAGAGCAGAGCTGGGGTCAGGTAAGGGTCAGCAGTCCCAGAATGCAGAGCAGCACAGTCAGGAGGCACTTCCTGTTTGCAGGCTGCCTGATAAGATGGCGGCTTCCATAAGCCGCCATCTTGGATGTTTAAAGGCTCATAACATGCAGTAGATGCAGGTAGGATGATTTTTAATGTGGACAATCTGTATGTACAGGGTGTGGGAAACATATAAGATAGACTCTTATTCAGAGTGAAGGTCCGCTTTAAGGAATACATTTATTCCATCCTGAACATCTTGTAAAGAATGAATTGGTTCAATTTCAGATTTAGAATCATTCGATACTTCCTTGGCAGTTTCTGTAGCAGGAAAACGTGAGAGTAGAAACCCCTCCCTTCTGAGGGGGGCAGGACTAACTCTATCACGTTTTTTCTGAAGAAGCTATTGTAATACTAGTGTTTGTAGCACAAACTGGTCTTGGGAGATTGTTCTCCAGGCTGCTACAAACCAGTCTGCCCCCCATTGGGTGTTCATTGTCAATTGAGACTTTGGACCCTCTGGAGGTTTGCAAAGCAAGCCACTCCTTTTTTGAGGCCTAGTCTGGGTCCAATGCTTTTTCTGCTCACTCTGTTTAATCTGAGTCAGACGCAAGGTAGTTTTTTTTTTTAATATATTCTTTATTTTCCATTTTCAAAGAAAAACAAACAATTTTACAGACAATCAGAAGAAGGGGTTGAACATAACACCCAGGACATTCCAGAGTACAGTTATTGTAAAACTTCGTCGGGCATGCACCAAAAGGGAATTATTACATTTCAAACAGAACAAATAAGAAGCCTCCGTGTCACGCTAGGGGGTAACTCCAGACCTCTTGATGAGCTCGCAACCCCCAATCTCCACAGCCAGCTTCACCTATAGGAGCCCCCGCTTGCCGGGACGCAAGTACGCCTACCCGGGATCGGTTGCCCCCAGGACTTATTGGCTCAAAGGATGCAAGCTTATATGGAGAGATCTGGAGAACCAATAACTGGAGCGTGAGTGACGGAAGTCCAGAAACAGGCAATTGGTCGATAACAGGAAGGCAGAGATCGTAGCGGCACCAAGGATCAGGCAAGACGTAGTCGGGGTACAGGCTGAGGTCGGCAACAGGGGTTCAGGATCAAGAGGCGTCAATACAGGCAGAGGTCGGTAACAGGGATTCAGGATCGAGAATGGTCAGTACAATCAAATCGGCAACAGGCTAAACTTCACGGAATAGAGTACGCAAGGTTCTGAGCGCTATCACAGGCAATTGTTGAGAAAGGAAACCCTTTATAAGGACAGAAGGGGAGGGAGAGTGTAGGTGATTGGTGCACTTGGGATTCAATCCAGGATTGGTCTGCAGGGCAGAAGAGGGCGAATCCCTCAATACTCCTAGGGCTCATTGGCCCTTTAACTGATCCTCCCTCGGGCGCGCACAGCACAGCGCCGCCGGAGGGTATAACAAACACGAGAGAACGCTTGGAGCAGAGGTGGAAAGTTTAGGGTATAAATCTTGTCTAGGGATCTACCCAGTCTTATACCGAGGAAAGTGATGCACTCTCTCGCCCACTTAAACCGAAAGGATCTTGGAGGTTCTCTACCCTATCAGTTGCCAAATTCAGGTTTAGTACCTCAGATTTTTGCATGTTAACTTTATAGTTGGACAACTTCCTGTAGAGCTCCAGCTCCTTTATTAGATTTGGGAGCGACACCTCGGGGCCTTATATAAAGAAGAGTAAGTCATCGGCAAAAGCCTCAGTTTTATAATGGCCTGAGGGGAGGGATATCCCCTGTATGTCTGGGTTCCTCCGCACTCTACTCAGGAAGGGTTCCAACGTCAGGATAAAAATTAAGGGGGAGAGGGGGCAACCCTACCTCGTCCCGTTTCCTATGTCAAACGATTCAGACAACATACCGTTGACCCTGACTGAGGCAGTGGGATGCTGATAGAGGCTTGAAATCCAGGACCGCATGTTTGGTCCCAGACCAATATGTTCCAGGACTCCATCCATGAAATACCATCGCACCCGATCAAACGCCTTTTCGGCATCTGTTGCCAGGAGGATTGAGGGAAGCTTCCTACTTAGGGCAGCATGGATGAGGTTCAGGGCTTTTGCCGTGTTGTCCTGTGCCTCTCTAAGAGGCATAAATCCCACCTGGTCTAGGTGTAAAATCTGAGGTAGATGGGGGGAGAGGCAGTTAGCAATCACCTTAGCGAAGAGCTTAACGTCGGCATTGAGGAGGGATATTGGTCTATCCAATGGAAGTGCACCGTCCGCCTTAAGCGAGTTGAAAACCCCCAGGAGCTTAGATGTGAGGGTATCTGCGAATGTTTTGTAATACAATAGGGGAAAACCATCCGGACCCGGTGCCCTCCCATTGGCCGATCCTTTAATGGCCAGTGCCAATTCCTCTGGGGTGATTGGGGCCTCTAAGTCTTCTGCAAGTGCCTGTGGAAATTTGGGCATCCCCGATTGCTGAATACAGTCACTGATTTCCACTCTCCCTGCACCCGAGTTAGTATCGGGGATATTATATAGGGAATGGTAATACTTTCTGAATACCCCCGCTATATCCTTATCCTTATGAACGATGTTTCCCTCTTGATTCCTGACTCTAGGAATGTAGGTTTTGGCCCTTTCCCCCCTCAAAGCCGAGGCCAAAAGACGACCACACTTGTCTCCTGACTCGTAAAAGACCTTCCTGCTTTTCATGAGCTGGAGCTTATGTCTATCATTTAAAATCCCCTTTAGCCTCTCTCTGAGGGAGCTCAGGGTGGCCAAGTGTATCGCTGCCAACGACTGCTTGTGTAGGGACTCCAACCGCCGGATTTCTCCGAGAAGATCCAGTAGTTGTTTGTTCCTTTCCCGCTTGACCCTGGCCCCATGCTTGATCAATAATCCTCTGATTACACATTTGTGCGCTTCCCATATCATGGGTAGGCTCGTGTCGGAGGTGGTGTTTGTCGTGAAATACTCCTGGAGATTTTTCGTCAAGTCCTCTTTAATTAAAGGGTCTTGTAGAAGGGCACTATTTAGTCTCCAGGTCCAGGGTCGTGGCGCCTGATCTTGTGTGGCTAATTTAAGCGAGACCGGAGCGTGGTCCGAGATGGTAATATTACCTATTGACACGTCTGCCACCCATGGCAAGAGGTAATGTTGGACTAAGAAAAAGTCTATTCTAGAATACATATTGTGCGGGGCTCAGACGCAAGGTAGTTTTACCTCTATTTCTGGTGCAAGTATTACATTTCCTTTTCTTAATGGGAAACATTTTCCCGCCTTTGTTTGACAGAGACAGGATTGTACCTAGCTCCTCTCCAAAAAGGGGGTTACCGTGACAAGGAATTCAACAAAGCTTAGCTTTGGAGACCATGTCTCCTGACCATGTTTTAAGCCAACGTGCTCTTCTGGCGCAGGCGAGCAGGGCTGTGGCCTTCACTGTGGCTCTGATGGCCTCCTCTGAAGCATTTGTTAGGAAGGAGACAGCTCTAAAGAGAGTCGGTAAGGTGTCTAGGCGACTCTCCTTAGGTGTGTCACTCTCGATATACCCCTTAAGGTTACCGAACCACATCTCCCTGCTTCTGAGAACACCATCTGATACCAGGGTAGGCCTAAATGCAAATGAAGCTCTGGACATATGGCTCACGGAAGCATCTAGTTTTGGACGTTTGCTTCAGGGCTTCATGTCCTGTTCATGAAACAGGAATTTTCTTTTTAGCGAGTTAGGAATAAAGAACTTCTGTTCTGGGAGTTCCCATTTGGACTTAATGATTGAAGTGCTGAATGATTGGGAAATGCTTTAGAGGTTTCTTAAAGTGGAAGTGGAAAGTGGACCTTCACTCTGAATAAGAGTCTATCTTATATGTTTCCCACACCCTGTACATACAGATTGTCCACATTAAAAATCATCCTACCTGCATCTACTGCATGTTATGAGCCTTTAAACATCCAAGATGGCGGCTTATGGAAAAAACATATTAATTTTAGATGCTGGGGAACCGTTTTTTAAGAGTTTGAGCTTTTCATTAAATCACGCTGAAGGTCCGGTTTAATTCCAAGTGTCATAAATGTCACTCTCCTCTATTATTTTGGATCCTACTTCAATCTGAAGTGGACCTGAACTGAATGTGAACTGAATGTATTGGTGGTAGCTGAGGTAAGGGAAACAGCAGGTTTCACTTCTTGGCTTCCTGCATCTGACTGAGGAACAAATGCTGCAGCAGTGGATGCCCCTGGCTACGGTCTGGAGGAGCTATAGGCATCCCGCATTCATGCAATTTAACTCCTCATGGCTAGGATCTCCCTAAAAATCGCTGCTGTCTCCATCTATATTTTTAACTGATGGCACTTCTGACACACAGGCTTCTGCTAAGTATCTGGAAAGGTGGCACTGTAGGATTCACAGCGTTTGGATTTCTTAGAAACCTTGAGCTTTACTTTTGGGGGGCTCTTGTCACTATCCTTAGACTTGGGTGTAATAGGCAGTTTTCCTGGGACATCTTGTTTGAGGTGAGAAGGCTAGTAGGAAGATTGCCTGCACCTGTGTCTTTAAAGCGGTCCTTCACCCTGAATAAGAGCCTATCTTATACGTTTCCAACACCCTGTACATACAGATTGCTCACATTAAAAATCATCCTACCTGCATCTACTGCATGTTATGAGCCTTTAAACATCCTAGATGGCGGCTCATGGAACATCAGGCAGCCTGCAAACAGGAAGTGCCCTCTGACTGTGCTGCTCTGCATTCTGGGATTGCTGACCTTTTCCTGACCCCAGCTCTGCTCTGTCTGAGCAAAGCACAGCTATAACCCACCCCCCCTTTACTTTATCCCACTCTCCGCTCCTCAGTAAATGTGATGCTTCTGAGTCAAGATGGCGGCGCCCTTATCCTAAAGTCCTGAACAGAGTTGCAGCCCAGTGTGGGAAAGAATAATAAGTAAGTGACTAAAAACTTAAAATATATGAACTTTAGATGCTGGGGAATAGTTTTTTAAGGGTTTGGGCTTTTCAATAAATCATGGTGAAGGTCCGGTTAAAGCCCGGGATGGTCGCTCTCTGCTGGGCAGAGAACAGACATTTGCTGCTGTTGAGGGCTGCTGGGCTCCACCACCACTGCTGATACTGCTGCCATTGCTGACTCAATGCACATCGAGGTATGCGCCCACCGATGCTCCTGCTCGCTGGCGCTTCTGCCCCGAATGCCTGGTCCAGGTCATGGATGAACTACCATGACCTGTATGAGGGAGAACGTTAAAGCAGAACTTCAGTCAACTATGAACCCGCCCTGCCACCCTACCCTGGTGCTGAGGCAGGGGCCCGCACCGCTCCTCTGGCGCTTCCCCACGCTCTGCACTTGCTCCCATCCGCCCATTCAAGTGAATAGGCAGCAGGAAGACACGGACCAGAGGATTGCGGCTTTGTGTCTTTTCCTGCGTCTGCCACGGGAGACCTGAAGGACGGCGCAGGCCCCTGGATAAGGTAAGGTTTTTTTTTCTTTGTGGCTCCCCGTCCTGCCTGCCAGGGTAGGGTGGCAGGGCGAGCAAGGGGTTCATAGTTGACTGTAGTCCTGCTTTAACTGACAACCTTTGAATCGCCTGTATACAAACAAGGAAACATTTTATACATACCTGTGGGAAAAAATCAAGGCATCTGGACGTGCTGTTTTGTTTTCTTGCTGATGTTTTTGCAAATCATCCGAATAGTATTCTTAAAGTGGACCAACACCCAGGATTTTGACTATCCTGGGTCTTGGTCCCCTTCGGTGGGGCACCCCCGATCGGGGTGCCCCGCTGTGTGAAACCCCCCCGATCACCCTAAAAACTCACCTCTCCCCGCTCCCAGCGCCGACGGACAAGGGATTTGACAGCCGCTTGTCCGTGGCTCCTCCGCCGCCGCCTCCCGCGCGTCCCTCTTGACGCGCGCGCCCCCGCGCCGGCCATTCACAGACGGCCGGCGCGGGGGCGCGCACGCCTAGAGGGGCGCGAGGGAGGCGGCGGCAGTAAGGGGGTTTTGGGGGGGTTTCACCCCGCGGGACATCCCGATCTCGGATGTCGATTCCCGGGCCGATCACCCGAGGGTGATGGTCCACTTTAATCCCCTTTCAAAAAGGGTCTCAACGTTTTACTTGCCCATATGCAAACAAGGAAACATTTTACACTTGCCCTTACAAGGGCAGTTCCAACCTTTTACTTACCTGTGTACAAAGAAAGCCACATTTTATACTTGCCTTTACCAAGACACATCCCTGGGAATAAATCAAGGCATCTGGACTTGCTGTTTTGTTTTATTGCTGATGTTTTTCTAGTTATCCAACTGGTATTCTCAATTCACATTACAAAGGCAGTGGCAACTTTTTACTTGGCTGTATATAAGCAATGGATAGTTTTGTACTTTCTTGTACAGAAACATTTCTCCCAGTATGTTTCACTTTAGTTGCTACGAAAAATGCTGCAGTGAGAAGCTATTGATCTTGCAGTACTATGATTTAAAAAAAAGCAAACAAACCCCCAACACCTGAAATGATGAAAGCATTGGGAGCAGTGGGTGACTGTCCATCCTCTGCATCATTCTTTTGTTAGATAACAGCAGGCTTATTCTCTCCGTAATCCAGTGTTTTTGGGGATGCCCCCTATAGTGTTCACAGGCCCACCTGCCAGTTCCAGCTATTGTGACAATGTTCCTGCTTCCCTCTTTTGTGGTGGCGTGGGGTCATAATGGCCCTCTGGCTAAGTTCAAACAGGCATCTCGATGCACAGAGAATCCACTGCTGGCTAAAGCGGACTGGGTTGCCCCAGACAATAGAAATGAAACTTATCTCTTTAAAACTGCATGCAATATTAGGTATCAAATAAAGTAAAAAAGTAAAAAAGTAAAAAAAAAACATTAAACAAACAAGTGGACCTCTTCACACCATCACTGGCAATGGAGACTAAACAACTACAGTGCTAGCCAGTTAAATTCTCCTTGGGCATCCCGGTTCAGTATGCATCAATGTGTGAGCCTCCCTGCGCAGGCTCCCAATCACTCACCTATGCAAAAAGTGTAACACTTTACCTCTTCTTTGCCACATGGAAGAGACTTGTCTTTCTGTCTTGGTGATAGTTACATGTCCCTGGAGCATCCTGGTTTGGGATACCCCGCTGTGTGAAACCCTCAGCGATCATCATCAAAGCTTACCTTTTCGGCAATCCCACAACGCTTGCATAAGCTCTGATCCAATCAGTGCTGTATGCTGTGCATATGAATGAACCCACCCTGGTTGTTTCCCGCAAACCACTAATTATTGATGATAAACCAGCTAAAATGCCAGAAAATTAACTATATGGAAATCATATAAAAAATGCAGATTTTATTGCTTAAAGTGGACCAAAACACAGGATTTTGAATATCCTAGGTTTTGGGTCTTTCTCCCAGGACACTCCAATGGAGTATGCCCCACTGTGTGAAACTCCCCAGGTAGCCCACTCTAAGAGGCCGATTCATTAATAGCACCAGGTAGCGACAGATGAGCGACTGTAGCGTGATTTTTACAGCGCCAGCCAGTATTCGCTGTGCTTGGCCAGCGTTTGCTTGATGACAGCGACTCAGTCGGTGTGCGGTAATGTTGGATACGGGCTTAGGGGTCGCTGTTTCACAGGTTCAGCGTTGTATGTGAGCGCCTGACAATGAATGGCCAGAGCGAACGGCTTGCTTCATATTCATTAAAAAATGACGCTCCGAATTTGCTGGCGCTGTCCATTCCTTGTTTAAACCCCAGTGCACTGGCGGCGATGGGTGTTAACTAGTTTTTAACCCCTAAACAACCATATTTTTTGATTGTAAAGTTATACATGTTTTTTGAATCATTTTGTAATATGAATATATTAATATCAGACCTGTAAGATCATTTCTGCACAAATTTTTTTTTTAATTTTTTTTTTACTTTAAAAAAAAAACCGAACATTGCAGAAGTGGTCTCAGAATTTTTGACATTAAAAAAAAAAAAATAAATAAAATAATACCAATTAATTATGATTAATTAAACATTGCTCCATTGAAATGCATTGGACAATGCCAGGGAGCGACAGGTCATACCTGGCGCTGTGAAGGAATTTGCAGCGGCGCTGTTCGTTCCAGGCAGCTTCATGATGAATCCCGCGCTAGCCGTCGCTCTCGCCGGCGCTAGCCTCATTTAGCTTGATAAATGCGTCATTGTGACCGCCGCCGGGCGTACTTGAGTCGGTAGCCGCCGATAGCTGGCGGTACCTGGCGCTCGTCAGACACTACCTGCCGCTAGCCCGTGATAAATAAGGCCCTAATTCTCCCTTCTGCAATCCTAGAGCCCATGCACAGCCTCTCATCCAATCACTGCACCTAAGGGAGTGTACCCAATTACGCCAGGCGGCCGCATCCCCCGCTACCCTCTAACAGGGAGCGTGCCCGCACCGGCCAATCGCAAATATCTGGCGTGGGCATGCTCGAACATGCGCCATTGGACCGGGGGAGAAGGTGAGCATACAGGGCAACCTGGGGGGTTTCACAAAGCTGGCCCTCCCGATTCTGGATGCCCCGGGGGAGGGAATCAAGTGGCCCTGGAATCTTATAGATTTCAGCGCTGTTGGGCCGTGGGATTTGGTCCACTTTAACCTGGACCAATACTCTCACAAGAAACAGTGCTCATAAAGCAATTAAGAGTGCTGCACATAAAAATGAATTTACCTTTTTCTTGTCACTCATACTTTAAAGTGAAACAAAACCCATGGAGGCAGGCCCTAGAATCTTTCTTGCTGGCCTTCTCTTGGATCATTCCGAATTGCGATGCCCCCAGATCACCAATATTTATTCACCTTTCCCTGGCCCAATGTTGCATTCGTGGGTTCTCGTCCAATCAGAGTCGTCTGCTGTGCTTATGTAATTCGGCAAATGGCTCTGATTGTTAACAATGTGGTGCAATAGCAGCTGCTCCCCCTGCATCTTCAGGCTGTGTACGTGCTCCCGCCCCCGTCATTTATGTAGGCTAAAGATGGGAGCACAGCTGGGGGATGCGGCCACTCTCGCTCCCCATTGAAGCCTATTAGAACTGTTTGGGATGCCCCAGGGGCACAAAGTCAAAATCCCAGATTTTGTTCCGCTTTAAGACCAGCTCTGATAGGGGGGCCCCCCCAACCTCATGCAATCCCGTGTAGTTACAGTGCATTCGATAGCTGGCTGGAGTGAGGGGATGGGAAAGAAGGATCGGGATAATTGCGATGAATAATTGGACTGTCATGACATAGAGGAAAACATATTTACATATAGTAACTGGGTAGACTGGTAGGCTGGGAATCTGTTGCTGTCTGATATACTCACTTTTTTGGGTGGGAAAGAGGGATGATTTTTATATTAAGCCACACCCCGTGCCAAATTTCCTGCCCGTTGCTAATGGGACCATCAGAGAGGAGCAGGTGGGAGAGAGGAATGGGATGGGAGGAATGGATGGGATGAGCTGGGGGGGGGGGCACGAGAGAAAGATGCATGTGAGCTAAGAGGTGTGGATGGATGGGCAGCACTGAGGGGAGAGGGAGGAAGAGATAGATGTGTTGATATGGGAGGAAAAGGGAATGATGGATGAATGCAAGGGAGGAGCAGAAGCAGTGGCGTAACTAAATGTGATGGGGCCCTGGTGCAAATAATAAATGATGCCCTTTCGCCGTTCATATAGTAAACAGTAAACTTCTTCCTTACTGTAAATTATGCCACGTGAACACACTGTTAAAGGATATGATTATAGATGTCTCTCAGATTAACACTCAAATAGTATGTGACTCTTGAGTTTCTGCCATCTGTCTATGCCCCATTAATACAATATACTATACTGACACCTAGCACACCTATATTCACATATTCACACTTAGCTGCCAACTACCTCATTAACTGGGGTGTTTTCTGAGCTGCAGCTCATTCCTGCTTGAAAATTAGGTTGGCCCCCGACTCAGACACTCTAATACACATTAGACACGGGCAGTGGATGATATTTTTGGAGAGCGGTGTAACTCCTGAAATATGTTGGGTATGACTATATTAATGAGAGAGTCTTATTCAGGATTATAAGACCTTTCATTTGATATCAAACATGGCATACATATATTGGCCAAAGACTGATAATCCACATAGTATCATAATCTGTATGATATGTATTTGATGTTTGGGTTCATTTAACTAAGAAATTAATGGGGATCATGAATTTCTTGGTTACAATATGATAACATGCATATTGTGGGAGTTATACCCTTTATAGTATATGTACTATATATGTACTGAGAATGCTGGCCACACCCACTAGCATTAGTAGATCAGTGAGGCTGCTTGGAGGGCTAGGCAGTCAATGGATAGACTCCCACCCGAAGTATCTGTTGCTGTCTCTCCATAGTGTGCTAGGTGTCAATATAGTCTATTGTATTCATGGGGCATAGACAGATGGACTATTTGAGTGTTAATCTGGGGGACATCTTTAATCATGGGCCCCAGTGCATTCGCACCCCCTATAGTTACGCCCCTCAGTAGGAGGGAGAGATGGCTATGTGGCTAGAGCTAGGAAGTGTGAATGGGTGGGCAGCAATGAGGGGAGAGCAAGGAAGAGCTGGATGGGTTGATCTTGGAGGGGGGGTGATGAATGAATGGATGGGAGGAGCAGCAGGGAGGGATGGATGGGTGGGTAGAGATATGAGGAGCGAATAGATGGGCAGAACTAAAGGGAGAAGGTGTAATGTGATGAGCTGGTAGGAGAGGGGGACGAATGGATGGAGAGGAAGATCTGGGAGGGATGAATGGACTAGAGCAAGGAGTGGATGGATGGGCAGGACTATTACGCTGTTTGGTTTGCCTGTACTGCTCTGTGAGTTATTTATTCTGTAACCTACTTTTAGGATGCCCCGCAAAACTCAACTTGGGGCCCTGGTGCATTATGCTATCTTGAAATCTGTCAGTGCTTTTCAATGGCCTCTGACTGCTGCATCTGTATGCAAATATGTATTGTGAAAATAAAACAAAGTCATCTACTAATTGTGGCTCTACAGGTAGAACGTTTCTCCTTTTCTCTTCATATTTGCCAGGAATGTCAGTGTTGAAGGACGGTGCTGGGAAAGAATGGAAGAAACAGTGTGTTCTTGACTCCTGTGGAATTGTAGGTGAGCTTGTGTTTTGAATCTTTATGCATGGCTCCCTGTATGTTGTGCACCATTAAAGAAGAAGCTCAAGCATTTTGTAACATTCCACCCACCTCTTTCTTCCCCCTGTGCTTTAGCCTAATTTGGGCAATAAAATAAATGGCCTGTGGCCAGTAAAGCAGAAAAAAAAAACTCCAGATGGCAACTCAACTGCCACTATCAAAAGTCAAACTGAAGTCAAACCTAACTGTCACTCAAGGCCATGGCCAGACATGCAGAGCCCCTCTTATATTAGGTGAAAATTGTGGCGATCGGGTGAGTTTTTTTACTTTAATGCCCAAATCAGGCTTAGCGCAGTGGGAGGGAGCGGTGGCTGGGAGGATAGGAAAGGCTTGCATTCTCTTTAGTATGTGAGACATCATACATTTAATCGTGCTGTAACTATAGGGGTCCCATTAAAGTGGACCAAAACCCAGGATAGTCAAAAGTTTTGACTACCCTGGGTTTTGTTCCTTTCCTCGGGAGCATCCTGATTTGGGGTGCCCCGCTGTGTCAACCCCTGCAGATCACTGCAGCAACTCACCTTATCCTATCCCCACAGCGCGTCTAAGAGCAGCGGCATCCTCCGCCTCCCTCGCCGGTCATTCACAAATGCCTAGCGCACTGCTAGAGGTAAGCGGAGGATACAGCCGTCGGAGCCACTGCCATTAGACGCGCTGTGGTACCGGGATAAGGTGAGTTGGCTGCGTCGATCTGGGGGGGGGGTTCACACAGTGAGGGTGCCCCCAGGGAAAGAACCAAAACCTAGTATAGTCAAAATCCTGGGTTTTATTCCACTTTAAGCTGCTATGGGGCCCTGGCATTGAGCAGGCCCATTTTTTCCCTTTCCGTCATTTTTTTTTTGCTCTCTAAGGCCAAACACCTTCCTTTGCCAAAACAAACCCTTTGCCTCTGCTAAGCAGAGACTCAAGGGGGTCGATTGTGAGCCAGGTGAGAATTGTCACTTCTTTTTAGGAGCGAAAACTGCCATTGACTTTCATTGTCTACAGGGTGTAAATTTTCACCTGGCTGTGAATCGGCACCGTAGACAATGAAAGTCAATGGCAGATTTTTCTCACTTGGCTCTGAAGGTCTGCTTTTCCCTGGGACCCTGTTTCACCAAAGAAGACAGCAAGATGCTAGAACCAGGGTCGGATTAAGTGTGGTGGAGGCCCCTGGGTGCAAAATCTGGTGGAGGCCCCAGATACAGTATTTTTTTCATTTTTAGTAGTCCAGCCAAGTAACTGATTGGTGCTTGTCTGGCACCACCCTACTTACTGGAACGTCAGATCGAGGCCCTTGTGCGGGTGCGTGCTGTTCGGGAACTCCTGCTTTGCTATTCTGGGTGGGGGGGGGTGTAGTCGCCCAGTTGGTCCAGCAGGAAACAGTTCTCTGCATTGAGCTGCCAGCGGCTGTGCTTGATGGCTTATGTGCAGTGACAGCTCTGCACCCATCACTGTAGTGTTACTGACGGCGGCTTTGCTGCTCTAGTCTCTCCATCCTGCCCTGTGGTGGCTTTGGCTGCAGGTTTGCAAAAACAAATAAAGGCTTGTCCAGGAGCATGGGGCCCCCACTGCCGCCAAAAGCTTTGTTGCCAGTCCCGCGGCCCATCAGACCAAAGACTGAAAAGTCTCCTGGACCAGACCATAACCCAAAGGTTGGTGGAGGCCCCCTTTGCAGGGCATGTGGTGGAGGCCCCGGGGCTTGCGCCCCTCTCATAATCCGGCCCTAGCTAGAACCAACTAGTGCAATACTAGAGAACATGTTAAAGTGGCCCCCCTTGTGCTCACCCGGGTTAGAGATAGTAAAACAAAAACCTAGCTCCGACCTTCGCTCGCTCCCTAGCACATTCCCAGCTTCTGTCATTATAAAGACTAGTTTTGGTATCCCACAACTGCCAAACGCAGCATTCAACAGCTTCCATTGTACATCAGTGGCATCCGTGCATAGCAGATAGAGCAGGTGTGCCACTGCTGTATGCTATATTTGATACCCATGGGATCCGGGAACTAGAGGAATATGCAGCCTGGAATGGCAATTTTTATAGTGATAGATCAGGAAAATTTTAGCCTATTTTAAGACTTTTGGATCGCTTTAAAGTGGACCAAATTCCCATCCAAATGGAATCATGGTATAGTCACCTCAGTCCTCAATCTCACATTTCATGCTTTGCATGGCTTCCTTGCTGTGCATATTCCCCGAGTTCTGGGATCCCAGGGCGGTCGACTGCGGCATTGAGTGTGGTGGGCTGCACAGCTCTAACATTCCTGCTCTGTTGGTTCTATGTGCCACCACCAGCAGACCATGAGGCTGCCAACATCGCAGAGTGGAGCAAGCAATGGCATCTGCTGAATGCTGCCTTTGACCGCCATAGAATTATAAAACTAGTTGAGTTGATAGAACTTAGCCTAAAACCAGAATCTGGGAATTGAGACAGTGTTCCTGCTCTGCAATAGCCATTAGTAAAGAGAGGAGGTATGAGGATAGGGATGGAGGGAAAGGGAAGGAACACTGAAAAAGGCGCAGGGGATGGGATAAATAGAGGAAGATGGGGAATGTAGAAAAGAGAGAAAATGGAGGTAGAATGGAAGGAAAAGAAAAATGGGGGAATGTTGAACAGGGAGTAAGATGGAAGGACTGCGGGGAAAAGAGAAAAGGGGAGTGTGGAAGACAAAGAAGATGGAGAGAATGCGGAAAAGAAAGAAAGATAGAAAGAGTATAGAAAAGAGAGAATGATGGAGGGAATGTAGGAAATAGAGAAAGATGGAGGAAATGTAAAACAGTAGGAAAGATGAAGGGAATGTGGAAAAGAGAGAAAGATGGTAGGAATGTGAAACAGAGAAAAAATAGAGGGATGTGGAAGAAAGGATAGATAGAGGGAATGTGGAAAAGAGAGAAATATGGCAGGAATGTGAAACAGAGAAAGCCAATAGAGGGGGAGGGAGAGAGATGGAGGAAACATGGAAAAGATGGAAAGATGAAGGGAATGAAGAAAAGATAGATGGAGGGAATGTGCAAGTAAGATTAAAGGAGTGTAGAAAAGGGAGAAAGAGGGAAATAACATGAAACTGAGAGAAAGAGGGATGTGGAAGAAAGGAGAGATGGCAGGAATATGGTCAAGAGATGGAGAGAATGTGAAAAAAGAGAAAGATTGAGGGAATGTAGTAAAAAGAGAAAATGGAAGGAATGTGCAAGAATAAATAGATAGGGAATGTGGAAAAAAGAGAAAGATAGAGGTATATGGAAAAATGGAGGGATGCGGATAGAAAGATGGGAGTTGGGATGTGAAAAGGAGAGTATGACAATGAGAATATGAAAAAGAAAGAGCGGAAATTTGGGAAATAAAAGCAAGATGGAGGGAATGTGGAGAGAGGTGAGAAAAATGAGGAACGTGGAAAAGAAAAAAATATGAAGGGAATGTGGAAAGGTAAAAGGGAAGAAGAAAGGTAGAAAAAGAGGCATGTAGAAAAGAGAGTGAAAAGGAGGCAATGAGGGAAAAGGGGAGATAGCAGGAATGTGAAAAAAGGGGGAGACAATGGCAAAGTGGAATAGGGGAAAATATAAAGAATGGAATAGAGATGAAAACAACTCCCCAAGCCCGATGCCTGGGAGTCATTCTGGACTCCTCTCTCTTATTCAAACCACATATTCACTCCCTAGCCACCTCCTGTCGCCTCCAACTTAAAAACATCTTACGCATCCGTCCCTTCCTCTCACCTGACACCACTAAAATGTTAGTGCACGCCCTGGTCATATCCCAACTGGATTACTGCAACATCCTTATTTGTGGCTTACCAACTAACAGTCTGGCACCCCTCCAATCTATCCTGAACTCATCCATCTCTCCTCTCGCTCCGCCAGTTCTGCGCCTCTCTGCCAATCCCTACACTGGCTGCCACTCCCACAGCGCATACTGTTCAAAACTCTAACTCTCGCATACAAAGCTCTCTCCAACCAGGCCCCTCCCTACATCTCATCTCTAATTAAACAATATCAACCTAGACGCAGCCTTCGCTCTGCTGCCGACCTTCTCCTGTCCTCCACCCTGGTCACCTCCTCTCATGCCCGCCTCCAGGACTTCTCACATGCAACTTCAATCCTCTGGAATCCCCTCCCCCACCCAATCTGCCACTCCCCAACTCTCAAAACCCTCATAGGTGCCCTTAAAACTCACCTATTCAGTCAAGCATACAATCTGGCTCAAGCAATTCTCTAAATGGCACATGCCACAATACTGACTGTTTGTGATCCTTCCCCCTCGTCTCCACCCCTCATCCATTAGAATGTAAGCTTGCAAGGGCAGGGCTCTCTCTCCTATTGTATCTTGTATTCAGAATATTCATTGTAAACTCTGTAACACTGCATTTGTATTTCGTCTACCCTGTCTCTACTACTTTGTACAGAGCTACGGGAGATGATGGCGCTATATAAATAGACAATAATAATAATGTGTCTTTTGGTGCCAGGCCTGAGGAAAGTACTGCAGGCTGCAATCTACCTGCCTAACACACCTGTGAAGGGAAGATGGGCTCAAATGGTTCAGATGGGCCCATCGATCCGGGATGCTAAGGAAGGTACTGGGACCTTATTATTATTATTATTTAAGAGTGCCATTTTCCTTTTAAAAGCTCACCACTTGAGTAATTAGAAAGATATTGACTCATGCTGGCTGGATTATCAGGGAAACACTGCACATAGGTTTGCTTCAAATTCCTGGGAAAGATGAGATATTGCTGACTGAAGTCAGCACGATCTGCATGGAAAGAATTATAGCTGTCCTATGGAGCACTGTGAGCCAGTGACACATGTAATAGTCATATTGTCATCAGAAATAGAAACATTTCTTAAAACCCCCTTTTCTTTATTACCAGTTCACATAGGTCAGTATAAGGGCTTACATTAGCATACCTCCCAAGTGTCCCTGATTTGGAGGGACTGTCTCTCTTTTGAGTCCATGTCCCCCTATCCCTTGTTGTTCTCATTTGCCCCGCTTTGACATGCAGATCTGCATCACTAAATAATTAATTTGCCTATTTAAAGTGTTAATATTGTTGTAACTGTTATAACCTTTATTATCCATCCCTCAATAAGTGTTGCCTAATTTAACAAATGTTCCACTTTCCCACCTGGAAAAGTTGATAGGTATGCATTAGGTTGGTACAGGCAGGAGTCCTGTATGGGGCCCAGTCCTGTTATTTAATGTGCCAATTTGTCCTTGATAGGGCCCCTGTAATTAAAGAGGAACATCAAACCGTTTCTGATGTTCCTCTTGAAACATCCCTCCCCCCTCCCTCACTGCCGTTTGGATGTTGGTGTTATCTAAAACGCCGACATCCGGCAGTATTCCTGGCCCTTAACCTTCCCAGAGTGGTGGCTGCCTTACCTGTAGCCATCCTGTCTTCAAATGTCCCACGCCGATCCTCAGATCTCACGCTCTTTTGCACCCCCGTGTCATTGCAGCCTATGATCTGAGGGACGGCTCAGTGCATGTCAGGATTCCAAGATGGCGCTGCCCGGAGGAGGAGGGCGGGGGAGCGGAGGGATGCAGAGTGCCATGCAACCAGAGAGGTCAGTTTTTATTAAATATTTTCTAAACTGGAGGGGCAGGGGGCTGGGCAAGCCAGGTCTGAGAAGTTTGTACTAATGCCCCATGACCTGTAAAGTTCCCCTTTAAGTAACTTGCAAAATACAAATTGACCTGACATGACTGTATGCCCACCTGGCTAAGGGTGGTGTGTTAACGCCATGTCAAGAAATGAGGATAAGTGGAAAAGATAAAGCGGCCCCGACTATCAGTTTTTATGGGGCCCAGAATATGTATGGAGAATGAAGATGGATAATTGGACAGAAAATATTTGCATCACTTCTCTACTTTTTAGCTAAGATCAAGTGCAGGGCGGACTGGTGATCTATTCTGCTTTGGGGCTGGCTGGACTGTTTCAACACCCCCTCTGTACCCAGGCTCCGCTGTAACACCCTAGCCCATGTTCTGCATTACCCACCCCCAGGGGCAGACTGGCCATAGGGAGATTTGGGACAATGAACGGTGGACCACACTGCTTTGCGGCCAGTTGGGCTGCTGCTTTTAACACAATCCAGGGCTGATTTTTGGCCCCAGTCTGCTACTGCCCAACCCTGACAGATTATGTGCCCCTACAATTCCAAAGCTTAGCACCATCACTTTAATAGTAGCCATATGCACATATTTCCAGCTGACTTTGATCTGCTAAAGCTGCAGCCTTGGAGTGTACACGGGGACCGGTGGGGGTATGAGGGTTGTGGCAGACTATTTATGGGCTGGCCAGAACCAGTAAAATCCCAGGTTGATTTATGGCCCCTGTCCACTCCTGATCAAGTGTAGTATCTGCTCTTAGGGGAGGCTGGTCTTAGGAGTCAGGTGTCACTAAGATGGACTGGTTCAGTGTCCCGGGGGGGGGGGGGCCTGGGATTGGTCAGGGAACCTAAAAATGACTTTCCATTTACAACTGGGATTTACACTATTACGGCCCGCGGCCACCTGATCACAAATCTTCCACCGAGCCTTGCCTTCTTGGAGCAGCATTATGGCTTCACCAGGATAAGACTTTCACAATCAGATCCCAGATCAGTCATTCCTGATACGACCACAAAGGAAGTCATTCTTGGGGCCCACCAAAGGAAGTCATTCTTGGGGTTCACCAGAGGAAATCATTCTTGAGGCCACAAGAGGAAATCATTCTTGGAGCATCCAGAGGAAATCATTCTTGGAGCATCAGAGGGAATCATTCTTGGGCCCTCCAGAGGAAATAATTCTTGGGACCCACCAGAGGAAATCATTCTTGGAGCCACCAGAGAAAATCATTCTTGGAGCCACTTGAGGAAATCATTTTTGGGGACCACGAGAGAAAATCATTCTTGGGCCCACCAGGGGAAATCATTCTTGGGGACCACGAGAGAAAATCATTCTTGGGGCCACCAGGGGAAATCATTCTTGGGGTCCACTAGAGGAAATCATTTTTTGAAACCACCAGAGGAAATCATTCTTGGGGTCCACTAGAGGAAATCATTTTTTGAAACCACCAGAGGAAATCATTCTTGGGGCCCACCAAAGAAAATCAATATTGGGACCCATCAGAGGAAACCATTCTTGGGGCCCAGGCTGTGTGAAACCCCATGGAATCACTGTATAGTCTCCCTGGTCCTATATCTGTAGGTGCATGCATGGCTCAGCCCCAGGTTCCTTGCTGCACATGTTTCAAGGCGCATATGGCAAGGCTAACAGGGGATGCAGCAGTAGGTATATAAAGAGGGAGGAGAAGACAGCGGGAAGTGAAAATTCGTAAAGACAGGGGGTGACGTTGGGTCAGCAACTGGGACCCACCCTGCCTCGGCTCCAGGGTTGCCAGAATCAGGCAATGGGATCACTGGCTGGTAACCGTGCGGTGAGCTCCACCTGAGTTAAGGGGAGTGACTGAATTTGGAAGCTCTGGACGGGTTGAAGTGGTCTCCAGGCATGTCAAAAGTGAAAGAGGCCCAGATATAAGGCCGTCCGAACAGGCAGCTTGAGGAGCTAAGCCGTCCCTTATTGTTGTTATTGCAGTGCGATGGCCCGCGCCTGGGCGGCACCTGAGAGACACTGGCCACTTATTTCTATGTTCTACATAGTTCCACGTTCAGGTTTGGTGGAGTGTATTATGTATCAGTTGCTGTGTATATCTGTTTGGTGATTGAAAACACTGTTTTGAATGCCAGAAATAAAACATCCTTCCTTACTCTTTGCAAGTTTTCTTGTCCCACACCAGGGACATGTGGATTGCACAGGCCTCTCAGGCTTCCTTCTCAACTGAGCTACTTGCTCCAAGTTCTTTGGTTTCCTTTGGGCATCCCCTCCTTCACTCTCTCCTTTCACATATCCTCCTTTTCTGTCTCCACATATCTCCACTGACTTTGGGGGTCCACCCTAGAGTTTGGGCTGCTCTGCTGCACATCTCCAGCCTGAGACTAGGTAGCCGGAAGGCCCATACCTACCTCTTCTGCATTTGCTTGCACATTAAGAGGCAGTTGTGGCCTAGTGGTGAGGAAGCAGCCTTGGGACCACAGGGTTGCAGATTCAAATCCCAGGCATGGGGCATGACTGAAGTGCAGGTGTATGCGTACATATGAGTTAAATGTGGGTAAACATTTGTGCACAGGCCTATAATGGTCATCAATGCCCCCCCAAAAAACAAATTTGTGGTTTTTAGTAACGTTGGGTCCCTCCTATGAGCTAGTGGCAGTGGTGTGAGGAACACGGGGGGGGGGGGGGGTTCTTTGGACCTAGGGTTCCAGTGTCACATGTGGGAGAGGTGCACTTACTCTTTAATGCTCCTCCAGATACAACTCGTATAAACAAAACGATTCTTTATTCCAGCACTTCAGATATCAACTTAAAGACCGTTCAACAGCATCCCAGCCACCGTTTTTTTTCCCACTCCTCTCTAGCATTAAACGATATCCCTTCAGATGGATCAATCACAAAGAACCAAAAACTGAGGCAGAACTACCCATAAATACTATTTTCTTTATCCACTGCTACCTCCAAACCTCCCATGTGTTGGGCATGGATCAGATCACATGTCCCGCAAGCTGAGATGACAACTAAGTGTATCAGTCTGGTTTCTCCCTGGTTCCTGTTTGTCAGGCTTTTCCTTGTGACCTTAAACTGACACTACACTATGATGGTATATGGAGCCTCCATAGCAGTCTATGGAGGTGGTCTCTCTCCTACCATCTAGTGTCTAGATCAGCGATACTCAACTGGCGGACCGGGGTCCGAATGCGGACCCCTGCCCCGACAGCCCTGCACTGAGTTGCTTCTGTGTTGCCGTGCTCAGAGCTGCACCCTTGATCGGCAATGTAGTGCTTAGTCTCCCTCCGCCCACCCCAGCTCATCCCCATCTATGCTTGTCCTACCATCTTGTCCCCCCAGCTCAGCCCCATTCATTCCTGTACCCCCAGCTTTGCCCCATCCAGCCCAGTCTCTCCACCCTATCCATTCCTGTCCTCCCAGTTTGTCAATCCATTACTCTTAGTTCCAGCTCTAGCCATCTACCCCCCCCCCCCAGTGTGCTGATTTCTAACTATCCACCCCCCCACTCCCTGCGACAGCCCTCCATCCGGACCTTCACCTCTCACCGGATGCCTTTAATTGGACCTTTACAAGGAGTGCCAGAGTATCTCTGGTCTAGATGCTAATACTACAACTGCTTACCTTCTCCCATTGTAGTCTAGAGAGACTAACTAACCTAATTACTAACTGAAGTCTCTCTAAGGGTCTACTCTACTCCACTGAGAGGGTTCTAATCAATCCCGCTTGTGGTTACTCACCTTTTCAATCCATCACACAAATGCAATGTCAATCGCATTATTTTGCCGCAAAATGCAATCCGCAAGCCAAAAATGCTAAAACCCATACAACCGTATCTAGACCGTGTGAATGAGACAGCATTTTATTTCTCCTCCATGAGACGTTTGGGCTGCTAGAAGGAGGAACATAGCAGAGACTGTAATCTTGATGCTGTGAGAGAAAATATGAAAATTATGGGCTAGCTCACAGCGTTGACTTACTATACAGCCTGTACAATGAGCATAAAAAGAGCCCCCGGTTTTATATAGTATTCCATGAAGGGCTTTGTTTTCATTTCCAAAGGCTCTCCCAAGAAAAGGAAATAAAAGTCATCCACTTAAGATAAATGTGTTTTTGTCTCAAGTACGTCACACAAGTCACTTGGAGATATCCGGAGCCCTGCCACAGCTAGCGAGTGCTCAGGGGCTCTAGCGGGCCGATTCTCCATGAGCTGCCTTGTGCGAATAGCATTTCATCATGTCTCCATATTATTATTTCATGCAGCAGTGTACACACTTTCAGCTGGTTACAACGGAGAGCCCCATACTTAAAGTGGGTCAAAACCCACTAGTCCCGACTGGCCGGGAGGAGACCGAATTGGGGTTTCTGGCTGTGTGTAACTCCCTGGTTTTCAGGTATACTCACCTGGGATTCTATACTATGACATTGCTCGCACCCCCACTAGGCATTTCTGAATGGCTGGTGGAAGGTGCCCAGACATCAGATAGCCGCCATACTTACACTGTGCAGGGGGCATCTCAAATGGAACTAGCAATATACGGTACTTAAATCCTAAAATCCAGCAACTTTGGTGGTTTTATAGACATAACAGCAGATAACAGAGAGTCTGAGGGATGTTTGAGCTTCAGTAGTCCAAAAATCACTCAGCGAAGCCCGTTATTAAGTATGTGTTTTTACAATGCACCTCTGTTCCAGCTGTTTATGTCTTCCCCCCATTTAGCATTTGTATCACTAAGCAAATTATTTATACAGTTCTGACAAGGCTTTCTGTTCTGCAGGATCCTTGATGGTCCACAGCCCAGCCGAGATCTCCTCTCCCACACATTTGCTTTCTAAATGGTCCTTCTGCACCATTAAACTTGTGCCGTAGTGATGTTCCCATAGGAATGTGGCCTTTTTCCAAATATTCTCATGAACATTTCATTAATCTTGCTGGCTCTGAGACAATTTCCAAACATTGTTGTATGGAAGTTTAACTATTTTGTGATTGAATTTCTAATAGTGCCACTATTTTCCATCGCTAATTTAGCTTGCTTGACAAGCAAAGCTACAGTACAAAGCCATATCTACTTCTGAGAAATGGGCTTGCCTATTTATTGGTACCGCAAATGTGGAGACATTGACATTGTACAATTCCAGCATCCAATATTCTCTATTGACATTAGGGGACCTCAACCAACACTTTAGATTCAATGGAAGGGAAAAAGGAGCAGGATGGTGTTGACAAAAACAGTATATGTAAACACAAGGTAATTACCCACTTAATCCCTGCCCGGTAGCCTCTTCGGGATAGCCTAGCTGTGCTGTTCAGATCAGGCGGCTCCTGGTGCTTCTCCTGCTATGCAGGTGTGTGCAGGCAGTATTGGATTAGAGCACCTTGGGCCCAACAGAGGAAATTATTCTTAGAGTCCACCAGGTAAAGTCATTTTTGGGACCTTTAGAGGAAATAATTTTTGGGGCCCACTAGAGGAAATGATTCTTTACCCTTGAGCTAAAATACAATTAATAAATATCAACCTCACAGAACACTCCAGGAAAGCCAGTAAAAGGAGGTTGGTCTTAAATCTCCTAAAGTGCCCTGATGAGTGCTATAGGACAGTGCCTGGGCCCACCGGAGGGTGATCTGGTGCTGTGATAGGCCAGTCTGACACTGTTCACAGCCTCATGCAGGGTTAGCCAAGGAGCCTATACTTTTCAGCAACGTTGGGCTGGGCCAAGGCCAATGTCGTGCCGCTTGGGCACCGACCCTTCAGTTAGTTGAAAGGCCAGTGAGACCCCAACTTGCCATATGTTTCAGGTTACTCCCAGGGTAAACTTTAGATTGTTGTTTCCTATAGTTTTACTTTAAAACTGTCCATGAGCAAAAGTAAAGCAGGTCAAAACCCATGTAATCCAGCCTTTGGGGCATCCCTATTTTGGTTGCCCCTCAGGTTTGCATGATACTCAACTTAATCCGGCAACTTCGGTGTGGCCAGGCGCCATGAGTGATGCAAGGAGGCAGCAAGGTGACCATGGACTGTGGTTTGAAATAGGAATGGCTGTGGTTGGCAGTGGGGATGAGTGCAGTCGGCCATGGCCAATGCATGGGGTCGGATTTGATGGCGGGTCTGGTTTGCGATTCGCCATCAGTCACAGATCGCTGCTACACCCTCTTCATTCATTGCAATGGAGGGAGTGTGCCGAGGCCTGGCATGCCTTCCTCCATTGTAGTCAATAGACAGTTCTGGCCTAGAGGTAGGGAAACAGGCCTGTCGCAGGTTTTATTCCCAACCATGGGACATGACTGAAGTGCCCTTGCGCAAGGCACCTAACCAATTGCTCCCTGGGTGCAGCCCAGTTTAGGGCAGTTTAGGGGAGCCCACCGCTCTGGGCACATGTGCACTTCACTTCCCCTTAGTTTGTAATTCACTGGTGTGTGTGTACACAGAGTTGTGTTGTGCACGGATGGCTAAAATGCAGAGAAGGAATTCCATGTGTGCACACAATGGCCACTATTATTATTATGTGACTGATGGCAGGGCGAATGGCCCAGCACGGAAGCACCAGGGAATGGAGTATGAGGCCCTAGATAATGTGGGAAGCGATGGCTGTAGCACGGGCTCAGACATCAGGTGAGTTGCTGATCTGTGGACTAGCGGTAGGGTACAAAAGGTGAGTATCTTTTTATTTGCCTTCTGAATCACTTTATATAGCCCTTCCCCATCATTATAAGTAGCCCTTTCCCATCTATGAGGGAGGGATTCAGATCCCTGAGCAGGTCTCCCTCAAGTTTCTTCCAGCCTTCAGGTGATAGCTCAAAGGAGAAGGGCAGTGTCTTGTGATGGGGAACCTGAGTTCAAATCCCAGAGCAGGGTTCCTTTAAGGAATTCTGTCATATATATATATATATATATATATCATTAAATAATACAAAATAAAAATATTTTTTTAAAAAGTGGGTCAGGCACGAGGATGAGGCCTAGGGCAATTGCTTGCTCAGTTAGCTTAAGGCCCTTTTACGATTCATGGAGTTCTTCTTTATTTTTCAAGTTGCAGAGCAATACTCCTGAATACTAGAGGCGTTTTCATAGACGTGCACTTTCTTAGCGTGGAAACTACCGCGCTTTACTCACATCCTGTGCACAGAAACATCTTGAACATATTATGATGGAGGGATCACATTACATGTCAGGCAATTAGGACATTATTTTCCAAATGAGGGTGAAGATGCTGCTGGCTTAAAGTTGCTCCTCCAGAGGAGAACTAAGACCAGATCTGTTTAAAGGAACCAGCGCCCTCCTATACAAGAGGGGGCATTTCATTGTACCTTCCCTTCTGCGAAGTGACCTTTTAGCTCCGACAGAAGAAGCGTCAGCTCCTAAGCCCCGATGTTAGAGGAGGATGTGCAGGCTGTTCTCAGCAGTTTGGGCAATTTCCAAGAAAAATGTTCCAATAAAATCCATGCCAGCTCTGTAAAGCTTTGTCTGTCTGCACAGCAGGTCCAGCTGAAAGACGGTGGAAGAGCAAATTTTATGACAAGGATGTGATACAGTTAAAAAAAGATTTGGAAGAGCAGTTTAAGACGCAAAATGTCTCCGGCCTTCACCACAATTTAAACAGCTACTATTTCTTTAATTAGTCTATTAAAGCAGACCAAAACCCACCAGTGATGGTAAAAGCAAATTAGCCAGTCTCCTCAAAGATTGTGCTCTCCTGGGAGCAGAACAATAAATCACTCACCCTGAATAATTTTGCATATAATATTTTTTCTGAATGCTGGATAAAATGGCAGTCAAGATAATTTCTAATCATAAGCTGTCATGAGGCCATGTGAGGCGGCACTGCATAAGGGGTAGCTACCAACTTTTTTATTCATTTTCTTTTTAAATATATTTTATTTTTTTGTTTCGTTGTCCAGTTTTTACTGGTGGCTCAGCAGCCTGGGCCCGCCTCCACTCCCTATCCCGGTGTTGCTTAAATGAGGAATGAAGCGGTTACAGTATAAATCACATTTTATTGAAACAACCCTCCCAATGGAACCAAGATTTCTTTTTCATCAATTAAAATAAATCAAATACTGAAAATGCACTGTGTTAATACATATTATAGGTTTGTTGAATTTGCAGCACTAACCGGTCACATTTACTAACATTTCCATGGAATACATCCTAAAAACTTTTTTAGGAGAGTTTTTGCTTGAATTTCTTAGCAGGATGTCAGCCTCTTAGAGCTGACGTTTTGATGTGAACTGCCTCCCACCCTCATATATCTTTTACTTGAGGATACTCTAAAGCCGGGGTGTCAAACTCATTTTCACCAAAGGCCACATCAGCATTCTGGTCACATGCAAAGGGCCGGTTAATAACAGACAAACAAGATGCAAACATGACCATTCATGGTTACATACACTGAATTATTTTGCCCAGATGTAGATATTTTTCCCAGTACAGCAATATAATCTTTTGCTACTCTACTTGGCAAAAGCTAGCAAGAACCCCTGCAGCATATGTAGCACCCTCTGCTGTGGCAGTATGGTGGGTTAGGCAGGCCCCCCTTAAGTGGGGAGTGTGGGTTGCACAGAACACTGGCAGATACTGCTCTTTTCTCCCCTTAAAACATAAAAGTAACCCACCAGCTATTTTTATAGGCACTGCATCTGGGATTAGAGGCGGTACTGTGCTCCACAATGGAATTCCGCATACCCATGCATCACTTGTGAGCAACACACACAGCAGGGGGGATGGTCAGTAAGACGGGGTACCACCCAGCCATCACTATATGATACCTGTCAGAGGGCCACATAAAAAGGCTGCATCCGGCCACTGGGCCTTGAGTTTGACACGTGTTCTAAAGGTTCTCGGGGGAGGATGGTGGCCCCACCATTAGTTTCTCTCCTTTTAATGCCATTGCAGCCAATGACTCAGAGGTATCTTTGCAGCATGAGATGAGGAATTTTCATGCATGAAGATGAACACTTTGCTGCATGGTTCTTTTTTGTATCACGGAAGAAAGCAGTCAGTAAGAAACTCTATATACTTTGCTAAAGGTAATTTTTACACATTCAGGGACCCTAAAGGGGGTTACCAGCTCTGTCCCCATGGTTCTGGCCCAAAACATGAATCTACCCCCTCCTTGACTCACAGCCTTGTTGGGACGTGGTGACCATCCATCAACCATCCGCTACGCCACCAATCTGGACCATCCAGGGTTGCACTACACTCATCAGTACCAAAAGACTGTTTGAAAATGAATCTTCAGGGGCCCACTGCAACCATTGTGAGCACTGATTAGTAATGACCAAATAGTAGGTTTATGCACAACTGGACAGGGTCTCAAAAGAGGGACACTTGGGAGGTATGCATAAAGTGACCAAACCAAAACCTGGGTAGATCTCAAAGATCACAGATTGCACTACTGGCTTAAAGTGACCCAAAACCCAGGATTTTGAGCAGAGGCGCTGTGTGAACCCCCTAGATCGCCGAAGCCAACTCACCTCTTCCCGGCCCTACGCCGTCAGCCAATCAGCGTGCTTGTAGCCGCTGACGTCACGTCGTCTAAGGCCAGCGACTCCAAGTGCACTTCCCTCTAACAGAGAGCATGCCCACGCCGGCCATTCACAAATGCCTGGCACGTGCCCTGCTAGAGGGATAGCGGGGATGCATAGTTGGACTGGGATTCAAGTGTATGTGTATGGGGAGACCTGGGGGGTTTCACACAGTGGGGAATCCTGATTTTGGATGCCCCGGAGGGAGGGAGTTGATCGGCCCGGGAATCTTATAGATTCCCGGCCAATCTGCGTGGGTTTTGGTCCACTTTAAAGCCCTTTTCTACCTTTCATTTTACCTGGATTCAGTCTATGACTTGTTGACATAGTGCTGGCAGCTTTCCTTGCACTCTGCTAATTGTTTCTGTAAGATTCAGTGTTTACAGCAATACCTATGAACATTCAAAACACCATGTCCGCTGTAAGATAGGTGTCAACTACCTTTAGGCTACATTCACACCTGCCCGGGCACGTACATTGTGCGGCAGTTACCTTGCTCGGTTGGCAGCACAGTATCAGGTATGTACATAGCACAGGATAATGATACATTGTAACATCTCGGTGTATACCAGCCCCATATGGAACACTGAAATATCTGGTGTCAGTGTGCATTTTCCAACTCATCAGTATGCAAGGCTACAAAGTGCTGGATCCTTCTCCCACTTGCTGTAATATCGTTTACATTAATTTTAAACATAAGTGCAGTCTACCCTTAGAATTTCATTATAATACAGTTATATACAATTTCATTATAATATATAATGGACCTCTGTTGTAGTACTCTTGTTGTTCTGCGTTAATAGAGTAATAAACTTTGAACAAAAGCGGCCAAGAACAATTGGAAATAAAGGGCGCGCCTGATCAGCTGGATGAATTTACCAACACGGCCACTTCATGGCTGAAGTATTAATTATTAATCCACTCGGGCGGCAGCAGGAGAGGCCTCCGAATGGGAACATCTGCGGAATTTCACAGGCTCAGAGATTTCTTCATATCTCTGCACCCCCAGGCTTATTAAACACTCACCTTACAGATAGGGAGGTCCTGTTCTCCAGTTACATAATTGCCTCTAAAGCGCTTTATAAATACGCTTTATCATTTGCAAGCGGCTGTGTGTATGCTTCTCTTGCAAAGACAAAGGAAGAGCAAGGTGATGCTCTTATATCTGTAATAAATACAGATCTAACTGGCCCTTAAAAGTGGACCAAAACCTAGGAGTTTGACTATTCTGGGTTTAGGTCCTTGTTCCCGCTATTTACGTTTGCACTGGCTCTTGTCTCAGCGTGCTTGGCTCGTCAATTTCGGCTATGAATCGGCTAAGGGCCCTGAGCCAAAAGCAGCTGAGTGGGCTGGCGGCTGCATCCTCACTAGCCTCTAACAGGGTGTGTGCCTGCACCAGGCATTTGTGATTGGCTAAGGGTATAGCATAGTTTGCCCCACGCATACACCATTAAATCAGGGAGCAGGTAGATTTTACAGGGGACTCGGGAGGGTTTTGCACAGTGGGGCATCCTGAATCTGTATGTCACACGGAGAGGGAACTAGGCAGCCCTGTAGTCTTAAAGAGTTCAGGGCCGCCCAAGATGGGTTTTGGTCCACTTTAAAGAGGAACATGGGCCTACAAGAGTCTAGAAGACTCTGGAAAAATTGATTTCCCATCCCTTGGGCATCCCAATTTGTGATGACCCACTGTATGAAGTGCCCTGGATCACCAAGACTCTTTTTTTTTACCATGATCCATGTGGTTTCACACAGCGGGGCATCCCAAACCCAAAAGGAACAATACCTGTGACGTGTTGTGGGGCCTCATCTTCCAATTTGCTTGCAGCCACAACTTGTGGTTCTTGGCCCCTCCTCCCACATATAGGCTGGGCATGGGTTCAAAAAATAAACCTTTGGGCCTAAGTCGCCAAGCCCTAGAGGACAGGGCTAGGCAATGGTACACATGCCTCGAGTAGAGGACCTGTGTACCCAAGGGTTGAAGTTTCAGCATGTCTTATAACAGACCTTAAAGTGGACCAACACCCTGAGGTGATCGGCCCAGGAATCTATAAGATTCCCGGGCCGATCACCTCACACACCGCGGGACATCCGAGATCGGGATGTCCCGCGGGGTGTAAAAACCCAAAACCCCCGAAAAACCTTACCTCTCCAGCCACTGCTTCCGCCGCCGCCTCACTGGCGCTCCTCTAGACGTGCGCGCGCCCGCGCCGGCCGTCTCTGAATGGCCGGCGCGGGCGCGCACACGTCAAGAGTGACGTGCGGGATGCGCCGACGGGCAAGCTGCTTGTCCGTCGCTGTCAATCAGCTTGTCCGTGGCGGGGAGAGGTAAGTTTTGGGGGCTTTCTGGGGGGTTTCGCACAGCGGGGCACCCCCGATCGGGGTGCCCCGGGGAAGTGGACCAATACCCAGGATAGTCAAAATCCTGGGTGTTGGTCCACTTTAAGGAAGAAGGTACTGAAAGTCCTCTTACAGCTTCATGCCTGGAGAATCATAACTTAGAATGTGGGATTAAGCCTATGTGGGCCTTTTTTGGGACATCCCAAGCTTAAAGATTCAAAATGACTGGACGTCTTAGTTAGGCAATTGGGACTCCCCACTGTGCACCAGCTCTTGTAAGCTGGGGGAACGGTGTCACTGATACACTTCTGGCATACGGTAATGTGTATAGGCGCCGGTGAGCCAGATCGGCAGCTCAAAGTCAAGTGGAACATGGAATGCGGAAGTGGTAGGTATCTGCAGCCCTGTTTGTCCAGCTTATAAATGTGATCCTATTTTGATCTATCCCCCCCAAGAATGCCTAATTAAAAGGAAGCCCAGTCATTTTTGATGGGACTTCGTCTTTATTATTGTACTCACTGCTAAATTCTCCAAGGAAAACCCAAATAAAAACATTAATTTTACCTTAGTATGATAAACCAAATGAATAATAATAAGGGTTTGGCAAACCAGGGAAAGTTGTTCTTGAGAATACAATACAATCACAGGGAAACACACCACAAAGGAGTTTCTATACTGTTAAAAACCCATATAAAGGGAATTTCTACACCATATAAACCACAATAGATTTAAAGCAAAAGTATCTAAAAAAGTAAGAAAGCAACGTTCAAATCCACATCCTAACAGTCTTCAGTCCATGCATAAGGGAGTTTGCCATCTCTCCAACCTCAGACGGACATTTATTCAACTTAGGCCCTTATTCATGAAGGGATAGCATCAGGTAGTGCCTTCTAAATGAGAGATAGCGACAGGTTAACGCCGGACACGGCACGCAATTACACATTTATCAAGCAGAATCTGTTGAGCGCCTGGGATAACGCCATGTAGCGTCCGATTCATCATTATCACAGCCTCAGCGAACAGCGCCGGCGTTCAGCCTTGCACAGCGCCAGGTATTACCTCTCGCTACCTGTCGCTCTCCCATACATTTCAATGGATGATCTTTTTCTTCTCTTTAAACAGGGTTTTTTTTAAAAAAAAGAAAAATCTCAATGTCGTGACCTTTTCTGGCCAAGAAAAAGCCATTTTTGCAAACATTTTTCATGTTTTAGATATTTCTGCAGAAATTACATTACAGGTCTGACACTAAAGTTTTCATGTTACAATGTTATTACAATGTAATTCCATATGTTTTCGCTTTCTTACTGGTGGATACATGCTGAAAAACAGACTTTAAGCACACAGCCTCCGGCGCTCTGGGCTTCAGAGAAGCATTTTTCAGCGGCTGAGTTTTGTGAGGATGTTTTTTTAATGAATATGTTGTGAGTCGGTCGCACTGACCAGTCGCTAACATGCGCTCCCATACAGCGCTGTACTGGTCAAATAGCGACTCCTCACAATGTATTCAACATTACTGCACAGCGACTTAGTCGCTAAGAACTAGCGACCCACGGCCGAGCACTGTGACTACTAGCGGGTGCTCTGAAATGCTTGCTACAGACGCTCATCTGTCGCTACCTGGAGTTAGTGATGAATCAGCCTGTTAGAGTCCCACCCTCCAATCAATTACATATTACCTGGATTATCCAATGTACAATGTACTTGCCACCAGTGGAACAACACCTTGGGCCCACTAGAAAAAATGATCCTTGGGGATCATCAGAGGAAATCATTCTTGGAGCCCACCAAAGGAAATCATTCTTGGGCCCACTAGAGGAAGTGATGCCTGTTAACCAAATAACAAAAACAAATGACTGGAAAAAGTAACAATGGTTAAACATGATGGACATGTCTTTTTTCAACCATATTAACTATGTAGCTAACTCACAGAACACTCCAGGTAAATCAGAAACACTGCATTAATCTTCTTGGACCTGATGGTCGCCCTGGGTCATTGTCTGGAGCTTACCAAAGGACCCTTTGGTGTTGTGGTGGGCTAGTCCAAAACTACTTGCCATTGTGGTTATGTGACTCATTATGACCAATCGCAAAATGACACAGACAAAGAAGTACTTGGCAGCAGCCATTTAGTTTTTTTTTAAACACAAGTTAACCCATATTCATGCAGTTTGTCTTTGAATAGATCAGCAACTAAAAGATTGCATTACAGTAGGCATAATCCTTGCATATTGTCTGTACCCTAATGTAATGTTGAAAAAAAAGGATTTTACGGTGAGTACTCTACTTCCTTTTCCAGAGCCATGTAGGACATTCCTGGGAATACCAGGACACATGTGGGACGTATCTGGATGAAGCACAAGGGATTATCTTGTTGCTCTTTTGATTGCTAAGGAAACCCCGGAGTCAGGCTGACATTTGGATGGTTTTTCTGTTTGTAAAGCTATTTAGCAAGCGGGCGGTAGCGTGAGCATAACTGTATCACTAACATCCACGACTGATATTATCTGTTAGTGGCAGAAGAATTTCTGTTTTGTATATTTTGGGCATAACATTGTGCACGATTCATGCATGCGACCTTCGTGAAGTTTCTCTTGCTGTCTAGCTTGGAGGACAACTTCAGCCAGTATGAACTTTTTCATCAAAAGAAGGCCTTGGTGGTTATAATGGGACGTATGGGGCGCCATTACGGGCCACCTAAGCTAAAAATTGGGATGGGACAAGCGGTTGGATCTAGAGTGGCCCAAAGTGCAGATTTATACCTAGGAGCAGGGACGGCCTTTGGGGTGTGCAAGGTTTGCCATTGTACAGGGCACTCGATGCTCTAACCCACCAGCTCACTAGCCCCCACTTTACACACTTAGTTTAGTAGTTTGATGCTCGCCTGCCTGCTGGGTTCATGGTTGGTTGGGTCAAAAGGAAGGGGTGCCATGCTCAGAGTGCCGACTGCACATTGCAAGCAATTCCACAGCACATGCACTGGCTTTTATCCAATCGTACTCTATTCTGTATATATTAAAGTGGACCAAAACCCAAAAGTTTGACTATCTTGGGTTTTGGTCCTTTCCCCACGGGGCACCCCAATCGGGGATGACCCGCTGTGTGAGACCCTCTCCAGTGCATGTGTGGGCTCTCGTTCAATCAACGCTTTATGCCACGCATACTAATGCACGCAATAAAGATACTGTTTTGGACTGTGCACTGGCATAGAGAGCAGGGGTGGCCACATCCCCGGTATCTCTGGCGAGTGCGGGCTCCCACAACCCCCCATCTGAATGGTTAGGTGTGGGAGCATGCACAGCTGCAGGGATGCCAGAGATGTGGCCATAGCCTGCAATCTTGGCGAGGGACCAGCATAAACATAAGGTATTTGCGGGAGAGTAGGGGTAGGGGGGTTTACACAGTCTGACATCCCAAATCAGGATGTCCAGGGGTACTTCTGGGCTGGCTGCAGGGGTGATTGGTCTACTTTAAGTAACTGGTAAACCCAGGGGACGTACATACCTTAGAGGCAGTGCAGACACCTGTCAGTGGGCCCATGGAGGAACAAGGGGGCCTGGTGCAAGCTGCCTCCATTGCCTCTGTAGTTTCATACCTCCCAACTTTTCAGCTTAATCCACGGCTCCTGATTGAGGGATAGATAGGTGATAAGGTGTAGAAGTTACAACAATATAAACACTTTGAATAGGCAAATGAATCATTAATTGATGCAGATCTGCATGTTACACCTTAAAGAGGGACAGAAGAGAACAATGAGGGACAGGTGGACAAAGACCCAAAGAGGGACGATCCCTCCAAATCAGGGACACTTCGGAGGTATGGTAATATGTACTCGTATTCTTACCCAGCCAAGCAGCTCCCTTCCTTCTCCGTCGCCACTGTGTGCACGGCATACGTTTCCCTCACTGCTGATACACCTTCATCTGATACAGCCCCAACCGGTGAGTGTCCTCCCTGGGAGCAAGGGTGTGCTGATGGGGGCCCGTGGTGGTGGCCCTGCTATGGAGCCCCATCAGGGCTATGTACGCCCCTGGGTAAACTCCAGCACCTTATGGGTAATTTACAAAAGTCTGACACCACCTTTAGTGAATAAAGCAGCCCTTCAGTCAAAAATGATTAAAGGTCTGCTACGGCTTCCAACCCTGGGGCATTTTGTTTATCAAAAAAATAAAAATAGGAGGCTACTATCAACCGTATCCTATCCGAATTTGGAATTAAAAAATGTACCCAAATCTCCAAATCAGGAAAAACTCTTACACGCACCATTCTGTTCAGCTATAGGCAGCCTCTTGTGAACCAATTGCATTCGCCAGTCGGGCGCACACTGTGCGAGTTGGTTACATTGCTTACTTCTAACTGGTGGAGCAACTGGATTTAGAATGTCCTGGGGGGTTATGGGAGGTACGGTTAGAAGAAGTCTACAGTCATTTTTGATCATGGGTCTGCTTTAAACATTGCTCACATGATCTACAACACACAGAACTGCTGTTGCCCTTGGGGGGGGGGGGGTCTGCTCAACAACCCCTATTAGCCACCAGCAGAGAAGGGGGCGTGCAGGCTGCCATTTCCATAGCTCAGGAATGAAGGCAGGTAAATACTACAAACCAATTTCAGTTGGAGTGAGAATGGTTAACTAAGGGGGCATCCCAAGATGAGATGCCCTGGTAGTAGGAGTAGTGGATCTTCAGTTATTTTTTACTAGAGGTCTGCTTTAATGTTTTTTTTTCTGTGTTCCATTGGCTCCCATAACATCTCACTTTAAAGTGCTCCTCTATGCTCCTTGGCAACTTTGTGCCAGGGAGAATCCATGTTCATGGGGACACTAAACTAACTTAACCTATACCCCTCACACCATCAGTGGGCCCTAAAGGGATGCTCACCTTTTCCTAGCAGAGCTCCAATCACTGCCGCGCACATATGCGGCAGCCACACAATATCCAGGAGAGATGTGCTGCATTGCAGTGCTCAGCTATATTCCTGTCCCCATCATAAAGTATTCCATACCTGATTTTGACTAAAAATATTTAAGTATAGGGGCATCCCAAATCATGATCCCCCCTGGGGATGATTGTTCAATGAGATCCAAGTTTAATTTTGAACTGAGGTCTGCTTTAACCACCTGGGCAATTTCTACATTGTTATTTGAAACCCCAGGGCTGCTTGATCGACTCCCCTCGCCCCTGAGCCACATCTTGGTGCCGCTGCCACATGCCGCATATAACCCTAGCTAGGCACACAACCGAACCAGGACTTTCTAAATGGTAGGCATGCCCACTGAGCCCAGAGCAGAAAAGGGCCGCTGATTGGCTGAGAAGCCTGCACATGCAGTGTGGGAACAGGAAAAAGGTGATTTCATGGGCGATTCCAGGGGATACACACAGTGGGGCATCACCAGAGAGGAGAAAAGAAAGTAAAGATTTCTTTGTTTTGTTTTGTTCCCCTTTAAAGGTTGACCTTGTTAGTCAGGGCTCTATATAGTAGTTAGCAATTCTTGTTTGAAACTTCTGAAAATAATCTCCAAGACGGTTTTGTCTGCTTCTGCTGAAGGCAGACTGCAAGTAAAAAAATGGTAATCTCTCTCTCTCTCTCTCTCTCTCTCTCTCTCTCTCTCTATATATATATATATACAGGATATATACAGCTGGAAACACGGATTAATATTCAGGTTACACACAGTCAGATAGTTGCCCACAATCAAGTGCGGGCTTAATTGAATGCAGTAGGAGAAAAAAAAATATTTAGGGCAAAGTTTCTGTATAACCGAATGTAAAGAGGTATAATTTGCATATAGCAGTTTCTGTAGCAGTAGCAGAGTCTAGGCTATGCCAAATGTTACCCAACCCGCCATTACCCGGCATGTGTTAGTAAGCCAGACAGAAAGCTGCTGTATTGTGATTAATGGCGCACTAATATATCTCCCTTCCGCTGGAACCTGCGCCACCAAGTATGGAATGAAAACTCCGGATTATGGCGCACGTTCAGGATTCTTCCCCGGGAACTGGCGATGTTTCAGCTTTTACAGACTCCTGAAGGAATAGAGAAAGTCTTTCCTCCCCAGCAGCTAAGATAGCTTTACATTTTTTCAATGTCAAAAACATTCAGTTACCTTAAAGCCCAACTCCGGATGGAATGTGTCTTTTTAAATTGTTGTTACAGGGACCAGAAGCTATTACCGTATTTTTATAAGACATATTTATAAGACACACCTACAGAAAAAGAAATCTCAACCAAAGGGTTCAGAATACCCCCCCCCAAAAAAAAAAAAAAACCCTATAGTGTCCTATAGATGTAATTGTTTTGCAATGAAACTCATGGATGGCATTGTGCCTCAGGGCTCTTTGGATTGCTGAAATCAATCCCAATCACCTGTGATCATTAGGTTGCCAGTTGAGCCCAATTAAAGGAAAACTACTTAAGAAGGATGTTGTCCATTATTAAGCAGGCCACAAGTTGGGAAAGAGAAATTATTAACAGGCCAGCAATATGGGAAAAAGATAGCATCTCTCTGCTGCCAAAAGCATCACATGGTGCAATGCCTTGGACAAGGCATGAAAACGTGAAATATTACAAAAAAACCTAAGCACGATCATTGTCCTGTGATTCGTGGCTGATTCAGAGCACAGATGGGTTGGTGTAGATAAAACCATTACAAAGCAGCAAACAGGAATGTGAAGCTGCTGGTGCCTCTGGAGTCCTGGGAACCTCAAGTTGTAATCTCCTCCAGAGGATTGCAGTTGGGCATAAACATAATATTGGGCCATTACTAACCAGTAGTGCTGGATGGTAACGAACAATGCGAGTTCAGGTCCCAAACCTGAACACTGACTGAGCAGCCCATTAACCAGCTTAACCTAATGCAAAGAAAAGAACCCCGACCAGATCTCGGGACTCAGGAAATTTGTACAGCCACTTCATGTTGCTGCACACACTGCATGGGAACATTTTTGGTCCCAAAGTTCGGGCCCCATTGATTTAAATAGGGACTGGGTTCATGTCTAGTTCACTACCAGAACTAAACATTTGTTCAAAGTTCGGACAAACTTGATCCCATATTTATAGGGGGTTGTGCAACACTACTAACCAGTGCTCACAATCAGAAATGTTTGCAGTGGCCCAGACATACATGAAGACTCATTATCATACAGTCTTGTGTTACTGCTGAGTGCCATGAAAACCTTGGATGGAGTAGTAGATGGTTGGTGGATGGCCACCATGTCCCAAAAAGGCTGTGACATCAGCACTGGGGGGGATGCCCCATCTCATGCTGCAAAGTTACCTCTGAGTCATTGGCTTCTATGGGCATAAATAAAAGGAGATAAACTCATGATGTAGCCACTAGGCATCCCCTGACCTCAACCCTATAGAGAACCTTTGAGGTATCCTCAAGCAAAAGATAGATAAGAGTTGGAGGACATTGACATCAAAACAGTAGTTTGGGGAGGCTATTCGGACACCTTGCCAAGGTGAAACTCTCCAAAAACTCACATTATAGATGGAAGAATAGTGCCGGTGATATGAAAGAAGGGCTCCTTTGCCACCGTGCCACTTGGACTGTTAGATTGTTTTTGTTGGAAATAGCTTTTGATATCAGTAAATGTGACCTGTTACTGATGCACATTCAACAAATGACCGTTTTCACTTCTTCACAACATATACAATGTACTGACACAATGCTGTGCAGAATTAGTTGGAGAAAAGCATTGTGGGTATTTCAATTTGTGAAAAGAATCCTGATATACTTGGGAGGCATTTTCTATACGATATGATTTATACTCCAGCTGATGACCTGAAAATTGTCTAAATCTGCCATTTAGGAAAATCTGTGAAAAATATAATGAAATTGGAACACAGTGTATGAATATTAATGTTTGTGGTATTGAAATTGTGTTTCTTTAATTAAACATTAATAACAAAACCAAAGCTAAACAATTAAATTGCAACAGCATGCTAATGGCTCACCAACGTTAAGGGGATATATCAATATTAAAATAGATATTAATTATTAATCTTAATGTGTTGCGCTGTGTCAGAAGGATTTTGTTGCTGGATTATTATCTCCTGTTATAAAGCCAGGGCAAGTTTTCACACAAAAGCCTCGATTTAGTAAATGTGCCATAAAATATCTCATGAAGATAAGGACAAAATAAGATGTGATTCAGTAAAGGGAATAACATGATTTGCGTAAACAATGTTCGCAAGAGTAATGCAATGACTTATTTGTCCAGGAAAACTCAAAAGTATTCCCATTGTGTAGGGTTATGCTCTCATCTTTTTTTCCTTTTTAAAAACAAACATAGAGTAACAGTTACAGAGTAATTATAAAATAAAGTTTTACCTCATGTTCCTCATGTCCTCTGTGATGGGAGTGGCAGGGCATAGAAGCACGCTGTGTGCATGGCTTTGAATTGAGCTGCAATTGTCAGACAGTGTGGAAGACTATTCTACCTAATAACTAGGAAAGGGGGTGTCAACCAGGCACGAGTCTCAGGATAGTATTTGTAGTGTGGATCAGGGGGGCTGAAGGTAAAGTAAGAAGAAATTCGCCTTCCTTTCTGTGACCAAAGCAAAGGCACATGGGACCGACATTGCATCAGGTAAAGTTTCACTGGTCAGTCCCTTTAGGTTTTGCATTGACTGGATCCTTATACCACCCTTGAGTAAATGTGATAGGTGTTAATAAACAGCATATGTGCGCTTTAAAGCATAAATACACTCTATTTTCCTTGTTCTTTGAAAGAAGCTTTATTTTAACTTGTATTAAAGCATGAAATGACCCTTTTTATGAGATATGTGAAGGAAATGTTACATTTCAGTCTCTGAATGAAGGAGGGGGGCTCAGTCTCTCATCCTGGTTGGCGCTTGTCCAATCACAGCCATATGTCATGCATATTAATTATCAGCAATATGGCTCTGTTTAGATACAGAGCATGGCAATCTTGAGTTCTTTTTAGATTGGGGAGCACTCACCCACAGCCGCTGGAGTGTGCCTCAGCCCAGATGTGCTGGAGATGCAGCTGCAATGGTTTACATCACAGAGGGAGCCGCCGGAAAATGTAAGTTTTGAAGGGACCCGGGGGGGTTCAGAGAGCTAGGTATGCCCCAGCGAAGGCCAGTCGCGGGCTCTGGAGACCCCAGTGCCAGCACGTTAGGCTTTTGTTCCACTTTAAATATATGCAAAAGGGTTATTTTTTTCTTTGCTGGCAGGGTGCTTTTCTATGAACTAAAAGAAACAGATAATCCCCCTGTAGACACAGTAACTAGTGTAAACCACCCAGTGTGATGCAGGAGGGGTGGAGCTCCAGCCACCTCTCAAGATAAAAGAAAAAAGGTGGCCATAGAAAAGAGGTTTGGCAACAGAAAACGGCGACATCATGAAAACTTACAGAAGCATGGTGAGTAATCTTGCTTTTGATTTTACACTTAACCTGGACAATTTCTTTAATTCTCCCTAACATTTTCTAAGCCCAGAGTCTAGGATCTATATTATGCCCAGGAAGCCAAAAGAAAAGCACAAGTCCTTAATGAACTGATTTTTTTGTTTTATTCAGTGTGAAAAAGCACATTCAGTGATACAAAATATAAATATAATTTGACGTTTTCTTCATGATACATACAGCAACGTAACATGACACAAGAAGGAATGGTACAATACAAATCTTTGATAAGGATCAGTCATTTGTCTTTCACAGGAATGGGGTGGAAATGGGTTCAGGAATTATATTCATGAACTAAGGATGATTGACTGAAGGTCTCATGTGTACAGTGATGGACAACTGCATGTGGGAGGATTAGGTGAACATCACGTGTTATTTTTTTTTTTCATTCCCATCATGCACCATTAATAAAGAATAAAGTTGCAGGGGACGGGGAGGCCGATTCATTAATAGCGGCAGGTAGCGACAGTTGAGCGACTGTAGCAGTATTTTCACAGCGCCCGCTAGTAGTCGCTGTGCTTGGCCATTGTTCGGTTGTTGATAGCGACTGAGTCGGTGTGCAGTAATGTTGAATACGGGGTGACGAGTTGCTATTTGACAGGTTCCGCGCTGTATGGGAGCGCATGATAGCGACTGGTCAGAGCGACTGGCTCCCACCACATTCATCAAAAAATCACGCTCAAAAAATTCTCGCGCTGTGAAATGCATGTTTAAACCCCAGAGAGCTGGCGGCGATGTGTTAAAAGTAGTTTTTTAACCCCCAAACCACCATATTTTTGGAAACCAAAAAAAAAAAAATTATAAAGAATTTAGTAATATGAATACAATAATATCAGATTAACTAACATGGCAGAAGTGGTCACAGAATTTTGCACATTTAAAAAAAAACAAAAAAAAAAAAAACATTAATAACAATTAATTATGAATATTTAAAGATTGTTCCATTGAAATGCATTGGAGAGCGCCAGGTAGCGAGAGGTCATACCTGTCGCTGTTCAAGGTCGGACGCTGGCGCTGTGGGCTGGAATAATGATGAATGAGTGGCTATTTGGCGCTATCTCAGTCGCTAAGCAGGATCGGCTTGATAAATGTGTGATTGTGGTGGGGAGCCGGCGTTCTCGTGGCGGTGCCCATCATTACCGGTCGCTCACCAGTCGCTACCTGTCGCTATTCCTTCATAAATAAGGGCCTAAGAGTTTGTGTTTTACAGATACAGCATCGCTGATAGTAATACAACTCACCCAGAGCCTTTCTTCCTCACACTGTACAACGCAAAGCTCCTGCTCTTACACTGTAAAAAAACATTGTAAACAGCCAGGTACATGTCTGATATTACTAGTAACAAGGACCGCTCCCTGCTGTGTTACATTTTGTATCAGCCACACACCTACTACTACAATGTAAACTTGACTGCACAAGTCATCGTCCCAGCACATAATTTTGATGAATGCTATACCTATATATGTACCTTTTCCTAGATTAGAACTCGCTGGGAAATGCTTCTAAGGCAGGCCCCTTACCACGTTACCATGTTTTGTGGATCTCCAGAGGCACAAGTGAGTGGCTTTGTGGAAACACACAAGATGTAAGCTGGTAGACCTGTTGGCAGGATTAATAAACGCTGGTCTAGACACTTTTCTTTGGTGCCTCTGGATAGTTTATGTAATCAGACAGGGTGTGCTACATTATATGCAGCAGCAGGGCAGACAGAAACATGTCAGTAAAAGTTCTTATTCATCCAGGTCATGGTATATCTGTAAGAATAAATTAGGGCCACAAGTGGTGTGGATTGGGGCTATTACTTATTGCTGCCAGATTCCTGTACAAGTCACTTTGAACTGAGAAAGCCAGATGGATGGTTAGGGCAACTTCTTCAAGAAAATACAACAGCAAGTCCAGTTGCATTTTTTAATGTGGGTTTAATAAATTCAACAGGTCCCAGGTCAAAACTGGCCAGGCTCCCCAACTTCCAGCCTTAGTAAGCATCATTGGGTGCTTGCATACGTGAAGCAATTTTGTTATTTTTGGGGGGAATCTATTATGTTAGTAAAGCACTACTACAAGCTGTGTGATAAAATGTGTTGTTTGGTGGCCTTCAGTTTTTAGGTGAGTAAAATAGAAAACACATTTACCATTACTCAGTGCAACCATTAAAACATCCTTTTCTACGATCGCTTTTGGTGTTGGTGTTTGGTGTTTTACAAACTATACACAAAAATAATATTATGTCAACCTTGACACTTATCGGAATAATAACTTAAAATGAAGTGTACCCGCGAAATGCAACAAAGCAAACTAATACAACTAAATGAAGTGCTATGTAAATGCCAGTATATCGTCTATAACAGACTTGTTCTTCTAATGCCATGCAAACCTACGTAGCCTATTAGAACAAAGGCAGCTTATACAACAAATGACCATCCATCAATGTCGCAACACTTCCCTTGCCACATTAGTCTTTTACTCATTCAATGTAAAGCTACAAAATATACAAACTATCCACATTCTGATGCATTGTTGGGTGCTTTTGGTGTGCGCGAGGGGCCTGTCACTGGAGAGGTGCCTGAACCAGACCTGTGGACTATTAAATAGGTAATTAAGACACCACAATCTCCAACCTTAGATGTATCGGCTACCTCCCAGGTGGGTTTAATTGACTGGTCAATAAAAAAAATAAAAAAAATGATATCCCTTATTGGGGCAGTTGTGTAATGATGAGAGTCAGACTGAGCCAGTATGGAGCACTTGATCTTTTCCAGCTCCCGACTGGGAATGCACAGTTAGCCAGGTGCAACATATATTACATGGCCAAAAGAAAATAGATGGCTCATCTCTTCAATAGATGTTTATTTAATGGTCAACCAAGGGGCATGGAACCAAGCAGCCATGCAATCTCCTTAGATAAATGTGCAGTGCAATACTTTATAATAAAAACAGCAATTTCATGATTGGATTTAGTGTTGGCTAAGCTTTAGAAAGTAAAAACAAAAATATTTGACCAACCTTGACACAACTGGACAATAATCTTTAATGTGGCTAAGATGTGCAACAAAGCTAACTAATAATACTAAAAGAAGTGCTATGTAAATATATTGTCTACTATAAACTAATTCTTGTTATGTCATGCAACCCTACATGGCCTATGAAAATTAAGACAAGCCATTCAAAGGCTATACAACATGTGGCCAAATTCCCTTCCCATGTCAATCCTTTTGATTCAACGAAAATCTACAAAATAGACAACTGGCCTACACAGTCCTGACCAAAACCCCATATTAATGTCAACACCCCCTCCCCTGAAGCTCAGTCACACTAGAGCGGGGGCTCCTAACCTTATTTTAATCAGGTCCCCTAACCATTTTCTTATGGGATTATGTACCACTAGGATGGTAAGTGGCGGCAGACTAGGGACAAAAATCAGCCTGAGAATTTACAGGCCAGAACCATCCCACCCCCAGGGAGTTTGTAATTCAATCAATGAGTCAATTTATGAACCAAAGCTCATTTGATGTGATAAGTGAAGGTACTAACTTGGTGGGCATGGCCCCCACAGTACCAATGCTGAGGCTTTAGCATTGCAGGGGCAGAACATGGACTGGGGTCTCTTGGCTGGGGTGTTACAATGGAGTCTGGTATAGGGAGATGGGTTGGGTGACCTTGGGGAGCAGAGTGTGGAGGGGGGTGACAGCAGGAGCAGTATATAGGCTCCACATGTGGGCTTCATGCTGAAGGCTACATTCGTCCTAAGTGGCCCTAAAGAAGTGCAGTTCACCGGGAATTCTCCCTGTGCTCCCTATGACCAGTCCGAGCCTGGTGGCAGATCAATCACCTAAAACCACCATGTAAAGTTGAAAAATATGAAAATGCGCATAAGTAGTTTTTACCACCCTTTGGATCGGTTTTGCAGAAAACAAATTGGGTGTGGCTGATAGATATCGGAGCAGGCTGGGGTACAGGTCTGTCAGCATCCTTAATTATCATCTTATAGGACTTCAAGTATCACTGGCACTAATCCCAGTAGTTGAGAACCCCTGCAATAGAGCATTAAAAAAAAAGACTGAATGGATAACAAACCCAATCCCTTGGAGGTATAAGAGGCGCAGCAGTCCGCTCACACTCGGCTACCCTGCTTCCCCCAATCTGCGTGCTTCCCCCACATCCAGCAATTGCCATCGGTGCCATGTCTGGGAAGTGGTGCTGCACCAGGAACTGGCTGGGGTTGGTTATAAGTTTTTATCTTTAAACATGACTGGGGGGAGTAGGGCAGGAAAGGTAAAAATATTTTTACTTTATGGTCAATTTAACTGGAAGGGCATCCTAAATTGTTGTTGGAAATTCCTTTTCTACTCTTGAGTTTCGTCTTCTTATAATTCTGCTCTAGTCTATAAAGCTTGTTAAACTATCCACTCGCTATAAAGCTTGTCGTGTCTCCCTTTAAACCTCTTAATAGATAGCTGTAGTTCATAAAATACACTTTTGCTTTATAAAAAGTCAGTGTTAATAGTTCTATACAGACATATATGCTTTATATTGATTATAAAAAAATAAGTTGAAAAAAACGATGCTCACAATACTTCAACATACATAATAATAATAATAATAACTATGATATATAACTAACGTAGAACCACAGATTGATAGTGTTTGAAATGTGTTAAGCCATATTTGTGGTTCTTTACATGTCATTAGAAGCAAGGTTTCAAATAATAAATACGATCATGTAGTTAATAAAAGCATACAAAAATTTTAGCATCAAGTGTCAAAATAGCAATAAAAGGATTAAATTAAGCAATGTGGTTAATATAGCACAACTTTGCTAAGACCTTCTAATATATAAGTTACTGTCTTCAGGTGAATATAATTCTATATTCACATGGGAATGCCCCGGGGTGGGGGTGTTAGAAGACCATAAGTCTTTTTTTACATGAGTTCTGCTTTAATAGTTTATTAAAATCCACTATACTGCTTTTTAAAAATTAGGTAAACACAATACTGAGCAGAAATATTTGCCCTATACGTAATGCTATAAAAATAAGGCGAGAAATACACTGTGCGCAATACTTCAACATACAGAATAATAATAGGACAGAATAACTACATAAACATTGATAGTGTTTGAAATGTGTTAAACCATAGTTGTTCTTTACATGCTATTAAGACCAAGTAGTAAAATAATAAATACGACCATGTGCTTAATAAATGCGTACAAAATAATGTCAAAGCTTAAATAAAAATGAAAAAATTAAGGCATTATGTTTTTTATGGAATAGCTTGGCTTTGCGAAGGCCCTTGATGTCATCTGACATGAAAAAAAAAAAAAAAAAAATTATATATATATATATATATATATACACACACACACACACTTCCTAAATTATTTGTGGTTCTTTACATGCTATTAAGACCAACTAGTAAAATAATAAATACAATCATGTGGTTTATATGCGTACAAAAATAATGTAAGCACCAAGCGTCAAAATTGAAAAAGAATAGAAGAATTAAGCATCATACTTGATATGGAATAGCGTGATTTTGCTAAGGCCTTTGCTGTCATCTATATAGTTAGTTCATAAACTATAAAATATATACTTTATATATTATAATTTATATGGCACACTGCTGAATTATTAGTAAGAATAATTCTATATAGGAATGGACAGAAAACTGACCTTAAAGTGAACCTACACCCATAACCACTTCCTTATTCATAAGTGACTGTTAAAGTGGACCAACAGTCAAAAATGAACAATACAACAAACTGTGCTCATATGCATCCCTCCCCAGGGCAATTTATATTGCTGCACATAAAAATTAATTTAGCTGTTTCTAACTCCTGCTGTGGTTTAAATTTAAAAGCAAAATGGTGGCTAATGCAGGAAGTGCTGCTGAGCTTCCTGTTACTGTGCATTGTCAGTTATGTCAATTGATGCTGGGAGAGGAAGCTCCAAAATGGCCACTACCTTTTCCAACTGTGCCAGGCTGTTGGTCCGGTTTAAGCATGTGACCAATCTGGATTTCCCAGTGGGATGAACATCAAACCTGAATGGCTTCCTTTGGTCACCTGATTAACTGCTATTTGGTGGCATACACTGTGAATGAGGAAATAGTGACTTGAGTATAGTGCCGCTTTAAGAGGGTGTGTCCATAGAGTAGCAACTGTTACTTGGGTGTGGGGAAGTTGCTGTGTTTATAGAGGATATCTGAGGTTTATTACAATCCACACAAGGTGTGTCTCCAACATAGAGGCAGATTCAGACACATTAGTAGAGGGGCATTCACATGGCCACAGAGGCTCAAGCAGACCCTGGCAATCACGCCTTGCTCTAATATGGTCCCGCTATGCTGCATTGTGCAGCCAGTTCTGATTCCTTCAAGGTAAGGGGCATGTAGGTGGTGGGGGGAGTTTTTTCCCTTGAGGACCAGGATAACACTAGTCAGGCGTCTATTTTAAAATGTTTATAAAGTCAACTTTTCTGAGGGGATATTGTACCAAAATCATCTTATTACTTTTGCTGCCCCAGGTTGAGGATAGTGTGTTAATGCTAATCAATGCTACACCTGCGGGGTAAAAACTTGCATTGGGGCATTCGCTAATGATGGATAAAGATCTTCAAAATCACAGATTAAACAGCAGCATGAAATGTCAATGTACTGCTACTACAGCCAGCAAAATTGCATTATTCTTTATAAAAGCCAATTATTTTTTTTTAGTCTTCCTCTGGATCAACAGAGAGTTTTATCTTCGCTCCTCCCCCTTTCCTTGAAGATGATGGACAGATGTCTTACTCTCAACCCAAATAACGTGGTAGCATTGGAAATAGACACGGAAAAAAGCTATTACTAGCATACAGCGAGCAGCTAATGGTCAAGGTTAGGCGGTAATTATCACAATGGGCGCTTTATTACTATTATGGCTATTATGGAAATGGCCCGCGTCCTGCATCGCGCAAGTGATACTTCAATAAATATAGCACCTTTTCATGAGTGAACATGACTGGTAATTAATCTGAGGGGCCCTGCGGGGGTTAATAATAGTGTTGTAGATCATGATTTCGGGAGGAGCGGCTCAGGTATCGGTGGCAGATTAATGGCGCGCGGCGTGATTTTCATATATGCTTTCTCTAACGTCTTAATTCTCCCCACGGGTAATTATAGACCAGCGCTCATTATTTATTAGAATTTCACTTAAAAACCATTAAGTCATTAGAGGGAATCAACCGCGAGTTTAATTTAACAAGCAGCAGAGAGCAGCCTGCAATTCTTTTGAAGAGAAAAGACTGAAACGTTTGGATGGGGAATGTCAAGAACATTTCCGTAAATATCACCGGTGTGTACAGAAGAATATCCTTAAGCAGCTAGGTCCAGACTAATCCTGGCAGCCTTCTGATGATCCAACGTAAAGGGTGGGGGGGCGTCTGATCCGGTACAAGTGAAAGGAAGGGGTGATACCTCATAAGGACTCATAGAAGCATCTACAATTGCTGCAAGCTCTTGTCCGGCACAATTATTACTGTGCACGGGCTGCACAAGTGATGGTCCAATGTAAGGGGGAGTCTGATCTGGCACAAGTGACAGGAAGGGGTTGGGATACCACATAGGGACTCATGGAAGCACCTGAAACGGTTACAACCACTTGTCTAACACAATTATAACTGTGTATGGGGCACAGCCATGCCCTCAAACTTTGGCAGCAACCTGATTTTCCTTATCTCCATGGACAGGGCACAGTCAGTGAAAGAAATGGGTTGGGATACTTCATAGAGACTCATGGAAGCTCCTGTGATGGTTGCAACCCCTTGTTTAACACAATTATTACTTGTGTACGTGGCACAGTCATGCCCTCCAACTTTGAAACGCACTTTTCCTATGCCACCTTCTTTTCCTTATCCCCATATACAGGGCACAGTCATTCCTGTGACCGCTTTTCCTATGGCACTGGGTATCACCTTTCAAAGTGTATAACTATGAGCAACTCCAGGGCTGGCCGATTCCCTCTCCCATGATTTACCGCTGTGGGAAACCCTGGTGATCGCTGAGTAAACTCACCTAGCCGGTGATGCAAGGAGGCACCCGTGCTATACCCTTAGCTAGGCCTGTGAATGTGAATGGCTGGTGCGGGTATGCCCCACAGCTACAGGTGAGTGGGGATGCAGACTGCAGCATATTCAGCTCCATTCAGCACACTGCACTAACATAAGAGTGGCTAGCAGGGATGAATGGCATGGACTACGTTTACTGGCTGCCCGTCTGCACAGTGGGATCGGGGAGGTTTAGTCGCGATCAGCAGGGATTCACGCAGGATTTGGGATTCCCCCTTCAGTTAGGGACATCACCTGGGAAGAAAATCTCTTTTAAACCCTTTTAAACTGACCAAAGCCCTCTCCCCCCACCAAACTACCTCAGGCAATGCGGCTGGCTTATGGTGGCTCAGTTTAAAATAAACACTGTAGCCACGCCAACCTGGCAAACTTGAGATTGGCAATTGGCTGATGTGCCAGGAGACATGACAAGCTCACCGGGCTCCCTCTAGTGTAAGACGAGCTCCTGCCATCCGATTACCTACCCCACAGGGAAAGCCGTTTTGGCATGTCCAGCTGATAGATTGCCCACAAAACTCACCTCTCTGGGAATCCAACAGTGCATGAGTCCACATGAGACCAGGCATGCAGTCACTGCCCTTTCTCTATGCCGTAGTTCTGTTTCCAAACAGCACTTTCCACCAGGAAAGATGAGTTTTGTGGGCAATCTAAAGGGTTTTACACAGCAGGGCATCCCATATCAGGATGCCACAGGTAAACAGACCAGTCACCAGTATAGTGAAAATCCTGGTGGTTGGTCCACTTAATAGAAAATTAAAAAACAGAAAATGTATGGCACAGAACTACTGAACATTGATCCATATAGGGCCTGGAGGTGTAAATAAATCTACATTCCAGAATACCGGCAACCAGTTACTTTATGTTTCACATACAGTTGCAAAACTACAGGTTATCACGTTGCGTTCAGGTGGCCCTAGAGTCTAAAAGTCTAAAACTCCAGGGACGATTTCCTTCCCTGGGGCATCCTGATTAGGGAATACTCCACTGCCTGAAACCCCATAAAAAACGCCTTACCTCAACCAGAACCCAATGCTGTCACCAGTGTAGGGGCAGCAGCTGCACAGAGAGTGTGCATGCCCCGCTCTGTACGCACTAGGAATTGTGTGGCGTTCCCCTACGTTTCGGGCCCTGGAGCAAGACGGCATCCTCCGCTCTGTGTGTAGCCCCGTCTGCCCATTCCACACTAGACATTTTAAGAATCATTTATGTATAATGCACAGTATAGCTAAACAAGCTTTAGCAGTGGACCCTAAGCTAAATTATGTCTCGCTAATCTGAAACGTTTGTTTTAGCGAGTTTGTCATCTCACAATATTTAGAATGTTGGTGAATAAGAAATAAAAAAAACAATATATAGAAAAATGTTCCCTTTTTTGGTCTCCCAAAGGACGCATCACATCTCTGCCTCATTATCCGGAGAGAGAGAGCGTGCTCATTCCACGCTGCGGTACTTGGTGAAGAGATTGTAGAGGACTCGCAGGGTGGATTTCAGGTCGCAGTTGACAATATCTGCAGGGAAAAGAGAATAACACAAGGTCAGAAAAGCTAGGAAGGAAACCACCTCCAGGTTGCAAGAGTGTTAACAATATTAACAACAAACCTTCTGGTCTTGGCTTTGGTTTCTCTAGGCCGCCATCTTGCATGAGCTCGAATGAAAATGATACGTTGACAACCTGAACATAATAATCATATAAAAGACAGGATAAGAAATCACCATCATGGCGGCTTCACCTTAGGTAACCTCTATATGCATAAACTGAGCATTTATAATTTATCCTTTAAAAGGAACACCACCATTCAAATATTGACTTGTTTTTTTCCCTCTCTGACTGGGCATCCTGATTTGTATCGCCTTGGGATTGCAGGTAAACTCACCGTTTTTTTGTCCCTACAGGCTCATGCGCGGGCCACTCAGCCAATCAGCAGCACTTGTTCCTTTCAGATTTCCTTTGCCACCCTGACTGTAGCTGCCCTTCCCAAGGGCCATCCTGAATCAGGATACCCCACTATGTAAAGCCCTCTCGGGGAGCAGCAAAACCCACCTGCTTCCTTGCTCCCTCGCTGGTGTAAACATATGGTGGCCGCATCCCCTCATCTTGGGAGTGCACTCACTCACTCACACCCCTAATCTAGCAGAGCCAAAGCTCTGCATGTAAACAGAGCTGTATGCAGAGCATTACATATACAGGGCAAATAGCTCTGATTCAATCAGATGCGCCATAGCACTGTGGAAGGGTGAGTTTTTATGGGCATTCTGGGGGATTTCACACAATTCAGGATGCCACCGGGGCATTGAACAAAACCTGGTATAGTGAATATTCTGGGTTTTTTAATGCAGACAAAGGCATACTGAAGAAGGGTTAGGGGCACTTCTTATGCACAAAGGCCGAGATTTCCATTACCTTCTGCTCAAAGTTTTCTGGAGTCAGGAAGAAATTGTAGAGAGGAACGAAGTATCCTTCGAGCAGACCCATCAGCAGCACCAGGTACACGCCATCTGCAAACTGAAACGTACAAGACATGCATTCCAAGTTATATTAGATACCTTTAACTACTATTTTATAGCTTCTTTATAACTTTCCAGATTAGTTCTGGTTCAGTAAACAGTTCTGTATCAATAGAAAGTTTCCTTTTTTTATTTTTGTTTATTCTCTATGCGTCAAACCGGTCATTGGATATGGCAACTAGAAGTTCGGCATTCAGGCGGCAGCTTGCATTGGAGCATATCCCCCCGCCACCTGCTGCTGGTGCTAAACAGGATAGGGATGAAGAATTAATATAGACCTCCAGTCAAATATGATTGGAGGTCCAATACTGAACCCATTTCCCCCTATTGGAGATGCCTGCCCTGCCAGGAATACCAACTATAAGACAACTTATTATCTGCCTCCAAGGTTTCGTAAAATATATCCGTAAAGCATCCTAAAAACAGTGGTCACAGGACTGGTGTTGGCCACAGGGGTGGATGGCGAGTCCAGGACCATCCCTGTTGGCCGTGAAGCAGCAAAAGTGTGGCCGCAAAACATTAAGACAAGGACTTAACTGTGAGCCAACCATTATACTGCATTTTTTAACTTTAGCCAGTCATTGGCTGAAGACTAACCCTGTTTGTGTCTGTCTGTAGTTGGGCCTGTCATGGAAGTCTGTGCGGAGCCCCCGAGCCAAGGGTGAAGCAGTCACTTGATGGCTTTCAGAAGCGTGAATGGGTCAGGGACAGTGATGCCGGCCATCATATGCCAGTCCCATCTTGGGCTCAGTCATAGGATGGGTGATGAGGGGGCAGAATGTTTTTTCTTCCCCCCACTGAATGTTATTTTGCCTAGAAACTGCCTTGGTGGAGGCTACACAGCACATCCTGCATTTGTTCATAGCTGGCCCTTAAATCAATCAAGTTATAATAGCGCAGGGGCATCCCCGTCCTGCCAGTTATCACTGCCCAGGGATCTGAAGTGGCACTCACCTCTTATTTCTCGCTGCCCACATGACCGATACCAGCCAATCAAGTTCTCCCAGTGCCCATCACTGTACATCTGCTGTTTGTCATACTTGATGGGCTACTGGAAATTATGTGGACAGCTGCTATGCAACACTACATGGAGGAGGTAAAATCCAGGGTCCAGGGACCCGTGCTGTGCGTCATTGCAATGGGAATGCCCCCTTTGCTATTTTAGCAAGGGGACCTACAGTCAGTTTTGATTGGAGGCCCTCTTTAAATGCATCAAGAACATTTATAGCTCATGCTCTGCTTCAGGGGTTCCCAACGAGTGGTACTAGTACCAGTGGTGGTACTCAAGCTCCTCTCTGGTGGTATTCCAGGATAACTAAATGTGACTGGGCCTTGGTGCAGCCTGTATTATCCCCTGTGCTTGCCACGCAGTAACACCTGTCACATTCAGCCACTAGAATTCCAGGATTTTATTTAATTAGATACAATTAGAGCACTAAACACAAAATCAGCAAATACAAAGGATGCCATGTGATCCTAAATCTGATAACTAAGGGCAACAATGGTGACACTGACATCATGGACCGCAGTGCATTTCTTGTAGTCCTGCTCTACCATTTTGGAAATATTAAAGTGATATAATATCCTACCTGTGTCTCCAGCTCCGTCACTTCCAAGTTGAGCTTATTAAGGTGTTTATTGACAAAGGTGATTAAAGTCTGAAACAGAGAGAAACAGTGGCATAACTAAATGTGACAGGGCCCTGGTATCCGTATTGAATGCGGCCCTTTTAACTCAAATGGATGCAGCTAGACAACTAAAGACTGAAACATCAGAGACAAATGCTGCTTCCTGTCTCTAAATGATGCCTAGTGAGCACAAGTATGATAAAGTCAGAGGAGCAACAATGATGGGGCCCCTCTGACTTCCTGGGCCTCGGTGTGGTCGCACTCACTGCACCCACCTCAAGTTACACCCTTGGAGAGAACATCAAATCAGTGATTTACCCATAATGCCCAAAATGTCAGGAATGACGTTTAAAAGAATACTGTAGTGTAAAGTTTCTTGCACCCAGAAAACATTAAGGGTGTACCACCCAGAAACCTTAATGCAAAAGAATATCAAACTATTTTGTATTACTTTTTTCCTTTACATTGCTCGATATGATTGTTCCGCCGACATGTTTCACTGGGCATAATACAGAGCAGATGAGCTCAGGTCTCACTAATGACCCTCATCATTATATATATATATATATATATATATATATATATATATATATATATACACTGTTTATTCACTATTCGATAAAAAACGGAATGAGCAACATGTTAGGTCAGGGTGCAGTGCAGCACAGTTGGAAGTTAGGATGGAGCATAGAGGGACAGCGAGGGTCGGAGGTTAGTGCCAATGGGCAGGGGTCAGTGTGAGGTGCTTGTGAGCAGTGGTCAGGAGCAGGGTGTGATAAGGATGGGTGCGGTACAGGTGAGCTGCGAGTGCACTGTGGGCTTCTGTGTAAATGGTGGGGGTGCAGGGTGCTGTGCAGGTAGATGGCAGGGGTACAGGGTGCTATAAAAACTGGTTGTGGTACAGGGCGCTGTACAAAGAGATGGTGAGGGAACAGGGAGCTGTGTAGTTGTGGAAAGAGGATTGTGGGTCAGGGTGCTGTGCAGAGAGACAGTGCGCTGCAGTGGGCTGTAAGAAGGAATGGTGGTGGTTCAGTGTGATGTGCATGGATATGTGCAGGGTGCTATGTGGAAGATTGGTAGGACTGCAGGGTGCTGTGCAATGGTGGAATGGTGTTTGTGATGCAGGGTGTTCTGAAGGTAGATGGTAGGGTGCAGCATGCTGTGTGTGTGGGGGGGGGGGGGGAGGGGTGAGGTGCAGGGTACAATGCAGAGAGATGGTGGGGGTGCAATGGGCTGTAAGGAGAAATGTGGGTGTGGAGTGGCGGAAGGATGGTGATGTAAAGAGAGAAGGTGGAGGAACCGAGTGCAGTGCAGTAATGGAAAGATGGCTTTGGTGCTGTGGTGCAGGGAGATGGTGGAGTGCAGTGGCCCGTAAAAGGGAATAGTGGGGGTTCAGGGGGATGTGCACAGAGATGGTGGGGTGCAGGGTGCTGTGCGGAGGAATGGTGGGGTGCAGGGTGCTGTGTGGAGGAATGGTGGGGTGCAGAAAAAAAGGAAAGGTGGGGGTTCAGGGGATGTACAAAGAGATGGTGAGGTGTAGGGTGCTATGCACAGAAATAGTGGGGTGCAGGTTCTTGTGCTGTGGTGAGGGTGGAGCGCAGGGTGCTGTGCAGAGAGATGGTGAGGTGCAGGGTGCTGTAAGGAGACTGGTGGGGATGCAGGAAAATCAGACATGACACTTGTATGGAGGATGGACGCTCACCTTTTTCACCACGTTGAGCTTGTCTGGTGCGTGGTCAAAGAGTGTGTCAAATGCATCCCGCTCTGGAAAAAATACAGAACAAAAGATTAAACAGATAATCAAAGTGGACCTAAACTCCCTGGCAACCCTTGACCTTCTCTAGCTGCCTGTGAGCTTCAAATTAAACAAACACTCCCCTTTTACTCATGAAACTCGGTTAGTTTAGTGCCCTGGCATAGTGTTGGCATGGAGGGTTCGGATTTGGGATGCCCCGCTTTATACCTCTCCAAAGATTGGCCAAAAACTCACCTTTTATTAGTTCCCATGTGGGCCGCTCAGCCAATCAGCAGCGCTCGTTCCATTAAAATTTCTGTTCAGAACGGCAAAGGAAATCGGAATGGAATGAGTGCCATCAGCCACATCTCTGCCCAGTCTCTAGCTGCGTGTGTCCCCGCACTGACTATTTAGAGCGGCCTGGCACAGGCACAACCACATCTAGAGGTATGCCAGGGATGCGGCTGTGGCACTGGGGGCTCTGGGAAGAGGTGAGTAAATCGGGCAATCCGGAGGGTTTCATACAGCGGGGCATCCCGATACGGGATGTGCCATAACAAGACAAAGCAAAGCCCCAAGGAATCTTATAGACATAAAGGGGGGTGTGGATTGTCCAGGCTTTAAAAAAACAATACTCACCTTTTTTCCCCCACAGCCGATTGCTCCTATCGCAGTAAAAGTAAACTCACCCAATCAATTAATCCAGTCCAGTGATTGGCTCCAGGGGATAAAAGGTAAGTACACATTTTTTACGTTCATACCTGGACCATCCCTTTAGGGGTACACAGCCCTGGCACATTGCTTCTCCCTGTCATTTTCTACCTGTCATGCTTATCCTGTTTCCTCTCTGTCCCTCTGTCTTGCTGCTATTCTCATCCTCCCTGTCTCTGCCCACGAAGTACTATCTAGCAACACAGCCCAGATATATATATATATAGTACAAAAATGCAGGTAAATATTGCTATTATCAGGCCTATCAGGTAATGAATATACATTTATATATATTTATAAAAATCATTATAAATAATACCGGTATTAGCGTATATTAGAAATAATCAGTATTGTAATAATAATAAACATATTGTAAAAAAAAAAAAAAAAAAAAAAAAAAAAATTATATATATATATATATATATTTACTATACATCAAAGTTTAAATCGTAATTTAAATATATACAATATAAACCCTTACCATGTCTGCCTGATAGAGCCCTGCAAATAAAGTAAAAGTTAGATTTCAGATTCTCAGATTACTTGGCTCAAAAGGCTCCACCAACATTTTAAAGTTTAAAGCAGAAAGCCATGGAAAAGTCTAATTTAGTTTTAACAACAACAAAGAGAACAGAGCTCACAACAGGGCCATAGAGGGCCAGACTCCCCCCCCCCCCCCCCCCCCCAGGGTACAGGGGCCTAGGCATTAAATGAGGAGCTGGCGTTCCTCAAACAAGTGTCCTTTAGGTGTACGACTGACTCCAGTACCGAACAAATATTTACATTTTTAAAATCATTACCTACAGTGTAGGAAAAAGGAGGGGCAATAGGGGCTTGTGCACTGCTGCCTCCATTGCTTGTTAATAAGGGAAGCGTTTGATCTACAGTTTGGGGATCCTTTCATCTCAGTCTGCATCACACCCCGTAATACATTGCAGCACCCAAAAGACCCAACACCAATACACAAGGGGAACAAGGATGCAGTCCAACGAGAGCAGTCTATGACCCAGCAAAAAAGGACCATCTCCTCTGGTCAGAACTGTATACCTGCATTTAATGCACAAAGGCCATTTGAGGATAGCCAGGTCCACAACGTGGGCAGAGAAGAGGTTCAAGAGAGGTGTAAAAGAATATGTTTAGTCTCTGCAACCACTAATGTAAAGTGCACCTATACTCACAAAGGACGTTTATGAGGTCACCATCCATCCCAAGCCCCGTGCCCCAAAGCAGCCCGTGTTTCTTTTTTTGTTTTCTTTGTTTTGGGGCACTGGGCTGGGGATAGAAGGTGACAACGTATACCTCCCTCTGGGTATAGGTGAACTTTATGTGCTTCAATATTTTTATTGAAGTTTCCAACGATACAGATCTGCAAGACATACAGCAGTGTATTGCCATCCCACGCAGGGGAGGTGTATAGAAAATGAAATGGGCTAGCAGCAGACAATAGGTGAACTTTAAAGCAGTGGTTGTACGGACAACACATATGGCTGCTTTTATACCTCTTGAACCAGTCCTCTCTAAATAATAGCAAAACTAAAAAGGGGCTCCTGCTTCCAGACGCTGCCCCCCCCCCCCCCCCCCCCCGGTATCCTATCTATGGGTCACTGGCTGGACACTCCTAGCATTAGATGGCAAGTTGCTTTTTATAAAGACATCTGGGTCCCATTATTGTGAGGTGACTTACTCTGTGTCACCGGTGATTTCCTCCTGAATCTGGCGCGACTGCAGCATTCCGTCCAGCTTCTGAAACACAAGACATAGAGTTACCGACATCTCGGAACACAATCCCCCCAAAAACACCGACATGATTTACTGCCTGGCAGCCTGCAGCAGTTTTAAAGGGGTTTCTAGGCTCCTGTAAAAGAGGGTTGTGCGCAAAACTAGGGGTGCGAAAAATAAATAAATGACACCTATCACCAACCCAACATCTACATTGCAAAAATACAAACACCTACAATATGTAAGGGGTTAGGTAGCGGGTTAGCCGTCTCCTGGGTAGAGGGGCACACTTTAAACAGGCACAAAAGTCCACAGAAAAAGAAAGGATCATTTAACTGACCTCAGCCAGTTTTATTGCCAGATTGTGGTGTAAAGTAAAACAAAACTAAACAAAAGAAGTCCTATGCCTGTCCGGCTCAAACTAAACATTAGGTGCTCCTGACTAACCCAGTGCCGGCCTAGTACCGGGCACCATAACATAACAGATCATAACATACCACCGGCAATGCTCCCACAGGCTCCTAGCAGATGTCCTGCTCCCAGAATGAGAGAGACAGAATGTGTGTGAACTCCTTCCTTCTATCAGGCAAGCACACCTTGGACTAATCAGACAGCCCAAGACCCGGACTGTCCGGGTGGAGTGGGGCCCACCCTCTCTTCCCCACTCCAGCAACACAGGCCCTGTAAACGGGTTTTTACCCAAACCCTAAACTAGAGATCCTAGATCCCTAGTTTCTAACTTCCTGGTTGCTTTTACCTGACAGATACAAGAAATCTTGGGCAGATATACACACCCTCTATGACTTGTCCAGACACTCTATCACAAATAAAAATAATAACAAAGCTAATGTCTAAACGTACATGTTACAGACTTTAACCCTTTCAGTGCCAAGCACGTAGATTCTACGTGCTCGCTTCCACTCCACTTAAGTGCCAAGCACGTAGAATCTACATGCTTGACTTTTCCCCCTGCTACAGTAAAAGTAAAATAACAAAAACACTCACCTGACCCCTTGTTCGATCCGTCCGCGTCTCCTCTTCCTCTGGGGGGGCTTTGATCCAGGCCCCCCCGGGTGCAGGGGAGGGCCCAGAATAGCCACCCCCCCTTCAGCAGCCGCCGAAATACATGTAAAAATAATAATAAAAATGACATTTACTTACCTTAATGTTCGATCGCTCCCGCAGGGTCTCCTCTTCACCAGGGGGGCCTCTGATTGCCCCCCCCCCTGGCTCTCCAGCTTGAGGATCAGAGGTGAGTAAAGTAAAAAAAAAGTTTTTATGTTTTAATAAATTCATTTTTTATTCTGTGTGTGTGTGTTTTTTTTTACACTTAACCCCTTGTGAACTGGTAAGGGGTCCAAGAGATCCCTATACCAGTTCACAAGGCTGGGGGATGGCAAGTCACCTGCGGCTAGCGGGTTACTTGCCATTAACCCCCCGGCACCCCAATTACCTGCCTCCCCAAAGCCCAGGGGGGGCAGAAGTGCCCGTGGCCATGCGGGCTTGTAGCCTGCAGGGCCAGGGGCCACAAAAGCTGGCCCCTGCGCCCTGTTTCTACAAGCCCTGCATAGCTGGTCCCGGGCTGGTTAAGGGGGACCCCATGTCATTTTTTTTTTTATTTTTAAGGGTTTTTAATCCAGAAAACTGTGGCCACGTAAACAAGCCTGGTACACCTAGAAAGCTTGAGGTGTGTACTTCCAGAGAATATATAATTTGTGGGGGGTATTTTAAATGTAAATGGTTGTTTTTCTGGAAAAACTGCAAGGTGCGCATAGCGCAGTTGTATTTTATCTGAAAATCCCCTAAAGCGCTGTTTCAGTTTGGGGGAGTCTCCTGGGCAGGAAAGGGTGTCTACCTATACATATGTGGTACCGCTGTAACCGGGAGAAATTGGGATTTCACACGCAATAAGATTTTTTTGACAAACTTACATTTTTTATTACAAAAAAACACTACAAATAGTAAAAAATAGATTTAAAAAAAAAAATTTTTCACATATTTCACCCAAAAATATTGAGAATACAGTTAAAAAATGACAAACAAGACATTTCATGTTAAAGCCCAGACTCTGCTGAAAAAAACAATATATCATTTTCCTGGGAAATCCCTTCAAAAATCACATTTGAACATGGGGAGCGCAAAATAGTGCAAAATGGTCTGGCAACAAAGGGTGACAAAAACTCCAGGTAGGCTGGCAGTGAAAGGGTTAAAGAAGAAACTCCAATCAAAGTTGACTGGAGTTCCCCTCTCACTAATAGCACAGGCTCATCCTTATTCCCCACAGAAGCCCTGGTCAGGGTGTACGGATCTGGGCTGCAGAGCAGTGATGAGCTTTGGGCAAAAGAATACCCCTGTGCTATTAGTGCAAGAGGACCTCCTGTCAATTTTGACTAAAGGTCCTCTTTAAAGGAACATTTGATGATGACCTACTGTTTATACTAATCCCCTGCCCGGTGCAAAGTATACTTAAAGGTGGATTAAAACCCAGGATTTTAAATATCCAGTGTTTTGGTTCTTTTCTCAGGGGCTTCCAAACATAGGATACCGCACTGAATGAAATCGTAAAAACGTACCTTTCCTGTGGTCAAACAGCGCATGTGCCATGTCTTGTCCAATAAGTGCTGTATGCCATGCATCCCCGTTCTCCCTGCTCTCAGACTGTGGAACCCAGCCATTCAGAAATAAACGTCATGTGTCTTAAAATAGAGTTTAAATGCTGTGATAGAGGCTGGTGTCACACAAAGGTAAAATATTTTCTTTAAAAATAGTTTTCTGCACTAATGGGAGGGGGGGGGGGGGGCTTCCTTGCCTATTGTAGAACACTATTTCTGATTACATTGTAAGCTATTCCCCCTTTCTGTATCCTCCCTTATACCTAATAGATTATAAGATCTTCTCCTTCTGTATCCTTCCTTATACCCCAACAGATTGTAGGCTCTTCTCCTTCTATATCTTCCCTTATACCCTAATAGATTGTAAGCTCTTCCTCCTTCCTCCTTCTGTATCCTCCCTTATACCCTAATAGATTGTAAGCTCTTCTCCTTCTGTATCCTCCCTTATACCCTAATAGATTGTAAGCTCTTCTCCTTCTGTATCCTCCCTTATACCCTAATAGATTGTAAGCTCTTCCTCCTTCTGTATCCTCCCTTATACCCTAATAGATTGTAAACTCTTCTCCTTCTGTATCCCCCCTTATACCCTAATAGATTGTAAGCTCTTCTCCTTCTGTATCCTTCCGTATACCCTAATAGATTGTAAACTCTTCCCCTTCTGTATCCTCTCTTATACCTTTATAGATTGTAAACTCTTCTCCTTCTGTATCCTCCCTTATACCCCAATAGATTGTAAGTTTACAGTTACTCCAATGTTGCTGCAGCTTTCCCTCATCCACCTGTAATGTATCTGCCACAACACATCAAAGCATCAAAAAACAATTGGCTCTGGAGGAGGTGGAGCCACAGAAATTTTGTGATGTTGCGGCCCTGGCGCTTAGCCTCAGTCGGCATTACAGTGCGGCCATTAGCGCCTTCATCTGGTTGCAGCGTAAAATCAGGCTTGGGTCTGCAGTAAATCAAAGCTGACAGGCTAATTGCAGCAGCTCTGCAGACCATTCCCCACGTGGCGGCTATTTATTAGGTGTCAGGCAGGCGGGCGCACATCTCAATAAAGGCGCACAAATGGGGATAATCAGGCTGCGAGGTCGCAACACGTGTAACGCTCATTAATTGGCGCGCGGGTCTCTTTTGAAGAAAGGAGCAGAGATTGAGCGTCTGCCGGGCGCAGGAGATTATTCATGTCGTGTTAGCAGAGAGATCGGCCCTCTGGGGAGGAATCAATACGCTGATCAATCCCAGTCAGCAGCAGAGAAAGCCGGCCAGGTCTGTGGGCCAAAGAGGTTGTGACAGGCTGAATATTATCCAGAAAAATGTCTGTTATTAGCATCCGCTTAGCGCCCGGAGCCAAGAGAGGGGGCAAATAGGCAGAGAAGAAATGACGATCTATTATTAGATATTCAATAGTTAACATGATACATTTTCCTGAAATGCTCTGAAGGACAATGGTAAGCACGACCCGGCCACCATCACTTTCCTCAACACCTGCCCTGCCTATGGTTTAGACTGAGGGTCAACAGAGGCCAGTGTGTACCTGTAATGAAGACATGTGAGGCAACTGCCTCAGGGAGCAATTTGGGATGCCCCGCTATGTTTTTATTCCTGAGGATCGCAAATGAGACTCAGGGCACTGGCAGGCAGCCAATCAGTGTGCTCGCTCCATTCAGCTTCTGCTAGCCTTTCGGAGCTCACCTTTAGCTAAGCAGCGTACCTGTGCCAGCAATCCACAAATGACTGTTGTGGGTGTGTGCAAAATTAAAGGGACAGAGGGGATGTGGCCATGGGCCATGCATGCACGTTAAATCGGCAGCTAGAGGAGTTTACACCTGTGTGATCACCGGTATTACAAACAGCAGGACAACCCAAATAGGGATGCCCCAAGAAGAGGGAATCAGATGGCCTTGGAGCCTAAAAGGGCAGCCTCAATGGCCGAAGCACCTCCTTTATGTAGAATTCCAGTCACAATATGACCCCTCCACCCCCCACTAAGGCAGGATTGGGAGGGTTACGAAAAAGATAAACCCTTACCTGATCCTCAGGACAGCGCCGCTCCTCCCGAGCCCGTATGGCAGCCGCAGGTGAAGACCATATAAAGCAACATCCCCCAGGACCGTGCACACTCCCGCTGGCTATTCACTTGAATAGGTGGGCAGGAGTGTGCGGAGGGAGGCGGCTCTGTGCTTTTGGCCTAAATGGCGGTGCCCCGGATTCAGGGCAGGGGGTCATATTCAGACTGAAATTCCCCTTTAAAGAAAAACCCTAATGTCTGGGGACAGTAGAAAAAAAAAAAGTTACCTGCACAACGACAACCTGTATAGAGACATGATCTGGAAGTCGAATAGGAGCCCGGAAGTACTGGGCTAAGGCAACCAGGAGGTGGAGGATGGCCACCACAGATTTGGCATGGACAGCTGAGAAATACAAAGATTATACAAAATATTATATATATATATATATATATATATACACACACACACACACACACACACACACACACACACACACACGCACATATTTACTTTCATATATATATTTCTTTTTATTATTATAGATAAATCTGAGATTATGGAGCATAAAGAAAAAAACAAATCATGCTTCAAGTAATATGAACATTTACACTATAAAAACCAGACCAGATGGGGCTGGAAGTCTTTCAAAGTCTATACCTTGCTATACTGAGCTTACAGTCTATTAGGGAGGATACAGAAGGAGGAAGAGCTTATATTCTATTAGGGTATTGGGGGGGGGGGAACAGAAGGAGAAGGGCTTACAATCTATTAGGCTATAAGGGAGGCTACAGAAGGAGAAGAGCTTACAATCTATTAGGGTATAAGGGAGGATACAGAAGGAGAAGAGCTTACAATCTATTAGGGTATAAGGGAGGATACAGAAGGAGAATAGCTTACAATCTATTAGGGTATAAGGGAGGATACAGAAGGAGAAGAGCTTACAATCTATTAGGGTATAAGGGAGGATACAGAAGGAGAAGAGCTTACAATCTATTAGGGTATAAGGGAGGCTACAGAAGGAGAAGAGCTTACAATCTATTAGGGTATAAGGGAGGATACAGAAGGAGAATAGCTTACAATCTATTAGGGTATAAGGGAGGATACAGAAGGAGAAGAGCTTACAATCTATTTGGGTATAAGGGAGGATACAGAAGGAGAAGAGCCTACAATCTATTAGGGTATAAGGGAGGATACAAAGGGAGAAGAGCTTACAATCTATTAGGGTAATTAGGTGGGTGTGGTCACACACTGTGAGAGCCAGAACACACAACTGCTCCTAATTACCAGAGGCCTGTGAAGCCTGGGGCTTTCCTGGGAGTGCCTCCCCAGGCAGCATGGATGATTCCGGTAGTGAGTCGCGCCGGTACCCCCGAAGGAATATTAAACCTCCGGATCCCGGGACTGCTTCCACCAGCGGCGCTAGTAACACCACGGTGCCCCAGCCCGGTGAGAGTTTGTCAGCTTTTCGCAGCCGTGTGTGCAGTAATTTGTGCATGGTGGCGAAGGAGGAGGAGAAGCTGTGTAAGATGAAAATCTCATTAAAGAAAAAGAAAATGGACACCAGCAAGGTTCGGGGACTGGATCGGCGGGCAAGTAAAGCAGACTTAGCTGAGCTTGAATCAGCATGCCGGCAGCAGGAAAAGCTTGTTTCGTCCCTTAAAGCAAGCAGTGGGGCCTTTAAAGAAAAATATAAAAACGAGGAGCGATTTAAGTCCATGCAGCGCTCAGGCCCCACTGTGAAGGAGGAAGAGGCCGACCATGTGGATGAGACCCCGATGGTGGAGGATTCTCCAGCTGTACCTCCACCCAAAGTTGCAGCAGTAGCAGAGCCGGGAGCCCCGGAACCAGCATTGGAAGACTTTCTTGCTGAGGCAACACATCAGGAGTGCGTGACATCGCTGGGCATCCAGGAAGCCCCTACTGGAGCAGATCTTCCAGAGGACAGCCGCCAGCCTGAGGAGCCCATGCCAGCTAAGGACAACGTCCATCTGTCCAGCCAGCCTGCGGAGTGCGCCATAGGCGCTGTGTCAGGGGGTATAGAAGACTGTGGCGCTCCTTGCTCTGAAAAGGGTGAGGTGGCGCCAACCGTAAGTACCATCCTGGCACCCATCCGGGTTCCTGGGTGCGCCGAACTTGGTGGGCCTGGGGCCATGGGTGACTCACCCGCAGGTTTGGGTCTTGCTGGCAGGGCTTCTATTGTTTCTGCTTCAGCTGCTTTGGGTGCTTTTACTGATGTTGTTGCTCCTGTTACTGCTGCTGTGTCTGGGGTTGAGTCCACAGGGGTTAATTCTATTGTTGGACTTTCTGCTGTGACTGCTGCTGTGACTGCTGCTGATGTTGTGACTGTCCCCTCACCTGCACCTCAGGTGGACTATAAGAAGACTGTGCCACCTAATGCTGGGGCCCCTGCTGTCCGCCCTGCCCTGTATTTTATCCAGCGAGGTGGCACAGGGAGTAGGGCCAATAATGCTGTTGGTGCTGCAGTGCAGCCCCCTGTGTCCTATGCCCAGGTTGCCAGGCGTGGTGGAGAAGCTGCTGGTGAGAGGATGTCTGTGCCCAGTGAGGCCAACGCCCCTGCCAGCGGATTCAATAGGCGCAACCTGGTCCAGCTTAGGTGGGAGGGGGAGGGGCCAGTTATCACCCGGCGGGCGGTGGTGGATCTCATCCTTGGCATGGGATTCGCAGCTGCAGACATTTTTGCCCTGATCAGTCCAGTGGGGAGCGCAGAACATGACTTGAGTTTCGTCAGACCAGAAGGGATGGATTTATTTTGGGAGCGGTACGAGCTGCTGAAGCAAGACCCTGCCTGGAAGGGGTTAACTCCCATCCAGGTCTCCAGACAGCAGCTCGTGAAAAATGTTACCATACTGGTTAGAAATGAGTCCATTCCCCCTTCTGATTTGACTGTCTGGCTGAAGCGTTATGGTGATGTTCTCACTCCCCTGAAGAAGATCCTAGACGATCGGGATATCTGGACTGGGGGCTGGTTAGTGACCCTGAGGCTCCGCAGGAATGGCAACCAGGTCACCCACTTGCCATCTTCTGCCTATATTGGCCGTGACCGGCTGACCATCTTTTATCCTGGTCAGCCCAAGGTTTGCCATAAATGTGGGGCCAAGGGTCACTTCAGCTCCTCCTGCTCGCTTCTTAGGTGCTCGTTGTGCCAGGGCTTGGGACACTTGGCTAAGGACTGCAATACCATCCGCTGTAATCTATGTAACCAGCTCGGCCACCCTTATAGTCAGTGTCCTGAGGCCTGGCACAACCTGGACAGGGAAGTGGTGCAGGAAATGCTGCGGCTGGATAGGGAGGAACATTCCCATGCTGTCCCTTCTACAGTCCCTCCCCCCACTCAGCTGGGGGTTCCTGAGGCCCCTGCGCCCGCTCCTGTACCATCTGCAGGGGCCCCTAAGGTGAATCCACAGTCTGCCCCCAAGTCAGTAACCACCAATGTAAGATCTAGTAATTTAATAGCTGAGGCGGCCCGGGGGGCTGGCACTGCAAGTACCAAGGGGGTCCCAGTAATTGTGGCCCCTGCTGTAAAACCTCGCAGGCTGGGGCTAGGTGGTCCTGATCCTGCACCCCCTTCTGAGCAGGGTGGGAGTTCAGATCCCAAGACAGCGTGGTCTGGACTCTCCCCCGAGGATCAGGATTACCTTGCTCTCAGGTTTGCTACCAAAAAGAAAAGAAAAAAGGACAATGGAGTGCCAGAACCGGGGAAGAGCCATGGGGTGCAGCTCTTCAACCGGTTTGAGGTACTTTCTGAGGACTCAATAGAGATTTCTTCTTTTGATTCTGAGGCCTCAGATATGGAGGAGGAAACACCAGTCTCCTCCAGTAAGCGTGAGGGATCTGATAGTGAGGCCGGAGGGAAGGCTAAGAGACATTCTCCCGAATGACTCTGATGGCAGTTCCCCCTCCGATAAAGGTGGCAACCATTAATGTTGCCAGCATTAAATCAGTAAGCGCTCGTTTTATGGCCTTATTTTTTCTCAGCCAGTTTGATGCTGACATTTTGTTTTTGCAGGAGACCAGATTGGCCAGTCTGGCCGACCTTCACGCTGTGAAGCGGGAGTGGAGGCACGGACCCTCTTTTTGGTCTCTTGCGGCCGAGCCTTACAGCGGAGTGGCGGTGCTTTTTAAAACCGACATGGTAACTTGTCGGCGAGTCATTGAGGTGGAGATCGGGAGGTGCATGGTATTGGACGTCATTGTAAGGGGGCAGGACCTGCGCCTAATAAATATCTATGGACCCCAAACTAAGTGGGACAGGAAATGCCTCCTTACAAAGATCAAGCCGTTCCTTTTTACGGCCCGGCCAGTAGTCTTTGGAGGTGATTTTAACACCGTGACTAGGCCCATGGACAGGAGAGGCTTCAAAGGCAAGCTGGGCTGCGATAGTCTCTTTTTGAATAGCATGGTTAGAGAGGCAGGTCTGGAAGATGTGCACATTTATCACTCCCCAGACCTCACGGGCTTCACTTTTCAGCGAGGTAGCAGTCAGAGTAGAATAGACAGGTTTTTTTTGAAGGAGGGCTCGGCTTCTCAGCCTCCGCGGCTGCAGGCGGTCGAGTTCTCCGATCACCTTTTGCTATCGATGGTCTTGAATGCCTCTGACACACCCCCTAGAGGAAGGGGCATCTGGAGGATGAATTCGGCTCTCCTTGAGGAGGAGGGGGTAAGACAATCTTTTGAGGATTTTTTTCAGGCACAGGTTTCCATTAAGGATTTTTGCAGCAGCAGGTCTGAGTGGTGGGAGCTGACCAAAATGAGAATTGCTGGGCTTTTCAGGGGCCTAGGAAAAAGAAAACAGCTTAATAAATACATTGCCTACCAGCGCTTGCGGAGGAAACTTGACATCCTTGCTCTCGCATGGTGGAGATCAAGGGGCAATCTCTGAAGTCAAGCTTCTCCTCAGGAAGTGTCAGTATGACCGGCATGCTTCTCTGGTTCTGGAAAGGGATTATGGGAAATACCACTCACCCGATCCCTATCAGAATTGCAGACAGGCTGCAGCTCTCAAGACTGTCCTTGGTCTGAAGGATAGCACAGGTTCCCTGGTGAGATCTAAATCTGGGATCCTGGAGATTATTAGGTCCTTTTATGCTGACCTCCTGGGCAGAAAGGTTCTTGACCGGGCAAAGATGGAAAGTTTCCTGGATTCTACTCCAGGATTGGAAAATGGTGACCGTTCTATCACTAGCTTGACAGAGCCGGTCACTGCCGATGAGGTGGTAAGTGCGATTGATCACCTTGCCATCAAAAAGTCGCCCGGGTCAGATGGTCTGACAGCTGAATTTTATAAATGTTTTAAGACCATCCTGGCACCACATTTGGTGGAGGTCTTTAATTGCTGTCTGGCAGAGGGTTCCCTCCCTCCCTCCATGAGGCGCTCGGCTGTGATCCTTCTGTCAAAAGGAAAGGACTCTTCGATGATTGAGAACTGGCGCCCCATCAGCCTTCTCAATGTCGATAGAAAGATACTGACAAAGATTTTGTTCTGGCGCTTGTCGTCAGTAGCGGAGCAACTGCTTTCCCGTCATCAGCACTGCTCCATCCAAGGTAGAAGCACCTTCTCTGCGGTTTTAGCTGTCCGGGAGGCCTTGGAGCGATGCAGGGCTGCAGGCTGGGGAAAGTACTTGTTGGCGTTAGATCAGGCAAAGGCTTTTGATAGGGTTAATCATGAGTACCTATGGCTGCTTCTTGGTAAGTACGGCCTGCCAGGGCGGTTCATTAATTGGCTACAAACCCTGTATGAAGGGGCTGAGAGCTTCCCTCTTGTTAATGGTTGGGTTGGAAGGCCTTTCAAAGTTGGCTCTGGTGTGCGACAGGGATGCCCCCTGAGTCCCCTACTGTATGTGTTTGCGATCGATCCCTTTATAAGGAGGGTCGAGAGCAGCATGTTATGTGGGGTTCCTCTGGGTGTGCCTGGTGAGCCTCCTCTGAAGGTCATTGCCTATGCTGATGATGTATCTGTGATTGTCTCTGGGACAAATGAGGCAGAGGAGGTGGCCTCTCTAATAGCACAGTATACAGAAGCGTCGGGCTCCAAGGTCAATCATGAGAAGAGTGAAGTTTTCTGGATGGGTGAGGAGGGTGAGGGCTTCGAACTTCCGGACGCCTTCCCAATGCCCCAGCAGGAAATTAAGATCCTTGGCATTAATTTCGGTCCTGGTGATTATGGCCAAAAAAACTGGGAGAGCAGGCTGGAAATTGCCAATGCCAAGGTTGCAGTCTGGAAGAGCTGGAAAATGTCTCTCAGGGAAAGGGTTGACCTTATCAAGACCTACCTGATCCCCATCTTTTTATACGTCAGCTTCGTCTGTGTTTTGCCAGTATCTCTCTACACCAGGGTCTACAGCGTGTTTTTCCAGATGTTATGGGGAAACCGCATGAACCTGGTGAAAAGAAATGTCACTTACCTATCCAGGCGGGAGGGTGGCCTAGGGATGGTCAACCCAGTAGTGTTTTTCTCTCTCTTGTTTCTGAAACATAATTTTGGAAGCATGTTGGCAGAGAGCCCGCCTGGCTGGGTGGGTATTTTCCAGTCCTGGTTTAAGCCCTTCCTGCGAGACTGGGAGAATGGTGGCCGGGTGAAAAGCCCTCGAGTTCCTCAGGCTCAGCTCCCGGCCTATGTTGCCCCGTGCTTGAAAATACTTCGGCAATGGCAATTGACGGCAGAGGACATGAGATCTACTCCGAGGAAGCTTCTGGTGAGTCGGGTCCTGGGTCTGGCTTTTCATGAGCCATTGTCCCTCAGGGATTGCCCAGGCTCCATCATGAGGGAGGGTTTGAGGTTTATTAACTCCTCAAGAATTCCTTTGAAATACCGGGATATAGCCTGGCTCTCCTTCCAAGGAAAACTCTACCTTAGGGGGATCCGGAAGAGTCGCAGCCTGCCAGAGATAATTTGTCTCCGTGAGGAGTGTCAGGATGAGGTGGAGACTATTGACCACTTCCTGCTCCGGTGTCCTTTTAATGTAGATGTGTGTAAACAGGTGGGGTTGGCCCTCGGTGCCCCCTTCTTCTCCCAGCTTTCCTATGCTGAGTGGGTGTACGGGGCATTCAAGAACAGAGGGGATTTTTGTTTGGACACTTTGTATCTAGTTAGTCTAGTGATTCGCTATTTCACGTGGAATGCACGGTGCCAGCTCTGCATTAGGAAGAAAGTCCTCCCTGTCCCGGTGGTGGTGCATGACATCCTGCATGAGGTGGGCAAGATCCGGGTGCTTGAGAGGGACAGGTGGGAACGGGGGGCCTGGCTGAAGGCGTGGAGGAACATCAGGCCTCCTTAGTCCTCATGACTTCCCTCTGGGTGGGCTTTTCTGTCTCTTATCACCCATAGATTTTTTATAACAACGACAGATTTTTGAAGAACGGCTGCATGCACAGGTGACGGGGTCTCTTAGTCTTCCTGCTGAATTATGTATAGTGTAGTGTTAGGTTGTAGATAGGATTGTATATACAATAATGGATATTATATGCCGAATTGTTAGGCCTGTTTCTTTTTGTTTAGTTATTATTTATTTTATTTTATTTATTTATTATTGTAACTTTGTATATATTGTATATATTGTATATGATTGCTTGATTTTACTTAATAAAAAAAGTTACAATCTATTAGGGTAATTAGGTGGGTGTGGTCACACACTGTGAGAGCCAGAACACACAACTACTCCTAATTACCAGAGGCCTGTGAAGCCTGGGGCTTTCTTGGGAGCGCCTCCCCAGGCAGCATGGATGATTCCGGGGGTGAGTCGTGCCGGTACCCCCGGAGGAATATTAAACCTCAGGATCCCGGGTCTGCATCCACCAGCGGCGCTAGTAACACCACGGTGCCCCAGCCCGGTGAGAGCTTGTCAGCTTTTCGCAGCCGTGTATGCAGTAATTTGTGCAGTGTGGCGAAGGAGGAGGAGAAGCTGTGCAAGATGAAAATTGCATTAAAGAAAAAGAAAATGGACACCAGTAAGGCGCGGGGACTGGATCGGTGGGCAAGTAAAGCAGACTTAGCTGAGCTTGAATCAGCATGTCGGCAGCAGGAGAAGCTTGTTTTGTCCCTTAAAGCAAGCAGTGGGGCCTTTAAAGAAAAATATAAAAACGAGGAACGATTTAAAGTGGACCAACACCCATGGCTGATCGGCCCGTGAATCTATAAGATTCCCGGGCCGATCAGCTCCCTCCCCGCGGGGCATCTGACCGGGGTGCCCCGCAGAAGTGGACCACTTTAAGTCCATGCAGCACTCAGGCCCCACTGTGAAGGAGGAAGAGACCGACCATGTGGATGAGACCCCGATGGTGGAGGATTCTCCAACCTGCGGAGTGCGCCATAGGCGCTGTGTCAGGGGGTATAGAAGACTGTGGCGCTCCTTGCCCTGAAAAGGGTGAGGTTGCGCCAGCCGTAAGTACGATCCTGGCACCCATCCCGGTTCCTGGGTGCGCCAAACTTGGTGGGCCTGGGGCCATGGGTGACTCACCCGCAGGTTTGGGTCTTGCTGGCAGGGCATCTATTGTTTCTGCTTCAGCTGGTTTGGGTGCTGTTACTGATGTTGTTGCTCCTGTTACTGCTGCTGTGTCTGGGGTTGAGTCCACAGGGGTTAATTCTATTGTTGGACTTTCTGCTGGACCCGCTGCTGTGACTGCTGCTGATGTTGTGACTGTCCCCTCACCTGCACCTCAGGTGGACAGTAAGAAGACTGTGCCACCTAATGCTGGGGCCCCTGCTGTCCGCCCTGCCCTGTATTTCATACAACGAGGTGGCACAGGGAGTAGGGCCAATAATGTTGTTGGTGCCCTGTGTCCTATGCCCAGGTTGCCAGGCGTGGTGGAGAAGCTGCTGGTGAGAGAATGTATGTGCCCAGTCAGGCCAACGCCCCTGCCAGCGGCTTCAATAGGCGCAACCTGGTCAAGCTTAGGTGGGAGGGGGAGGGGCCAGTTCACCCGGCGGGAGGTGGTGGATCTCATACTGGGTATGGGATTCGCAGCCGCAAACATTTTTGCCCTGATCAGTCCAGTGGGGGGTGCGAAACTTAAGCTTCGTCAGACCAGAAGGAATGGACTTATTTTGGGAGCGTTATGAGCTGCTGAAGCAAGATCCTGCCTGGAAGGGGTTAACTCCCATCCAGGTCTCCAGACAGCAGCTCGTGAAAAATGTCACCATACTGGTTAGAAATGAGTCCATTCCCCCCTCTGATTTGACTGTCTGGCTAAAGCGTTATGGTGATGTTCTCACTCCCCTAAAGAAGATCCTAGACGATCGGGATATCTGGACTGGGGGCTGGTCAGTGACCCTGAGGCTCCGCAGGAATGGCAACCAGGTCACCCACTTGCCATCTTCTGCCTATATTGGCCGTGACATGGAAGTGGTGCAGGAAATGCTGCGGCTGGATAGGGAGGAACATTCCCATGCTGTTCCGTCTACGGTCCCTCCCCCCACTCAGCTGGGGGTTCCTGAGGCCCCTGCGCCGGCTCCTGTACCATCTGCAGGGGTCCCTAAGGTGTCTGCCCCCAAGTCAGCAACCACCAATGTAAGATCGAGAAATTTAATAGCTGAGGCGGCCCGGGGGGCTGGCACTGCAAGTACCAAGGGGGTCCCAGTAATTGTGGCCCCTGCTGTAAAACCTCGCAGGCTGGGGCTAGCTGATCCTGATCCTGCACCCCCTTCTGAACAGGGTGGAAGTTCAGATCCCAAGACAGCGTGGTCTGGACTCTCCCCCGAAGATCAGGATTACCTTGCTCTCAGGTTTGCTACCAAGAAGAAAAGAAAAAAGGACAATGGTGTGCCAGAACCGGGGAAGAGCCATGGGGTGCAGCTCTTCAACTGGTTTGAGGCACTTTCTGAGGACTCAATAGAGATTTCTTCTTTTGATTCTGAGGCCTCAGATATGGAGGAGGAAACACAAGCCTCCTCCAGTAAGCGTGAGGGATCCGATAGTGAGGCCGGAGGGAAGGCTACAAGAGATTCTCCCGAATGACTCTGATGGCAGTTCCCCCTCCGATAAAGGTGGCAACCATTAATGTTGCCAGCATTAAATCAGTAAGCGCTCGTTTTATGGCCTTATTTTTTCTCAGCCAGTTTGATGCTGACATTTTGTTTTTGCAGGAGACCAGATTGTCCAGTCTGGCCGACATTCACGCTGTGAAGCGGGAGTGGAGGAACGGACCCTCTTTTTGGTCTCTTGCGGCCGAGCCTTACAGCGGAGTGGCGGTGCTTTTTAAAACCGACATGGTAACTTGCCGGCGAGTCATTGAGGTGGAGATCGGGAGGTGCATGGTCTTGGACGTCATTGTAAGGGGACAGGACCTGCGCCTAATAAATATCTATGGACCCCAAACTAAGTGGGACAGGAAATGCCTCCTTACAAAGATCAAGCCGTTCCTTGTTACAGCCCGGCCAGTAGTCTTTGGAGGTGATTTTAACACTGTGACTAGGCCCATGGACAGGAGAGGCTTCAAAGGCAAGCTGGGCTGCGATAGTCTCTTTTTGAATAGCATGGTTAGAGAGGCAGGTCTGGAAGATGTGCACATTAAGCACTCTCCAGACCTCACGGGCTTCACTTTTCAGCGAGGTAGTAGTCAGAGTAGAATAGACAGGTTTTTTTTGAAGGAGGGCTCAGCTTCTCAGCCTCCGATCGCCTTTTACTATTGATGGTCTTGAATGCCTCTGACACACCCCCTAGAGGAAGAGGCATCTGGAGGATGAATTCGGCTCTCCTTGAGGAGGAGGGGGTAAGACAATCTTTTGAGGATTTTTTTCAGGCACAGGTTTCCATTAAGGATTTTTGCAGCAGCAGGTCTGAGTGGTGGGAGCTGACCAAAATGAGAAATGCTGGGCTTTTCAGGGGCCTAGGAAAAAGAAAACAGCTTGATAAATACATTGCCTACCAGCACTTGCGGAGGAAACTTGACATCCTTGCTCTCGCATGGTGGAGATCAAGGGGCAATCTCTGAAGTCAAGCTTCTCCTCAGGAAGTGTCAGTATGACCGGCATGCTTCTCTGGTTCTGGAAAGGGATTATGGGAAATACCACTCACCCGATCCCTATCAGAATTGCAGACAGGCTGCAGCTCTCAAGACTGTCCTTGGTCTGAAGGATAGCACAGGTTCCCTGGTAAGATCTAAATCTGGGATCCTGGAGATTATTAGGTCCTTTTATGCTGACCTCCTGGGCAGAAAGGTTCTTGACCAGGCAAGGATGGAAAGTTTCCTGGACTCTACTCCAGGATTGGAAAATGGTGACCTTTCTATCACTAGCTTGACAGAACCGGTCACTGCCGATGAGGTGGTAAGAGCGATTGATCACCTTGCCATCAAAAAGTCGCCCGGGTCAGATGGTCTGACAGCTGAATTTTATAAATGTTTTAAGACCATCCTGGCACCACATTTGGTGGAGGTCTTTAATTGCTGTCTGGCAGAGGGTTCCCTCCATGAGGCGCTCGGCTGTGATCCTTCTGTCAAAAGGAAAGGACTCTTCGATGATTGAGACCTGGCGCCCCATCAGCCTTCTCAATGTCGATAGAAAGATACTGGCAAAGATTTTGTTCTGGCGCTTGTCGTCAGTGGCGGAGCAACTGCTTTCCCGTCATCAGCACTGCTCGATCCAAGGTAGAAGCACCTTCTCAGCGGTTTTAGCTGTCCGGGAAGCCTTGGAGCGATGCAGGGCTGCAGGCTGGGGAAAGTACTTGTTGGCGTTAGATCAGGCAAAGGCTTTTGATAGGGTCAATCATGAGTACCTATGGCTGCTTCTTGGTAAGTACGGCCTGCCAGGGAGGTTTATTAATTGGCTACAAACCCTGTATGAAGGGGCTGAGAGCTTCCCTCTTGTTAATGGTTGGGTTGGAAGGCCTTTCAAAGTTGGCTCTGGTGTGCGACAGGGATGCCCTCTGAGTCCCCTATTGTATGTGTTTGCAATCGATCTCTTTATAAGGAGAGTCGAGAGCAGCATGTTATGTGGGGTTCCTCTGGGTGTGCCTGGTGAGCCTCCTCTGAAGGTCATTGCCTATGCTGATGATGTATCTGTGATTGTCTCTGGGACAAATGAGGCAGAGGAGGTGGCCTCTCTAATAGCACAGTATACAGAAGCGTCGGGCTCCAAGGTCAATCATGAGAAGAGTGAAGTTTTCTGGATGGGTGAGGAGGGTGAGGGCTTCGAACTTCTGGACACCTTCCCAATGCCCCAGCAGGAAATTAAGATCCTTGGCATTCATTTCGGTCCTGGTGATTATGGCCAAAAAAACTGGGAGCGCAGGCTGGAAATTGCCAATGCCAAGGTTGCAGTCTGGAAGAGCTGGAAAATGTCTCTCAGGGAAAGGGTTGACCTTATCAAGACCTACCTGATCCCCATCTTTTTATACGTCAGCTTCGTCTGTGTTTTGCCAGTATCTCTCTACACCAGGGTCTACAGCGTGTTTTTCCAGTTATGGGGAAACCGTATGAACCTGGTGAAAAGAAATGTCACTTACCTATCCACGCGGGAGGGTGGCCTAGGGATGGTCAACCCAGTAGTGTTTTTCTCTCTCTTGTTTCTGAAACATAATTTTGGAAACATGTTGGCAGAGAGCCCGCCTGGCTGGGTGGGTATTTTCCAGTCCTGGTTTAAGCCCTTCCTACGAGACTGGGAGAATGGTGGCCGAGTGAAAAGCCCCCGAGTTCCTCAGGCTCAGCTCCCGGCCTATGTTGCCCCTTGCTTGAAAATAGTTCGGCAATGGCAATTGACAGCAGAGGACATGAGATCTACTCCGAGGAAGCTTCTGGTGAGTTGGGTCCTGGGTCTGGCTTTTCATGAACCATTGTCCCTCAGGGATTGCCCAGGCTCCATCATGAGGGAGGGTTTGAGGCTTATTAAATCGTCAAGAATTCCTTTGAAATACCAGGATATAGCCTGGCTCTCCTTCCAAGGAAAACTCTACCTTTGGGGGATCCAGAAGAGTCGCAGCCTGCCAGAGATAATTTGTCTCCGTGAGGAGTGTCAGGATGAGGTGGAGACTATGGACCACTTCCTGCTCCGGTGTCCCTTTAATGCAGATGTGTGTAAACAGGTGGGGTTGGCCCTCGGTGCCCCCTTCTTCTCCCAGCTTTCCTATGCTGAGTGGGTATACGGGACATTCAAGAACAAAGGGGATTTTTGTTTGGACACTTTATATCTAGTAAGTCTAGTGATCCGCTATTTCACGTTGAATGCACGGTGCCAGCTCTGCATTAGGAAGAAAGTCCTCTCTGTCCCGGTGGTGGTGCATGACATCCTGCATGAGGTGGGCAAGATCCGGGTGCTTGAGAGGGACAGGTGGGAACGGGGGGACCTGGATGAAGGCGTGGAGGAACATCAGGCCTCCTTAGTCCTGGGCTTTTCTGTCTCTTATCACCCATAGATTTTTTATAACAGACAGATTTTTGAAGAACGGCTGTGTGCACAGGTGACGGGGTCTCTTAGTCTTCCTGTTGATTTGTGTATAGTGTAGTGTTAGGTTGTAGATAGGATTGTATATAGAATAATGGATATTATATATTATATGCCGAATTGTTAGGCCTGTTTCTTTTTGTTTAGTTATTATTTATTTTATTTTATTTATTATTGTAACTTTGTATATATTGTATATGATTGCTTGATTTTACTCAATAAAAAAGTTACAATCTATTAGGGTATAAGGGAGGATACAGAAAGAGGAAGAGCTTATATTCTATTAGGGTATAAGGGAGGATACTGTAGGAGAAGAGCTTACAATCTATTAGGGTATAAGGGGAGATACAGAAGGAGAAGAGTTTACAATCTATTAGGGTATAAGGGAGGATACAGAAGGAGGAAGTGCTTATATTCTATTAGGGTATAAGGGAGGATACTGTAGGAGAAGAGCTTACAATCTATTAGGGTATAAGGGGAGATACAGAAGGAGAAGAGTTTACAATCTATTAGGCTATAAGAGAGGATACAGGAGGAGAATAGCTTACACTCTATTAGGGTATAAGGGAGGATACAGAAGGATAAGGGCTTACAATCTATTAGGGTATAAGGGGAGATACAGAAGGAGAAGAGCTTACAATCTAGTAAGGTATAAGGGAGGATACAGGAGGACAATCTAGTAAGGTATAAGGGAGGATACAGGAGGAGAAGAGCTTACACTCTATTAGGGTATAAGGGGAGATACAGAAGGAGAAGAGTTTACAATCTATTAGGGTATAAGGGGAGATACAGAAGGAGAAGAGTTTACAATCTATTAGGCTATAAGAGAGGATACAAGAGGAGAAGAGCTTACACTCTATTAGGGTATAAGGGAGGATACAGAAGGATAAGGGCTTACAATCTATTAGGGTATAAGGGGAGATACAGAAGGAGAAGAGCTTACAATCTAGTAAGGTATAAGGGAGGATACAGAAGGAGAAGAGCTTACAATCTATTAGGGTATAAGGTAGGATACAGAAGGATAAGGGCTTACAATCTATTAGGGTATAAGGGATGATATAGAAGGAGAAGAGCTTACAATCTATTAGGGTATAAGGGAGGATACAGAAGGAGAATAGCTTACAATCTATTAGGGTATAAGGGAGGATACAGAAGGAGATGAGCTTACAATCTATTAGGGTATAAGGGAGGATACAGAAGGAGAAGAGCTTACAATCTATTAGGGTATAAGGGAGGATACAGAAGGAGAAGAGCTTACAATCTATTAGGGTATAAGGGAGGATACAGAAGAAGAAGAGCTTACAATCTATTAGGGTATAAGGTTACAGATAAAATTAGTTAAAGTATCATAGATAAGCAGATGGGCCATTAATACTTGGACACTCACAGTCTACATTCCACTTGATATTGCGAGGTGGCAGCTTGAGGGTCTCGTTGATCTTCTCCAGGACAGTTTGCAGCTTCTGCTTCTGAGCAATCTCGGACTGCGTCACCTCCGCCACGTTCAGCTTCTCCCCCTCCAGCTTCTCTTCATTAAAAAGAAAAGAGATTGACTTTAACCATTTCTTACTCTATTTAAACAAGACAACTCTAAGCAGAATTACAATTCCTTCATTCTAATAAGCCTCTTCGAATTTTCCATTATATGCTAATATGAAAATGCCATTTCACTCCTTGAGATATGTTTTTCCTGCTAATCGGCTAGTGCTCCCTCTAGTGGCTGAAATCACACAGCAGGGCATCCCAAATCTTTTAAAAATCCAGGGCCGGCCATGCAGGGTTTTGTTCTGCTTTAAGCTGCATCTATGCTGACTGCCCGCCACACAGCATTTTGGGAGCTAACACATTATGTTTAGTTTAATATTTGTAGTTTATTTATATTATAATAAACCTTGCCTCCAATAGGGCTTTAAAGGGACAGCCCAGGCAGGAACAATTTATCCCCTAGAGCTGTGTCTATAGTCCAGTTAAATAAAACTTACCGGGCCCAAAGATCTAGTCCTGCAGTGCGCAGGCCCACAGGCCTAGCAGTGGCCACCATGTTGAACAACTACCCCCTGTGTCACTCAGTGACTCCAGCCCTCCCACTGCAATTCAGGGGGTACACCAGGCCTCAGTCCACCCTTTCCATTGCAGTGAGTGGAGCTGGGGTGGCCAGTCAGACTGATGGAGCTGGGACAGCAATTAATTGTGGAGTTCATCGGTGAGCGGAGACACCATGGGACACAATCTCAGGGACCTGCAAGTGTTATTCAAATGGACTAATTGTAAGGGAGTAGAAGGTGAGTATTAATGCTTTTTAATTTTACTTTCAACCTCAAAACAGGCATGCCCGTGATGGTCCAGTTTTAAAAATCTAAAAAGCTAACCTGCCATTTTTGAGATAGGCGGTTGGTAGATCTGGTAGATCTAAAGAATGCCAGCTGACGTGACCATCCTGCTGTCTGCATCCCTGGGAGTCGCTGGGAAAACTGAGTTTACCTGGAGTCTTTTAGATTGAACAGTGCTCCATGAGATGTTCAGATCTTGAAATATTGTTTTATAAGCTAACCCTACAATATACTACACCACAATTTTATCCCTGAGCTGTCTGCTGTGTTCATTGGTTTTCCTGATGCTTTTTGGTTCCTAATGTTCTCTAACATGCCTCTGAAGCCTTCACAGAACAGCTGTAGTTATACTGAGAATACATTACATACAGGTACAGGACTCAACTTACTAATAAGGTGACTTCCGAAGGTAATTTGTCACACTGGATTTTATTCCAGGGTTATCAGAGTACATGGGTCTGAATACATATGCATGCCACACTTTTTATTAATTTTTAAAAATGTAGGAAAGTGTGGACCAAATATCCCCAATCTATAAGATTCTAGGGCTGCCTGGTTCCCTTCCAGATGTCTCGCTGTGTGAAACCCCCAGGTCGCCCAGTAAATTTAACTTCGCGAATGGCTGGCGCAGGCGCGCATCCTGTTAGAGGGTAGCAGGCATCCGGCCACCAGCGTTATTGGCAAGACTCGAGACAAGTTGAGTTGAGCTATTCAGCTGGGCACTGGAGCACGCACGTCTGAAAAGAAGGGCGAGATATAGGTCATATGGCAATCTTGAGATCAGCCAATAGGTCAATCTCAAAATTGCCAGAGGGTGTGGTCATTAGTATTGTCCAAAATACTCGGGTGGGGGGCTTAAAAAATTGGGTTTGATCAGTTTTAAAGTGATATTTCTTAAACTTTGGTCATTGTAGCGGCAGATACTGTGGCAGGGATGGGTCTGGTCTCTCACAGCGATGATGCTATAGCAACATGGGCTGCATGTCCCCTAGGCTCCAGGGTGGTGGGCTGCATGCTGGGGGGCTACAATCAGCCCATGTGGCTCAGTAAGTGTGGCCCACTGGGAAGTTTCCCTGTGCTCCCTATGGCCAGTCCGCTCCGATTTGTGGTTTTAAAACATGAGGAAAAAGTCAAGGGTTAAGAAAACATTTTCAAGGCACTGTACGTGCTGCTGTATCCAAGGATCAGATATGCCGACAGCCAGACTGTGAAGTGGCAGCGTGCTAAGTGGTCTCCGGAAAGATGGCAGACTGGAGAGTATGAGGCTGAGAGGTATAAAAACATCTGAGAGCATGGAGAAGGCTGACAGCCCGAGAGCTCCCGTGTATGCGCGTCGCCTTCATTTGGCGCATCGGAAATCAATGAGACCAATATGACGCGCAGTCGCTGGAAAGGATGTAACCGGGAAGAATGGATAAAACATGGAGGCAGTCCCTCCACAGACTCGCTATTCTACACTGGGGTCACCATGCGGTCACCATGCTGATGGACAGCTTCACCATACTGAACCCTAGAGACGCCCATTATGTGATAAACACGCTAATAACAATAATGAGGAATCCATCCACACACATGGGGATACTGTGGCATTATTCACACTCGAAAACAGTCACACAATGATTGGATAGCAGCTGTTGCAATTTCAGTCAGGTGCTGCTCTCCATGTATTGTATTGTTGAACATATCTGGCCATTGTATGCTTGCGCACACATCAGAATTTTTTCTCTGCCGTAGTGTAGTGAGACAAACACGAGCATTAAGTAGTTGGGGGGTTAAGATGCCTTGTTCAAGTGCACTTCAGTCATGTCCCGGCTGGGAATCATAGTTACATAGTTAAAAGAGGTGAAATAAGATATATGTCCATTAGGTTCAACCAAGGGTGCTAGGGTAGGGGGAAGTTTTTTTTTACTGATAACAGCTAATGGTAACTGTTGTTATGTTATTTTTTTCTAAATAAGCATCTGTGAGGGGCTATTCCACAGATTTATAGTTATTATGGTAAAGAATGATTGTCGCCTCCAGAATCAGCCTTCGACTGATTTTACCTGAAATAGTGTTTCCCCATATTTTTTGTATTGGCAATTTATATATTTATACAAGTTAATCATGTCCCCCCCTCAGTCATCTCCTTTCAAGACTAAACAGATTTAATTCTCGTAATCTTTCCTCATAACTAAGATCCTTCATTCCTCTTATTAGTTTGGTGGCTCTCCTCTGCACCCTTTCCGTAGTCAGAGCGTTCTTTCTATGAATGGGTGCCCAGAACTGGACGGCATATTCCAGGTGAGGGCGCACCAGTGCCTTGTAAAGAGACAATTACATCCCTATCCCGTGATTCCAGGCCTCTTTTAATGCATGATAATATATTGGTGGCCTTGGAAGCAGCTGCTTGACATTGCATGCTGTTATTTAGCCTGTGATCTACCAGTACCTCCAGATCCTTCTCCCAGTTTTACTCCCCCGAGGATATATGTGGCCTTCAGATTGTTAGACACCAAGTGCATGACTTTACATTTCTCCACATTGAACTTCATTTGCCAAGTGGATGCCCAGACACTCAAAGTGTCCAAGTCAGCCTGAAGCTTGTGAACATCTTCAATAGACTGCACTGTGCGACATATCTTTGTGTCATCTGCAAAAATAGAGACAGTGCTTCTAATCCCATCATCTATGTCGTTTATAAACAAGCTGAATAAAAGTGGGACCAGCACTGAACCCTGGGGTATGCCCCTTACAACCGATAACCATTCAGAGTAGGTATTATTAACCACAACTCGCTGCTCACGATCCTTCAGCCAGTTTTCAATCCAGTTACAAACTTAAGATCTTAATTTCCCCAATAAGAGTCTATGGGGACAGTGTCAAATGCTTTTGCAAAATCCAGAAAAACTATATCTACAGCCGCCCCTCTGTCCAGGCTTCTACTCGCCTCCTCATAGAAACCAGGTTAGTCTGGCAGCTTCTGCCCTTAGTAAAACCGTGTTGGCTGTCACTTATAATAATATGGATAGTTACATATTTGTGTATATAGTCCCTTAATAGCCCCTCAAGCAATTTTCCCACAATGGATGTTAAACTTAACGGTCTGTAATTGCCCAGAAAAGACCTAGAGCCCTTTTTAAAAATGGGCACCACATTCGCCTTGTGCCAGTCCCTTGGTACTATACTAGTTGTTAGTGAGTCTTTTAAAGATCAAGAACAGGGGTGATGAGATAACTGAGCTGAGTTCTTTAAGAACTGTTGGGTGAAGTCCATCTGGTCCTGCAGTCTTATTCACATTAAAATTATTTAGTCTTTCCTCGATGATATCCATGTTAAGTATTTTACTTGGGCTGAGTGGTATCTCCTGTGTTGGCTCTTTGCTAATCTCTTGTGTACACAGAGCTAAAGAATACATTAAACAGCTCTGCCTTCTCTTCATCCCCAGTGAACATTTCCAGATTATCATCATTTAGGGCACCTATCTGTTCTGATTTAGTTTTCTTTGAGTCTATATATTTAAAAAAAAACGTTTAGGGTTTGTTTTGCTGACTTTGGCCACATCCCTTTCATTTTGTGCTTTTGTCAACCTTATTTCTTTTTTTACATGCTTTATTTACTAATTTATAAAACCTGCAACCTTTCAGTCACAAGGCCACTTCCTTACCTCTAGGACACAACTGCCCCATGAAAGCATCTAAGGGTCAAGTTTCCAGGGGAGGCCCCCTTCCTCAGGACATGCCTAATAAAAGCAAGGACCAGCACCTGATTGTAATTGCATCAATTGCTATACTGATATTTACTGTATTTACGTAAGAATGAATTGTCTAGGCTAAGTGTAAAAACAAATCATTCTTTGCTTACCTGCCATGCAAGGGATTTAAAGCAGAACAAAACCTAGTGTGGACGCTGCTGGCCTTCCTGGCTATGTTAAAACCTCCATGTCTCTGCAAAACTCACACTCCCCCGCCCGTCATTCAGATAGGCTGGGGGCTGGAGTGCACCCATGTCTAATAGGGAAACTGGGGATGCATCCGCTCTTGTCCCCTATTGCCAAGCTCCATGTCTAAACTGAGCTGTATGCAGATCAATAATATGCACAGCATACAGTGCTGATTGGACAAGAGCCTGCACATGCAGCATGGGAGAGGTGCACTGTAAAGCAGTTGTTATGACTTAGCACCTTTCCTGTAGCCCAGATCCTGCATTAGATTTATTAATGACCAACTGATTTTTTTGTAGTGGCAGGGACCTATCTCCTCCCCTTTTGCATCATACTATGTGAGACACAATGGCGTTTCTGTGGGCAGGGGAGGATAGCTGCTCTTTTTCCCTGGATTTTTTGTATACTGTAGGTCCAGTGCCAAAAAAGATGGATATATAAAATTCAGGGGCTGGGCTAGATAAAATGGCCTGGAACTTAGCAAAAACAGTTTTATTTAGCAGCTCACCAGAATATATTCTTTACATGGCAGGTACACAAACAGTTTGTTTTTACAGTTATCTTGGACAACACCTTAAATGCAAGACACATGGAAGTGCTTAGGAATACTTCCAGAAATCAATGTCTGTGTGCACAATTCTCCATGCAATTCACAAATGCATGATGGACCAAATCCATGTGTACATAGGAAAAGGCAGACAGACAATATTAGATGATCGTGATCTACAGCCCTCAGACAGCACTGCATGAAAAACAGGCATAAGTCAGTAATGAAAAATACCATTTTGTGAGTACTCACCTGTAAAATGGTTATTACGAGTATGTCACACACCCCACTTCCAAATATTCATGACACTTGGGAACCCGGCCTGTAGAGGCCGATCTTGCAGAGATGACATGGAAAAAGGAGCCCCTCCTGGTCCATAAGTACTGGGTTCCTCCCACTATTCCTCAGTCTTTTTAAAAAGCAGTGAAGAACCAGATAGAGCAAATTATATTCGATAATTGAAAATTGAAAATAATAATCACCATATAAAGGATCCCTTAGAACAAAAGGGCAGGGGAAGTGGGGTGTGTGACATACTCGTAATAACCATTTTACAGGTGAGTACTCACAAAATGGTATTATTCCTAGTATGTCACACACCCCACTTCCAAATATTCATGACACTTGGGACATCCAATAGCAGTGTCTATAATGGGTGGGGATCCCCAAGGAATAATGCATAACTTAAATTACTGCAGCTTGCAGAATTTTGCGGCCAAAAGCAGCATCTGCTGAGGCCCGCACATCAACCTTGTAAAACTTAGAAAAAGTATGCACAGAAGACCAAGTCGCAGCCTTGCAAACCTGTTCAACAGAAGCCTGGTGCTGAAAAGCCCAGGAAGCTCCAATAGCACAAGTAGAATGAGCGGTGACACGAAAAGGGGGAACCTTCCCCTTAGCCAATTAGGTCCCAATGATGGCCTGACGTATCCACTTACTAAGAGAAGATTTGGCAGGAGCAAAACCCTTCTTGGGCCCGGAAGGCACAACAAAAAAGGCATCGGTCTTGCGGAAGGCTGAAGTAGTAACTAAATAATACTTAACACAACGAACTACATCCAAAGAATGTAAAACCCTTTCCTTGTCCTTACTAGGTTTAGGACACAAGGAAGGAAGAACTATATCCTGATTTAGGTGGAAAGCAGACACCACCTTAGGAAGGAAATCCGGTTTGAAACGGAAAACAACCTTATCTTGATGCCTCTCAAAATAAGGGGCTAGAATAGACAAAGCCGCCAGTTCAGAAACTCGGCGGACAGAAGTAATAGCAACCAAAAAGGCAACCTTCTGAGTAAGAATAGGAAGAGGAATATCCTGCAAGGGCTCAAAGGGAGCGGCCTGCATAGCTGAAAGCACTAGGTTAAGGTCCCAAACAGGAAGTATAGGCATTCTGGGAGGCCCCACATGCGCGACTCCTTGGAAAAAGTCTTAACCAAAGGATGAAGAGCAAATGACCTTTGAAAGAAAATAGCCAAGGCAGAGACTTGCCCTTTCAAAGTACTAATCTGGAATCCCATATCCAGACCCCGTTGCAGATATTCCAGAATTCTAGGAATAGAAAATACTCTACAGGGCAAAGCCCTGGATTCACACCAATCAATATAGGACCTCCAAGTCCTGTAATAAATGACAGAGGAAGACTTCTTCCTAGCTCTAATAAGAGTCTGAATAACCACATCAGAAAGACCTTCTTCTTTCAAGATGGAGGCTTCAGCAGCCATGCCGTCAAAGCCAGCGTTTGTAAATTGGGGTAACAAAGTTGACCCTGAGTGATGAGATCTGGAAGAAGAGGCAGATGGAAACGATCCACTGCCAGCCTTACGACGTCTGTGTACCACAGACGTCTTGGCCACCTTGGCGCCACCAGAATTGCTGGCGCCTCCTCCAGTGCTAACTTGCGCACCACCTTGCTGATCATGGAGAATGGGGGAAACAGTTATAGGAACCCCAGATCCTTCCAGGCCAGAGACATGAGAGCATCCGCTGCCACTGCCAGAGGATCCTGGGATAGAGACACAAAAGCTGGCAGCTTGTGATTGTGACGAGAAGCAAACAGGTCCAACTGTGGAGTCCCCCACTTGTGACAGAGGAACTGAAAGACCCTTGGATTGAGAGACCATTCTCCCTGGCGAGAACATCCCCTGCTCAGGGAGTCTGCCTCCACATTCTCTATCCCCAGAATGTAAACTGCTGATATGCAGGGAACATTGATCTCTGCCCACTGAAGGATCAGAGACACTTCCCGGAGGGCACCCCAACTGCGAGTCCCTCCCTGGTGATTGATGTATGCAACAGCTGTTCGGTTGTCTGACCGAATCTGAACTGGCAGACCCTGTAAGAAATGGGTCAGTCGAAGTAGAACAAGACGTATGGCCCGAAGCTCTAATACATTGATTGGAGAATGAGCCTCCTGAGGCCCCCACAATCCTTGGAACTGATGCTTCTTCCAGAAGCCCCCCCCAGCCCACCAGGCTGGCATCCGTGGTAACCAGTTCCCAACGCGGAGTCAGAAATGACTTGCCCTTCTAGAGGTTGAGCGATATTAACCACCACTGAAGGGGAGACAATAGACAAGTTTGATTCAATGATAGTGGGCACCTGTCCCACTTTGCCAAGAGGAAGAGCCGAAGCGTCCTTATGTGAAACTGGGCAAACGGGACTGCCTCGAATGCAGCTACCATCAATCCCACTAGTCTCATCCCTAGACGGATAGACTGACGAGGGTTGGACAAGAATAGACGAATCAAGTCCTGAATCAGGACCATTTTGGACTGAGGAAGAAAAACCTTGGCCTGAAATGTATCCAGAATCAGGCCCAGGAAGGGAATTTCCCTGGACGGACAGAGAGAGGATTTGGGGTAACCTATTACCCATCCGAACCTCTCTAGCGTAGAGACCACCGTCCTGGTGTCCAACTCTGATTGTTCGAGGGAGGAGGCTGCGATAAGAAGATCATCCAGAAAAGGCACAATGCGGATGCCCTGGACCCTGAATATAGCCATCACCCCTGCCAGCATCTTGGTAAAGACTCCTGGGGCCGAGGTAAGGCCGAATGGCAAGGCCACAAATTGATAATGCTGGTCTTCTATCGAGAACCTGAGAAATCTCTGGTGACCCGGAAAAATAGGAATGTGCAAATAAGCATCCTTGATGTCTATGGATGTCATGAAGTCTCCCTGACGGGGAGCATCGATCGTTGATCGCAGAGACTCCATGCGGAATTTTCTGAAACGGATAAATTGATTGAGTCTCCTTAGGTCTAGGATAGGCCGAACAGAGCCGTCCTTTTTGGGTACCGTGAATAGGTTGGAGTAAAACCCCTTTCCGCTGGAAGCACTAGGCAGATGACAGCCATGTTTAACAGATTCGCTACTGCTGCCCGCAGTCCCTGCACAATTGCCGGATCTGACGGCATCCGGGACATGAAAAATCTGGGAGGAGGCCGGAACTTGAATTACAGTTTGTAACCGGAAGAGACTACTTCCAGAACCCAATTGTCTGATACCTCCTGACCCCAGACCTGGAAGAAGAACCGCAGCCGTCCCCCTACCCATAAGGGTGAGGGCATCCCCTCATTGTTGAGCAGCTTAGTGGCAGATTTGGTTTTGGACCCCCAATTCTGACTTGGACGGCCACGTCCCTTTCCTCTATTCCATGCATTCCCTCTAGGGGCTGAAAAGGCCGATCCTCTACCGGATCTAGACCCCCGAAAGGAAGGGTTAAAAGAGGCCACTCCACGAAAGGAACGACGTTGTTTCTTACGCTGAGGTAATTTACCTCCTTTAGTGACAGAATCCAATTTTTCTCGAAAGAGGCGCAATCCCACAAAAGGGAGCGCTGTAAGCGATTTCTTGGCTACAATATCTTCTGCCCACTGCCGCAACCATACTGACCGCCGAATGGCGATTAACAAGGCAGAGGTTCTGCTGCACATGAGCAGAGTATCATCTAAGGCAGAAAGTACAAAAGATGCAAACATCTCACATCGCTTAAGAGCGCCGTACTCATCAGAGGCCGGATCAAGCCCTGAGTAAATTCATTAGGTCTCTCACAACAGACCTAATAGCCACTGTCATGAGTGCAGAAGCACCAACAGGCAGCAAGGCCGAGCCCACACTGGAAAAAGCGTGGCACGCCATTTGATCATTACGCTTATCCTCTCCATCTTTAAGTGTAGTGGAGTCAGGAGAATGCAACACAGAAGAATTGGTTAAATTAAGCACAGGGGCATCCACCATAGGTGGTGATGACCAACGCTTAACAGTATCAGCTGGGAAGGGATATTTCTTGTCCCAGCCCAAAGGAATGCCAGGAAGCCGCGCAGGCTTCTCCCATTCTTTAAGAATAATTTCATCAAAATGCTTTTGATTTGGAAATTCTAAACGAGTTTTAGAGACTCCAAAGAATTCCCCTTTTTGAGGAGGGACTACTTTAGGAGGAGTGATAACCAAAACCTCAAATAACTGAGCAAGAGCCTTAGGGGTATCTACAACACTAGCTTCACCCTGCTCAATCACAGTACCAACAAATTGCTGTTCATCAGAAACATCTGAATCCTCATATAATTCTCCTTCTTCTAACTGAGAAGGATCAGACCAATAAAGCATTTCACAATTATCCAACTCACTTACCGGAACGGCCTGAGTCAAATGTTTCCTTTTAGCTGAGGCCTTCTTGGCCACAGAGCTAGACATTAATTTTTCAAGATGAGCCAATCTGGCACATAAATCAGAATGCGACTCACCACCCATGACAATATCACTGGGAGTACGGACAAGACATGGCGGAGTAGGAGATAAGGCAGAAGCCGCAGATGCCGAAGCCTGGGCCCCAGTTTGCTGCATAATAGTTAATTGAGCACAAGGGACACAAAGAATTGCATTATCCCCAACAAGGGATGCCCCACATCCAAAACATTGCCGAGTCTGTGCAGAGGGAACTGCATGCCTGTTGTCCTGAGATGCCTCCATATGGTGTTTAGTATTATACTATAATTGATTATAGTCGCCAAGTATATATGGGATTTACGCAATTGCTACCCGGGATGCCCCTTTAAATAGTCCCAAGTGGGAGGATATTAACACAAATGGACCCCCAAATAAGGCTTTAAGGGCTAAAGACCAGGAGAAATCCCTTTAAAATAAAGAGTTTCCACCTACAAAGAAAACAAACAGTCACCAATGCACACAATACAATAAATGACAAAGCATGAAAAAAATGGCAGAAACTCCCTTCAGCAAGCTGAGGAGTACTCACAGCACCTTTAAATATGGAACGCTTCACGAATTTGCGCGTCATCCTTGCGCAGGGGCCATGCTAATCCTCTCAGTATTGTTCCAATTTTAATATATGTGCTGCCAAAGCAAGCACAATGAGGGAAGCAACAGGAGCCAGGCAGACAAAGAGAGCACCCAGGTGCTCTTGAGAATGAAATGATTGCTGTGTGCCTAAGCCCCGCCCACCCCCAGAATCACATGACCAAGAATGAAGGGGAAATTCAAATCTGAACATAGCCAGAAAACAAAGAGCTTTAAAAGGTAAGCAAAAGAATGCTGCCTAAACAGAAATAGGAAAATCTAAATAAAACATATCCTATTAAATAGTATAGTAAGCATACATAATAATATAATAAAGATTTATTTTATATATCTTTTTTTTTTTTTATTATTATTTGTGTGCATGGTGACAAATAAGCCCAGATAACGCCCCCCCCCCTCCTTTTTACCCCAGCAGGGTAAAGGAGAACTAAAGGGGAGAGGATAGAAATGCACCCATAAGGCACAAGGGGATTATAAAGGGACAGGGGAATCCCATGCCGAGAACACCAACCCGGAAACCGCCTACCCACATTTGGGTCTCACAGAGGAGTAAAACTCCTGTATACACCAGAAGGTGTATGTATCTACCTTTGCCTGAACCATACAGTCAGGGCTGGGAGGCATACAATATAACCAAACAGGTTTAAAGAGTATCAGACAGAAATAGAGAAAAAAAGGGGCCGGGAGCAAACCTGGCTACCTGCAGCTTGAAGGAGAGTCATCTTCTGAATGCTTCGCCGACTGCAGAGACGAAAAGACTGAGGAATAGTGGGAGGAACCCAGTACTTATGGACCAGGAGGGGCTCCTTTTTCCATGTCATCTCTGCAAGATTGCCCTCTACAGGCCGGGTTCCCAAGTGTCATGAATATTTGGAAGTGGGGTGTGTGACATACTAGGAATATTACTACATAGGCTCTGTAATACTTCCAGAAATCATTGTCTGTGAGCACAGTTCTTCATGCAATTCACAAATGCAAGTTTAAGCTGTATCATGCAAAGAAGAAGCCATACATCGACACAATCCAGAAATACTGCTGTCTACTCCAGCCAAAACAAACTGGAGAAATGGAAAACAGTTCTGTGGTCAGATAATTCGCAATAAGAAATTCTTTATGTAAACCACAGACGCCATGTGGACTCAAAAGGAGAACGACCACCCAGTTTGTTCCTTAAAGGAATAGTCCACCTCAATGGAATTTGTAAAAATGTCCATTATTGTGTGCCAAAATGATGTTCTCCAGACGCTGAGCTTCTTTATTACGCAACAGCTATACTAAGGGCTTTACTCAAGGCCAGGAAAGCCACTCCCACTTTAGTCCCACAGGAATAAAAGAAATTATGTAACTCAAAGGTCTGGGGGCACAATCCTAACACACAATTATTTTACAACCTAGAAGAGCAAAACAATAAGACCCACAAAAAAAACCTACCAAATATTTTTTTTCTTAAAGCGGCATAAAATAAAACGTAGCCCTGGAGTTTATGAGAATCCACAAGCCTTCCCCTAGGGCATCCAAATTGGGATGCCCACTGTGTGAAACCCCAGGGTTGCCGGTAAACTCAACTTTCTGCGGCTGCACCTCCGGCTTCTGTTTAGCTGAGGCACGCCCCCACAACCCAGAATTCAGGTAGGCCGTCCACCATTCTTAAGATTAGCCAATCAGTGCCGGGGTGGAAGGAGGGGGGGAAGCTGACACATATTGAAAGGCGCCATAGATGCTGAGCAGTATATCGATGTTTTATAACAACATATGCTCCCATCCAGACAAAGACCTTGATTCAATAAGAGTTTAAAAAAATTCTCATGGCAGTAATTTATTCAATTCATGAGAAAAAGGCCTGAAAGTTTCACTGTTAATGAATCACCAGATAGGAAGACAATGGAAGTCAATGGCAGCTTTTACTACAGTGTAGAAAGGAGTAAAGAAGTGCCATTGACTTTCATTGTTTTCCTATCTGATGATTCAGCAACAGTGAAATTCTTAGGCCTTTTTCTCATGAATTGAATTTTTTACTTCCATGAGAATTTTTTTCCACTCTTATTGAATTGAGGCCAATGTCTCTTTAAGGGTAAGGCCTTGCGAATTTCAGAAAAGCAAAAAATACTGCATTCATCACAGCAGCAGCACAGCTTAAAGGAACATTCCAGGTGCTGTACTGTTCTGTCTGCAATCCAGACTTTTCACCAATAGAAAACCCATTTAAAATAAATACTTTGGAAAAGATGACCCAGGACTGTTGAACAGATCCTACATCAGACAAGAATGGAGCAACAGTCCTCTTCGAAAATGTCAGCAATTGGTCAGAGACATTTACAGGGACTGTTGTAAAGAGAAGAGGCGATGCTGCACAATAAGAGATATGGCCCCATCCCAACTTTTTTAAAATTAAATGAAATAAAATGGAAAATGAATAACTTTTACCTGTTGTATGTCATGGTTATAGGAGACTAATAAATCATTTATTCTTTACGTTTTACACAGCATCCCCAACTTTTTGGGGATTAGGGTATATATATATATATATATATATATATATATATATATATACCGTATATATATATATAGAGAGAGAGAGAGAGAGAGAGAGAGAGGAAGAAATGTGTGTACAGTATAAAAGCTTTTTACATTTTTACAATTTTGTCCATTCTTCTTGCGACGCACAAAGGTGTAAAGCTAACAGCATGTATGATAATTCATTATAATGGGTGTAATGTCCCCAGTATACTCCCCACCATCCACCGCTCTTACCAAAAAGCTTCTGCAGCACCTGGCCATCATAGAGATCCTCAGAGAGGTCCTTCACAATGATCCGCTCCCCCACCAGGACATCATTAATCCAGTCTATAAGGACCTGTGACGAAAAGGAGACAAAAAGCCCCAACATGAGGGTAATAAATGGGGTTGTTCACTGGGTCACAGGCATCCTGCTTAACAAGACATTGCGTGACCACCTTTATTTGTCCAGCCTAACTACAGGAAAGCTATTTTTTTAAAGCGGGTGAAATTGATTTAACTTCCATAAAGAGTTAAGTGAGTTTTAAGTTGAATACATTTCTGTTGGTCATTGTATGGCCATTGTTAAAGGTTAAAGTGGACCTCAAGTCGAAAAATATTTTAGGTCCCCATTACCCCAATCTTCCATGGGGCATCCTGATTTGGAACGCCTTTTCAGGTAGAGATCCTAAAAAAACCCTAAAGCAGTCATGAAGCTCTGTATGATGGTGGACAGGAAACATGATGCACACCTCCTACTAGCCGTCTCCTGTCATCAGATGGGGATGGGCTAGGAATAGGTGAGTATCTCTCTAATGCTGGGCTCACTGATGGTGTAGGTAAGTTAGATTAGGACCCGCCCTGGAACATAGATGAAATGCAGTGTGTAGGCCTTCTTTTGTGTTTTTAGTCATTGTTCAGGCATGTAAACTAAAAACCTATACTCACCTTTTATGCCTTGTAGACTCCTAGTCCGGTGCTCTGAGACTTACTGGAAAGACCAATCCAAGTCCCGAGCTTCCTAAGCTGATTGGCCATTGCTCCCTAGTACAGGCACTGGAGGGGTGTGCCATAGTCTCTGGGTTGGTTCATGCGCAGCAGCGCCCGTCGAGTGGCTGGTGTGGCTGTTCATACCTATAGAGGGATGCAGGAGGCGCCACATGCCAATTGCGAGTGCAGCTAAGCTCCTATTTTAGTATCTTTAGCCGCACATTAATATGTGCAGCCGAAGAATCTGATTGGAGCCTAGCCGCACCTGCATAGTGGGAGCACCAGAAAGATATGAATATCTGGCAACCAGCGGGGTTTCACACAGTGGGGTATCCCAAATTGGAATGCACCAAAACCCAGGATAGTGACAATCCAGGTCTTTGGTTCACTTTAACAAAAATGTACATTTGAATCAAACAGAATTGAATGCAATAAAAAAGACATGATACATAGCAATACATTAAGAGATAAAATAAAGAAATAAATAAAAAGAAATTGAACCGAGTGATCAAACAAATATTAATGCGAGTGTGATTTGTAAAAGGTCATATTAAGACTGACCACCCATCTACTGGCTTTAAAGTGGACCAAATCGATACAGAACCTCCACTAACTGTACAGCAAAACCCTAAGTAGCACAGAACTACTTAGCAGGTTCGCGCTCCACGTGACGGCCGGTGAGTGGTCATGTGAATCACCAGAGCGGCCATCACCAGCAATGGACCGTTACGGCTTACCTGATCCCCCTCCCCAGCCACTTCACTCGCACCCCTCACCTAATCCCACATTACTTCTAAATCCGGCCTGAGACACAGGACCAGTATTCTGTGCCATCGCTTTTTGATCGCAGTGGTTTGATCAAATGAGATTCCCATGATCAGAGATCGAGGAAGAACGCCGACATGTTCCCAGTGGGGGCCAAAGAGGGTAAAAAAAAATTGATTATAAGCTTTAGGTCCAAAGTAAAAAAAAGGCCTTTGGTGGGGTTGACCTGTAAATCCACTTACAGTGTCCCCAGCACCATGTTGGGGGATCACCTGCTGACCAGCCATCAGTCAGTTTACAGGACTCTTTATCAGAGAGCATGCTAGGAGCTCCTCGAATGACCAGCCATCAGTCAGTATACAGGACTCACTATCAGAGGGCCTGTTGGGGGATCACCTGATGACCAGCCATCAGTCAGTATACAGGACTCACTATCAGAGGGCATGTTGGAGGATCCCCTGATGACCAGCCATCAGTCAGTATACAGGACTCACTATCAGAGGGTATGTTGGGGGATCACCTGATGACCAGCCATCAGTCAGTATACAGGACTCACTATCAGAGGGCATGTTGGGGGATCACCTGATGACCAGCCATCAGTCAGTATACAGGATTCACTATCAGAGGGCGCATTGGGGGATCACTTGATGACCAGCCATCAGTCAGTATACAGGACTCACTATCAGAGGGCATGTTGGGGGATCACCTGATGACCAGCCATCAGTCAGTATACAGGACTCACTATCAGAGGGCATGTTGGGGGATCACCTGATGACCAGCCATCAGTCAGTATACAGGATTCACTATCAGAGGGCGCATTGGGGGATCACTTGATGACCAGCCATCAGTCAGTATACAGGACTCACTATCAGAGGGCATGTTGGGGGATCACCTGATGGCCAGCCATCAGTCAGTATACAGGACTCACTATCAGAGGGCATGTTGGAGGATCCCCTGATGACCAGCCATCAGTCAGTATACAGGACTCACTATCAGAGGGTATGTTGGGGGATCACCTGATGACCAGCCATCAGTCAGTATACAGGACTCACTATCAGAGGGCATGTTGGGGGATCACCTGATGACCAGCCATCAGTCAGTATACAGGATTCACTATCAGAGGGCGCATTGGGGGATCACTTGATGACCAGCCATCAGTCAGTATACAGGACTCACTATCAGAGGGCATGTTGGGGGATCACCTGATGACCAGCCATCAGTCAGTATACAGGACTCACTATCAGAGGGCATGTTGGGGGATCACCTGATGACCAGCCATCAGTCAGTATACAGGATTCACTATCAGAGGGCGCATTGGGGGATCACTTGATGACCAGCCATCAGTCAGTATACAGGACTCACTATCAGAGGGCATGTTGGGGGATCACCTGATGACCAGCCATCAGTCAGTATACAGGACTCACTATCAGAGGGCATGTTGGGGGATCACCTGATGACCAGCCATCAGTCAGTATACAGGATTCACTATCAGAGGGCGCATTGGGGGATCACTTGATGACCAGCCATCAGTCAGTATACAGGACTCACTATCAGAGGGCATGTTGGGGGATCACCTGATGACCAGCCATCAGTCAGTATACAGGACTCACTATCAGAGGGCATGTTGGGGGATCACCTGATGGCCAGCCATCAGTCAGTATACAGGACTCACTATCAGAGGGCATGTTGGGGGATCACCTGATGACCAGCCATCAGTCAGTATACAGGACTCACTATCAGAGGGCATGTTGGGGGATCACCTGATGACCAGCCATCAGTCAGTATACAGGACTCACTATCAGAGGGCATGTTGGGGGATCACCTGATGACCAGCCATCAGTCAGTATACAGGACTCACTATCAGAGGGCATGTTGGGGGATCACCTGATGACCAGCCATCAGTCAGTATACAGGACTCACTATCAGAGGGCATGTTGGGGGATCACCTGATGGCCAGCCATCAGTCAGTATACAGGACTCACTATCAGAGGGCATGTTGGGGGATCACCTGATGGCCAGCCATCAGTCAGTATACAGGACTCACTATCAGAGGGCATGTTGGGGGATCACCTGATGACCAGCCATCAGTCAGTATACAGGACTCACTATCAGAGGGCATGTTGGGGGATCACCTGATGACCAGCCATCAGTCAGTATACAGGACTCACTATCAGAGGGCATGTTGGGGGATCACCTGATGACCAGCCATCAGTCAGTATACAGGACTCACTATCAGAGGGCATGTTGGGGGATCACCTGATGGCCAGCCATCAGTCAGTATACAGGACTCACTATCAGAGGGCATGTTGGGGGATCACCTGATGACCAGCCATCAGTCAGTATACAGGACTCACTATCAGAGGGCATGTTGGGGGATCACCTGATGACCAGCCATCAGTCAGTATACAGGACTCACTATCAGAGGGCATGTTGGGGGATCACCTGATGACCAGCCATCAGTCAGTATACAGGACTCACTATCAGAGGGCATGTTGGGGGATCACCTGACAAGCCATCAGTCAGTATACAGGACTCACTATCAGAGGGCATGTTGGGGGATCACCTGACAAGCCATCAGTCAGTATACAGGACTCACTATCAGAGGGCATGTTGGGGGATCACCTGATGACCAGCCATCAGTCAGTATACAGGACTCACTATCAGAGGGCATGTTGGGGGATCACCTGATGACCAGCCATCAGTCAGTATACAGGACTCACTATCAGAGGGCATGTTGGGGGATCACTTGATGGCCACCAGTTAGTAAGTATAAACTAGAAGCTGCAAATCCAGGGAATATTACATAATTAGTAAAATGGATCCACTACTTCCTTCTGCATCCTCCAGGCCAAATACCCACTCCTCCCGCCAGCCATGGGGACCTTAAGTGACCAGTGAGGTTCACAACCAAGCGGCATACCACACTGGTGACTGGCAAGTGACATGGCTTGCCAAAGAGACACAGGAGACACAGAGGGGTACGTATTCAGCTCAATTTATCAAGACAATGCAGTTAGATCCACCTTTTGCCAGAGAAGAATTTAAAAAGCACATGTGACAATACCACACCCCCCCATAGCTGGGTCTCTGAGCCCTGGGAGACTGAAAGCCGCAGCACACACTGCTACAGCGCGGGCGCCTCCTCCTGGCAGAGGTGTTAAGGGCCAGTTTCGGGGGGGGGGGGGGGGGGGGGGGCTGGATGAAGACCTGATGCTGTAGAAGCTGCATATGCTCAATGGTTTGGTTGGGCAGCAGAGGAGGGGGGCTTGAGGTTTGGAAGGGAGGGTAAAGGTCCACTTTAAGTCTGATAAAACTGACTTCTCAGTTTGCTGTGTCAATCAAATCAATCAAGGTCAACTTACATTTCTCAGGGCCAACACAATTTGAATTCCCCTTCAGTATAAAAATTTAAAGGAACCCTAAAATAAGGAATAATTTATAACCAGCATCTGCTCTCAAGTGTCGTTCCTACACCTCATGTGTCCACGAGTGGCCAACGGGGCTCAGCAGACTGGTATGTTCAGGGCCCACACATGCCATCCTGGCAAGCCTGGGCTGCTATTGACTAGCTGGGCAGTATTAGTTTGGCATAGGACATTACCTTCATCAGTTCCTGCAGCCTGGGGTCGCTCCTGGAGAAGGGGTCAATCATGGTTCTCACCTCATTCTCCTCTGCCCAATAAGAACACAGAACAATCAGTTGCTGAAAAAAAAACTTTGAGAACCGACAACCCGTCCCTGACACGGGCACAACTCACCCAGCATAGTGTCTTCGGGGTCCAGCTCAAAGGGGATGGGGTTAAGTGGCAGGTTGATGGCATTGATGCCCTCCTCCTGAAGCTCCGATACTAGAAAACATCAACAATGACACGTGTTAATATCAAAATCAATGAATCTTGCAAAATAAACTGGTAACTGCCATGCAGATGCCTATAAAATGCCATCCAACTGCCAAATCAATGGCTTCAACTGCCTAATCAATTCTTTCTGACTGCCTTATAAATGCCCTCTAACTGTTCAGCAAACGCCTAGAACAACTACTAAGCTTTATCAATCAGTAGTAATAGTAGTAACTTTATAAACACACATCTAGAGGAGTTAATTGAAAGGTTGCTGAAAGGCACCACATGCTCCATATATACACTGCCTCCTACATGTTCCCGCCTTCTTCACAAAGTATCCAAAAAAATGGATGTCTTCACTAAATGCTTTACATATTGGTAACTGCCTAAATGATGCTATCCAACTGCTTGATAAATGTCATCCAACTGCCTGATAAATGTCATCCAACTGCCTGATAAATGCCATCCAACTGCCTGATAAATGTCATCCAACTGCCTGATAAATGTCATCCAGCTGCCTGATAAATGCCATCCAACTGCCTGATAAATGCCATCCAGCTGCCTGATAAATGCCATCCAACTGTCTGATAAATGTTATCCAACTGTCTGATAAATGTCATCCAGCTGCCTGATAAATGTCATCCAGCTGCCTGATAAATGTCATCCAACTGCCTGATAAATGCCATCCAACTGCCTGATAAATGTCATCCAACTGCCTGATAAATGTCATCCAACTGCCTGATAAATGTCATCCAGCTGCCTGATAAATGCCATCCAGCTGCCTGATAAATGCCATCCAACTGTCTGATAAATGTTATCCAACTGTCTGATAAATGTCATCCAGCTGCCTGATAAATGTCATCCAGCTGCCTGATAAATGCCATCCAACTGTCTGATAAATGTTATCCAACTGTCTGATAAATGTCATCCAGCTGCCTGATAAATGTCATCCAGCTGCCTGATAAATGTCATCCAGCTGCCTGATAAATGCCATCCAACTGTCTGATAAATGTTATCCAACTGTCTGATAAATGTCATCCAGCTGCCTGATAAATGCCATCCAACTGCCTGATAAATGCCATCCAGCTGCCTGATAAATGCCATCCAACTGCCTGATAAATGCCATCCAGCTGCCTGATAAATGCCATCTAGCTGCCTGATAAATGCCATCCAACTGCCTGATAAATGCCATCCAACTGCCTGATAAATGCCATCCAGTTGCCCGATAAATGCCATCCAGTTGCCCGATAAATGCCATCCAACTGTCTGATAAATGTCATCCAACTGCCTGATAAATGTCATCCAACTGCCTCATAAATGCCATCCAACTGCCTGATAAATGCCATCCAGCTGCCTGATAAATGCCATCCAGCTGCCTGATAAATGTCATCCAACTGCCTGATAAATGTCATCCAACTGCCTGATAAATGCCATCCAACTGCCTGATAAATGTCATCCAACTGCCTGATAAATGCCATCCAACTGCCTGATAAATGCCATCCAACTGTCTGATAAATGTTATCCAACTGTCTGATAAATGTCATCCAGCTGCCTGATAAATGTCATCCAGCTGCCTGATAAATGCCATCCAACTGCCTGATAAATGCCATCCAGCTGCCTGATAAATGCCATCCAACTGCCTGATAAATGCCATCCAGCTGCCTGATAAATGCCATCTAGCTGCCTGATAAATGCCATCCAACTGCCTGATAAATGCCATCCAACTGCCTGATAAATGCCATCCAGTTGCCCGATAAATGCCATCCAGTTGCCCGATAAATGCCATCCAACTGTCTGATAAATGTCATCCAACTGCCTGATAAATGTCATCCAACTGCCTCATAAATGCCATCCAACTGCCTGATAAATGCCATCCAGCTGCCTGATAAATGCCATCCAGCTGCCTGATAAATGTCATCCAACTGCCTGATAAATGTCATCCAACTGCCTGATAAATGCCATCCAACTGCCTGATAAATGTCATCCAACTGCCTGATAAATGCCATCCAACTGCCTGATAAATGCCATCCAACTGCCTGATAAATGTCATCCAACTGCCTGATAAATGTCATCCAACTGCCTGATAAATGTCATCCAACTGCCTGATAAATGTCATCCAGCTGCCTGATAAATGCCATCCAGCTGCCTGATAAATGCCATCCAACTGTCTGATAAATGTTATCCAACTGCCTGATAAATGTCATCCAGCTGCCTGATAAATGCCATCCAACTGCCTGATAAATGCCATCCAACTGCCTGATAAATGCCATCCAACTGCCTGATAAATGTCATCCAGCTGCCTGATAAATGCCATCCAGCTGCCTGATAAATGCCATCCAACTGCCTGATAAATGCCATCCAGCTGCCTGATAAATGCCATCCAACTGCCTGATAAATGTCATCCAACTGCCTGATAAATGTCATCCAACTGCCTCATAAATGCCATCCAACTGCCTGATAAATGCCATCCAGCTGCCTGATAAATGTCATCCAACTGCCTGATAAATGCCATCCAACTGTCTGATAAATGTCATCCAACTGCCTGATAAATGTCATCCAGCTGCCTGATAAATGCCACCCAACTGCCTGATAAATGTCATCCAACTGCCTGATAAATGCCATCCAACTGCCTGATAAATGTCATCCAACTGCCTGATAAATGTCATCCAGCTGCCTGATAAATGCCACCCAACTGCCTGATAAATGTCATCCAGCTGCCTGATAAATGCCATCCAACTGCCTGATAAATGTCATCCAACTGCCTGATAAATGTCATCCAACTGCCTGATAAATGCCATCCAACTGTCTGATAAATGTCATCCAACTGCCTGATAAATGCCATCCAACTGCCTGATAAATGCCATCCAACTGCCTGATAAATGCCATCCAACTGCCTGATAAATGCCATCCAGCTGCCTGATAAATGCCATCCAACCGTCTGATAAATGCCATCCAACTGCCTGATAAATGCCATCCAGCTGCCTGATAAATGCCATCCAACTGCCTGATAAATGCCATCCAACCGTCTGATAAATGCCATCCAACTGCCTGATAAATGCCATCCAACTGCCTGCTAAATGCCATCCAACCGTCTGATAAATGCCATCCAACTGCCTGATAAATGCCATCCAGCTGCCTGATAAATGCCATCCAACTGCCTGATAAATGTCATCCAGCTGCCTGATAAATGCCATCCAACTGCCTGATAAATGTCATCCAACTGCCTGATAAATGTCATCCAGCTGCCTGATAAATGCCACCCAACTGCCTGATAAATGTCATCCAGCTGCCTGATAAATGCCATCCAACTGCCTGATAAATGTCATCCAACTGCCTGATAAATGTCATCCAACTGCCTGATAAATGCCATCCAACTGTCTGATAAATGTCATCCAACTGCCTGATAAATGCCATCCAACTGCCTGATAAATGCCATCCAACTGCCTGATAAATGCCATCCAACTGCCTGATAAATGCCATCCAGCTGCCTGATAAATGCCATCCAACCGTCTGATAAATGCCATCCAACTGCCTGATAAATGCCATCCAGCTGCCTGATAAATGTCATCCAACTGCCTGATAAATGCCATCCAACCGTCTGATAAATGCCATCCAACCGTCTGATAAATGCCATCCAACTGCCTGCTAAATGCCATCCAACCGTCTGATAAATGCCATCCAACTGCCTGATAAATGCCATCCAACTGCCTGCTAAATGCCATCCAACCGTCTGATAAATGCCATCCAACTGCCTGATAAATGCCATCCAGCTGCCTGATAAATGCCATCCAACTGCCTGATAAATGTCATCCAGCTGCCTGATAAATGCCATCCAACTGCCTGATAAATGCCATCCAACTGCCTGATAAATGCCATCCAACTGCCTGATAAATGTCATCCAGCTGCCTGATAAATGCCACCCAACTGCCTAATTGATGCTATGCAACTGCTTGATAAATGCCATGCAACTTCCTAATAAGTCCTATCAACTACTTGATAAATGCTGTCCACTGTCTAATTAATGCTATCCAACTGCCTAATAAATGCCCTCCTACTGCAAAATAAATGCCTTCTAACCACCTAATAAATGCCTTCCGACTGCAAACACCTGGAAAATATGGCCAGCGTTATTCAAAGACAAATGTTTAAAGGGAATATATTTCAAGCAAATGTCCAGTCAGTTTACTTGCCTACCCCCCAAATTGGGATGCCCTGCAACGTATCAGGCAAATTAATGAATAATTGCTCAATAATGTTTGCCAGCAATCTCTCTCTGTGGCTGGCTGTCACATGGAACATGCGAACATCATGGGAGCAGAGAACCAGTGAGTTACTTTGCCTTTCTTTTACTTTATAACTATAAAGTTTCTGGTCCCCTGTTGGACCGGGCTTTGGGAGGAAAATGCTTCTTTATTGTGAGGCATACCAGCGGTGATAGGTGCATTAGGATGCCACAGACTGGGCCAAAAGTTGCCATGGGGGTTCTAGCTCCACTTTAAACAATAGGGTTAACTCAACAGTGTGGGGGGTCCACTTTAAATCCAACCCTCCAGTGACATATGATTTTTAGATATATTGTCCATCCTGCGCTGCTGCCGCTTAACTGCTGCGGCGAGGAGAAGACATTCATCTAATTGGAAATATCCGTTCAGGAAATGATTGCGCCCAGGAATATCTTCCCCCTCCTCTTATGTGCTGAGTCTGTGCAGAAGCAAAATGCTGAAGCAGCCTCTGTGCCGTGACATACAGGCGCAGAGAGCAGATGGAAGAGAGATGTGATGATGCCATTGGTGAGCGCGGATAAAAAAGAAAGGAACACAAAAATATCCAGAGAAACAGAGGGAATGTGGGACAAATAAAAGAGAGAGAGAGAAGGTAAAACGAGAGAAAAAAAGATGATCAGAGGTAGATAATGAGAAGCGGAAAAGGAAATATGGAAGAGAAAGAGGATAGAGCTCAGAAAAAAGAAGGAGGGAATGCAAAACATGTAAGAAAAGACTAAAGGTAGGTAAGGCTGACAGAAATAATAGGTGAAAAAAGAGAGACGAGGAATGCAAGAAAAAGAGAAGGGGGAAGAAAAAAAGAAGAGGAAAATGTGAGAAACGATAAGGGCACGAAAGTGATAGAGGAAATGTAGAAGAGAAAGTTAGATGGAGCTCAGAAAATAATACAAAGACTGTGGAAAAAGTGAGAAAAGTTGAGAAAATATGAAAAGTGAGAAGGTAAAAAAACAGATAGAAAATATGTAAGATATATGTATCAGAATAAGGTGATGAGAAAAATGTAAAAAAAGTAAATGTAGGAGAGAAAGATGAATGGAGCTCAATAAAAAGGAAAAAAAGATAGAATGCAAAAAAACTAAAGGAAAGCAAAAATAATAGAACGAGACAAACGGAAGGTAAAAATAAAGACAGAAGTACGGTGAAAAAGAGAGAGATGGGGAAATGCAGAAGAAAGGGAGAGAAGGTAAAAAGAGAGAAAGAAAAGATGAGAGATCAAAGAAAGATGACAAGAAAGGGATTGAGGAAATGTAGAAAATGAATGCAGTAAGAAAAGACAGAAGAATGAGAGAGAAAAAGAGATAGAAGTAATGTGGAAAGAGAGCGAGTGACGGCGCACTGAAAAGAGAAGGGAAAAAGAAGGAGAGATTGAAGTAAAGTGGAAATGTGAGAGACAAGGAAATGTGAAAAAAGAGAGAGAGAAGGAGGGAAGGCAAAAAAGAAAGGAGAGAGAGAAGGAGGGAAGGCTGAAAAATAACAAAAAACGTAGAGAAGATGATAGGAGAAACAGACAAGTGGAAGGTGATTGGAGAAAGGGGGAATGTGGAAAAAAGAAGATGAAGATAGATAGTGCATGCAAAATAGAGGGAAAAGTGAGGGAATGAAATAAAATAAAGGATGAAGTACAGTGAAAAAAAATGAGAGAGCAGAAATCATAGAACAAAGAGAAGAATGTGACAAAGAAAGTGAGGAGGAGGAAGGGTAAAAATATTGGGAGAGAAAGTGAAAAGAAGAGAGAGATAAAAGGAAGGTGATGAGAGAGAGAGAGAGTGTGGCAAAGGAAATGGAGGGAGCTGAAAAGAGCAGGAAAATAGGGATTGTGGAAAAGAGCAGGAAATAAAAAGAAGGGTGGAAAAAGTAGAAAGACCGAAGTCTAATCTGAATGGTCTCTTGGCACCCCCTATCAGAAAGACTGGGACCCTGGGCTATGACTGGAAGACCATCCGGACCATGTAACCCTCTATACAGCTCTCGGATTGCCAGCCCGGCTGCCGGAGGATTGCACGCCATCACCAAACCATTAGAGATAACTGCTGCTTAACTGGACATAGGAGCTGATGCCTGAGCTGCCCGGGGCCCAGCTATTGGCTCAGGAAAGGAGGGGGAGGGGCTGGGTTGATGCGCTATAAACATAGATGCGCACATTGTATTATATTATAACACCGACTCTGGGGTCACAATAGCCGTCTTACCACCATTACCGCTTGCTACCACCTGCAAGCCTAACAACTGCCCTCACTGGAGCAATATAGACATTCATAAAGGGCAGCTGTTGCTGATTCGGGATGCCCCACTGTGTGAAACCCCTGCGATCGCCATAGAAGGTTTAGCTTCCTGTTGCCAGCCAATCAGCACTCACGCTCTATTCATACCGCCCTTACCCGACCTGAGTTCCCTGTTCCTCCCTGATTATCTCCAACTAAGGCACATTCCCGCGGGCAGGCATTTCTGAATGGCTGACGCGGGGGAGCAGCCAGTGGAGCACGCTTCATTCAGCTTTTACTTGCTCCTCTGAGCATCATAGTAAAAACAAAATGGAGCGCAAGCCGCAAACCACGCTTGCACTGCTGGAGAGAAGAGGGGGAATGTTACACAGTGGGGCATCCCAAATCAGGATGCCCCACTGGATAAGAACAAATTTCAGGATAGTGAAAGTCCCTTTTTTGTTCCTCATTAATGAGAAAGACTATTAAACCTCCCAAGGGGTTGGCGGGGGCGTTGCAGGAGTAAAATCCCCCAGATCGCCTGCATACTCACCTCTCTGGTGATCCCATGCTGCATGTGCGAGCTGTCTCCCCACCAACCTCCAGCTGAGGAGCGGTTCCGCACTAGGAATTTTTAAATGGCCCCACTGAGCTCAGAGCGTCAGAGTTAAAATTCAATTGTGCCCAAGCCACTGATTGCCACACAGTGGGGCATCCCAAATCACCATGTTACACTGGAGAATAAAGCCCCAAGATGGTGATAATCATGGGTTTTATTCCTCTTTAATGAGAAATGTCATTAAACCCTCCACAGGGTTGGCAGGAGCACTGCAGGTGTGAAATCCCCCAGATCGCTGGTATACTTGGCGATGGCCCTTCTGACCTTAGAGCTTCATATAAAAACTAAGGGGAGCAAATGAACCGTTAACTGACGGTCCGCACATGCACCACGGGATCTCCAGAGAGGTGAGTTTACAGGTAACCTGTGGAATGTCACACAGCGGGGCATCCAAATGTGGGTGGAAAGTAACAAAACCCAGGACAGTGAAATGCACAGGTTTTGTTCGTCTTAACATAGAAACATAGAAGGTTGACGGCAGAAGGAGACCATACGGTCCATCTAGTCTGCCCTTATGTGTATACTGTATGTTCTCTTTATCTTAGGATAGATGTGTGCTTATCCCCGGCATGTTTAAATTCAGTGACTGTTGATGTTTCAACTACCTCTGCTGGAAGTTTGTTCCAAGCATCTACTACTCTTTCTGTAAAATAATATTTTCTAACATTGCTCCTGATCTTCCCCCCGACTAGCTTCAGGTTGTGCCCCCTTGTTCTATCATTAAGCTTCTTCTTAAAAACACTTCCCTCCTGAACCTTATTCAATCCTTTCACATATTTAAAGGTCTCAGTCATGTCCCCCCTCTCCCTTCTTTCCTCCAGACTGTACAAATTAAGTTCTTTAAGTCTCTCCTGATAAGTTTTAAGTGTAAGTCCTTCCACCATTTTCGTTGCCCGCCTTTGGACACGTTCTATTTGAATAATGTCTTTTTGCAGGTAAGGTCTCCAGAACTGCACAACGTATTCTAGCTGTGGCCTCACCAGGGCTCTATACAGCGGCATCACAACCTCCCTCTTCCTACTGGTGATGCCTCGAGCTATGCAGCCGAGCATCCTGCTTGCTTTTCCCACTGCCTGGCTACACTGTCCACTCATCTTGCAGCTATCACTAATCAGTACCCCTAAATCTCTCTCCTCCGAGGTCCTGGCTAACACAGTGCTGCCCATACGGTACTCAGAGCAGGGATTCCTTCTACCCAAGTGCATGATTTTACATTTAGAGACATTAAACTCTAGTTTCCACAGTTTTGACCATCTATCCAGTAAAGCTAAATCATTTTCCATGTTGCAGACACCTCCAGGAATATCCACCCTATTACTAACCTTTGTATCATCAGCAAACAGACAAACTTTTCCTACCAAGCCTTCTCCTATGTCACTTACAAATATATTAAAAAGAATGGGGCCCAGGACAGAGCCTTGCGGCACACCACTTGTAGCTCGCCTTTGTTCAGACTGCACACCATTTACAACAACGCTCTGATACCGATCCCTCAGCCAACTGGAAATCCACTGAACTATCCAGGGATTGAGTCCTACCTTCAATAACTTATCTATGAGCTCCTTATGTGGTACAGTGTCAAAGGCTTTGCTAAAATCCAGATAGGCGATATCCACAGCACCACCTTCATCTAACACTTTAGTGACATTGTCAAAGAAATCAATAAGATTGGTCTGACATAATCTGCCCTCAGTAAAGCCGTGCTGTTTTGGGTCCAATAGGTCATTAATTTTTAGATGGGAAATTATCTGTTTTTTTAAGAGTGTTTCCATTAATTTGACCACTATAGATGTTAAACTAACTGGCTTGTAATTACTGGCTTCTCTACTCCCCTTTTTATGGATTGGTACGACATTGGCCATTCTCCAATCATCTGGAACCTCACCAGTTGAAAGGGAATGGTTAAGTAAATCAGTCAGAGGGGCTGCAATCACAAACCTAAGTTCCCTTAGAACTCTGGGGTGGATTCCATCTGGACCCATCGCCTTACTTACCTTTAGATGTGCCAGCTCGGATAGGACATCAGCCTCTAGAAACTCCGGAGCTGTGCCTCCCAGCGGGATGGTGTGCTATGGCCATGCCTGCTACTATCTGAAAATACCGAACAAAAGTAGCTATTCAGATGGTCAGCCACAGCCTTATCTCCGTCAATATATTTATTTTGCCTATTTCTAATTTTTGAGACAGCATTGTTTTTCTTCTGTCACCAATATATCGGAAAAAGGTTTTATCTCCCCTCTTCATAGATTTGGCCATTTCTTCCTCCTTTTGCCCTTTAGCAGTCCTTATCAGTTTTGCTTCCCTCTGTTTAATTTTATACGCCTCTCTGTCAGCTACACTTCCACTTACTTTATACTTCTTATAGGCAGACTTCTTATCTTTTATGATAGTGCTGACTTCCCTAGTAAACCATAATGGTTTCTTCTTCCTTTTATTCTTGCTAGTTTGTTTCACATATTGCTTAGTTGCCTTTAAGATGGCCATTTTAAATTAGAGATGTCGTGAAACCCCTACGAGGATGGCGGGGGCGCTGCAGGCAAGCAGACCCTGACTTATGGGACAGGCATCAGAGACTGGGATGCCCACCCCCCTTGAGTTTGGACCAACACCCATTTAGTCAGAGACAGCACTTCAGTGTGGCCTAGATTTTTATTTTAGATGTGTTTCTGCTCACTCCACACCACACAGCATCTTGTTAGACTGTTTATTACTATTGATTTATGTATATATAGATTTATAGTTTTATTGTTTATAATTATGTGAAACGCTGCCTACTTTAATGCGGAACAAAACTCAGGATTTTCACAATCCCGGGTCTTGGTCCTTGCCCCGGGGGGAAACCCGATTTGGGGTGCCCCGCTATGTAAAGCCCCCCAAATCGCCCATAATACTTTTTCCTTGTCCCATGGCACATGCACGGGCTCTGGGTCAATCAAGAGCTGTATCCTGTGCATATTAATGATCGGTATATGGCTCTGTTCAGACGCAGAGCTTGGGAACAGCCACATTACCAGTTCCCTTTAGACAGGGGCGCGCTTCCACTTCCAGCCCATCTCAATGGCTGGACAAGGGAGAGCGCCTCAGTCCAGAGACACTGGGGATGCGGCAGCCGATGTTTACATCACCGTGGGAGCCAGGGAAGAGATAGGCTTTTAAGTGGACCAAAACCCAGGATTTTGACCATCCTGGGTTTTGGTCCTTTCCCGCTGCGTGAAACCCCCCAGGATGCCGAGACCAGCTCATCTCTTCCCAGTCCCATGGTGCGTCTAAGAGCAGCGGCTCTGAGCGCCCTGACAGCCGCATCCTCCGCTTCCCTCTAAAAGGGAGCGTGGCCGCGCCGGCCATTCACAAATGCCTGGCTCGAGCATGTGCCCGGCTAGAGGGATAGTGGGATGCGGTCGCTGCTCTTAGATGCGTTGTGGGTCCAGGAAACGAGGTAAGTAAATGGCGCTACCTAGGGGATTTCACACACCGGGGGGGGGGGGGATCAATAGGCCCAGGAATCTTATAGATTCCCGGGCCGATCGACATGAGTTTTAGGCGACTTTAAAGTGGACCAACACCCAGGATTTTGACTATCCTGGGTTTTGGTCCAATTCGGTGGGGCACCCCGATCGGGGGTGCCCCGCTGTCTGAAACCCCCCAGAAAGCCCCAAAAAACTCACCTCTCCCCGCTCCCACGTGACCGCGCCAGCCAATCACAGCGCTCAGAGCCGCTGTGGTATGCGTGTCCAAGGCCGCCTGGACGCGCATACCAGCTCAGCTGGCTCTGAGCGCTGGAGGCCGCGTCTCGCGCTTCCCTCTAACAGGGAGCGCGCCTGCACCGGCCATTCACAAACGGGCGGCGCGGGTGCGCGCCCTGCTAGAGGGAAGCGCGAGACGCGGCCGCGGCTTGCGCATGCGCCGATGGAACGGGGCTGAGGTAAGGTTTGTGGGCCTCCTGGGGGTTCCTCCCCGCGGGACATCCCGATTTCGGATGCCCCGCGGGGAGGGATCTGATCGGTCCGGGAATCTTATAGATTTCCGGGCGGACCCCCCCTGGGTGTTGGTCCACTTTAAGGCAACCAGGGGGAGGGGTCTCACAAAGCAGGGCATCGGGGGGAAGGGGCCCCAAAAAGAGGAGGGGGTCACCCAGGCTTCTGTTCTGGTTTAAGACTAAAAGCGCGACAAAACCCAACTGGTTGGCTTCCCCTGGGGCATCCCAATTTGGCTGTGTAAAACCCTGTGAGGTGCCCGTAAACACTCACTTTTCCTCGTTCCACCTCCGAGAGTCATCCGCTGTGACTACGTCATTCGGCCAATGGCTTTCATTGTCAATGGGCAGAGCCATTCAGATAGGCTGGGACGGGAGCGCGCATGCATTCTAGTCAACGAGAACATAGTCACAGCAGACAGCTCTCCGCACATACGTAGTTGGAACCAGGAAGAGGTGAGTGAAAAGCGGCATTTTCGGGGGTTCTACACAGTGGGGCACCCCAATTCAGGATGCGCCTCGTGAACAGAGCACCCAGGAAAGTCAAATTTGTTTCATTTGAAACGATTTCATTTTAATCCAATGGAAAGGCAATTATTATTATTTTTATTGTTTATTTATATAGCACCATCATTTTCCATAGCGCTGTACAAAGTAGTAATTACAGACAGGGTAGAAACTTACAGTACATAGACTATTACAAATGCAGTGTTACAGAGTTTACAATGTATATTCTGAATACAAGATACAATAGGAGAGAGAGCCCTGCCCTAGTGAGCTTACAGTCTAAAGACAATAGCTGAAACAGCAAAATCAATAGGTAAGAAAATAATGCATGTTATCGTTATACATAATAATACAAAAATAATACATGCTATTATTGAGCTGTATTAAATGCAGGGCACATGTAACAGCTGAGAGTCCCATAGATGAGGCGTCAGATAGGAGATGGAGTCTCCTGTGTACGATCTGCTCCAGTTAGTGCAGTTAGTAATAAAACAATGCTACTGCTCCCACCCCCTCCCCATCCTCCTCTCCACTCCATGAACCCCCCCCCCAAAAAAAAGAATAATAAACCGCGCTAAGCTTCCATGGGGGGGGGGGTTAACGCAGCGGCGGATATTAGCCGGAACACGGAGACCTTGTGCGGAATGAATGCCTATTGTCGCATTGCCGGCGACGGGTCATGGGATGTAAACGTGTAATAATAGGGCTGTACGCAGGCCGTTCCTTGCCGCTGCCGACCCTGTGTAAGCGGTATAAGCGCGGCGGAAAAACATGGCATTGATATGATGAGCCTCCCCCCCTCTCCTTTGCCCTCCAACCTCACCGAATAGAAACGCGAACAATGACTTACCTCTGTTACACAGCGCTCCGCAGCCCATTGTGCGCAGGCAAAGATTGGCGGGACATGTTTACTCCGCCAGTCATTCCCGCTAATGCGATATAATGAACCTACAGGAGGGCCGCCACCGGACCACGCTTGCCTCAATCTATAATTTAATATGGATGCCCCGGGAGATTCGCCGACATCTGTGACATGATGTAAACGCAGCCAGACGCGATCCACGTCGATGGCTCCTGCGGTCCTGGCGACAGCGATCAGCGCAGTCCGGGAAAGAGATCACGACCTGAATACAGATCGATGTCCTCCCACTGATGTCTGCGGATCGATAAAATGGAAATCATATTCCGCCAGCGTAATCGTCCCCAGCATCAATGATCAAACCTACAGCCGCAGCATCAACAGAGGAGGGGGGCTCTGATTGGTTGGCACATTTGTTTTGCAATGTGCAAGTCTCAATAGTAGCATTAGACCCAGTTAAATGAACTAGGACCGGCATCAGGGCAATACAGCCCTAAGTCTGTAGAGCATAGTCATTTTTCTATAAGCAACCCTTAGGTATTGCTCAACAGCAAGCTCTCCTTTATTCTTCTATACATTATAGTCTAATGTATGGGATGGAGTTTATCTATGTAAATTAGAAACTAGTCAGGGAGAAGAGGAGGGTCAATAACTTATAAGTAATAGCAACCCTCTGGTATTGCTCAATAGCAAGATCCATTATTCTTCTATACATTATAGTCTAATGTATGGGATTTAGCTATCTAAATCAGAAACTAGTCAGGGACAAGAGGGGGGTCAATAACTCATATGTAAAAGCAACCCTCGTGTATTGCTCAATAGCAAGCGCTCCAATATTCTTCCATAAATTACAGTGTAAGTTAGAAACTAGTCAGGGGTTACTCTTTAAGGTAACATCACCACAAACTCTGCTCCTTATCTCCTAAACAGTTTTGTATTCTGCCATTATCAGGATGCCGTACAGAAAAGGGCTGATGTCTCAAAGTAAAAGTAAATTTCTTGGGGGGGGGGGGGGGGGGGTTCTCTCTAAAGAGGAATATCATTCCTATTGGCTGGCCCTGGAGTCTAAAGAGGGCCTAATCCCACTCCCAACTCGGGATGCCCCACTACGTGAAAACTCATGGAACTGATGCACCTAGCAATAGTCAGCAGAAAGTGTCAGGGCTGAGCAGTGGATGTCCACCGCTATATGAAACCCCGCTGGTCGCCAACAAGTCCACATCATATGCGAGGCCGCCGCCGGCATCTCTCGGGGGCTGGGCATGGCCACTCCCACTGTCACTGAATGGATGGCATGGGCGCACACAGCCTAGGGATGTAGGAGGCACCAACAGTGAGTGTGGCTAAGCACCTATTTAGCTTCGTTAGCCACACATTAATATGCACAGTCGAAGAAGCTGAAGCTAAGAGCTGTCTCTGCACCATGGGAACGCCAGTAAGCTTTGTATATTGGGCGATCGGCCGGGTGGGAATACCAAATCAGTATGCCCCAGTGGGGACAAATCAAAAGCTGGGATAGTGAAAATCTCAGGTTTTGGGGCCACTATCACTAACAGGAAATGTCAGGCTCACTAACAGAACCTATGGATCGGTGCTCCATAGCTTTGCAATAATAAAGAAAAATAACATTCTGGAGTTCTCCTTTAAGAGAGCACTGATACACTGTATCCCTCCAGAGCAGCATTCTTGGCAGGTGCAGAGGACAAATCCCAATGAAAGCCATTTTGGAGGCATGGCGTTATCCCTGGAGATGAGCGGCGCAAGGAATCTGCGTGCCCAAAATGGTTGGAGTCCAGAGAGTAGAAGATGCGATTAGCGCCGCTAACCTCCATCACTGTCATTTGTAATTACGTTGCACCGCTATCAAGACTAAGCAGAGCTCAAAGGGCGCTCACATTTTATCATCTATAGCTGCCTTTTCACACCAGGGTGAGGGAAGCTGTGCTCGAACTACAACTTCCAGCATGCTCTGCCTCCTGGGAAATTATATATATATATGTATATATATATATATATTCTCTTGCATGCTGGGAGCTGTAGTCTCAAAAACAGCTGTGGACACACTCACCTGGAAAAGCAAGGCACTGCTTTAAAGGGGAAACAAATTGTAATGTCCCTCAATGCCTGAAAAGCAGCATAATACTCACTTAGTTCCTGGGTCCTTAGCAGCCACAACTCTACAATGCTCGTGACCAACAGTGATGCCTGGGGGGAGGGGGGGGGTGTTCAAACGCAGTCCTGCCCAGCTAACCCAACTGCCAGCGGTCTAATCACACACATGCCCAGTCCAAATCAAGGTGCCAGCCACTACCCCTGCAGGTAAGTCAAGCTAAAGGTCTGCTTTAAGGTGTCCACACATACACAGATTGTGTTCCATCAATGGCTTCATGTGTTTTCTCTTTCTATCATTCTAATTGGTGGAATGGACCTCCTTTCACATGCCTGGGTCTTCACTGACCTGCAAATGGTGACCATGGAAGCCATCATACCCTGGCATGGCAGTAAAGATCTGAGTATAGTATTAAGTTATTGAGCGTAGTATTCTAGCTGCCTTGACATTCAAAAGTTTTTCTTACTGAGGAAAGAAAATATCGGGACAAAATGAGGGAAGAACCATCTCGTGGGTGATGTGCAGCCACCACAGAAAAAAATGCAGGAGGTGATTTTTTTCTCTTTCTATCACTATAGATGGTGGAATGGACCTCATTTCACACACCTGGGCCTTGAATGAGCCAATATACCTGCTAATCGTGGCCTTGGAAGCCACCAGACACATGCAAGGCCAATCATCAAAGTAGTGTTTTAGTTGCCTTGACAGTCAAAAGATGAAGTGATTTTCAAGAGGAAAGGAAGGATGGGGACATAATGAGGGAAGGACAATCTCGTGGGTGATGTGAAGGTCTGAAGCCACTTTAGAAATCCTGGAGAAGAGCCTTGTAGGATGAAGAGGGAGAATCAGGACAGAATGAGGGGAGAGCATCTTGTAGGTGATGTGGAGATCTGAAGCCACCTTATAAAGAATCCCAGAAGATTTCTATTAAATAGACCTTCTTTCACACGCCTGGGCCTTGAATGACCTGATATACCTGCTAATGGTGACCTTAGAAACAACCAGCCCCAGCAAGGCCAATCTAGTAGGTAGCATTTTAGTTGCCTTGACATATGCAGAAGATAAACTGTTTTTTAATGAGGAAAGGATGAGGACAGAATGAGGGAAGAACCATCTTGTAGGTGGTGTGGAGGTCTGAAACCACCTTAGAAAGAATCCCAGAAGATTTCTATCAATGGCTACATGTGTTTTTTCCCTCTCTTGCTAACTATAGATGGTGGAATAGACCTCCTATCACATGCCTGGGCCTTGAATGACCTGATATACCTGTTAATGGTGACCATACAAATAACCAGCCCCAGCAAGGAAAATCTTGTAGGTAGTATTTTTAGTTGCCTTGACATATGCAGAAGGTAACATGAGGAAAAGAAAAGGATGAGGACAGAATAGGGAAGAACCATTTTGTAGGTGATGGTGGAGGTTTGAAGCCACCGTAGAAAGATATCCACAGGAAACTGGAGAAGGACCTTGGAAAGATTGTAGAACAAGAGGGTCAGAGCATGGTCAACTCTGAGCCCCTTCATACACTGGTAATGACTACTAGGCAGGTCACTTATTGGAGAACAGGGACTTAGGCATGGCAAGTCAGGAGCATCAAATTCACATCACACTGGGGCAACTGTGATCTGAAACAGGAAAGACACTTCACCACCCAAAAGGTTTTGAGTAAAGGCTTTTCCACCAGGGGTCTTAAAGTGTACCAAAACCCAGGATATTGACTATCCCGGGTTTTGGTTGGGGTAGTTTGGGGTTTGGTTCTAACCCCAATGCGGGATCCCGCTCTTTGAGTCCCCCTAGGTCGACCGCTCCAACTCCTTCGGCACATGCGCAGCTTCCTGTCCTATCAGAGCACTCGACTGTGCCGTGCTCGTCTAAGGAGCCGAGTCTAGCAGAGAGAGCTGGCGGCCACATCCCGCTACCCTCTGAGCCATCATTCACACATGTCCGGTATGAGTTTCTGCATTCGAGGTACCGCAGAAAATCTATTAATGCTACCTCTGGTTCAAATCCAAGGTTTTGTCTCTCTTTAAAGCATACCAAAACCCTTTTTTGCCCCCCCACCTGTTGCCTTTTTTTATCCTCCATTTCCAGTTATTTTGTGAATGTGGCTAGCCACGCCCAGCAAGCAAATCTGAGATCTAGACATGACCACTGGCTGTATCCCCCATTTCCCTGGAGTGTGACATCCCCCAACCTAGTGGGCTGCGAGATGCTGGGAATGTGCCGTGGGGTGCTGAACAGGTAAGCTTTGCAGCAATCACAGGGGATTAGGGGTTTCACACAGCAGGGCACCCCAAATCAGGAAGCACCACAAAGAGGCAATCAGCAATCTTATAGACTCCAAGGCCGGACGTGCAGTTTTGGTCTACCAACAGCAAGCGTGAAACTAGGTACTTTGCCACATCTACATTTCCTCATTGCCAACTGCGACTGCACCCCATGTGACTCCCGGTTGTACAAGCCCACCCAAAGAGCCCAATATAAAAAAATAAGTGGGTAAGTATCTCTGCCTGATCTCAGGCTCGTTTATGACTGGACGTCTGCTTTAAATAACTAAAAATGTTGTACAAAAAAAAAAAAAAAAAAAAAACAGATCACCCGTCCCTTCTTTCCTACACGAAAAGTATTTTTTGTAAGGCACAGTGGCTCTTTAAGAAACCTCCCAGAGGAGGGATTGTACATTGAGAAATATCTGTGTACTGGAAGCAGCTGGAAAACCACTTGTCTGGGAATGTGATCCCGGGCTCACTCCCCACAGATCATTTGTTACAGGCGCATTGTGGCGCACTCAGCACTTCTCACAACAAGCACTGGCCAAGCCTCGCACCCGTGCCCTGTCCCTGGGTCCACCCAGCCCACATTACATGACATGGCAGGAGGGGGGCTTAAAGAGCAAGGTTACTTTTGGGACACATAAGCTTTCTTGTTATTGTGAGTGCTTAGCCTGTATATGGCTTTGTTTACAATCAGTCTGTCTCTCGTTGACAGTGGCAAAAAGAAAAAGGTGAGCAGGGCTCTGCTTTGTTATCTGCTTTGGCCCCATTTTCAGCTAGTAATCCTTCCGTGATGATCGATTTTCTGTTTTTATCAGAGAAAAATCAGCAGGACGGAAACAAAGCAGTGAGGACACAGGCTGAGCACTCAGAACAGCTTTGGCAACACAATGAGTTAAAGTGTCCCACCCTGGAGTCTATGAGACTATGAGACTCCAGGGCAGGCTTACTCCCTCCCCTGGGATGCCCTGCTGTGTGAAACCCCCCCAGGCACGCAGTAAACGTAGTTATCCCCCAAGCCCATGGCGCCTGCACAAGTGACATCGGCATCACTCGCTTCCCTCCTCGGCTGTGAGCGGCCCTGTCCATCGCAACTGAATGGCTGTGCGGGGCCGCGCATAGCCAGCGCCATTCACAAGTGCAGCTGGGATTCAAGCCAGCTGCTCTAGCTGCAGCATGGGCCGAAGGACTGGGCGTTTCCCAGCCCAGGGCACCCCAAACCAGGGTGCCCCAGGGGGACAAGCCAAAGACCGGGATAGTGAAAATACCATGTTTTGATCCTCTTTAAGAAGTTATATTGGCAAAGTTTTCCAGTATAGAGAGCCAAATGTGCTTTTTAAGTGACCTTTCAAATATAAAAAGTCACTGATGATTTTAACATTCTGCCTAGGGACTGCTTAAAGGAGCGCTATCGCGAAAAAATAGCCCAATGATAAAAATCCATATAAATATGTTGGATGGTGGGAGAAGGAGTAACTTATACACCCCGCATCAAAAATACTAAGCCAGGCTTGTTCTTTTTTATTTTAATGGAAGGAAGAAAAAGTACACTAAACCTGTCACCCCTGGATTTTAATCCGACCAGGAGATGTAAACCACAAGCTTGGTGGGAGTTTTATTCAGTTTGGGTGTATATGTGATGCCTCCTCTCATTAGCCAACGTGTTTATAATAGATTCTTAATATTACACAATTCCACGATAGTGCTCCTTTAAGAGAACTTATCATGGGTTAAAGGGTGTAGGTCATCTTTAAAGGGACAGCCCAGTCTAAATATATCTTGTGGTTCATAGGAGCATCCATGGTTGGTTACCGTGGCATGTTTGTCTCATACATCTCAATAGTAGACAATGGGGCGGCAGCTGCAGGTCATCCCATCACTGCTGCTCTCATGGACCACAGGAGTTATTTGGACTGGGCTGTGCAGGGATCAGTTACCCTGTCCTTTACCTGGCTGCTTGCCGCTCCTCCATGAGATTATGTAAGTTTTCTTATTTTTTTCTTTTAATGGTTGCTCCATAAGATGCACTAGAGTGCGTCCTATGCTGTAAAAAATACCGTACTTTAAAGCAGAATTAAATCCTTTTTATCCGGTTCTAGAGTCTTAAAGATTCTAGGGCCTGGGTGAAAATGCTCCCTAAGTGCATCCTGATTTGGAATGCCTCTGTGTGGTTCTGCTGTTATTTAGCTTGAACCGGCAATCCCGTGGTGCATGCTCAGCCTCCTCCTGTACCCCTCCACCCTTTGTCTGCAGAAGACAACGATGACTCTTCCAGAGCATTACTATGCATTGCTATGAATGACTGGAGGAGGCCCACACATGCACCGTGGGAGCACAAGCTCGAGGTAAGTAACAGCAGAACCTTGGGGATTCACAGACAGCACCACAACCTGTGACTTCAATCCCTCTGGATATTCGTCGGCTTCCTGATTTGGAAGCAAACCAAGACTTAGTGGGATGAATATTCTGGGTTTTGGTCTTCTTTAAACCAGACCTCCTGTCAAAAATGACTTTAGGTCTCTAAATAATTTCCCCTGGGGGGAAAATCTTTCTACAGTTAAGGATTCATAGCAAGCCAAAATCACACATGGAACTATGTATGATGGGGACAAAAAACAGCTGCACACTGCAATGAAGCATGTCCTCTATTGGAGCAGGTGTCGCTGCTGCATGGGTGCGCAGATGCTTCCTGTCCCCAATAGGAAAAGGTGATTATCTTATTGATGTAGGGCAAACTGATGGTGTAAGGAAAAGAAACCTGCCAGGATAGGTAGAAGGAGGCTACACTCGGTCTGTTAAAGGCCACCCCTTCCTTTTTGGAATCACTGTCAATATCAAAGGAGACATCCAATCAAAAATGACCCACTCACCTAATAGCATCCAATCAAAAATGACCCACTCACCTAATAGCATACAATCAAAAATGACCCACTCACCTAATAGCATCCAATCAAAAATGACCCACTCACCTTTTGGCATCCAATCAAAAATGACCCACTCACCTTTTGGCATCCAATCAAAAATGACCCACTAATCTAATGGCATCCAATCAAAAATGACCCACTCACCTAATGGCATCCAATCAAAAATGACCCACTCACCTTTTGGCATCCAATCAAAAATGACCCACTCACCTTTTGGCATCCAATCAAAAATGACCCACTAATCTAATGGCATCCAATCAAAAATGACCCACTCACCTAATGGCATCCAATCAAAAATGACCCACTCACCTTTTGGCATCCAATCAAAAATGACCCACTAATCTAATGGCATCCAATCAAAAATGACCCACTCACCTAATAGCATCCAATCAAAAATGACCCACTAATCTAATGGCATCCAATCAAAAATGACCCACTCACCTAATGGCATCGAATCAAAAATGACCCACTCACCTTTTGGCATCCAATCAAAAATGACCCACTAATCTAATGGCATCCAATCAAAAATGACCCACTTACCTAATAGCATCCAATCAAAAATGACCCACTCACCTAATGGAATCCAATCAAAAATGACCCACTAATCTAATGGCATCCAATCAAAAATGACCCACTCACCTAATGGCATCCAATCAAAAATGACCCACTAATCTAATGGCATCCAATCAAAAATGACCCACTCACCTAATGGCATCCAATCAAAAATGGCCCACTCACCTAATGGCATCCAATCAAAAATGGCCCACTCACCTATTGGCATCCAATCAAAAGGACCCACTCACCTAATGGCATCCAATCAAAAATGACCCACTCACCTAATGTCATCCAATCAAAAATGACCCACTCACCTAATGTCATCCAATCAAAAATGACCCACTCACCTATTGGCATCCAATCAAAAATGACCCACTCACCTATTGGCAGCCAATCAAAAATGACCCAATGACCTATTGGCATCCAATCAAAAATGGCCCACTCACCTCGCCCATCCAGATTTGGAAACATCCTGCCGTACTAAAGCCCAAATGGAGCAGAAATACTCACCAGTGCACGGCCCCATCGCTGGCGGCACCCCACACAACCATATATTGTAATTTTATATGTATAAAAATTATTTATACTGGATTGGATTCCTACCAGGAGAAAATAAACCACAGGCTTGGCAGGACGGGTGTATTGGTGACCCCTCTTCTCACTAGCTATCGTATTTATATTGTTTCTTAACATATATGTTTCTTAACATATATGGTGCAATGCCTTGAAGAAGGTATAAAAACAAGATATTTGTCGAAAAGTGTGATCATCATATTGTGAAGAGATTTGTGGCTGATTCAGAGCACAGACGGGTTGGAGCAGATAAAGACATCATGAGGAAGGTTTCTGCCAGACAAATTAATTTGATTAAGAGTGAAACTACTAAAATGCCATTACAAAGCAGCAAACAGGGATGTGAAGCCGTTGGTGCCTCTGGAGTTCTGGGTACCTGAAGGTGTAGGCTTCTCCAGAGGATTGTAGTTGTGCATAAACCTACTATTGGGCCATTACTAACGAGTGCTCACAAGCAGAAACGGCTGTAGTGAGCCCATACATGGAGACTCATTATCACACAGTCTTGTGCTACTAATTAGTGCTGTGCAACCCCTAAATTGGATGGAGGAGTGGATAATTGGTGGATGGCCACCATGTCCCAATAAGGCTGTGATGTCAGCAATTCAAGGCCTGAGACATGTTTTGGGCCGGAATACTGGGAATGCAGCTGGGAGGTCCCTTTAGGGTCCCATGGTACAAAAAGAAAAAAACAAAGTCAAATCATCTTTCTGCCTGAAAATGCCCCAACCAATGCTGAAAGGAATACCTTTTGGCTGCTATGGGCATAGAAGGAGAGAAAATCTCCTTAACCCTACTGAGAACCTTTAGAGTATCTTCAAGCAAAAGATACACGAGGGTGGGAGGCAGTTCACATCAAAACAGCAGCTTTGGCAGGCTACTGTGACATCCTGCATAAAAATTCAAGCAGAAATTCTCTAAAACTCACCTGTCACCAGGTCACTTTGCATGTTTGTGATGGAATTAGGTTTCAGTGTAAGTAAATGTGACCACATTTATCCATTGATCATTTTCACGTCTTTACAACCTGTAACATGTAGTGACACCATTGTGCAGAATAATTTGAGCAGTGCATTGTGACTATTTTAATTAGTGATCATTGGGAGGTTTGTTCCATAAAATGGGACTGCTGATGACTTATCCTGAAGCATACACGCACTCTCTGGCCATAGATGAGGGGGAGGGGCTTAGCGCTGTTCATTTATAGAAGTGAAAGGTGATCGGGGCTCCGGGGCCCGCCCTCGGCCTCTGAGGCCGCTGATGGAGTCGGGATCACGAGACGCCCGTTATTGGTTTAGGAAATCTAATTATATCTCTGCTGCATCAGCAGTCCACGTTTCCTCCCCAAGCTGGGGCCTGCTGTGCCGGGAAGAACATCTGGAGAACCTGGCAGAGCGTCGCCTCCCCCCCCCCCCCGGCATCACCACTTGTTACAGTTAAAGGAGCAGCCCCTCTCCAAATAATGGGGCACCACAATGCCAAGCAAGCCCAACAAGCAGCATGTGAGCTTTCTGTTCCAATAGGGGGAGCTTGTTTGGTTGGTGGGAGAGATGCGACTGCGGCTCGCACATGCTCCACTGAGCCGGGAAACAAGGGAAGTGCATAGGGTGATCTGGGGGGGGGGGGGGGGTTCACACAGCAGGGCATCCTAATTTTGGATGCCGGGGGGGGGGGGGGATCAATCGGCCCGGGAATCTTATAGATTGCTGGGCCAATTGCGGTGGGTTTTGGTCCACTTTAAATATAAATGTGAGCAGCCAATCTTGTCCAGAAGCCATTCCTGTTGCACAACAGATGATTGTGAGTGCACAATTTTGGGCTGCTACAGTGTGTCCAGGGGTGTAGCCAGGGGGGCACATCCCCTGAATGCAGCAGGTCAGGGGGGGCGCTAAAGGGGTCCTGAGCACAGGTGGGGGGCACCATTTCGAATCTTTGCCCCGGGTGCCAGAAAGCCCAGCTACACCCCTGAGTGTCTAAAAAGGAAAGGATGTGTGTTACATGTTACAATGATACAATGTTTCCTATGCGCTCCAGGACACTAATCAACTTCACTTAAAGTGGACCAACACCCAGGATTTTGACTATCCAGGGTCTTGGTCCACTTCCCCGGGGCACCCCAAACACGCGTAAAAAATCACCTCACCCCGCTCCTACGGCAAATGCGCGGCCACTCGTCCAATCAGCGTGCTCGGAGTCGCTGCGGTATGCGCGTCCAAGCGACGCACAACCACAGCGGCTCCAAGCATGCTGGCGGGCGCATCTCGCGCTTCCCTCTAACAGGGAGCGTGCCCGCGCCGGCCATTCACAAATGGGAGGCACGGGCACGCGCCCTGCTAGAGAGAAGCGTGAGATGCGGCCCATGCATGCGCCGTTGGATCGGGATCAAGGTTAAGGTTCCTGGGAGGTTTGACACAGCGGGGCATCCCGATTTTGGATGCCCCGCGGGGAGGGATCGGATCGGCCGGGGAATCTTATAGATTCCCGGGCCAATCCGGGAGGGTGTTGGTCCACTTTAAGCTTCTGTCCAATGTGAATGGCCCCTGGGAGCACCGCGTATAGCGCCATTGTATATGTCAGCACTACATAAATGAGTAATAGCTGCATATTTGCTTATATTTTATTCATATTGTTTATTTATAAAGCACCATCATAGTCCATAGAGCAGTACAAGGTACAGTATATATAGAGGGGTCTCAGCTTTTCCCGGCTTTTATCAGTGAAATCGTGCGTGTAGGAGCGGCGCTCGGCGGAGGAGCCAGGAGTCATCCATACAAGCGCAACATCTGCAGTCGATTTTCGCCGCTTGCTTCCATAAAAGGCAAACGAGGATCTGCGCTCGCAGTGGGATAATCCAAACAATATGAGCGCTGTTACTGTAAGACATCATCGGCAGGGCAACGTGCGCCCGCCGGCCATTAACCCCTTCGCTGACAGCGGGGTGTGAAGTATGGAAAAAGAGTTAACACACAGGCATTATACATAAACGGATCTAACTAATGCTTCTATGTGCTCTGTACAGCGCTGTGGAATATGTCAGCGCTATATAATGTGTATAAGGGTGAAAGTGGCATTAGCGTGTGAGCTCTGAGGGGCTGGGAGTCATGTGACTTCTTCTATGTGCTCTGTACAGCGCTGTGGTATATGTCAGCGCTATATAAATGTATAATAACAGTGTGTGAGTATGGAGGGGACATTAGAGTGTGAGCTCTGAGGGACAGGGAGTCATGTGACTGCTTCTATGTGCTCTGTACTGCGCTGTGGAATATGTCAGTGCTATATAATGTGTATAAGGGTGAAAGTGGCATTAGCGTGTGAGCTCTGAGGGACTGGGAGTCATGTGACTGCTTCTATGTGCTCTGTACTGCGCTGTGGTATATGTCAGCGCTATATAAACGTATAATAACAGTGTGTGAGTATGGAGGAGACAGAGTGTGAGCTCTGAGGGACAGGGAGTCATGTGACTTCTTCTATGTGCTCTGTACAGCACTGAGGTATAGGTCAGCACTATATAAATGTATAATAACAGTGTGTGCAGCGTGTGAGTGTGGAGGAGACATTAGAGTGTGAGCTCTGAGGGACAGGGAGTCATGTGACTGCTTCTATATGCTCTGTACAGCGCTGGTTAATATGTCAGAACTATATCATGGACTTTTCCGGATTCCTTGTGTGTACAGTACTGATTGGTCACCCCCCCCAACCTGTCATCCCTGTTGGATGACCTGTGAGGTGAGTGTACTGGCAATCACTGGGGATACACAAGGTGGGACATCCTTATTTGGGATGCCCCATAAAGTGGACTCTAGAGTCTTTTAGACCCTGGGAAGGTGGTTGTTCCTCATTAACAGCTGCTGTCAAATAAACAGAATAGTGTCAAACGCTGGTGCAATTCATCATCATGTGGGGAAGAATTATTATTATCATAATTATTTATAAAGCACCATCATATTCCGTGACGTTGTACAAGATGAAGAATCTGGCAGGATGCCGTGTTAGTGGAGAAAAGCTCTTGCCGAAGATTCTGATTGACAGAAACCATGGGGTTGATTCAGAGCCAAGTGAGAATTCTCACTCCATTTTTAGAAGAGAAAACTGCCATTGACTTCCATTGTCTACCTTGGGGCTGATTCAGAGACAGGTGAACATTTACACCCGGTAGACAATGAAAGTGAATGGCAGTTTTCTCTCCTAAAAAAGGAGTGAGAATTCTCACCTGACTCTGAATCGACCCCCATGTGAGAAAGGTAATTTCATCTATGATGAGTTTACCAAGGCTGGAGTTCCCCTATAAACCGGTGATCAGTATAAACCATGACACAAGATCAGTGTAGGAGCAAAAGAGTTAAATCGTGGGGTGGAGATGTGGCGTCTGTGGTCACATGACCCTGAGAAGCGCTGGGAAAGGGGATCGCAATCTGCAGGGAATATTAATGAGCAGCCCGACTGGTGGATTTGTGGAGTCGTGTCCCATCCAGTGGCCAGAGAGGAAAAATGCAGCTCCGGCCCCGAGCAGCTGAACTACAAGTCCCAGAGAACCCAGCAGGATCAATGCTCACAACACGGGATGGGGACATGGACAGATTCTCAGATTACAAATTAAAGCGGACCAAAACCCATATGTCAGTGATGACCCATCACGTACTCTACTATTACACTACTTCTAGATTCCCTGTGTGTACAGTGATGACTGGTCACTCCCCGCCCTGCTATTGCTATAGCCTAAGAGACTCCAGGGCCAACTGATTAGGGATTCCCTGCTGTGACCCCCCCCCCCCGCCTGTTTGAGCAATCCATTCTAATTGGAGTCCATTCAGGCCGGAGACGAAGAATACTTGGCTTTCCCAAGGGTTTCACACACAAGTCGGGATGCCCCAAAAAAGCAGACCAAAACTCAGGAAAGTAAAAACCCTGCATTTTAAAGGGGAATTCCATACCAGACTTTTTTTCATTTTATTATTTGTATTTTGCAGTGTATTTTGAGTCAAGGAAACGTTATAATTAAACATTTAAAGGGGACCTCCACCCTAAGCCTACTGCACAAAATGGGAGTGACTGGCTTCACCCAACTATAAAGAATGGAGCCTGAACACCAGGCATAGTAAAATTATTAATTTTTTTTTTTTTTTACATTTAATTTGTATAATTGTGTGTTTAAACAGGATACTATGCATGCTAAACATTTAAAGGGGACCTACACCCTAAGGTGAATCCTGTACCCAATCCCCAAGAGCGACTGGCTTCATACGAATGAAGCCTGCGCACCAGATATCATGCTTTTTCTTCTTAATTTTAGGATGCTTCATCTGGATACTTACTTGTTTAGAAGTTCTTTTAGAAATAAACATTTAAAGGGGACCTACACCTTAAAGCGAGCCTCTGTCTAATGCACAAAATAAGAGCGACAGGCTTCACCAGACATTTAGTTTATGGCTTTTCATTTGTATAATAAATAGTAATGAATGTGTTTAAACTTGTTTAGAAATGTTTATACCTTTTATAATAGTTAATTTGTATAGTTTTCTGTTTAGAAACATTACTTTGTGAAGAAACATTTAAAGGGAACCTACGTCCTAAAGTAAAGCCTGTGCCTAAAGCACAAAATGTAAGCGACGGGCTTCACTCAATTTTACGATTTCTAATGTATATGTATTTGTTTACAACTGTTACTTTATAAATAATCAGTTAAAAGAGAATCTATATCCTAAAGTGAAGCTTGTTGCCAAATTCCAAAATGGGAGTGACAGGCTTCATGTGACTGTGACATTCACCTAGAGGATTTGTAATCGATGTATGGCTTTTAATGTGTAGAATGATATTATGTATTTTAATTAGTTTGTATAATGACTTTTTTAGGAATGTTACATTACAAACATTTAAAGGAGACTAACACCCTAGTGAAGTGAAGCCTGTTGCCTATTGCACAGAAAGGAAGCACCTGGATGTGGAAAATGAGGCCTGTACACCTGACATGCAGCGAGTGGATTTTTATTTGAGGGCATTTTAATTTGTATAATTACTTGTTTAAAAATGTCACCTATAAATATACATTTAAAGTGGTCCTACGCCTAATGCCCCTCTACCACAGCATCCCTTAGCCCATGCTGGATCACTTTTGCAGATTTAAGCTGAGTTTCTGGTGAGCCGACATGGTTGAGGACTAATAGGGTATTATTATTTTTTGGGGGGAGGGGGTATTTCCTAAGCATCCTATTGAATTAGTGGATGTTTATTTGGGGTGCGGGGGTTCATTTCTTGATATCTCTAGTATTCTATTTCACAAAGGGGCCTCCTATGGAGTAAGGAGGGTATTTATCTGTAGTTAGGAGTTATTGTCAGAATTAAAATGGAAAAACAAAAAACTGTGCCGGCCCTGGAATCTAAAAGATTACAGGGCAGGCTACTGGTCTTTCCCCAGAGGCATCCTGAATTGGGATGCCCTATGTGAAATCCCCCCCCCCCTTCCCGTGAAGCAGGTTATTACTCATGGTTCAATGGCACATGCAGGGGCTGTCACCCAATGAGAGACGTTTGCAGTACATATGTAATTTGGCAAACGCCTCTCATTGTTTTCAATAAGCGCAAACTGCAGCATCCACTTATTTATTTCACTAAGGAGTTTATGGTTTAATAGGATATTTATTTGGGGGTAAGAGGACATTTTATGGTTGTTTCCTATAGATTCACTTATTTTGGGGTGAGGGGTTATTTTCCTGATTAATGGGGTATTCCATTTCACTAAGGGAATATTTCACTATGGAATATTGGTATTTATCTGAGGATAAATGTTTTTGTCCAGATTACGGTTTATTTATTTCACTAAGGATCTCATGGATTAATCGGATATTCCATTTCACCGGGTTTCTTTTATGGATTTATTTGGGATATTTCTTTGGCGTGAGGGGTTATTTTCCTGATTGGGGGTATTTATTTCACTAAGGAGTTTATGGTTTTATGGGATAATTATTTGAGAGTTAGAGGATATTGTATGCATTAAGGGGGGTCATCTATGGATTAAATTGGTATGATTTGGTGCGAGGAAGTATCTTTTTGGATTAAGGAGGTCTTTATTTTCATTATAGGCAGTGGCGGACTGGGGCCAAAAAATCAGCCCCTGCTAGCCCGAGACATCCTTGCCGAGGCCCCCCCCCCCCACCTTAATGTCGAGGCTATAGCATTGGGGCCTAGGGTTCCTTGCGGGTACAGTGGGGATGGGTACAGGGGGCAGAGAGGGAGACTAAGGGGGCAGGGATTGAAGGTGGGTGTAAAAAGCAGGAGCCCAATTGGCCCCAAAGCAGTGAAGCATTGTCCAGGGTCTCCCTATGGCCAGTCCGCCCCCGATTATAGGGTTTCCTATGGATTAAGGAGGTATTTATTTGGGGGTATGAAATTATGTTATGGATTAAGGGGGAGGGCTTTGTTTCATGAGGAGTTTCCTACAGATTTAGGGGGGTATTTATTAGAGGTGAGGAGTTATTTTCTTTACTAGGGGTATTTCATGGAATTTGGTATTAATTTGGGGTTAGATGTTTTTGTCTGGATTAAGGGTTATTTATTTCACTAAGGGGGTCTCATATGGATTAAATGGGTATTGATTTGGGGTTAGAGGTTATTTTACAGATCAAGGGGGTATTTATTTCATTAAGAAGTGTCCTATGGTTTAAGGGGGTATTGAGGGGATATTTTATGGATTAAGGAGAGAAGTTATTTCCTAAGGGGTCTCCTATAGATTTAGGGGGTATGTATTTAGGTGAGGGGTATTTTCTTGGTTTAATAGGTATTTTAATGGGGGTCTTATGGAATGAGGGAATATTTATTTGAGGTGAGATTGTATGTTCTAAATGGGGGTGAGGGGGGATTTCACTAAGGAGTTTCTTGTGGAATAAGAGGGTACTTGTATTTTTTAGGGGTGAGAGGTTTATTTCTAGATTGGAAGGTATTTTTTTCCCTAAAGGGTTTCCTATGAATTAAAGTGGTATCAATGTGGAAAGGGAACTCAATTTATTTATTAAGGGGGTATTTACTTCCTATGGATTAAGGGAAATTTACTTGTCCGCTTGATCCGTTGTAGTCAGATTGCGCAATCCTTTTGCCCGCAGTCACCATGTGATTCATCAGCGACGTTTCCTTCATTATATTTTATTGTTCTGATCTCATAATATGATTTTGGTTAATTTTTTGCCAAATTCCTGCTGGTTACTGGAAGCAGCAGCGTTCCCGGTCACGCAGAGGTCATCGGGGTCTTTGAAGTGGCTGAGACCAATAAAATGAGTAAATGCGAAAACAATTTGTAACGATTTGCAGAATAGGAGACTCTGTATCTGAGCCAATCCCAGCTCGCCAATCCAACAGAAATGACAGAACAGGTAATAATGCAAAATAGCCACCCGCAGCACTGGCCTCCATAATCATTAGAAGACTAAAAACTGCAATAACCAGACGTCAATAAAACTAATTCTCACCAAGGGCTGCTCTGCTCCTTTATTTATAAATCATTGCTCTTATGACTTAAAGTGGACCTACAGCTAAAAGTGCAGCCTAAACCTAATGCACAGGCTTGTAACCTGTATATTATAGTCACTGTTTTCAGAATAGTTGAGAAAAATGGCAACTGCTGATGTTCTCCAGCATTTTGCAAAGTACACTGAATGATTCACATTAGACCAAGCTACACAGAAAAGAAATAAAAAAGGGGGACCACTGCTGCTCAGCACCTGAGAAGGCAAAACAGGGGGAAGCAGCTGCTCCAAGCCAGCATGGAGAACCACAGATGTTCTGAATTACAATGAAAAGTATACAGTATACATTGCAATATATGTAAATAACGGTTGTCTAGCTGCTGCAGCACCACGCAGGGTGCAGAGCATCACTTACATTGGCCCCTGGAGAGAAGGGAGACCACTACTGCTCTGTATTCCTATGGAGAGAATACAGCATAGATTACATTTTTCCCCATTAATGAAAAGGAGAACCACTGTTGCTCTACATGAACGCTGGAAAAGGGTAAAATAAAGGGACTGCTTCTCTCCAGCACTTTAGGACAACAAATAAGTTACTTTTGTCTCTGCTTCACAAAAGAAATTGCCGCTACTCTGTATTTATGGATGTAAATGGATGTCTAGCTGCAGCACTAAGCAGTGTGCATAGGATTACTTACATTAGTCCCTGTTTCAAAACAGAAGAAACAAGGGGAATTACTGCTGCTCTGCATTACTACGGAAAGTAAGTTAAAAAGGATCAAAACCCAGAGTTTTGTCTATACTGCTCCGCTGTGTGAAACCCTCCAGGTCGTCCGAACAAACTCACCTCTTACGCATGAGCGGCCGCTCGTCCAATCAGCGTGCTCGGATCTGCTTGAGCCGCTTTGTCATGGAGCTCGTCTAGAATGAGCAGATCAGAGCACGCTGGTGGCCGCATCCCCCGCTACCCTCAAACAGGGAGTGTGCCCACGCTGGCCATTCACAAATGCCTGGCATGGGCACGCACCCTGCTAGAGGGATAGCGGAGATGAGGCCGCTGCACGCGCATGTGCACTTGGACTGGGGAAGAAGGTGAGTTTATGGGTAACCTGGGGGTTTCACACAGTGGGGCATCCTGATTCTGGATGCCCCAGGGGCAAGAGCCAAAACCCAATATAGTCAAAATTCTGGGTTTTGGTCCACTTTAGCTTACTTTCCGCAGTGATGCCCCTTGTTTCTACTATTTTGAAACGGACTAATGTAAGTAATTCTGTTCACTCTGCTTAGTGCTGCAGCTATAGGATTCCCGGGCCGATCTCCGTGGGTTTTGGTTTACTTTAAGATGTACAGCTAATGCTCTTTGATCTCTGACACTTTATCAGGTACACACCATTGCTCACATTAGGCCCAGTTTTGCACAAGTGGAAATAAAGAGGGGCCACTGCTGCTCTGCAATAGGATGGAGTGTAAAAAGGTAACTGCTGCTTTCCAGTATTTTGACAAATTACACTAAAGCATTTCCCTTTGTTCCTATTTCACAAAATAAATGGGGGTACTGCTGCTCTGCATTAAAGGCAAGTATAGGATGTCCAGTTATGCAGAGGATCAATTATTAGTGGCATTGCAGCTCTGCTGTGCTTTATAAATGACATTCAATCACTTACATAAGTCTTTAATATACACCAGGGGAGAAAAAGGGGAACCACTGCTTCTCTGTATTAAAAGTAAAGGTAAGTAATGGGGCTGCTGCTGCTCTTCAGTTGGATAAATTAGGGATAGAGAGCTAGTTACAATACAGACAAATGCAGTGATGACACTCTATCTGGGGTAAATTAGGATTGCTTTCCCTGTCTAAATCTAAACAAAGATATAAGCAGTGACATTAGAATGAAAGCTCCCTACACCCAGTCCATAGTAAGGGAAGGGGGGGCATGCACTGACTACTCTGCAGCTAAGCCACAAGGAAGGAGGAAAGAGGAGAGTTTGCACATTGCAGTTTCCTTACAATGGAACTACACCCAAATGGCACCTAAACCCCCTCTAACCCAGGAGTTGTCATGATCACAGTGCGATTGCTGTTACATTGGGGAAAGGTCAAAGGAGAGCCAAAGATGGCTCAAAACCTGCACTGTGGAGCCACCTAGTGCCACACGATGAATGTGCAGCCGGCTGTCTTCCCGAAATGTCGTTGGGATTCATTTAAAGAACTTCTGTTCAACTTCTTTACTGCAGTTGGGCAGCATTTGTTACAGTTTGGAGAACCTCCCCACCTTCTTACACAATATAGTGTGAAGCTAGGTATTATTATGGAGAGGGTCTCCAGGTGAAGTGCAGGTAGACCTTTAGATGGAGTGGAGAGGTTCTCCCCTGTGGTGGGAAGGCTTTACTGTTAGTAAATAGCTTTCAATTCATGCTATTTAAAGCGGACCAAAACCCACATTTTTAACTAGCATCGCTCCTTTCATGAAGAGGACCTTTTGACATTTTTTACTGCTCTTGCTTCACTCTAATCCCAGATAATGGCGCCTGTTTTAGCTGTAAAGCTCCGCCTCCTCCATTCATTGCCACTGTTGTGTGTGGCAGTGATGTCATTGCTGCACCTATGCAATGACTGATCGTGTTCTAGGACAATTCAAAAAGCTAAAGTATCCATATCTAGTTCTACACCCTAAGCAGGGAACGGGGCTTTGGCCATATGTATCTCACAAGTTCGGTAGGTTTTGGTCCGCTTTAAAAGAAAACTATCCACTGAAATAGAGAGCTTCTCTTGAGAGGCAGAGAGCTTCTCCAGACTAATAAATATCCCCCTTAAAGCAGACCTGAATCCCCTTTAGGAATCTCTTCCCTATTTTTGCTGCCGTGATGGAATTCTTCTGGGAATATGTACATTCCGTCTGCCATGGCGGATTCCGCACCAGCACAGCTCTCGGGCTGCATTGCTGCAGGACTTGCGAAGCTTTTGTAACCCCGTACCTCTTCCCCAAGTCAACTCTTAAAAGACGCATATTCTGGATTCCTGGCGACGCCGCTTAGCGAGGGATCATGCGTTGCGGAATTTTGAAAGAAACGCACCATTCAGGAGTCGGTGGATACTGTCAGCGTGGCCACACGTGTGTCTATGGCCTGACCTGTGGCTGCTCAACTTCCACTGGAGGTGACGGAACGATAGACATTTCTCCCCCGCCATTCATTGTGTGTGCACCAATCTCCCTACACAATGGAGCCAGAGAAAGTTAAAGCAGACCAAAACCCTGGGACGGAACATGTGTCTAAACCCTCCACCCCCTGCCACACAGATCACCTTAACCCCGCCCTCGCCGAATCAGCGTTCTATGCTGTGCATATTAATGTTTGACAATAGAGCCCGGCATAGAGAACAGGGAGAGGTAACATTCTAAATCGGATCATCGCATCAGCCGAGTGAAGCAGGGGATGCAGCCGCGGCCTGTGTGTGAGTCATGGGATTATACAATTATGGAATAAATGTGATTTCACATGGCGGTGTATCTCAAACCGGGATGCCCCAGGGATAGAGAATAGTCCGGTCCTGACGTTTTTGAGACTCCAGAGCCGGATGATAAAAGTTTTGGTCTGTACTTGCTCCACACTGCACAGGGACTTGAGAGCTAGTTAATTATACATAGGGCCTTATTTAAGAGGGGATAGCATCAGGTAGTGGCTGGTTAATGAGAGGTAGCAACAGGTGAACGTCGGACACGGCACGCAATTACACATTTATCATGCAGAATCTGTTTAGCGACTGGTATAATGCCATGTAGCATCCGATTCATCATTTTCGTAGCCTCAGCGAACAGCGCCGGCGTTCAGCCTTGCACAGCGCCAGGTATGACCTCTCGCTACCTGTCGCTCTCCCATACATTTCAATGGACGATACTTTTCTTCTCTTTAAACAGGGTTTATGTTGTTGTTTTTTTGGGAAAAAAATCTCAAATAATGTTGTGACCTCTTCTGGCATAGAAAAAGCTGTTTTTCCACAAATTTTTCATTTTTTATATATTTCTGCAGAAATAACATTACAGGTCTGGCATTAAAGTGTTCATGTTACAATGTTATTACAATGTAATTCTATATGTTTTGGCTTTGTTACTAGTGGATACATGCTGAAAAACAGACACTGGGCTTCAAAGAAGCATTTTTCAGTGCCAGAGTTTTGTGAGGATGTTTTTATAATGAATATGTTATGAGGCGGTCGCACTGACCAGTCGCTAACATGCGCTCCCATACAGCGCTGTACTAGTCAAATAGCGACTCCTCACAACGTATTCATCATTACTGCACAGCGAGTTACTAAAATCTAGCGACCCGCGGCCGAGCACAGCGACTACTAGCAGGCGCTCTGAAAATGCCTGCTATAGACGCTAATCTGTCGCTACCTGGCGTTAGTGATGAATCAGCCAGTTTATTATTGGGAGTTGATTTTTTCCTTTTGAAACCTTGGCCACAATACGACATTAATAAAAGCTTTCATTTTAATCCACAAGTGGTCAGAAAACAGCAAAATAAATAAGCGGGGAAACAAAATAACATTTTAAAATAGATATGGAGGGGTGGGAGGGGGCCTTTAGCAGGTAAGATCTCCAGAACTGCACAGTATTCTAGCTGTGGCCTTACCAGGGCTCTATACAGCGACATCACAACTGCCCTCTTCCTATTGGTTATGCCTCGAGCTATGCAGCCGAGCATCCTTCTTGCTTATCCTATTGCCTGGCTGCATGCCCACTCCTCTTGCAGCTATCAGTAATCAGCATCCCTAAATCTCTTTTCTTTGGCTAACACTGTACTGACCATACACTACTCAAAGAAGAGATTCTTTCTACCCGAGTCCATGATTTTACATTTAGAGATAGTAAATCATGCACTTGAGTAAAAAGAATCCCCACTCTGAGTACCTTATGGGCAGTACTGTGTTAGCCAGAACTTCGGCCAATCAGCACCTGCACAGTTCACCCTGTAACTCAGAATGTCACAGGGTTATCTGGCTAAAAGTGGAAGAAGTAAGTAGCAGTATCCAGTCTTGGGCAGCCTGTTAGCAGCTTGTGCCCTCCATTGGGCTGAAATCAAAGAAATAAGATGCTGTAAAATGGGCAAAATAACATACTGGGTCCATTCACACATCCCACATGAATACCACCATCAATGGGGCTTGACAAACACTGTTGCTTGTATGGTAGTAAGTAATTTGTTTTTTAACCACTGTGGCATCTGAATCAGGATGCCAAAGGGGCCAGAAAGTAAGTACACCAGAGGAACAGAACCTGGGATTTCGCCCTCTCTCTTCATAGGACGTACTTTTTTTTTTTTGGGGGGGGGGGGTATTCTACCACAATGCCTATAATGGGGGAATGGGGGTGCCAAACTGCCTATAATGGGGGAATTGCAGGGATATTCCGCCACACTGCCTATAATGGGGGAATATGAGCGAGGCACACTGCCTATAATGAGGGAATGGGGGGACAGAATGCCCAACTGCCTAGAATTGGGAAATAGGAGAGGGGAAATGGCACACTGCCTATAATGAGAACATTAGGAGGGGGATTCCACCTGCCTATAATGGGGGAATTGGGGGGATATTCTGCCATACTGCCTATAATGAGGGAATTAGTGGGAGGGAATGCTACACTGTCTCAAATGGGGGAATGGGAGGGGAAGAATGCCACGTTGCCTATAATGAGGGAATTGCGAGAAGGGAAATGCCACACTGCCTATAATGGGGGAATTGGGGAAAACGAGAATGCCACACTGCCTATATACAATGGGGGAAAAGGGGGGTGCCACATTGCCTATAATGGGGGGATGTGAGGGGGGAGAATGCCACGTTGTGTATAATATGGGAATTAAGAAGAATGAGATTGGCACACTGCCGATAATGGGGAATAGGAGGGGGGGAATGCCACATTGCATATAATGGGAGAATTGGGGAGAATGCCACACTGCCTATAATGAGGGAATAGGAGGGGGGAATGCCACATTGCCTATAATAGCTGAAAGGGAGGGGGGATGCCATGTTGCCTATAATGGGGGAATTAGGGAGAAAGGAGAATGCCACACTTCCTATAATGGGGGGGAGAATGTCACATTGCTTATAATGAGGGAATTGGGGAGAAGTGGAATGTCACACTGCCTACAATGGGGAAATAGGGGGGGAATGCCACACTGCCTATAATGAGGGAATACGAGGAGGGAGCGACATTGCCTATAATGGGGGGACTCAGGAGGCAGGGACGCTGCTCCAATGACTGTACTGGGGCATTCTGCACGCTGCCTGTTGTGGGGTGATGGGGTGATTCTGCACTACCTATTATAGGAGATTGGGGGATTCTGCACCTTGCTTATTATTAGGTTCTTGGGAGGAATGGTATTTTAGAGCTTTTTCCGTCTAAACCCTAGGCCTTTTAGTTTTTAAATCTATGGCTTATTGTCACGTGCATTTATGGGGTAAAAAATACAGTACCTTCCTAGCCCTGTGAGATGCAGGGGCAGGTGCATTAACCTCCCTGGTGGTGTTCCCGAGCGTGACTCGGGGTTAATTTTCGCTGCAAGTAGCGGTAACCCCGAGTCACGCTCGGGGTAGATTAGGCAGAGGAGCAGTCTCCTTACCTTTTCCCTGCGATCCAGCGATGTCCCCGCTGTGATCGCAGGTGAGAGCCCCGGCAGATGCGTCCCTCTGACTTCCTGGTTCCGTCTCTGTGAGCCGCAGAGGCTCATGGGGGCGGAACTGGGCGGCAGATTTAAACGTAATGGTAACGCTTTTTGTACAAAATTGCACATATAATCATAACGCCAGGCAGGTTAATAAACTGCCCCACCTAGGCCCTGTGTGAGGTGGAATAAAAAACAAATAGGACCCTCACAACGACTTCAAGCCATATCCCATAATCCTTTGCAATGTACAATTTACAAATAATGCATCCAGGAAAGTGACAAAACACATGTGACATTGTATTGAGCTCCTCCTCTGGCCTGTTTTTGGTCCAGCGGCGCATGCGTGGGCTCTCATCCAATCAGAGCAATTTGCTGTGACTATGTAATTCAACTGATTGATTAAAAATGAGGAGAAAGAATTGCCGTATCCCCTGCATCTTCACATTAAGAAAGGCTGGGACGGGAACGAGCGCAATGCTGGGGATGCGAGCACTTGGGCTCCCCATTGAAGATTATCAGAGACATTTGCTGCATGTGACATAAGTGCGGCAAATGGCTCTGATTGGATGAGAGCTTTTGCAAGAGACTTGAAGAGATGAGTTTTACTGGGCATTCTGCCCCGGAGCACAGAACCAAACACGGGATAGTCATAATTCTGGGTTTTGTTAAGCTTTAGATGTTTTAAAGGAGATGAGCAAAATTATCTCCCTGAAATATCTGCTGAATGGGTCATTTTCACAGTAATGGTGAATGTTTTCGCATTATTGAAAGACCAGGCCAATACAAAAAATATTTTAAGAGGGGATCTAATCACTGTGTATAAATATATACAAGGCCAATACAAAGAGACACCTTAGAGGGGATCTAATCACTGTGTATAAATATATACAAGGCCAATACAAAGAGACACCTTAGAGGGGATCTAATCACTGTGTATAAATATATACAAGGCCAATACAAAGAGACACCTTAGAGGGGATCTAATCACTGTGTATAAATATATACAAGGCCAATACAAAGAGACACCTTAGAGGGCATCTAATCACTGTGTATAAATATATACAAGGCCAATACAAAGAGACGCCTTAGAGGGGATCTAATCACTGTGTATAAATATATACAAGGCCAATACAAAGAGACACCTTAGAGGGGATCTAATCACTGTGTATAAATATATACAAGGCCAATACAAAGAGACACCTTAGAGGGGATCTAATCACTGTGTATAAATATATACAAGGGCAATACAAGGAGATGCCTTAGAGGGGATCTAATCACTGTGTATAAATATATACAAGGCCAATACAAAGAGACACCTTAGAGGGGATCTAATCACTGTGTATAAATATATACAAGTCCAATACAAAGAGACGCCTTAGAGGGGATCTAATCACTTTGTATAATATATACAAGACCAATACAAAGAGACACCTTAGAGGGGATCTAATCACTGTGTATAATATATACAAGGCCAATACAAAGAGACGCCTTAGAGGGGATCTAATCACTGTGTATAATATATACAAGGCCAATACAAAGAGATGCCTTAGAGGGGATCTAATCACTGTGTATAATATATACAAGGCCAATACAAAGAGACGCCTTAGAGGGGATCTAATCACTGTGTATAATATATACAAGGCCAATACAAAGAGACACCTTAGAGGGGATCTAATCACTGTGTATAAATATATACAAGGCCAATACAAAGAGACACCTTAGAGGGGATCTAATCACTGTGTATAAATATATACAAGGCCAATACAAAGAGACACCTTAGAGGGGATCTAATCACTGTGTATAAATATATACAAGGCCAATATAAAGACGCCTTAGAGGGGATCTAATCACTGTGTATAAATATATACAAGGCCAATACAAAGAGACACCTTAGAGGGGATCTAATCACTGTGTATAAATATATACAAGGCCAATACAAAGAGACGCCTTAGAGGGGATCTAATCACTTTGTATAATATATACAAGACCAATACAAAGAGACACCTTAGAGGGGATCTAATCACTGTGTATAATATATACAAGGCCAATACAAAGAGACACCTTAGAGGGGATCTAATCACTGTGTATAATATATACAAGGCCAATACAAAGAGACACCTTAGAGGGGATCTAATCACTGTGTATAATATATACAAGGCCAATACAAAGAGACGCCTTAGAGGGGATCTAATCACTGTGTATAATATATACAAGGCCAATACAAAGAGACGCCTTAGAGGGGATCTAATCACTGTGTATAAATATATACAAGGCCAATACAAAGAGACATCTTAGAGGGGATCTAATCACTGTGTATAAATATATACAAGGACAATACAAAGAGACACCTTAGAGGGGATCTAATCACTGTGTATAATATATACAAGGCCAATACAAAGAGACACCTTAGAGGGGATCTAATCACTGTGTATAATATATACAAGGCCAATACAAAGAGACGCCTTAGAGGGGATCTAATCACTGTGTATAATATATACAAGGCCAATACAAAGAGACGCCTTAGAGGGGATCTAATCACTGTGTATAAATATATACAAGGCCAATACAAAGAGACACCTTAGAGGGGATCTAATCACTGTGTATAAATATATACAAGGCCAATACAAAGACACCTTAGAGGGGATCTAATCACTGTGTATAAATATATACAAGGCCAATACAAAGAGACACCTTAGAGGGGATCTAATCCCTGTGTATAAATATATACAAGGCCAATACAAAGAGACACCTTAGAGGGGATCTAATCACTGTGTATAAATATATACAAGGCCAATACAAAGAGACACCTTAGAGGGGATCTAATCACTGTGTATAAATATATACAAGGCCAATACAAAGAGACACCTTAGAGGGGATTTAATCACTATGTATAAATATATAAAAGGCCAATACAGAGAGACACCTTAGAGGGGATGTAATCACTGTGTATAAATATATACAAGGCCAATACAAAGAGACACCTTAGAGGGGATCTAATCACTGTGTATAAATATATACAAGGCCAATACAAAGAGACACCTTAGAGGGGATCTAATCACTGTGTATAAATATATACAAGGCCAATACAAAGAGACACCTTAGAGGGTATCTAATCACTGTGTATAAATATATACAAGGCCAATACAAAGAGACACCTTAGAGGGGATCTAATCACTGTGTATAAATATATACAAGGCCAATACAAAGAGACACCTTAGAGGGGATCTAACCACTGTGTATAAATATATACAAGGCCAATACAAAGAGACGCCTTAGAGGGGATCTAATCACTGTGTATAAATATATACAAGGCCAATACAAAGAGACACCTTAGAGGGGATCTAATCACTGTGTATAATTATATACAAGGCCAATACAAAGAGACGCCTTAGAGGGGATCTAATCACTGTGTATAAATATATACAAGGCCAATACAAAGAGACACCTTAGAGGGGATCTAATCACTGTGTATAAATATATACAAGGCCAATACAAAGAGACACCTTAGAGGGGATCTAATCACTGTGTATAAATATATACAAGGCCAATACAAAGAGACACCTTAGAGGGGATCTAATCACTGTGTATAATTATATACAAGGCCAATACAAAGAGACACCTTAGAGGGGATCTAATCACTGTGTATAAATATATACAAGGCCAATACAAAGAGACGCCTTAGAGGGGATCTAATCACTGTGTATAATATATACAAGGCCAATACAAAGAGACACCTTAGAGGGGATCTAACCACTGTGTATAAATATATACAAGGCCAATACAAAGAGACGCCTTAGAGGGGATCTAATCACTATATATATATATATATATATATATATATATATATATATATACACAAGGCCAATACAAAGAGACGCTTTAGAAGGCATATAATGGAAGCCTGCATCAGACCACCAGGAAACCGGGGACGTGACCACTCTGGCTCTGCAACCCAATTCGTCCGCTGTTCTTACCTTTCCTCGAACCCACGATCCAATCAGCTTGACCACGCACAGCCATTCAGCTATGGCAGGCATGACTGTGCACAGCTGTAAATAATGTGAGTGCATGCATTATTCAATTGAGGAAAGGTGAGAACATCAGGGCATCCCAAACCAGGGTGCCCCAGGGGGATGGGGCAAAGCCCAGGCTAGTGAAAATCCAGGTTTTGGCCCACTTTAAAAAGCAGAGAAATTTGCTCCACCATTTATATATAGCTACATTATAATGGTGGCATAATGATAATAACAATTACAATAATAATATATAATAAAGTATTTATAACATGAGGAAGAAGAATTTGTATCTGTAATATTACAAGTGCATATAAATACATGTATGTACCTGACAATAATACCAATAATAATTGTGGTGTTTCTAGTAATAACAACATCATGTGTCTAATAATTCATAAATAACAGACTGCTAATAATAAAGAATATGCACAACACTATTTTGATTAGCAGTAATATTAACAATACATAGACTGTGATTAGATTTATTTAGCATGATAACAGCAATGGGCGGATGACTACTCCCAATATTAAAAATAATATGCACATTCCTAGTAACATTATGTACTATACAATTAATGATGACAATAAACATAATAGTACTATAGCGAACTAATAGTAATAATACTCATAGACATATTCCTATTATTAAACAGACAATATCATTATAAGATAAATAATTATATAGTTGACACACATAGAATAATAATAATAGAGTGTGACAGGTAACATTCTATAGAATCTTTGGCATGTTTCTTAGTGTGACGTCATAGAGAGTGTGCAGGAATGTATGGGGGGGGGGGGGGGGGGGTCTCCCGAGCAGTGTCAATATGTCAGTGTGCAGTTAGTTACCTTCTTTGGCCTTCTTCCTCCGGGCCAGGGTGCCCCCCAACTTGCCCAGGAAGGAGTCATCTTTCTTCCTGGAAGGGGGTGATTTCGGGGTGGTGGGAGATTTCTGGGGGGAGGTCGCCATGCTGGAGGTGCGCCGGGCGGGCGGGTGTCGGGTGAGCTCAGTCTCCTCTCTGCCAGCGGAAGCGGAATCATTCCAGGCCGGTCCCCTCCCCCCTCCTCCTCCACCTCCTCCCGGCCCTGCCCAGCCCGACACCCGCAACACCCGGAGAGCACCGACCTGTGTTCCAGCAACTGCCCAGTCACCGCTGTCACTATTTACCCCCAGCACAGTCTGACACCACTAACTGTCACTACTTACCCCCAGAACAGTCTGACACCACTAACTGTCACTCCTTACCCCAGCACAGCCCGACACCACTACTTAATACTACTTACCCCCAGCACAGCCCGACACCAATACTTAATACTACTTACCCCAGCACAGCCCGACATCACTACTTAATACTACTTACCCCAGCACAGCCTGACACCACTACTTAATACTACTTACCCCCAGAACAGTCTGACACCACTAACTGTCACTCCTTACCCCAGCACAGCCCGACACCATTAATACTACTTACCCCCAGCACAGCCCGACACCAATACTTAATACTACTTACCCCAGCACAGCCCGACATCACTACTTAATACTACTTACCCCAGCACAGCCTGACACCACTACTTAATACTACTTACCCCCAGCACAGCCCGACACCAATACTTAATACTACTTACCCCAGCACAGCCCGACATCACTACTTAATACTACTTACCCCCAGAACAGTCTGACACCACTGTCACTCCTTACCCCAGCACAGCCTGACACCACTAACTGTCACTACTTACCCCAGCACAGCCTGACACCACTACTTAATACTACTTACCCCCAGAACAGTCTGAGACCACTAACTGTCACTCCTTACCCCAGCACAGCCGGACACCACTACTTAATACTACTTACCCCCAGAACAGTCTGACACCACTGTCACTACTTACCCCAGAACAGCCTGACACCACTACTTAATACTACTTACCCCCAGAACAGTCTGACACCACTGTCACTCCTTACCCCAGCACAGCCCGGCACCACTTCTTAATACTACTTACCCCCAGCACAGTCTGACACCACTAACTGTCACTACTTACCCCAGCACAGCCTGACACCACTACTTAATACTACTTACCCCCAGAACAGTCTGAGACCACTAACTGTCACTCCTTACCCCAGCACAGCCGGACACCACTACTTAATACTACTTACCCCCAGAACAGTCTGACACCACTGTCACTACTTACCCCAGAACAGCCTGACACCACTACTTAATACTACTTACCCCCAGAACAGTCTGACACCACTGTCACTCCTTACCCCAGCACAGCCCGGCACCACTTCTTAATACTACTTACCCCCAGAACAGTCTGAGACCACTAACTGTCACTACTTACCCCAGCACAGCCCGACACCACTACTTAATACTACTTACCCCCAGCACAGTCTGACACCACTGTCACTACTTACCCCAGCACAGCCTGACACCACTACTTAATACTACTTACCCCCAGAACAGTCTGACACCACTGTCACTCCTTACCCCAGCACAGCCCGACACCACTACTTAATACTACTTACCCCCAGAACAGTCTGACACCACTAACTGTCACTACTTACCCCAGCACAGCCCGACACCACTACTTAATACTACTTACCCCCAGCACAGTCTGACACCACTAACTGTCACTACTTACCCCAGCACAGCCTGACACCACTACTTAATACTACTTACCCCCAGAACAGTCTGACACCACTGTCACTCCTTACCCCAGCACAGCCTGACACCACTACTTAATACTACTTACCCCCAGAACAGTCTGACACCACTGTCACTACTTACCCCAGAACAGCCTGACACCACTACTTAATACTACTTACCCCCAGAACAGTCTGACACCACTGTCACTACTTACCCCAGAACAGCCTGACACCACTACTTAATACTACTTACCCCCAGAACAGTCTGACACCACTGTCACTACTTACCCCAGCACAGCCTGACACCACTACTTAATACTACTTACCCCCAGAACAGTCTGAGACCACTAACTGTCACTCCTTACCCCAGCACAGCCGGACACCACTACTTAATACTACTTACCCCCAGAACAGTCTGACACCACTGTCACTACTTACCCCAGAACAGCCTGACACCACTACTTAATACTACTTACCCCCAGAACAGTCTGACACCACTGTCACTCCTTACCCCAGCACAGCCCGGCACCACTTCTTAATACTACTTACCCCCAGAACAGTCTGAGACCACTAACTGTCACTACTTACCCCAGCACAGCCCGACACCACTACTTAATACTACTTACCCCCAGCACAGTCTGACACCACTGTCACTACTTACCCCAGCACAGCCTGACACCACTACTTAATACTACTTACCCCCAGAACAGTCTGACACCACTGTCACTCCTTACCCCAGCACAGCCCGACACCACTACTTAATACTACTTACCCCCAGAACAGTCTGACACCACTAACTGTCACTACTTACCCCAGCACAGCCCGACACCACTACTTAATACTACTTACCCCCAGCACAGTCTGACACCACTAACTGTCACTACTTACCCCAGCACAGCCTGACACCACTACTTAATACTACTTACCCCCAGAACAGTCTGACACCACTGTCACTCCTTACCCCAGCACAGCCTGACACCACTACTTAATACTACTTACCCCCAGAACAGTCTGACACCACTAACTGTCACTACTTACCCCAGCACAGCCCGACACCACTACTTAATACTACTTACCCCCAGCACAGTCTTACACCACTAACTGTCACTACTTACCCCAGCACAGGCTGACACCACTACTTAATACTACTTACCCCCAGAACAGTCTGACACCACTAACTGTCACTACTTACCCCAGCACAGCCCGACACCACTACTTAATACTACTTACCCCCAGAACAATCTGACTCCACTGTCACTCCTTACCCCAGCACAGCCCGACACCACTACTTAATACTACTTACCCCCAGAACAGTCTGACACCACTGTCACTACTTACCCCAGAACAGCCTGACACCACTACTTAATACTACTTACCCCCAGAACAGTCTGACACCACTGTCACTACTTACCCCAGCACAGCCTGACACCACTACTTAATACTACTTACCCCCAGAACAGTCTGAGACCACTAACTGTCACTCCTTACCCCAGCACAGCCGGACACCACTACTTAATACTACTTACCCCCAGAACAGTCTGACACCACTGTCACTACTTACCCCAGAACAGCCTGACACCACTACTTAATACTACTTACCCCCAGAACAGTCTGACACCACTGTCACTCCTTACCCCAGCACAGCCCGGCACCACTTCTTAATACTACTTACCCCCAGAACAGTCTGAGACCACTAACTGTCACTACTTACCCCAGCACAGCCCGACACCACTACTTAATACTACTTACCCCCAGCACAGTCTGACACCACTGTCACTACTTACCCCAGCACAGCCTGACACCACTACTTAATACTACTTACCCCCAGAACAGTCTGACACCACTGTCACTCCTTACCCCAGCACAGCCCGACACCACTACTTAATACTACTTACCCCCAGAACAGTCTGACACCACTAACTGTCACTACTTACCCCAGCACAGCCCGACACCACTACTTAATACTACTTACCCCCAGCACAGTCTGACACCACTAACTGTCACTACTTACCCCAGCACAGCCTGACACCACTACTTAATACTACTTACCCCCAGAACAGTCTGACACCACTGTCACTCCTTACCCCAGCACAGCCTGACACCACTACTTAATACTACTTACCCCCAGAACAGTCTGACACCACTAACTGTCACTACTTACCCCAGCACAGCCCGACACCACTACTTAATACTACTTACCCCCAGCACAGTCTTACACCACTAACTGTCACTACTTACCCCAGCACAGGCTGACACCACTACTTAATACTACTTACCCCCAGAACAGTCTGACACCACTAACTGTCACTACTTACCCCAGCACAGCCCGACACCACTACTTAATACTACTTACCCCCAGAACAATCTGACTCCACTGTCACTCCTTACCCCAGCACAGCCCGACACCACTACTTAATACTACTTACCCCCAGAACAGTCTGACACCACTAACTGTCACTCCTTACCCCAGCACAGCCCGACACCACTACTTAATACTACTTACCCCCAGAACAGTCTGACACCACTAACTGTCACTACTTACCCCAGCACAGCCCGACACCACTACTTAATACTACTTACCCCCAGAACAGTCTGACACCACTAACTGTCACTCCTTACCCCAGCACAGCCCGACACCACTACTTAATACTACTTACCCCCAGAACAGTCTGACACCACTAACTGTCACTCCTTACCCCAGCACAGCCCGACACCACTACTTAATACTACTTACCCCCAGAACAGTCTGACACCACTAACTGTCACTCCTTACCCCAGCACAGCCCGACACCACTACTTAATACTACTTACCCCCAGAACAGTCTGACACCACTAACTGTCACTACTTACCCCAGCACAGCCCGACACCACTACTTAATACTACTTACCCCCAGAACAGTCTGACACCACTGTCACTCCTTACCCCAGCACAGCCCGACACCACTACTTAATACTACTTACCCCCAGAACAGTCTGACACCACTGTCACTCCTTACCCCAGCACAGCCCGACACCACTACTTAATACTACTTACCCCCAGAACAATCTGACTCCACTGTCACTCCTTACCCCAGACCAGCCTGGCACCACAACTCACTAATTACCCCCCATTACAGCATGACCCCATTAAATGTCACTCCTTCCCCCCCAGAACAGCCTGATTTCACAGTCACTACTCACCCCTACAGCCTAAACCTCTACTTATCACGAGTACAGCCTAACCCTATGTAATTACCCATGTATAGCCTAAATGCCAGAAAATTATATATCTACCACCCCTGCAGCCTAAACCCACTTACTTTGTATACTTACCCCCTCTACAGCCTAAATCTGTAAACTGACACTACTTACCCACAGCACAGCCTGAATCTTTATAAATTACTTTACTTACCCCCCCCCCCCAACCTTCCAGGCTGCTGCTACTTACACCAGTATTCAAAAGTCCCAATAACTGCTGTTTATTCCTTGTACACTTTATTGCCTGCTACTTACCCTCAGTATAACAATCATTTCAGTGTGATATTAATGTAATGATTCAGGACGTGGCTGAAATTATTTGGACCCTACATATCCAGATATGCTTGTGAAAGATTTCATGGAGTCTCTAGGTACATTCTGTCCTGACCCCTGGAATTCCAGTCTGCTCAAAACACTCGAAACAGGGCATCATATTCACCATGCTCCTATATCACTGCCAGGGGCCATCTACTGCGGGAGGATAAAATATGACATTTTGCCTTTTGCCCAGAGATTGGTTATAATGAATGATAGGCTGGTGGATGTTAAACAGGGGCATAACTTAAGGGGGTGCAGGTAGTGTGACCACACCGGGGCCCAGAAGGTCAGGGGGCACCATCATTGTTTCTCCTTCACCTTATTCATCATATTTGTGCTCACTTGGCATCAGTTAGAGAAAGGAAGCATCATTTCTCTTTTCTGTTTCAGTCATTAGTTTTCTAGCTGCATCCAATTTTGTTAAAAGAAAGGGCAACTTTTAATGTTCGCAACAGGGCCCCGTCACATTTAGTTACGCCACTGATGTTAAATGAGGGCTTGCAGTAGATTGTAAGCTCTTCCTCATTCTATATCCCCCCTTATACCCAAATAGATTGTAAGCTCTTCCTCATTCTGTATCCTCCCTTATACCCTAATAGATTGTAAGCTCTTCTCCTCCTGTATCCTCCCGTATACCCTAATAGATTGTAAGCTCTTCTCCTTCTGTAACCTCCCTTATACCCTAATAGATTGTAAGCTCTTCCCCTTCTGTATCCTCCCTTATACCCTAATAGATTGTAAGCTCTTCCCTTTCTGTATCCTCCCTTATACCCTGATGAAGTGTAAGCTCTTCTCCTTCTGTATCCTCCCTTATACCCTAATAGAGTGTAAGCTCTTCTCCTTCTGTAACCTCCCTTATACCCTAATAGATTGTAAGCTCTTCCCCTTCTGTATCCTCCCTTATACCCTAATAGATTGTAAGCTCTTCCCTTTCTGTATCCTCCCTTATACCCTGATGAAGTGTAAGCTCTTCTCCTTCTGTAACCTCCCTTATACCCTAATAGAGTGTAAGCTCTTCTCCCTTCTGTATCCTCCCTTATACCCTAATAGATTGTAAACTCTTCTCCTTCTGTACCCTCCCTTATACCCTAATAAATTGTAAGCTCTACTCCTTCTGTATCTTCCATTATACCCTAATAGATTGTAAGCTCTTCTCCTTCTCTATCCTCCCTTATACCCTAATAGATTGTAAGCTCTACTCCTTCTGTATCCTCCCTTATACCCTAATAGATTGTAAGCTCTTCTCCTTCTGTATCCTCCCTTATACCCTAATAGATTGTAAGCTCTACTCCTTCTGTATCTTCCATTATACCCTAATAGATTGTAAGCTCTTCTCCTTCTCTATCCTCCCTTATACCCTAATAGATTGTAAGCTCTACTCCTTCTGTATCCTCCCTTATACCCTAATAGATTGTAAGCTCTTCTCCTTCTGTATCCTCCCTTATACCCTAATAGATTGTAAGCTCTTCTCCTTCTGTATCCTCCCTTATACCCTAATAGATTGTAAGCTCTTCTCCTTCTGTATCTTCCATTATACCCTAATAGATTGTAAGCTCTTCTCCTTCTGTATCCTCCCTTATACCCTAATAGATTGTAAGCTCTTCTCCTTCTGTATCCTCCCTTATACCCTAATAGATTGTAAGCTATTCTCCTTCTGTATCCTCCCTTATACCCTAATAGATCGTAAGATCTTTTCCTTCTGTATCCTCCCTTATACCCTAATAGATTGTAAGCTCTTCTCCTTCTGTATCCTCCCTTATACCCTAATAGATTGTAAGCTCTTCTCCTTCTGTATCCTCCCTTATACCCCAATAGATGTTCCCACCTTTTGTATCCCCCCTTTTATCCTAATATTTTGTAAGCTCTTACCCTTCTGACATCACAACTACCGGCAAGTAATGACACAGAGAGGCTCTTCATCCATTTAGTCTTTATTGGTTTATCAGTCATATAATGCGTCATATGTGCGTTTCTCAGGTCACCTCCCCGCAGGCTCCCCATGTCCCTTCCCCACAATGATCAGATAATAAATAGACACAAACTCCTTACAACACATGGAAGGATCTCCCTAATTACATACAATTAGTATTACTTAGTCTAGTTACTCCACCAGTATTTTCAGGGTTAAAACCTGTGATTCTTTTTGTTGTCTGTGACCCTGTTTAGGAGACAAGCCATGGATGCCACTAGGACACAAGGGGTGTAGCTGGCACAGGAACCGCATATTTTGTGCAGGTCCACACCTTAATGACACCCATAGATTTTCTATTAAATTAACTGCCGAACAGAAGTTAATGCTAGATCTCTCCAAATGGGTCACAGAAACACTTTTTTACTCTATCCAAATAAAAGAAAAACGTTTTTCCCGGAGTCCGGCAGCAGCATTTTTCTTCGACCTGCTGATCCCCAAAGTGTGCTGCATTAATATATTCAGGGCAGGACTAAGTGTGGTGGAGGCCCCAGATACAGTATTTTTTTTCCTTTAAGATATTAGTTAAGCAAAGTAACTGATTAGTGGTTGTCTGGCACCCGCCTATTTACTGGACCAGCAGATCAAGTCCCTTGTGCCACCTTTGTGCGGGTGCGTGCCCCTTGGGAACTCCTGCTTTGCCATTCTGGGTGGTTGGGGGAGGAGTGTAGTGTGGACCCAGCTGGTCAGCAAGGCCCCTTTTGCAGGGCAAGTGGTGGAGGCCCCGGGGGTTGCGCCCTCCTTATAATCCAGCCCTGAATATATTTGTTCAAATACAACCAATAGGAGTGAATGGTTCACATACTGACAATGACACATAACACTGGTAACACAATGAAGTAAAACAAGCACTGCCAGGCTTACCCACCTCCCCTGCCATGATGTTACCTAGTGGCCGCCCCCCATTTATGACAATAAACTGTATGCATGATATCACTCAGGTTCCTTAAAGGCCTAGACACCACAAACACATTGCATGCTTTGGCGTAGTCAGCAGGATGAATTGCCCAGTCTTTTGATTTTGGCCTCGTAGCAATGGGGGGAATTGATACACTATTGTGAAATATCTCTCCACAATAGGGTTGATTCAGAGCCAAGTGAGAAAACTCACTTCTTTTTTAGGAGAGAAAATTGCCATTCACTTCCATTGTCTACCTTGAGGCTTATTCAGAGTCAGGTTAAAATTTACACCCGGTAGACAAAGTGAACGGCAGTTTTCTCTCCTAAAAAACATGTGAATTTTCTCACCTGGATCTGAATCAACCCCAATGTCTGAACTGGACTTCATGTATTTTTCTTGAAGGAAAGTCATTCTGACTTAAAGCGGACCAGAACCCTACCACGTCTCTCCGGCCAGCCAATGGGTAATGTCAGCCAGCGTTCTTAAGATTAGCCAAACAGCCTCAGTAGTGGTAAGGGCCAGTGCGGGCGTGAGGGAACCCAAAAAGGGTTTTGTGCCACTATAATGATGAGATCCCGGCATAAGGTACTCCCTGTGCTATTTGTAGGCCTCAGGAATGCGTGTCACCTGTTCCAGGTTCAATGCTTGTACATTGACCGGTCACTACTTGAGCTATTTAAATCTAAATAGCACAAGTAGTTAAATATTAAATCTTCAGGATGGGCATCACCTTTTCCAGATTCCCTATGTGTACAGTGACAACTGGTCATGGCCTCTTGTAACACCTTCAGGAAGCCAGTCACCTTTTCCAGATTCCCTGTGTGTACAGTGGTGACCAGTTACTCCTTCTGCCACCTCCAGGATGGGTCTCACCTTTTCCAGATTCTCTGTGTGTACACTGAGTGACTGGTAACTCCCTCTGCTATTGGTATACCTCCAGGATGGGCATCATTTTTACTCACCTTTCTCTCCATCTGCTATTGTTACACTTTTGGAGTGAGCATCACATTTTCCAGATTCCCTGTGTGTAGGTGATAATTAGTCACACCCTTTTTTATGCCTCTTTGATTTATGCCCCACAATATGAGCCATAGGTGAAATGCTGCATCCAGGAGAGGAGACAGGTAGGGGGTCGGTCTGTCATTAAACATCCAGGAACATGGCGGCTAGATCTACATTTAAGAGTACCGGCAAATGTCACCAGATGAATGCTGTGAAGAACAATGGAGATGTTGGGCACAGAAGACTTGGCAGACAATCCGATCTTCCTGGAGTGTGCGTCTATGGTAGCGTTATCCCATTTATTCTTATATAACCCTTCTGTTGCTTATCAGACCCATGTCAAGCTGGCTGTCCCTGGGGAATGGGATGCTGAGATGTCCTCTGTCTTCGGTGCTCCCCTGTACTCTTTGCTCCTCGATGCGAGTCACCAGCTGGTCCCGTTGCTCAATGACCCTCATCATCTCGGCAAGGATCTCCTCTTCTTCTGCATAATCCCTCTTGTCTTTATGCGCTGCTGTAATGGTGGAGCACAAGGAGAATTGGTCAGGACTTTAATGAAATCTACTGGGTGATCTCCTCTAACTCATGGGTGATATTTTCTACCTTTCTCTTGATTTATCTTACAGATATTTTCTTTCAACTCACGAGAGATCTCTTCTAACTCACAGCAGATCCACTCTAAATCACAGATGATCTCTTTTAAATCATAGATTATCTGTTATAACTATATATAGGAGATCACTTCTTACGAGAGATCTCTTACAACAAACTAGAGAACAAAGCTAATCTCTGCTAAGTTGTGAAGGAGCTCTCCTAACTTAAAAATGATCTCTTGTAACTCACAGGGGGTCTCTTCTTTATCACAGGTGATGTCACAGTAGAGTTTGTCAAGTTATCTATTCTAACTCATGGATGGCTTTAACTCATAAGTAATATTTTCTAACTAAAAGGGGTTGGGTGGGTGATCTTGTCTATTTTAATAGAGATTTCTTCTATCTTGAAGCTGATCTCCTCTAACTCATGGGAAACCTAACTTAGGAATAATCTCTTCCAACTCAGTGGTGATCTCTTCTAACTTACAGGTGATCACTTCTAATTTACAAGGTTCTCTACCAAGTCTTGGGTGGTCTTATAGTTGATCTCTTCTAACCCACAGGAAATCTCTTCTACGTCATGTGTTAGCTATTTTTGCTCACAGTAGACCTCCTTTTTCCAGAAATCTACTCTAACTCCCAGGCAATCTCCTCTCTCCAGGTATCTTAATCTCATAGGCGTGCTTTAAGAAATGATTTATTGTAACTCACAGGGGATGTCTTCTAAATCACAGATGATGTCACAGGAGATATCCTCTAACTCATGACTGATCTCTAACACACGGGTGAGCTATTCTAACTTCCAGAAGACCTCTTCTCTGCGGGGATCTCTTCTAAGTCACAGGTGATGTCACAGCAGAGATCCTAGAACTCACAATTGACCTCTACTTTCTCAGGTAATCTACTCTAACTTATGGGTGAGCTTTTCTGCCTCACATGTGATGTCTAGGAGATCTCTTCTTAGTCAGGTATAATCTCTAATTTACAGAGAACAGCTCTTGTGACACGGGGGGTCTCCTCTAATTCACGGCAGCTTTTCTAACTCAAAAATAATCTATTCCGAGTCAGTTGTGACCTCTTCTAATGTACAGGTGATCACTTGCATGGTTCTCCACATGAGGCTCTTTTTATTCACAAGAGATCTCTTCTAACTTATGGATTTTCTCTTCTAGTTAACAGGAGATCTCCTTTAACCTACTGGAAATATATTCTAACTCATGAGTAATCCGTTATAACTTACAGGGGTTGTTTCTAACTGGCGATCTAATGGAGATCTCTTCTGGTGATCACTTTTAACTCGCAGAGTTCTCCACTAATTCTTGATCTCTTCTAACCCACAGGAGATCTCTTTTAAGTCATGAGTGATCTCTTTTAAATCAAGGATGTTCTTTTCTTGCTCACAGAAGGTCTCTTGTAACCAGGGGCAGATCAAAGCCATAGGTGATCTGACACGAGAGCTCTAATAACGCATGAGTGAGCACTTCTTACTCACAGGAGCTTTCCTCTCTTGGGTTATCTACTTATGTGTAATCTTTTCTAAGTCACAGATCTCCTCTTATAACACACGGGAGAGCTCAAGGATGAAATGTTGTAATTCACAGAAGATCTCTTGTGGATGATCTCTTCTAGCTAACAGGAGGTCTCATTTACCTACTAGAAATCTTTTGTAATTCATGAATAACCTTTTCTAACCCACGGGGGATGTTTTTTAACTTATGGATTATCGCTAATAGGCAATCTTGTCTAACCTATTGGCAATCTCCTTTACAGATGATCTCTTCTAGTTCATAGGAGGTCTCCTCTAAGCCATGGGTGATCTCTTTTAAATCAAGGATGGTCTATTTTAACATAAGAATCTATTCTAACTTACAGGAGATCTTGTCCAACTCCTGGAAGTCTTCTAAGATATATTTTTTGTTTTTAATTTTATTAGGAGAAATGTTAACTATATTCACTTACGATCCATCAGCATCTTCTCTCGTAGCTTCTGCTCTAATCGCCCCTGCTGATCCTCCAGGTCCAGCTCTTTGGCTCTGTGAAATAACAACCAGCAATGTAAGGGTTAAAAATCTCTGCTGTGTAAATATGCAAATACATCTCTTTGTAAAGCCCCCCCCCAAAAAAAAACTAAGCTTACTGTCAATGCTGACCCAAACACAAAGCACTATGTAAAGACACAGCATAAAGAAAACATAGCCTAACCCTAAACCTGACCCTAACACTTGGCCATACCATTTAAATAAACACAAGTGCCTAACCTTAATTTGGTCCAGCACTGGCCTTAGGTTAGGAAGAAGCTCTCTGCAAAAATTCAGGATGGTGTTCCCCAAACACACACATAATGTATATTTATTCTCAGTCAACACTAGAGATGGATAGAAAGAAAGTATGAGAAGAAGGATAGGATAAGTGAAGGAGAACTTGAGAAAAAGAAGATAGACAGAGAGGTGAGGGGATACTGGAAATGAGAAAGAGAAGAAGGATAGATAGATAGATAGATAGATAGATAGATAGATAGATAGATAGGGAAGTGGGTCCCTGGAGAGTAGAGGGATGCCCTGGAATACCCAGGGTTATGTAGTGTAGATGTAGTTCATAGAGGAGGCCACTAGATGCCCCCATAGGATAAGGAATAGAATAAGTAGTTTAAGAAAATGCTTCCTTGCTACAAGGGGGGTTAATTGGAGTACAGCACACTCCCCTGATTGGTTAGTTTTCAAGACAAGTGGGGGGTAAATGAAAAGAGAAAAAGATTAATTAAACGTTAAAAAGATTGGGAAGATTAAAAGAATATTGGAAGAGGGAAACTAAAGAAATTTGTAAAAGGGAAAGAAAAAGAAATAAAGATGAAAAGAATGAGGAAAGAAGAGCGGATAGATAGAATGTGGAAGAGAGTAGAAAGATGTGGAAAATGTGGAAAAGATAGACAGCATGTTGAAAAGAGAGAAAGTTGGATAGAATGAGGAAAATAGCGAGGTAAATGAAAAGAGAGAAAGAAGAAGCAAATGTGATAAAAATTGGGAGGAACAGAGAATGTTGAAAGATGACGGAAACTGATGAAATGTGGAAAAGAGAAAGGAAGGGAGGGAATGTGTTAAAAAAGCGAAAGGTGAATGTGAGAATAAAGAGGGAACATGGGGCAAAAAAAGGTGAAGAGAATGTGGAAAAAGATGAACAAAATGTGGAAATGGATACGTAATCTTGCGGGTCCCGTAAAGGGTTAATCAGATAAACAATTGCATAGGCGCAGCGCGAGGAACGCCACATTACGGTAACCGCCAATGTTCCCGTTTTATTAATCTTGCTGTGACCAAGATTGGAAAATGTCTCGGCAACCTCCAATAAGGCGAGACAGCGAAACGCGTTACCTGAAGGTGAGGAATATTTATCTCTCCCCCCCCCTCCCCCCAACATCGGGAGGAAAACAATTGGCGCTGTTTGTATGAGGCGGCGCGCTATGCCACTATGCTAATGAGAAGATTTGATGTGAGGGGTGAAGCCACAATTTATCCTCTAATAAGATCTCCATGCTGCCGAAGAGAGCGGACAGCATCTTGGAAATTAGGCGCTTCCCGCATTTCCTGGCCTCCCCCATGGCTCCCGCGTGCATACTGATGCCAGCTGCGCTGCAACTTACACGCAGAGGAGCTCAGACTCGTAACGATTCAATTTATTCTTTTCCAGAGCGAGCTGGAACCACTCGTGCAGGAGCTGCGCCTCATCCCGGGGACCGCCATCTGCAAAATACACACAAATAATGCCCCTGTCAGATCACCCATCATCATTATACCCGATAACCATGTACCAAGAGCGTCCCCACCACCTCCATCACTGCACAGCCCTACCACCAGGGGGAGCTCTGGGGCAATAATCATGAGATATATCTATCCATCCATCCCATATCTATCTATCTATCTATCTAACCATCCTATATCTATCTATCTGGGATGGACATTCCATATCTATCTATCTAATCCATATATATATATATCCCATATCTATCTATCTATCTATCTATCTATCTATCTATCTCATATCTATCTATCTATCTATCTATCTATCTATCTATCTATCTAATCCATATCTATGCCAGAAAGAAAAGGAGGATTACCATCAGCATGTGCTGGGATATCTTCTTTATATCGATGATATTTTGATATTGTGGCAGGCCTCGGAAGAAAAATTCATTGAATTTCTGAATATCCTGAATGTAAATGATTATAATATCTTTTTGACGGCTTATGTCTCTAAAAAACAGGTTACTTTCTTGGATCTGAGCATTACACTTATGGATGATGGAACGGTGGAGACAGGGCTTTACTGCAAGGAGACATCGGTAAACGCACTCCTGCACTTTGACAGCTTTCATGCTGCCAGCCTGAAGTGCGGGATACCGGTGGGACAATTCCTGCGTGTGCGGAGGAATTGCTCAAAGGATGAAGAATTCCAGGTACAAGCAAGAGAGCTCTCAGATCGATTTTATAAGAGAGGATACCCTAGATGGGTGGTTAAAAGGGCCCTACAGCGGGCTAGGGATACCCCACGAGAAAGGCTATTGATCCTGAAGAAGAGGCATCGTGACCATACAGAGGTGAGATTTATTACCCGGTATAATAATGATTGGGGCACACTTATGCAAATTTTGAGACAGAATTGGAAAATTCTTAGGACAGACCCCCAGCTAGCTAGATGGGTCAGACATGGACCCTGCCTGACTGCACAGAGGGCCCCAAATATTAGGCCATTTTAAGAGGCCCGGGAATTGGCTTGATGAGAGGGAGCTGGAGGGGGGTAGTTACCGTTGTGGGGCATGTTCCATCTGCCCATACATGCAGAAAGAGAAGCTAGTTACTAATGCACACACGGGTAATCGATATAGGATTAGACAATTTATCAACTGTAAATTAACAGGGGTGGTGTATGCGCTTACATGTGGGTGCCCAAAAATCTATGTGGGCGAAACAAAAACTACCTTAAAAGCCCGCATATAGGCCCACATTTCAAATATACGGCTAGCGTCAAGAAACATGCAATTAGGCAAAGTGGTGCCCCCGGTAGCCCTCCATTTTTTGCAGGTGCATGACAGCGACTTTGAAAGTTTAAAAGTAATTGGACTGGAGAAGGTGAGCATGGGCCAGAGGGGTGGTAATTTGAAAAATCGGTTACAACAGCGTGAGCTTCGATGGATATTCAACCTGGACGCTCATGTGCCGACT